>OX494460.1:5324566-5995816 GCA_950381575.1 Plusia festucae | reverse complement strand
AGGACCTCTACACCATTTCCATTCTTATGAATATCCTCATACTGAGAAGTTAAACCAGCAGAAGTCTATACTTAATATTGCAACTTAAGAGAGAGGAAATTGTTATATACAAAATAATATTTGAATCTGCCACCAACACTGAGGATTATTATAAAACACCAAGCAGACGTTTGACTAGAAATGCGATACCTACATTGAATTTGCGTAAGCCTTTTTACTATTATTTATTTCAATTTTCTTTATTGGTTCATACCTGTATATAATTAATTATACTTTACCATAGTTCTATTTTATAAACATGCTGAAAAAAAGCTGCTATTAAAAATATGAACACACAAATCCCGAGTTCCCTTAGCCACCTTCCATCATCAGACCAGAACTAAATTATTCTAAATTACCATAATATTGGGTTTTAACTTGTGCAAAATTTCTTATTATAAAGATGTCAAGAAGTGATAATAATTTTACTTGCAAGCTTTTTTTGTAATGCTGAAATAATATTAACCTATTTGTCCCTGAGCGGCGACCGGTCGCCGCGTTACAATAGAAAATCAATTGTGTCTCATTAACGGTGATTAGAGAGATTAAAGATCCATATATTTATTTTACAGCCTCGCAACAAAATGCCCAAGTAATTCTGACATCATGTGATGTAGATGTTCCTTCAACATCAGACATTTTTTATCAAATAGAAGCATAGCCAGCAACAACTTCATCAAGCGGTCAGTAAACTTACATTTATAATTGTAGGCTCATTCTGTTTAATGTTTTTTCTAAATAAAGTTTTATTACATTATTCTAAAAGTAAACACATTTCTATTGTTACTTTTTAATGAACAAAGCTTTTCTAAGATTATTGTAAACTGTAAAAATATGTTTAAATAATCCATTAAATTCATGTAATTTTATTGACACATAATGAAGCACATTGTTCAAAGTTCATTTGACTTTCCTCTACATAATAATTATGGTGTCCTGTAGATTTGTATGAGTGAAAGCAGTGTTAAAATGTGAGATGTTGACCAACAACTTGATACTTATATTTATTAGACTTATTGTTTCTTTCAGCTCTTGAGAAGAGCAAGTTTAAATTTTCTGCACAGAAAAAAGGAAATACAATCAGAAAGTGAATCAATTATTAAATGGAAAGATTAATTCTTTTGACGGTAATGACCAGATAAAGAAGAAAGCTTTTGATTATTTATAAAAGAAAGCGATAAATAAATATGCAATGACAACTTGAATTTTTTGTTTTTACCTTTCTGTTTAACTTGACCTAGATAATTTTAGTAACTTGTTATAATATAATTTTTAAGTGTTTTTAATCTTTGCTTTTGTATTAATAATAAAATTAATTAATATAAATATAAATAAATTGAAAAAGTAGTATCCAAGCGCCACCTATAGGGCCGGTGCGAAAAATAATTGTACTTGCGCGCCATCTAGTAGTCAGGGTAACGACATAACTTTCATTTTGACCTTAGGAGTGGCGCATCTATACCAGTATAAGTGTATAATCTATGGCCTCAGCTGCTATTGTCTATGGTCGCCATATTGTTTACAAATTGTGATGTTCGGCCATTTTTCAGGTGGATTGATTGGCGTGTAAATATTATTTATAATAAGTTTAAAATTAATTAGAAAATGGAGACAATGAGTTTAGGTAACGAAGACGAGTTAAAATATGATCCGGAACTTGTGAGTTCTATTTGTCGGTGCTGTTTAAGTACGGAAAGGTTAATGTACGACGCTTGTAATTTCGAAGTGTTATTCAAGGACCTAACAGGGATATCTGTGAGTACTGTTGTTATTTTTTACTTTTATAATAAATAATAAAGTCATTCTTTGAGAAAGAAACACCACTGCTCCCTAAATATTCTCGCGAATCCTCTAATAAAAAAAATAAAAAACATGCGTGCGTACAAAGTACACATGTCAGAAGTGAAACTTCTTTGGCGAACTAATTTATAAATCTTGTTTATATTTATACAAATCTAAAACTTTAAATTTCCAAGATTAAGAGGAAGGGAAAAAGGAAGATAGGTTAGGAATTTAATTGTCATTAAAATAAAAAAAGGTTTGAAAATTAATGTAAATTATAAATTTAATTTTTTCAATTTATTTCTTCAATATTTACATTGTTTGACATAACGTTTATCTAAAATAAATAAAAATAAGTATTGTTACAATAATTAACAATAGCGAGATACACAATTTGTAAAACAGTACCTAACTATTATGCAAATGCGCTTCGTCTATGGTCTCACATGCAAAAATTCTAGATTGAGATTGAGACGAATGTACATGTAATTTCATATATAGAGAAATGTCCTCCATCTTGGATCAGGAACTTTTGCGCGATAGACATTTCCGCGAAAGCTTGACCTCATTTTTATTTTTAGTGACCTCGCAAATCTTAAAAATGACTTATCACAAAAAAATGCATATTTTTCTCGGTGCCATCTTGGATTCTAATTTCGACCCCATAATCGTTTTTAGCGACCTCGGGTACCATGAAAATGACACCCATGATGAAAAAAATGCATATTTTTCTCGGCGCCATCTTGGATTCTAATTTCGACCCCATAATCGTTTTTAGCGACCTCGGGTACCATGAAAATGACACCCATGATGAAAAAAATGCATATTTTTCTCGGCGCCATCTTGGATTCTAATTTCGACCCCATAATCGTTTTTAGCGACCTCGGGTACCATGAAAATGACACCCATGATGAAAAAAATGCATATTTTTCTCGGCGCCATCTTGGATTCTAATTTCGACCCCATAATCGTTTTTAGCGACCTCGGGTACCATGAAAATGACACCCATGATGAAAAAAATGCATATTTTTCTCGGCGCCATCTTGGATTCTAATTTCGACCCCATAATCGTTTTTAGCGACCTCGGGTACCATGAAAATGACACCCATGATGAAAAAAATGCATATTTTTCTCGGCGCCATCTTGGATTCTAATTTCGACCCCATAATCGTTTTTAGCGACTTCGGGTACCATGAAAATGACACACATGATGAAAAATTTACAAATTGTCGTCGGCGCCATCTTGGGTTTTAATTTCGAACCCATAATCGTTTTTAGCGACCTTGGGAACCATGAAAATGACACCGATGACGAAAAATTTGCAAAATTTCCTCGGCGCCATCTTGGGTTTTAATTTCGACCCCATAATCGTTTAAGCGACCTCGGGAATCATGAAAATGACACCCATGACGAAAAATTTGCAAATTGTCGTCGACGCCATCTTGGTTTCTTGGCACCCATTTTAATGAAATTATTATATTTATTAAAACTAATAGAACTATTCGCTCTGTCTCACTTTTTCTCTCAATCTTTCTCACTCGCTTGCTCCCTACTCTCACTCCACGGCTAGTTGCTCATGCTACGTTCGCTCTGTCTTACTCTCTCTCAATCGGTCTCGATCATGAAGGTATAGATGAAAACCTTCATGGTCTCGATCACTCTCTCTCTCTTTTCTGACACTTCCGTTCAAAGACATTGTAATGTATTCTACTACTTCCGTTGCATACCGGCGTGACGTTTCATCTGTAAAAATTTTACCCTCATGCGCCAAAAGAAGTTTCACTTCAATAAAGTTTTTTTCAAGACAGAATATCACTATAATTCGCCATTAAGTGTTATTTCTATTCTCTCATTTAACTCGCTGTTTTTGAACTGAGTTCCCTAAAAAGACAGCTAATGTTATTTTTGGATTTTAGCCCATTCAATTCCTGAGTGTGCCAAGCGTATATAAAAATAATAATGCAGTTTTTGTTTTTAATAAAGTCATGTTTCTTTCGAATATAATCTGCTATATTCACAGTACTTACTAGCTATTATAATAGTTCCTTACCCACCAGGTGGTTCAAAAAATCCTACACTATATATCTTTTAAGAAAAACACATATATAAGTCCATAATTTGGCACCTCACTGACAATTTGACTGGCCTGTTGGTCTAGTAGTTAGTGACCCTGACTGCTAAGCTGGACATTGTGGGTTCGATTCCCACTTAGGACACATCTTTGTGTGATGAGCATGATCATTTGTTCTGTGTCTGGTTGTTACTTATCTATAATATGTATGTATTTAGATATATGTAAGAATGTTTATCAGTTGTCTGGTTGCCATAGTACAGGCTCTACCTAGTTTGGGATCTGATGGTGAGATTGTCTCAGGATATATAATATTATATTATTAAATCAATAAATTTCCTCCATATTAATATGACGAACAAAACATGTTTAATTAATCAACTGTCGTTTTTAGGTATTACAGTCTGATGGTCTGCCGCAGTGGTTGTGTTACGAGTGTGCCTCATTAATGCGGAAAGCAGTTAGATTCAAACAAAAAGTATTACGAGCACATACCGTTTTGTATGAGTATCTGACTCGGTGTGCACCGGTGAGTACAATTATATTTAAAGATAAACTAATAGAATACTGAAAATGTGCCGAAGCTGTTAGGATCCTGCTTAGTCATACAAAATCAATGATACACACACACTGACTTACTTACACTTACACACAAACACACACATACTTACACTTACACACAAACACATACATACTTACACTTACACACAAACACACACATACACTTACACATACACTTATGCACACTTTTCCACATACACTGTTTGATTCATCCACATACTCTTACATACACTCTTACACACATTTGATACAGTGTAAGTTTCATATTGGTTAAACCGTATGGCTTACACTAAGCCACAAGTCAAATTTCATGCGGTCAGGTATATTGTACCAAATAAAATAAATTACTTGTTTATACTATACTATACTATTAATATTATAAAGCAAAAAAGTTTGTTTGGTTGAACATGCTAATCTCAGAAACTACTGGTCTGATTTGAAAAATTATTTCACTGTTAGATAGCCCACTTATTGAGGAAGGCTATAAGCTATAATTTGCCGCAGTAACCGAGCCCACGCGGGCGGAGCTGCAAGTAAAAGCTAGTTTATAATATACATCAAAAAATTTGCTTGCGCGGTCTTTGAGTTGAGCTTCTGTTTGAGTTTTTTTATTTATTAATTATGATAGAATGTGAATAATGTTAATAAAATATGTTGTATGTTCTAAAAATACTTATACTTAATTCTTAATTTTGCACTATACAATATGTAACAAAACCCCTGTCCGATCCAACAAAGGTGTATTTGTGGTACAGTTCATGAACGGTCTCGCATAGGCGGCATCTTTGACACAAAGCTGTAGGTAGTAAGTACGTGAACTTTGAGGACCGGTCAGTGTTGCTGTTGCCTTGATCAGTTTTTATGATTATTTAATTATTTCCACTAGGGAAAAATAATAATCTCCAATCCATTTAATGGCTACGTATACGTGTTCGCAGTACGATACCGAATAATACTCTTGGGGATCGGACAGGGTTTTTGTTACCCGCTGTACAATATAGAAAATACATTTATCAGAACTTAATAACTGATTTTAAATCGGAATTGAGTTCTCCTTCAAAAAAAAATTGACTTCCATTTCCACATTCCAGTTTCCATTGGACGCTCAGGATGAGGAGCTATCCAAATACTCCAGCCCTTACCTGGCAGCTACGAAGACATTACACCTGGATATCACTGGTAAAGGCCGAAGCGGTGTCTACAAAGTGTTACAGGTATATATAAACTTATTTTTAGACAATACATAGTACAGAAAAGTTGATTTCTGTCAGTCTTTTTAAGACTCAACGAATTTTAATACGGTATCTCTTAAGGAGGTCTTCTCAATTTGAAGCGGAGGTAGCCTAAAGGCTAGGGCGTCGGACTTGCGATCATGTGGTAGCGGGTTCGAATCCCACCCATTACACTACCGACGTGAACCCACTAGTAATACAAGCAATTTAGCTTAACACGAGGGGTTAAAAAAAATTCGCTGGTTTTTTTGTTGTACGTTTATTAAGCAGTATCTTCGACGATTTCAGATTTATATTCGTGGAATCCAGATTTCCTCGCGATGTATTCCTTCACCGTTTGTCAATAATGTCTTAGAATGATTAAGAAAGTACATATAACTTTGTAAAAGCTACATTGGTACAGCACTCGCCAATCTTTATGGCCGCTCTGAATGTAGCCGTCGGTACGAACTCGCGCATGGTACACTCATACTACTACATACTCTCGTACACACTACTCATAACCTGGCACTAACGCGCGGGAGGCGAGGACGCTTGCGGGTGGAAGTCCCGCTGATACCTGAGTTAGTGTTCGGCGCAGCGTAATGCGGCTAGCTTCGGAGCGGCCATCAAGTTTGGCGAGAGCTGTACTTGCCTGGGAGTGACCCTGAAATCTGTTCATTAAACCGCAAGGTCACCATGATAAACCCTGTTATCTTTTCTTTTCAGCATGAGAAGAAGACTCAAATGTCAGAGTTGGATGATGTTGCAATACCCTTCCTAGGTAAAGAAGAAAATAATGTCAAAGAAGAAATGGGGTTCTCTGACTACGAAGATAATATTACTTTGGAAGAATTCAGGTATGTATTGTGGTAGAAGTTTCTTCTTCTGCCTAGCCTTTTCCCAAGCTATGTTGGGTCGGCTTCCAGTCTTACCGGGACTAGCTTAATACTATATTTAACATGAAGCGACTGCCTATCTGACCACCACAACCCATTTTACTTGGTAATACAGTATCCACCGTAAGGCTGGTTCATAGTCGTTAAGTCATTACAATTCTGACAACCAGTCTTACTATGGGATACTGTATTACCCAGCAATGGGTTGTGGAGGTGAGACAGGCAGTCGCTCTGTAAAATACGGTATTCAGCTTAAGCCGAACTGGAAGCCGACCCCAACATAGCTTGGGAGAAGGCTAGGCAGAAGAAGTATTAATATAAAGATTTAACTCTCTGTCAACATTAACACTTTTAAATAAGTCTTGTCTATTTCATTCTTCTGGAAATTAATTATAGTTATTTTCTAGATTAGAGGCTAATAAAATAACGGAAGATGATTTAGCCTCTATACTCCAAGAAACGAAAGTTGAAGTAAAAAAAGAAGAAGTTAAAAAGAAAAAGAAAATTAAAAAGAAACAATTAAAAAATGTAAATGAATCGTATGTACCACAGTTTTTTCCTTATTTATATTTTCTGTGCGCGAAGTGCTGCGGATTCGATCCCTGCATGGAACATTTGTGTGATCCACAAATACTTGTTCCAAGTCTGGGTGTTCTTTGTGCGTGCGATTTGAATGTTTGTGAAACTCCCGCGACACAAGGATTAAATTCCTTAGTGCGGGCGTCGTTTTAAAAAAAATAATACAAATAATAATGTGAACCAATATTGCTAGGTTTAAGAAAAAAAGTTGACAAATATTAATTCTAAGTTGTATAACATTTCAAGACTGTTCAATAACAATTATTTTTTCAGCGAAGATGAAAATGAAGTGAAAAATAAATCTTCAATTCGGAAAACTATAGAATTGGATCCAAATAAGATTAGGATTGTGAATCTTAACCCTGAAGAACAAATAAAACAGAGAGAGGTATGTAATAATAATAATATCTTGGGACAGCTCACACACGGCCATCCCAAACTAGGCAGAGTTTATACTATAGCAACCAAACAACTGATAAACATACTTATATATTTCTAAATACATACATATTATAGATAAATTACACCCAGACACAAAACAAATGATTGTGCTCATCACACAAAGATTTGTCCTTCATTGTCTCTGATTCCATAACACAAGTGCGTGATGTTGTCCACATTTATTAAAAAAAGGCCTTGATATGCTATTTTGATTTTTATTATTTTCAGGAGGAGAGTAAGGCGGGCTTGAGGTTTCCTCACCAGTGCCATCTATGTCATAAAGGATTCAATTTTGAGTCTAAATTGCAGAATCATATGTCTAAACACAGTCCGGTGAGTTATTACTATCGGGTACTTGGCACCTGTGATCTACTATATAAAAATAAGTCGGGTTTTCCTTCCTGACGCTATAACTCTAGAACGCACGAACCGATTTCCACGGTTTTGCATTCGTTGGAAAGGTCTCGGGCTCCGTGAGGTTTATAGTAAAGAAAATTCTCAATTACATAAAAAAAAATTTGTACCGCGGGCGGAGCTGCGGGAAACAGCTAGTACAATTATATTTTCAATTTTCCCTTTGGGAACTGCTTAAGGAATCGGGATAAAGGAAGACATGTTCTTTTCCATGTCAAAGGCTACATGACATGCCTAATTTCATCGAAATCCGTTCAGCCGTTTTTGCGTGATTGAGTAACAAACATCCAAACATCCACACTTTCTCATTTATAATATTAGTAGGATTTGTATTTAATTATCTATATTAATAATTTCGTTCAGGGGTACGGTAGACTCGATCGAAACCTTATATGAATAACAAAACATAAAAAAATATCGATTTTGAGTCGACAACACATATATCCGCAAAATTCATATTATGGAGAATTTCGTTAAATTCTAATGGCACTGACAAACATACCGCAGTCGCCATCTTGGGTAGTTAATAAGGCCGCGTTCCGTAACAGATTCTGCTCAAAGTGATTCAAGGAGTTTATTATCATACAACCTCCTTGAAGTGATTACAGTGCTGACAAGGCGTATGACAGTTGCATGATAGTTGGGACCCGTTGGGACCAGAATCGTTTCGGAACGGGTTTGAAATAATAGTTCAAGAATATTTATTTCGCTTTTTTCACGTTCCGTTGCATACTAGCTCTTATATATGCCTCGCCAATCAACACGTCGCGTGCGTCGCGCCAAAGAAGTATCCATCACAAAGAACTGACTCATTTGACTGTGTAAAACGAAACGTCTTGCCGGAAACATTGAGTGAATCTTAACAGAACTTAAAACTTTTCTTCAGTCGTTCGTTTCGCGAAAATATTAATATTATTTGTGTGTAAAAAATAAACATTATTTGTGTGAAAACTATTGCAGTTTTTATTTTTACTATATTTATTAAACACAATGAACGAAGCTATACGAATCTATGGCTTGCTTACCTTTAATATTCCTTGAGAACCGATGACTACAGAAATATTTACCTACATTGTGTATCATGAGTCACATTTCAACCGAGCGGAGCCGGGTTTTCATCTAGTAATAATATATCTTATATCTTGGGACAAGCTCACACACGGCCATCTGATCCCAAACTAGGCAGAGTCTGTACTATGACAACCAGACAACTGATAAACGTACTTATATATTTCTCACATTGACACAGAACAAATGATCGTGCTCATCACACAAACATTAAATTTTGTTCTGAGTGGGAAACGAACTAACGACCTCCGGCTTAGCAGTCAGGGTCCCTAACCACTAGACCAACAAGTCTTAATTTGCAAGTGATTATTATTTTTTCTTTACAGTCTCGGGGCCCGTATGAATGCAAACTGTGTTACATGTATCTGCCAACAAACTATAGTTTCAGTGTACACTCATTGATACACACGCGGCGGTACGAGTGCGTCGTGTGCAAGCGACGCATGATGGACCGTGCCTCCATTATAGATCACTACAAGTAAGTTCTGAAATCTCCGTCAGTGATGGCAATTCATGCTATTTAATTAGCATGCGATTTTTTAGCCTTAGCATGCTAATTATATAAGGATTCAACGGTTTACTCACGCGCATTCTCGGGATCGCCCGACTAGTTCGCATGCTAAGTATAATTATTCTTCTGCGTAGCCTTTTCCCATGCTATGCTTGGGTAAGCTTCCAGTCTTAGCTGAATATTATATTTTACGGAGCGACTGCCTATCTGACCTCCACAACCCATTTACTGGGTAGTACAGTATTCCGTAGTAAGACTTTAGATACTGTCTTACCTAGCAATGGGTTGTGGAGGTCAGATAGGCACACTTGTAACACAAGCATTCAGCTTAGCACGAGGGGTTAACAAGAATACTAGTAATGTGCGACCCACATTGCTAGTAATCTTTAAAAATACATAATATATTATATAATATTTTTTTTAATGTTATCCATTCACATAAACCTCAGACAACACTAAGACTGCATTATAAGACATTTTTTAAAAGGCTTGTTATTTTTTTATAGGTCACAACACGAGGGCTTACTCACTATATACACTTGTCAAATATGCGGGAAAGTCTCCAAGTAAGTGTAATAAATAATGTATTTTTACATAGTGTAAATTATATTGTCTTTCTGTCCACCCACACATACACTCTTACACACACACTCTTACTCACACACTCTTACTCACACGCTCTTACACACACATACTTACTCACACACTCACTCTTATTTCACTTTACAAAGCTGTAGCTTATTCAGTTGTTTATTTTTTAACGTTACAAGTTTTTTCTACACTACTATCTGCTGTATTTGTTTTCGTGAGCGTCTCCCTTACACCTTGTATAAAAGCCTCATGTTGTAGTTTTTGCAACTATAAAACTCCTCCAAAATGGCTTCTCCATTTTTTTTTAAGTAAAAAACGACGCCCGCACTTAAGAATTTAATCCTGGTGTCGCGGGGGTTTCTAATTCCGTGACCAAGTTATACAACCTACTTTAGGTTCCATGTGAAACCAATGTCATAGAACATAAAACAGCACTGACCTGCCACAGAGATTAACTGTATATACAATATGTAACAAAACCTCTGTCCGATCCCTAAGACTATTATTAGGTATCGTACTGCGAACACATATACGTAGCCAGTAAATTGATTGGAGATTATTATTTTTCCCAATTGATAATAATTAAATCAAAATAAAAACTGATCCAAGGCAACAGCAACACTGACCGCTCCTCAAAGTTCACGTACTTATTACCTACAGTTTTGTGTCAAAAAAGCAGCCTATGCGAGATGGTTCATGTACTGTACCACGAATACGTCTTTATTGGATCCGACAGGGGTTTTGTTACATGTTGTAGATTTACTTTTTGCTGCTATAATTTGTTTTGTTTTTTTAGCAATAATAAAACACATAGGGGTCATATGAGAAACCATCACAGTGGGGACCGTCCAAAATGCGACCAGTGTGGAAAGACATTTATTAATAACGACTCGTTAAAAGAACATCAGCAGTAAGTATATATATATATATATATATAATTTTTTACTATCTTCTGCCCGCGACTTCGTCTGCGTAGACTTCAGAATTGGGCCCAACAAGAAACGAAAAATGTGAAAGTAAAGAAAAATGGTTTAAAAAGTTCACCCGTGTTTATAGCTTGCACTGTAATAGAGAAAAATACCAAATTTCAAAGCTGCCTGCTCGCGGCTTAGCTCGGAAAAAATATTTCAATTTTCCCTCGGGAACTACTTAAGGAATCGGGCTAAAAGGTAGCCTATGTTCTTTTCGATGTTTAAGGCACATGCCTGCTAAATTTCATCCAAATCCGTTCAGCCGTTTTTGCGTGATTGAGTAACAAACATCCACACTTTCACATTTATAATATTAGTAGGATTGAATTGATTAAACTTTTTTATTTAATGGCTCACCTTGGTAGTGCTATGGGTAGGATTCGAACCCGCAACCACATGATTGCAAGTCGGACGCCCTAAACTTTTTTATTTTTTTTCAGAATTCATTTAGGTATTAAGAACTACGAGTGCGATACGTGTGGCATGAAGTTCAGAACTAGGACACAAATCAAACATCATCAACTAAAGCACAGCGATGTCCAAGATTATTACTGCGTAGAATGCGACGTAAGGTATGTATAAAGCAAAGTTAAGTAACTGTTGTCAAGGTTTAGAAAAGGATGGGTGACCGTCCGGTTGGCGGTCGCTCCATGTAAAAATACGATATTCAGCGAAATCCTGTGACTGTAACGTCTACGCTACGGCTACGCAGATGATCAGGCACGGAGGGGTCTCGGTATGTTTACAAATGGTCACCCATTCACGGCTTAGCCGCGGCGATCACGGCTTAACCTGTTTTATCGGTCAAAGTTCAAACTGGCTTACACTTAGCCACGAGCCCCACTACCGAACTATCAGATATCGTTTCACTTACAAGTTTATTTTAAAAAGGAAGGTTTGTGTCTCAACTCACACTTGACCGGTTATTTTTACATGTTGTGTGTATCCTTACAGATTTAAATCAGCGCATAGTCTTCGGCAGCATCTCACGAAAAGTCTGAAGCACAGAGACAAGGCGACTTTAGTGTGAGTCAATTTACTTTTAAAAAACACACACACACACACATAAACACACACACACACACATAAACACACACACATAAACACACACACACACACACATAAACACACACACACACATTCACTCACTCAACACACACTCAAACATATACACAGAGATACACAACACTCGAACAAACACACACGTACGTACACTCACTCAAACGAACACGTGGACACCTTAACAATAAACTTTTATTCGATAATTACGTTAGCTGCAATCGGAGGATCGAAAAAAACCAAAAATGACTTTAAACTAATTTATTTTAAGTAAAAAGAATTACAATAATTAAATACTAAATTAACCTAACTAATTACTAAACCTAACCTAAGTGCCTATTCGAAGTATGAATATGGAATGAATTTTACATTATTACAATGGTTAAGTAAACACGGAAGTAACACGGGGTGTTCGTCACGAAATGCAAGCTAAGCTCTTTTCTCACGTCGATTGCTACAATTGCTAAAATTATTATAATATGTTTGCTACAATAAGTGGAGCGCTGAGTTGGCGATTCCCCTTGTGCAGAGGTGCGTAACACGATAATTAATATTATTTTGGCCAGTTTAGAAATTTTCAGTATCGCCCTCGTATAAGTAGTTTGTTATCATTGATTGTAAACATGTTGGTAACCAAATAAAACATTTAACCCCTCGTGCTGAGCTAAATTTGAAGCGGCGGTAGCCTAATGACTAGGGCATCGGATTTGCGATCATGTGGTTGCGGGTTCGAAGCACACCCATTACACTACCGACGTGAACCCACTCGTAACACAAGCATCTTAGCTTAGCACCACATTGGTAGGTTCCCGTGCTCGCGCTGCTCTCGCCGCTTCCCGTCGGCAGCGGCTCTAGCCCGGCACGCGCGCGTGCAGCACGAGGGCGAGCGCGCGCACGCGTGCGGCGCGTGCGGCGCGGCGCTGGCGTCGCGCGCGTCGCTGGCCAAGCACGCCGCCGCCGTGCACCAGGGCCGCCGCCCGCTGCCCACGCACGTCTGCGACACCTGCGGGAAGGCCTTCCGGGTCAGTCGCATTGTCTTAATATCTTATTGAATAATTGAAATATTGCACTAAGTCTTGACATACAGATTAAAAATTCAATGGATCGATTTACATTTATTTTTCATAACAGACTAGCGACATCTAGTCTCAAAATCAAAATGTTTTTATTTCTAGTAAACCTAAAAAAGGCGCTTTAGAAACGTTAACTTTAAAAACTACTGACTCTAGGTGCGCGGTTCCAAAGTGTCATTCCTATGGAGAAGAACCGGCAAGAAACTCCATATTGTCTGTATTAGGTGGAACTTAGATTGTGATTTACATAACATGCTCAATAGAGGGCGCTGTAACTAATAATTGAACACACATGTACAAGTAGCGGCACGAAACTTAAGCGCTGACCGTTATTGCGCAGAAGTAAAAAGTAAGGTAGAGATTGTCTAAGCTGAAATGACGCGCCCCACCTTCGCATTTACGCACACAAGCAAATTTCAAATATGGACGCAATACACTTAAGGTGATTCCTCCGATGTGGCCCGCGAAATTCAAATTTTCATGTGTTTTTTGCAATTTGCTTACCAGTGACAAGTTGTAACTTGATCAAAATATGATTCGCGACAATAACAAATATAACTTCAAATATAAGAATGATTAAAACGTTCGCTCCATTCGCTCGCACAAAGAATAATCGAAAATGAGTTAGATTTCGGAAATTTTACTTACTTTTAAATAATCTTTTTGAGAATGAATGGAGCACATATTATGATCATTTTTATATTTAAAATTATACTTGTTATTGTCGCGAATCGAATTTTGATCAAGTTACAACTTGTCACTGGTAAGCAAATTGCAAAAAACACATGAAAATTTGAATTTCGCGGGCCACATCGGAGGTATCACCTTAAACATGCAATTGTAATTGGTCGTTCAGTTGCTAAGAACCGTTGTACTCGGATTTGTTGCCCAACTAGTTTAGTTGATCATAAACGAGCGAGAGGAGAGGACGTCTTCTTTCATACAAAGTGACGGCACTGCTCCATAGAGCGAGCGTGGTTGGATTTATCACCCGACTAGTCAACCGTCTTGTAGACGTGCAGATCCATTGTTCACTGAACAATCGACGCTCCCACACAGATGAAATGTCGTCATTAATATTTGCACTCACACATCTCAATAAATTAATTAAGTAGTGGGGCGTGTCATTTCAGCTTGGACGAGCTCTACATGTAGGGCGTGCGTACCTCCAATTGTCTCTCCACCCAGTACTCATGCGCAGTTATCCCCTCCGCGCATCGTTCAGCGCTAGACTTATGTGCCGCTACTTGTACTCTTTCATACTGCCGTCATAAGTAAGAAGGCCGTAACTGTAAAATTTGTAAAAAAATGTCACACATAATTCGGAATCAGTAATAAAAATTGCATTTTTTTATACACACAAAGCTGTAAACATGTGACATTAGAGATATTTTACCCTACTTTGACTTAAATTCCATAAAATTCAATGGTATCGGAATTAACGTTGGCGTAGTTACGGCCTTCTTATGAAGGCAGCGGACGTGACTCTTAGTCAGAGACAAGTCAATCTATAGAAATCAGTGTTGCCAATTCTATTTTTTTTACGACTCTGACCGCCATGCTAATTCTTTTCAATTCAAATCACATTTCAAAACTAAAGATCACTTCAGAATATTTAAGTACTGTTAAAATCTAATGAAGCTGATAAATTTCAGTAATTTATTAGTTACAACTCTAGTATTAAAAAAATGTAGATTGAGAACGTAACTGTTTTTGCGACGTTTCGTAATAATTATAAATTGCATGCAACTTACATGCATAAAGCGCGAAAATAATAACTCAATATACAGGATTCAATTAAAACGAGTGCGTATATTCAACGAGGTAAACAATTGCACAAAACTGAACAACTATCCCCAAGGAACATAGGTCGGAATCTTAAAATCGAAAGTGAGCTTTCATACAAAGTGACAGGTCACGTGACTTATGTTTGTATGAAAAGTTGACTTTCTTAAAAAATTTGGACCTATGTTTCGTGAGAACAGTTGTTAATCCTGTATATGTTGGTCGCAGGCTAAGAGTGTTCTGACCAACCACGTGCGGACCCACACCGGAGAGAAACCCTTCGAATGCACCGAGTGCGGACGGAAGTTCTCGCAGAGGACGGCAATGAGGACACACATCAAACTCGTGCACCTCAAGATCAAGAGGAACGCTAAGGTGAGTTATAGCATCTGTCTGTTGACTGGCCTGTTGGTCTACACTGTTTTTTAATCCTGGACATAAATAAGACTAAAATAAATTACTTTTTTTGTTATTTTTTTTATATTTATTCTATTTGCAATCGGTCGCTAGACCATAAGCGAATTTCTTCTGGGTCAAAATAAATTACTTATATTAAAAAACTTGACAACTGCAAATGCCAAAATGACATAATAATATGTCAGTTTTGACATTTGTACTTGTCAATTTAGTCACCAGGATTAAAAAACGGACTATGTACCTACGCATATTCTTGGAGGCATTAGAAGTAACATAGGATACTTTTCGTTAAAAAAAAATTTGAGGTTTAATGTCCTTGTTGTGGTGAGATGCTATTCATTATTTTAGATCTTATTTCCTGGTATATAATTTGTTAAGTTTTTGTATACATTGGCTAATATAATGAACATCCACGCGGACGAAGCCGCGGGCATCAGCTAGTGGTGTAATAAAGAAACAAATCAGATATAATAAAAATTAATGTTCTAATTATATTTCTTTCCAGATCAAACCGGAGGTGCCCTTACCGGAATCTCCTAAGGAAGTATTCAAGCCGGAGATCAATATTTTGGAAGCGTGGCGACAACCCTGCGACGTTTACTTTCAAGTTACTGCCGGCCCTTGACAATAAATATAAGAATACTCGCTTCTGCCCGCGACTTCGTCTGCGTGGACTTCAGAATAGGATCCAAAAAGAAAAAAAAAATGTGAAAGTAATAAAAAATGGTATAAAAGTTTGACCCGTGTTATAGCTTGCGCTGTAATAGAGAAAAATACCACTGCCCCGGCTTAGCTCGTAAACAATTTTCCTTCGGGAACTACTTAAGGAATCGGGATAAAAGGTAGCCTACGTTCTTTTCCATGTCAAAGGCTACATACATGCCAAATTTCATCCAAATCCGTTCAGCCGTTTTTGCGTGATTAAGTAAATAACATTCAAACATCCACACTTTCACATTTATAATATTAGTAGGATTAATAACATACCTTGTACTGGCAGTGATTCTATAATTCACAATATATCCAAGCGGCGGTAGCCCAATGGTTAGGGCGTTGCCGGTTCGAATCCCACCCATTACACTACCGATGTGACGTGAACTCGTAACATTATTCGTCAGTATTCCATTTTGCAGAGAATATAAAATATTTGGAAATTAATATTTAACTTAGGGGGCGTCCATAAATTACTTGAGGTGTTTAAGGGGGGGAGGGGGTCTCGGCAAATATCACGCAATTCTGATAGAAACAAAAAAAAATACTATTTTGGTCCATTTAATCCAGATTGTCATTTGTCATTGTCAAATCCGACCCGTCCGGGATCGAACCCGGGACCTCTGCTGGAGACACATTGAAAACCAATGTGTACGTCACTCGACCACGCAGGTCGTCAAATAACATTTTACAAGTCAGAATAAACGATTCTTTATCAATTCGACGGACCTGTTGTTCTAGTGGTTAGTGACCCTGACTGCTAAGCCGGAGTTCGTGGGTTCGATTCCCACCCAGGACAAATCTTTCTGTGATGAGTAAGATCATTTGTTCTGTGTCTGGATGTTATTTATCTATAATATGTATGTATTTAGAAATATATGTTTATCAGTTGTCCGGTTCCCATAGTACAGGTTCTGCCTAGTTTGGGATGAGATGGCCGTGTGTGAACTGTCCCAAGATATTATTATATATTATATTTTAGTCAATTTAGATTTTCTAATACATGTTTACAGAATCTCGGCTAAGGTAGTGCGAATTGTGTTCACATATGAGTGTAATATTTTTAAGTTCAATAAAGATCTCAATAAGGCATTGTTGTTTGACTAATTTTAATTTATACCTTTATAGCTAGTGGCAAAGTACAAACCGATAGGGTTGACTCAAGTTACAGGTTTTAAGCAGCAGTTGTCACGGAAGACTAAGGATGGGTGGTCATACTGGCCATTTGTAAACATACCGAGAGCCCTCCGTGCGCAAAGAATATTGAGCCGATAATCGGGCGAATTGGTCTAATGGCTTGTGACCCTGACTGCTAAGAAAAAAAAAATTAAATCTTATTTCACCCTGAGTAACATAGGCTATAATTTTTACTAAAAAATTAGGTGCTGCGGGCGGAGTCGCGGGTAACAGCTGGTTAAAAATAAAAAGAAATATTTCCACATCAAAATATTGTATTTACAATACATAGTAAAATGTAATAATTTTTAATAATTAAAAAAAAAATAACTTTCTTATTTTACCCACTTATTTAAGAAATAGAAATGTTTTGTTTTTTCAGCTGAAAAAATGTTTAACCCCGGCCTTTGAGTGAGGCAGATAACATTCATTAAAATAAATTCTTATGATCCTATCGCAAAGTAGTAAGGTTTATATTTCATTGATTAATTCTGCAACTGTTGATTTGTTTATAATAAAATATAATTCTTTATATTCATCGGCAACGATGGTAATTATTCAAAAGTAGTTTTATTTCAACGTCAAACATTCGCGTAAACCTCAGAAAGTAGTAATAAGTTTTTAAAAAATACCCCAGCTAATCGTGTGTTTCATTAATTGAAACTAATTATACAGTTTGCGACAGAAATGTTCGGTTATTCAAAATACCGCTTCAGGCTAAAGAAGTGAACATCTTTCTTCAAGGAAAAGGATCCCAAAAAATAAACCTGGCCTCAAAAAAAAAAAAATCTTTTCAAGTAGACTTTCCAGGCCCTTTGTAAAGAACAATGACTCTAGTTACGTTGCCTAATTATACAAAATTATCGTCACCTTCCAATTTAGTACGTAGAAAAAAAAATGTAACCAGCTGTCATTGTATGGGCATGCTAAGGAGTCTTCTTCTGTCTAGCCTTTTCCCAAGCTATTTTGGGTCGGCTTCCAGTCTTACCGGATTTAGCTGAACACTATACAACATGTAACAAAACCCCTGTCAGATCCAATAAACGCGTATACGATAGCTCATGAACCGTCTCGCAATCGTCGTCTTTGACACAAAAACTGTAGGTATTAAGTACCTACGTGAACTTTGAGGAGCGGTTAGTTGTTCAGCTGTTGCCTTGGATCAGTTTTTATTTGTATTTAATTATTTTGACTGGGGAAAAATTATAATCTCCAATCCATTTAATAGTTACGTATATATGTTCGCAGTACGATACCGAATAATACTCTCAGGGATCGGACAGGGTTTTTGTTACACGCTGTATATATGCATGCAAAGGAGAGTGTATAACATTTTTTGGAAGGTTCTGAGCTTGAAGTGGATGGATGTAGAGGTAGGGGACTACCAAGGATACGATGGATGGATTGAGTGAGAAACGAAACGCTGGGAAAGGGTGTTACTTATGAGAAGACGTCAGATAGAGAAATAAGGAATGATACATGCTGCCCAGACCACAAATGAAATTGGTACAACTGGAGGATGATGACGATATTAAAATGAATAAGAGATGTCCAAAAAGCCTTTCAGGAATCTATTACATCTATACTAATATTATAAAGCTGAAGAGTTTGTTTTTTTGTTTGAACGCGCTTATCTCGGGGATTACTGGACCGATTTGAAAAATTATTTCATTGTTAGATAGCCCACTGTTTGAGGAAGGCTATAGGCTATAATTTGCCGCGAGCAAAACCTAATCATTATATAAAGTTCAGCATTGATTGAAGCAGTATTTTGAATTTCCTTAGCCCCTTGTATAGATATTGCACAAATAATTATACTTATAATATTTTTGCAGCTGAAAATTTGTCCCCAATCTAATAATCTAACAATATTTGTATTTACAATATTTATAACAATAATGTACTGAGAAAATCTGACATAATAATAATAATGTTAGTTTGGAGCTAATCTTTCCCAGCACAAAGTTATAGGTATAGGTTGAGGTAACACTCCGACTGTCAATTGACCCCTTCATTCTGAACACAAATATAAGATAAAGTTAACATACCTCTCTCTTTCTTATCTATGTATTCAGAAAGAGAGATGGCTCACAGTCGTCTTTTGAAGTGTTTCCATAATTTAATCTATAACTTCATGCTACACTCATATACATAAACATCTTTTAACAGAACGATGATGGCTTTGAAACTACATACAATTTGGACTGGTTTAAAACAATTCTTTAAATCTCTGATTCCATAACACAAGTGCTTTACCTACTTACTACGGATTCGGAGCAATGTAAGTGATGTTGTATACGTTTATTAAAAAAAATATATCTTAAGGAATAAATAATTTTTAAACCAGCCCATATTTTCTTTTAAAATCACAAGGATTTAACAAAATTAGCCAACTACCACAGAGCTCGGTGCTGCGGGCGGGCCCCGCGTGCTATTAACATTGTGTGAGACAAATTTTAATGTGTAATCCAATTTATATATTTCAAGCGTTTAAAAAACCTTATGATTTAAAAAGTATTACACTAATATTACTGACCCCAAATATATAACATTTTTTCATAATAATATGGCAACACCGGATCCCTTCTTGCAACGCTTTCTTTTCATACTTCACTAATTTACCAGTGACTTGATACAATATTAGGAATCATTATTTAATAACACCAGCCTGTAGCTGTCCCACTGCCGGCCTCTGATACAGAGAACGAGCATTGATCACCACGCTTGTGAGCTGCCCCACGGTGGGCGCCATTACCGAAGCTGTTAATAACCTGTATGTCGCTGTCGAAGCTGAGCTCTTAAGGTGATCAATACTCGTTCTTTATAAGACAGACTTTAGGAACCAAACTCACAAATCACATACCCTCAGGTAAAATCAGTCTTTTCTTGATACCAGTGTTGCCATACTCATCATAAATCTACCAAAATGAAACAGTTAGATCGAAAAACTATTTAAAAAAGTAATTACTTATTCAATGCTTAATTTGCCCAATCAATGTTACAAGATACAATAGATTAAGTTTTTTTTTTATATTAGTGTACCGCAATGGAAATATGTGTAACGAGTAAAATGGCGGAAGACAGATAGATCTGAGATTTTTGTCAATCTATACCAGATAATATGTTTTTTTTAAAGATTTCTAGCAATGTGGGTCACACATTACTAGTATTCTTGTTAACCCCTCTTGCTAAGTTAAATTGCCTTTGTTACGAGAGGGTTCACGTCGGTAGTGCAATGAGTGGGATTCGAAGCCGCAATCACATGATTGCAAGTCAATAGCCCTGGTCTCATTCGGCTACCGTAGGTTGTAATGAAGTTACCCCGAATTCTATCTAAGTACGTCCTATGATTTAGCCGGCAAAATTTCACGAAATAAGTTTTGTGAAGTATGACAAAAATCTCAGATAAAGAAATAAGTAATTATTAACATCGCAAATATAATATTAACCTTATATTTCTTAGAAAACAGAACTATCACTTCAAGAACATTTCCTATACAAATAGTTAGTAAAATTCTCATCCTAATTAACGATAAATTACACTAAGTATTAACATTATACTCGAAAGAAATTTAACTTTTAAGACATCTGTCTGTTGCTACATTTAAGTTAAAAGCGACAACGTATAGCGGCTGTACACTCTCGCTCGACAGCACTCGCTAAAGGCCTATTCAGACCGAAGCGGTATTCGCTACCGTGTGCGGCAGAGAAAACCCAGTGGGTATGCGGTAATATTACTGTTCAGACCAAAACGGATTACGCTATCCTTGGGGTAGAATAACGCGCGGTAGTCGAGTTTCGCTCAGAGAGGTAAGAAATTTTCGCCAGTTAGTAATTTCGGGATGCATGCCGCTGCTCCCGCGCGGTAAGTACCTCTACCCACAGCGGCAGCAAATATCGCTCAGGTTTGAACAGGCCTTAACTCTCTTGAAGCAATCACATGTTATCAAAATGTATGGAAGTGACTTATAGAAAACAAATGTCATTTCCATACTCATATTTGACAACCTCCGTAGTCGAGTGGCGTACACTGGTTTTAAAGGTCCAGCTCTGAGGTCCCGTGGTCGATCACCGGACGGGTCAATGCAGAAAAACAAACACTTTTCTATACATGTATAGTCCTGGGTCTGGGTGTTTGTGGTACCTTCGTTGTCTCTGATTCCATAACACAAGTGCTTTAGCTACTTACTTTGGATTCGGAGCAATGTATGTGATTTGGTCCACATTGTTTTAGTTATTATTATTTGGCTAGCTGGGTAGAGGAGAGTGATTATTGCTAGACGAGTAACTATCGCCGAGCTAGGTTTGCGAGACTTATCGACTCGAGCGCAAAACTGGATCGGGTCGGAGCTAACGAGAAACACCGAAACAGGCCGAGGCGGGCGAGCGCTACCATCTACACTCTCTTATTCGCCCTGCCTCGGATTGTCTCAGCGAGTGTACAGCCACCATAAGACACAGCTCAGTTTCTAAAAGGCGGTTCAATGACTGGATTTGCATGCACGTGGTTGCAAGTTCGAACTCGGGCAAGTACCAATGTGACTTTAATCATTCAAAAACATAGACAAAAAAAGTGTCCGGACTCCTGAGTATAATATAAAGAGTTATACCTCAATGCAATTAACGTGGCCAACTACAGGGCACATCAAATTAAAATTGAATAAAAAAGTACTTTTGCCTCGAAATTATGATGACCGATTGGTCTACCGAAAGACTAACGAGCAATCACAGCGCTTGACAGGTGATTAACCATTTTTTTTGTTTAACCAGCCTTTTAAAAACCGGCCCTAAATAGCAGTTTAAAAGTTGATTAGACTTGAGAATTTAAAAGTTAATTATAACTATCTTTGTAGCAAGTTGACCCCTTAACAATTGATCTCAATAATTCCCAAATTTCTCTAGATTCCAAAATCGCAGATCGCCTGCGAGGAATAGGTTTTCACTCCGAATCGCTTTCGGTTTCACCGGATTCGGAGTCCGAACTCGAAATTGGCTCGCACTTTATGAATTCGATTTCTGCGCGAGCTTTTCGCGGTCTACCTCTCTTTTTAACAGGCGCTTCCTTCTCATCCCCCATAACTGTCTTCACCATCTGCGATATACGTTTCAAATGCTGTTGTTCATGCCTTTGTAGGTGATTATTTAGATATTTCTTTAGTTTAAATTTCTTGCCGCATTGATCACAAGCATGGGGGTAATTTGTTTCATCTATTTCTAAATGCACGGCATTGTTATGGCGTCGCAAGTAATGGGCATGCGCGAACTCCTTATCGCATTTTTCGCATCGAAGCTTCGGTTTTGAAGGATGCACAATTTTCTTGTGCTTCTTCAAACGAATAGCGGAATGAAAGAATTTGTCGCAAATATCGCATTTGACCTTCGAATCAAGCGACGAGTGGACTTGCATGTGCTCTTTTAAATACTGGTCGTTTTTAAACTCTTTCAAACACTCCGGACATTGTACTTTCGATTCCAGTGGAGGGTGTATATTTAAGACATGTCGTTTCATATGATGACGGGATTTGAACGTCATGTTGCAGAAAACGCAGGGATGTCTTTCCACAGGAGTGTGTTGAAAATGCAAGTGCCTGTTCAAGTTCAAGGTATTTTTATACAACTTATGGCAGATATGACACTGGAATTTTTCTTTATTCTCCCGGTGGCAAGCTTCGATATGATATTTAAGTTTGTAAGGTACAGAAAACTCTTTCCCACACTCGTTGCATTTAATTTCGGGGAGGGTATTCGGGTGGATTCGCTTAACGTGCATGTGTAAAGCTCTTCTTGTCCGGAATTCTTGGAGACAGAACTGGCAATAACATTTTTCCAGCTCCGAATAATGTTTATTCATCCGATGCATGTATAAATAGTGTTTATTTTTGAATGTTTTATCGCAAATGTCGCAGATGACAGCCGAATCTACGGACGAATGTACTCTTGTAGTGTGTAAATAAAGATTTTGGTAGTTTTTGAATTCTTTGCTGCATTTCTGACAGATGTACCGCTTGATTCGTTTCGGGAACATGACGGGTTTCCACGTCGTCAGTACGGACTCGTACATTTCTCTCTGTTCTTCTGTCAATACCTCACTATTCACGCTTATAAACTTCATAACCGGCTGTTGTTGGTCTTCCTGCTTTAATTCCTCCATTTTGGTCTGAAATAAAAGAAACAATTCTAGATTATATACTCAGATTATGCCATCGTGTCACTAAACCCAAGTATCTTGTAGACGAAGAAACAACCGAAATGTTTTGTTATTTATTATTATTACGCATTCGCATATACGCAGTAAAAATTGGTACCTCCGGCAGGACTCGAACCTGCGACTACTGGTTCATCTCAGCTGAGCTACCGAGGTCACTGCCAGACACTTCCTCTCTATGTATATGTTGCACGTCTTCACACTCAGAGCAATTACTTTCAAATTAATCTGTATACATTAAATAAAATTGGAGAATCTGTTTTTAAATATTCGGTTTTTGCTACATGCTTATGAATTTATATACGGTACCTAAACAAAATATCATTATTTATCTGTCTATCTGCTTCTTCTAATCTCTGAAATGGCTGAATTATATCCAATGAGGTATGGCTATAACTCATGCAAGCTGGCTAATTCTTTGTACTTGTTTGAACTAAATTCTGGTCATCATCTTTTTTAAAGATGTCCTCCCATACCAGTGAGTTTACGTATTTGTGAGAGACCGGAATATTGACTCATTTTTCATCTGTATCAGAGATATGTAAGTAGGTAAATGTAATAGGAATAATGATATATTTTTTAAAGTACGAAAAAAAGAAAAATTTTTGATTTTAGTTCCCGACGTTTCGACGCCTTTGCAGGTGTCATGGTCACGGGCGGACTGAGGTGGAATTTGTCTTGAGAATCCGTTTAAAAGTAATTTATTAATATTCTATATCCATAGTCTATATAATAATCTATAGTCTAATATTCGCCTAAACCTCAGAAAACAATATAAAAAAATATTTGACATGTCGTTCTTCTTTACGTAAACAATGACGAACATACCGTGAATTTATTGATATGTAGCGTGATGTCACTCTTAATTAAATTTATACTTATGACGTCACAACCCCCTACACCGCGCCAGAATACTCAATGTTTCTTTTTTTTTTCTTATCAAAATTATTTTCATGTTTATACAACATGTAACAAAACCCCTGTCCGATTCAATAAAGGCGTACTCGTGGTACAGTTCATGAACCGTCTCGCATAGGCGGCTTCTTGAACACAAAGCTGTAGGTAGTAAGTACGTGAACTTTGAGGAGCGGTCAGTGTTGCTGTTGCCTTGGATCAGTATTTATTTTGGTGTAATTATTTTTACTGGAGAAAGAATAATCTCCAATTCATTTAATTGCTATGTTTATGTGTTCGCAGTACGATACCGAATAATAGTCTAATCTAAGGGATCGGACAGGGGTTTTGTTACATATTGTTGATATTATTATATTTTTAAAGAACATGGCGTGGACTATTTATTTCTGCTGCGGTGATATGGAGCTATTAAAACTAAAAACCTATATATACCTATATAACCGTATGGCAGGGTGACGGAAAATTTTTTTTTTCCTTCCTACAATAGTATGCCTATTGTATGGCATGAAATGCCCTAGTGCAGCAAGACAAGTCAAGGCTTAAGAAAAAAAGTAAAAAAAGCCATTGTTGCTTTATATCTTTTTATCAAAAAAAAATCGGAGGCGGTTTCTGCATGCTTAAACCTTTTAAATTTCACAACGGATTTTAAAGCTGTTTTCAGCAGTGACTTGGGAGAAAAGGTTTTTGTGCATAATTATACGTAGTTTATGCGTCACTACCCATATCATGCCATGCCACCTATATCACAGTAACTACGTATAATACCTACTCTACATGTTGGGGACTTTTTTGTTGAACTTTTTAAGATATCAATTCCGTAGTAGATACATTAAAATGACTATCTTAAATAATAAATGTGGACAACATCACATACATTGCTCTGGATCCAAAGTTAGTAACTAAAGCACTTGTGTTATGGAATCAGAGACAACGAACGGTACCACAAACACCCCCCAGCAGACAATGTAGAAAAGTGATTTTTTTACAAGTCAAATTAATATTGAGTAGTGAAATTCCTATATTGACCTGTATGGGCATCGAACCCAGGACCAACTAATGCTGAAAACTGCTAAAATGCATTGTATAGTTGTAAAGATCTAAGCAACTTCATTTTATACTATCTACAATACATTTATCAGTTATCTGATTGCTATAACACAGGCCTGGCCTATTTTGAGAACAGATGACCGTGTGTGAGTTGCTCTCAAGATATTATTATTATATAATATGTTAATGGAGTCCCTAAGACATTATCATGTTTCTAAATAAAAGTGATTGATTTGGAAGCTGCTCAAAGATGTAAATTATTTTAGGTTTTGCCTAGTGTGGCGACAATAAGTAACTCTAACTCTATTGTTTTATAAATCTAAATTTAACTTTAAGGAAATCTATGTAAAACCTTTTTCCTGGCAATAAATGATTAATATATTTTTCACAAGACTAAAATACTAGATAAATAAAAGAAAATAAGAAACACACTAATCAAAATACTTATTTTTATTTCAAGTACTTAGGGCTTTCCAGGCACAGGAAACGTAAAATGATGCTAGTTGCGCGGTTCCAAAATGTCATTCCTATGGATAAGAACCGGCAAGAAACTCGAGATAGGAGTGGTTTTTGTTAGCAAATAATGATTTACTTCTAAAAATCTCACTTTAACACTTATCTCTGTTAATAGACAGGGAATAGGTACATATAGCCTATCCCTGCCAAAATATAAACCAGTTACATCTATGAGCTAATTATTTTCTTTAAATTGACAATTACCTAACAAATGACACATCTTTACATTAAAATTAGAAGTTCTAATATTGTTTTGTTTGTGCACTTAATTAGTACCTAAATAAAAAGGAAATAAATTTAGGTTAAGCATTGTTTTTTTTATTTCCCGCCTACGCCTCACAGCTTGTCATTTATGAACCAGCTTTATATTTATTTACCTACATATGGCACAGGAAAACATCGACTGCCAGAATTTGTATTGCTTAATTACGCTTGAAACTACATATTGCTATAAACATTATTATTGATAATTACAAAACCAATAACAAACATTAATTTCTGAAGTACGGTAATAAACTACGGTGTTACTTGCCAGGTCTCCAATAGCGTCAGGCATAATAACACGCTGTAAGCGAAAATGTCACCAGAAATAAAAAAAGCATCCATGTTTTACTTACTTTTTAATTAGAAACGGAAAAAGTAATCCGTGTACTGCACTAACACGTCATAACTTTATCAATGTCTTTGGGTCAGCACAAAAGAATTATATGCTAGCATAATAAAATGGCTTTTCGCCTTAGGCCTCATATCCTATTATAATGGCAAACAAGCCTATTTTCACTATTCACGCACGTTTAAATGATACAAATAAACACTATAACTGTATCGATGGAATAAATTTATGAATAATAACGTAAAGATTATTAATTTTACACGGTTTCGGCGATAATTATTTGTTGGGATTTGACATTAGCTTTGTCAGTCTAGCAACAAACGTCACTTTATCTTGCAATGCGGGTCTGATTAAAATACGTTTCGATTCTACTAAAAAATCTCAAGTATAACAAAAACAATAAAAAAATATAATAAATAAAGTTTTATAAATACAACTAATATCGCTTTATGATTACAGCCATAACTTATTTATTTGTTAAATTAATCATAAGTAAGCATTATTGTTTCTTTTGGGACACGTTTTTCTATTGAAAAAATTGTCTTAGAAAACACGGTTCGTTAGAAAGATAATAGATGGCGGTATCATAAATTTATGAATGATCTGCCCCACTAGAAATTCGCATGATTTTCTTTTACAGGTTTCTAACTATATCAAAAGAAAACAACAATCTTATACTTTGTAATTGTCTTGAACCAATCGAAAATAAATTTATTGCGAAGCTAGACACAAAAATCATCCCACGTGTCTGTTACGCTAACAGCCGTGTGTTCCGAAAATAGCACCACTGCAGTCGTACATTTAGTAAAATTTAGTGCTTTTAAAAGTGAACAAAAAAATGCGTGAAATAGTGCATTTGCAGGCTGGACAGTGTGGCAACCAAATAGGCTCGAAGGTGGGATTGTAAACAACATAATTTTTACGTAAATACACAATAAAACTCTAAATAGCAACAGAAAATCTATTTTTAAGTTATGATATGGTTACTCTGGCATAACTGTGAATCTAGCTGGTACGATATCATTCCTATTAATTGACTCTAAAGTTCAACAGATCGTTTTAATTAGATGTCGGGAAATATAGCGCTTGCAATCAATGTTATAGCTCGTAATGATATTGTGGAGCGGCTCCTAAAATTTTGTCACACTTATAATAAAAAGGCGAAAGTTTGTGCGTGCATGCTTGTCACTTCACGCTCAAACGGCTGGATCAATTTTAATAAAATTTGGTATGGAGGTAGTTGTAATCCATTAATTAAGTTATTTGATAAATCGCAGGGTGTGAAGCTAGTTAGAATAATGCGTAAATCTGAAGTTTTTTCTGCTCTACTCGTTATCTCCTAGCCTTTTCCCAAGCTATGCTGGAGTCAGCTTGCAGTCTTACAGGATGTAGATCAATAGTAATACCTTATGCTGCCTATCTGACTTCCACAACCCATAGCTGGATTATTCTGTATTCCATAATCTGGTTGTACGAATTTAAATGTAAATAAACTTAACGACTGTCTAAGATGTGTATGACAGTCGGGACTAACGGCTTAACGTGTTTTCCGAGGCCGGAGGATCCCGGAATGTATGCCAATGGTCACCCATCTACGGCTAGCGCGGCTTAACCTTTAAAACTAAATCTGAATACCATGCTACACAAATCTAAAATGACATTTTGTAATTATTTTCTAAAATATTCTCTTGTCACAATGTTTGCTACCGAACTCCTTCGAAACGGCTGGACCAATTTGTATGAAATTTCGTGTGCATATCGGGTAGGTCTGAGAATCGTCCAAAATCTATTTTTCACACCCCAAGTGATAGTGGTGACCCTCTCCAGATTTTTTTAATATGGCAGAAAAACGTTTGCCCGATGAACTACTAACTAGTCGCAGTATAAGTAATAATCATTTGCCAACATTCATATAATTTATATTCAGTCACTGCGTCAGAACTACCGTACATACATGGTTCTGTATAATTAGTTTCACATCATTACTTTGCGATAATTAGTGTTTTGTACTGTAGTAGCAACAATAGCATACATAAACATAGTTAAGTGTGTGACGAACTTTTAGTCCGAGTTCCGTAGCTTATATTTTAATGACAACTAGGTAGATTCTTTTGTAAAAATAAGCAAATTGGGTAATTGACTACTATCGAAGTATTGATATAAGACAAATGTTTATAAAAAGTAATCTTAAATATTAGCAACTGCCCGGTTAATAGTAATAACTGGCCTATAAACGTCCCACTAATGGGCACAGGCCTCTTCCCATATAGAGAAGGAATGAGCATTGATCACCACGCTTGCTCATTGCGGGTTGGCGATTTCAGATTCCAATATTATGGAATCCAGGTTTCCTCAAGTTTTTCTTCACGGTTTGTCAATGATGTCTAGAATGATAAGAAAGTACATATAACTTTAGAAAAGTTACATTGGTACATGCCTGGTTCCGACCTGCAACCATGCAGTCGTAAAAATTAATTAATAAATCTAACGTTTTCGAGTGATCACGTCAATTTTTTTTATAGTATTAAAACCATTTGTCGACCTTAGGAAACTTAAATTAGCCGAATTGGTCCAGCCATTATTGAGTTATGCGCTTACCAACATTCATTTTCATTTATTTATATGATAATATAGTTAAAAAGAAGATAATGCGAAAAATATTAAAAATAAATACTTACCTACATGTTTACAAAAGTGTTGATAACGCAAGTCCTCTTTTTTTTTCGCAAAACGACATAGGTACATACATTGGAGATACATTACACATACGTACAATAAAAAAAATACTTCTAGATATCCCACGGGCGGATATGTGTGCTAGCAACTTTTTATGTCGTTTTTACCATTGTTTTACGGAACTCTAATTCGCAGAGAAAGCAAAACATTGTGTGAACTGCATCTTTATTGCTTACAGTAATTATTACACTTACCTAATTCTTTTTATTTTGTCTTTTTGACTGGGTAGAAAATGCTTTTAAAGACGTAAGTTTTAATGATAAACTCTCGGCTGTTCGTGTAGGTACTACATGTAGATTATCTTTTTAATTTATTCACACGTAAGTCGTTTTTTGGGTTTACATTAAATTTTACTAAATATTAGTCGTAAATTATGTCAAGTGTGTGTAAGTGAAATATTACAGAATTTTGACTAATTGGTTTTAATGGGTCAACACAAGATGGCGCTGTCAACAAAAACATTTCAAGCTATAATATTAATGTTTTATATATATATATGTATATATATTTTATAATATAATAAATCCCATAACTTTTTTTAATACTTACTCTTTGTTTTTCGTATACCTGTATGTTTCTGTTGGCGTTTTCTGTGGCCCGTTTGAACTGTAAATTGTATAATAAACTTGTAAATTTCATAAAAATCAGTCAAGCCGTTTTTGAGGAGTTTGGTCACAAAAACTGTGACACGAAAATTTTAATACAATAGATAGAACAAATAAATCGTGTTCACTGACTGTGCGTAGTTTTAGTCTTTACCTTATATCAATATGTATATACAAATACTATATTGTTTACACAATTGTAAATGTATAAAGGTATTTGAACATTTAGAAATCGTTTTAATTTGGGAACAAGGTTAAATTACAGAAATTCGGTATTAATTTATAATTTCTTAGCTTAGAACGTCCAACCAACATTCATCAATGACTGGCCTGTTGGTCTAGTTGTTAGTGACCCTGAATGCTAGGCCGGAGGTTCGATTACCACCCAGGACAAATCTTTGTGTGATGAGTATGATCATTTGTTCTGTGTCTGGGTATAATTTATCTATAATAGGTATGTATGTATTTACAAATATAGGTTATATATAAGCAAAGGTGTTGAAACGTCGGGAACAAAATTTTTTTTTTAATAAACTGCGCCCGCACTATGGAATTTTAATCCTTGTGTCGCGGAGGTTTCACAAACATTCGAATCACATGCACAAAGACATCCAGACTTGAAACAAGCATTTGTGCATCACACAAATGCTTGTCCCATGCGGGGATCGAACCCGCAGCACGTCGCGCACAGTGGTAATTAGCGTGGTTGACTATACCACTCGACTATCCGTTCAGTCAATAATAACTATAATTATCAGTTGTCTGGTCACCATAGTACAGGCTCTGCCTAGTTTGGGATCAGATGGCCGTGTGTGAGGTGTCCCGAAATATTGTCAGTGAAGCAAGAGGAGTGTTCGTCACAATCCTGTTTTTAGATAATAATATACTCTTTATCTGAAGATATCATTATGTTAAATTAAACCCCCATTTCGCTTTAGAGCACTCGCTATGTCTCGGAGAGCTGGCGAGAATCACCAAGACAGGCCGAGGTGGGCATCTGGTACTATTTACACTCGCGTTCGCGCCGCCGTCTCGGACGGTCTCGGCGAGAGTGTACAGTCGCCTTTATCTCATGCCTTGATCACACGTACCGAGCAAACGGGCGAGACAGTGATCACGGCCGAGTAATTGGTACATATAAACATAGTGCAAACATGTTTCAACATCAAGGCATTAGCGCCAGCCAGCTAAACTTAAATGGGCACTCGCTATGTCTCGCCCGAAAAGCCTGGGTTGAGACGACTAACCATTTGACTTGGGCAAATAACCGACTCGGGGCGGAGAGATAACGAGGAAAACCCAGACAGGCCGAGGTGGGAGACCGCTACCATTTACACTCTCGCAATCGCCCTGCCTCTGACTGTCTCGGCGATTGAAGAGTAGCAATAATGCTTTTATTCTATAATTTACAGTTTTGGGAGATAATTTCGGACGAGCACGGTATAGATCAGACTGGGTACTATCGTGGAGACAGCGACCTGCAGCTGGAGAGGATCCAGGTGTACTACAATGAGGCAGCTGATGGTTAGTTCTGGAATTAAGAGATACTAGATACAGAAGAAATACTAATACTATAAAGTTTCCAAAATGTCATTCCTATAGAGAAGAACCGGCAAGAAACTTACATAGGATACTATATAAAAACGGTAATTGGTATACAGAGCTTCAATGAAGAACATGCATAAATTCATTTTAAAATGTGACAATAACGTAAATAGCAAAAGTTTTGATGAAAAATTATAAAAAATAAAAATTTTACCATTAATTTTACAAGTATTTGCAAAAGCATCACGAAAAATAATATAAAGAGAAAAAAAAAGTTAAAGCATTAAAAAGTTAAAGCTTCAAGGTCTTAACTTAACCAATCAAAAAGCCGAACGCGCTTATTGTGTCTTCAGGCGCTTGGGCCTATGTTAAACATTCTTTTGGTTGGCTCAGGCAACTTCAGCAGGGTATTTTTTGTTTAAACTTACTATAGCTTCTTGTTATCCTCTACACACAAACTAACGTATACTTCGTAATGTATTCAGGTAACCGCTACGTCCCCCGAGCAGTTCTGGTGGACCTCGAGCCCGGCACTATGGACGCCATCAGATCCTCGACATATGGGCAGCTGTTCCGACCTGATAACTACGTGTTTGGGCAGAGCGGAGCTGGTGAGATCTTAAAACTCTTTAAATGACGCTTAATATTAACCTGGAAATTGATGTGGTGATTGATACTATTTGCAGAGGCGGAGTGGGAACGTGCTTAGGGGATTAGAATGAAAAAAAAAAAAACAAAATATTTTTATTTTGAATAGACCATTTCAGGTACTTTCAAAACGTTAAATGAATCTAGTTGCTCGGTTCCAAAATGTCAAAATTCAAATATAAATTATTCGTGCAATGTAGTATTTTTCAAACGTCGAAATACATGGAGGATATTTATAATGCAACCTGGAGATTTTTGAAAATACGCTTCATACACCCGGTAATCGAACGGGCTAAAATGCGAAAACTAAACACTTGTACTTTTATGGCTTCAACCGATAAGGACAATCATTCCTATATCCGGTATTTACAGTACTTTTCCTGGTGGCATTAAAAAAATCTATCCTGATGAAGAAATAATGCACATCACCCTGATTCGTTTACTCTTCAGCGCTTTTCACACTACCAGCCGAACTGGGGTTCAAAGCCGAGACCTCGTGTGTCCATTGTCAAGTAAATAAGTATGTTGTTTCTCAGACAGACAGTCGCTCTAACATACTAGAGTTGCGGCTGGCCGAACATAAAGTAACTAAAAGTTTTTGATGGAGGACAATGTTTCCAGTGTTAAAAAAACATGTTTTTCACAGGTAATAACTGGGCTAAGGGTCACTACACTGAAGGCGCCGAGCTAGTGGATGCTGTGATGGATGTTGTGAGAAAGGAGGCCGAACCTTGTGATTGTCTTCAAGGTAAATATAACAAGTGGAGGTAGCCCATGGTGGTAGGGCGTTGGTTGCACTACCAAACCCACCACACACACAGTGAACCCACTCATATCAAAAACATTAAGCTTAGTTCTCACTTTCTCACTAGAAAACAATAAGGGGCCTAAAATGCTCCCTTGTGGAACACCAAATTGACTTAAGATGGAAATCTGGGTACAGTACATTCATGACTATTGTTTTAACAAATGATTTTAAATCATTGCTTACGATTGGTTTAGAAAACCTTTTATTACGTCTAAAGCTATACCTATAATGCCTTATTTTTCGCATTTGTTGAGCAAGATCTCATGATTTACAAAATCAAAAGCCTCGTTATTATTCCTCATATCAAAGAATGTATTTGTATGCATCTATTCCAGGTTTCCAACTCACCCATTCGTTGGGAGGTGGCACTGGGTCTGGTCTGGGAACCCTGCTGCTGAGCAAGTTGCGTGAGGAGTATCCAGATCGGATCGTCAACACATTTAGTGTAATGCCATCACCGAAAGTAAGTTTGGGCCCGTCCGATTTCTCACAATTGGAATTATTTATAAACTATCTTCTGTCTGCGACTTCGCCTGCGTGGACTTCAGAATTGGGTCCAAAAAGAAATGAAAAATGTGAAAGTAATGAAAAATTGAATAAAATTTTCACTCGTGTTATAGCTTGGGCTCTAATAGAGAAAAATACCAAATTTCAAAGCTTCAATTTGCAATTTTCAATTTTCCCTCGGGAACTTCTTAAGGGATTGGGATAAAAGGCAGCCTATGTTCTTTCTCCATGTCAAAGGCTACATGCATGCCAAATTTCATCCAAATCCGTTCAGCCGTTTTTGCGTGATTGAGTAACAAACATCCAAACATCCACACTTTCACATTTATGATATTAGATATTTTTTTAATACTTACAGTATTCTTTTTCGTCTGCAGGTTTCAGATACGGTTGTGGAGCCCTACAACGCAACGTTATCAGTCCACCAACTTGTTGAGAATACAGACGAAACATTTTGTATCGACAACGAGGCTCTATACGACATCTGCTTCAGAACCCTCCGGTTGGGCTCACCTACCTACGGGGACCTGAATCATTTGGTCTCGGTAAGATGGCACAACTACTTTATAAATTGCTCAGATGTCTCATACGCCCCAAGACGTGCATCAGGCGAGTTATTCTCCAAGTCCAACCAAAGCATAACCTGGCATAACGCAGATTATAGTTTAATTACCCCGGGTTGCCAAATCTTTTTTGTGTTCTATAGACACCGGGTAGTGTATATACCTTTTAAATCCTTTAATAGATTTTTTACTTAAAAGTATACCGAGAACCCTCCGTGCTTCAGAAAGCAGAAAGCACGTTAAGCCGTTGTTCCCGACTGTAATACAGTGATCTTTGATAGACGTTAAGACATTACAATTCTGACAACCAGTCTTACTAAGGAATACTGTATTACTTACCTAGCAATGGTTTCTGATGGTCAGGTAGGCAGTCGTTCAATGTGAAATATGATATTCAGCTAAATCCAGTAAGACTGGAAGCAGGCTCTAACAAAGTCTTTGAAAAAGGCTACGCAGATGAGGCAGATGATGATTGAGTTCCTTAACCAACCACAATTCCCTTATTTCAGTTGACTATGTCTGGAGTGACTACTTGTTTGCGGTTCCCGGGGCAACTGAACGCTGATCTCCGGAAGTTAGCCGTCAACATGGTGCCTTTCCCGAGACTTCACTTCTTTATGCCAGGTCTACTATCAGCTTTGTATTTAATAGTCCATACCTCAATGGACGCAGCCTATCGTGATCCACTGCTAAACCTGGGACTCTTCCATATTGCGCCACAACAACCGGTCCTCCATTTGGGGCGCGCCATCATTAAGGTGTTTGCCCTGGTCACCACGCTGGGCAAGCGGTTTCGTGACCGCAGTCTATTTTCACTTCGCTACAGAGCGCTGCTGCCCATTCTCCTCGTGTCTCTATATCCTTTAGTCGTCTTTTACGACACCTACGGAGAAAGAGAGCGAGGTTCTATTCTTTGCCGAAGCACGACGCCATTTTAAACATTTACCATAATGGGCTCAAAATCTATAGGGTTCTTACCCCCCTTAGACAAGGTACATTTCTATAATCGTTATCGCTGATCGAAATGTACCTTGTCTAAGGCTGGTTAGTTAAGTATAATTTGTAATTAAATACAAATTGTAGAAGGAAAAACTTAAACCTCAGGCAGGACTCGAACCTGCGACCACTGGCTTGACGCGCCAGTCGCTTTACCAACTAAGCTACCGAGGTCACTGCCTGGAAGTTTAAATTTCTCCTTCTACTTATGACGTCTTTATAGGGCGACGTATGCGACATCTAGTGAACCTACCTTACGGTTGGCCTCACCGACTCTGATTAACAATGTGTTAATTAGAAGTCCGAGAGATGGCGCTGGCCCAATACTTATTATTTTTAATTATTTATACACATTATCGCATGTGTTAGCGAATATTTGTAATTAAATACAAATTGTAGAAGGAAAAACTTAAACCTCAGGCAGGACTCGAACCTGCGACCACTGGCTTGACGCGCCAGTCGCTAGTCATAAGTAGAAGGAGAAATTTAAACTTCCAGGCAGTGACCTCGGTAGCTTAGTTGGTAAAGCGACTGGCGCGTCAAGCCAGTGGTCGCAGGTTCGAGTCCTGCCTGAGGTTTAAGTTTTTCCTTCTACAATTTGTATTTAATTACAAATATTCGCTAACACATGCGATAATGTGTATAAATAATTAAAAATAATAAGTATAATTTATTTTGAAGTTGTTGTATCACTTTGCCAGGCTTCGCGCCCCTGACGGCCCGCAACAGCCAGGGCTACCGCGCGCTCACGGTGCCGGAGCTGACGCAGCAGATGTTCAGCCCCATCAACATGATGGCGGCGTGCGACCCGCGCCGCGGCCGCTACCTCACGGTGGCCGCCATCTTCCGCGGCCGCATGTCCATGAAGCAGGTCGATGAGCAGATGCTCTCCGTGCAGGACAAGAACTCCAGGTGACTTGAAGGCTGCTTAACTATGTGTTGTTTTCGTTCATCTCGTAAACAAAAATACGAAGATACAGCCAATGGAAAATTCGCGTGACTTCACTCTGTCCTCCAATTTTCGCTAACATTATGATGAACTTTGAAAAGGACATACAATTTTTTTTCTAAAATAATACTCGACTATACAGCGTGTAACAAAAACCCTGTCCGATCCCTGAGAGTATCATTCGGTATCGTACTACGAACACATATACGTAGCCATTAAATGGATTGGAGATTATTATTTTTCCCTAGTGCAAATAATTAAATTAAAATAAAATCTGATCCAGGGCAACAGCAACACTGACCGCTCCTCAAAGTTCATGTACTTACTACCTACAGCTTTGTGTCAAAGAAGCCGCCTATGCGAGACGGTTCATGACCTGTACCACGAATACGCCTTTATTGGATGGGACAGGGGTTTTGTTACATATTATATATCTTCGTTTACAGCTATTTCGTAGAATGGATACCGAACAATGTTAAGGTCGCTGTGTGTGACGTACCACCGCGCGGACTCAAAATGGCCGCCACGTTCGTCGGCAACACGACAGCTATACAAGAGATATTCAAGAGAGTCTCCGAGCAGTTCACCGTCATGTTTAGGAGAAAGGTAACGCAACAGACTAACACTGGTAACATGTTGGCATCCACTAAGGGAATATAGGGAAATGACCTCCCATTTTCACAAGTTACCCCACTATTTTTGAAGTAATTTGACTTTGACAGTTTCGATAATGGCACCCACCGTGGGGCATCTCACAAGCGTGGTGATCAATGCTCGTAATAAAGGCTGGTGTTGTAATTTATAAGAATATTTTGTGAGGATAAATCATACAAATTTTATGCATTTTGTCCATTCCTACATTTTTTATCAGATTACAGACCTACGTAACCCAGAAGATAGAATATTTTGCTAAATCCAATATTCGCTATCAATATTTAGCCATTTAGCCTTTGTTTGAAGTTTTCATGTAAAATTCATTGCGTCAACCTCAAAATTTTCCATTTTTCTTGGCCTTGTCAAAACTGGGGGTAAGTGTGGACAATAGTAAAATACATACAATTTACATAATTCCAGGCCTTCCTGCATTGGTACACCGGTGAAGGTATGGATGAACTGGAGTTCACAGAAGCTGAAAGCAACATGAACGATTTAGTTTCTGAGTACCAACAGTATGAGGTAAGAAAATTATTTCTGACCATTCTTACCCCGACGCAAAAAAAGAGTTATATAGTGTCTTTATCCCTTTGGCTTCTAAATTTGTTTTAAGCAAGCTTGACAAGTGCACACCGGTTTTCTAGGTGTCGCCAGCTCTGAGGTCCCGGGTTCGATCCCCAGACGGGACATGTAGAAAAACACATTTCTACATTGTCTCGGGTCTGGGTATTTGTGGTACCTTCGTTGTCTCTGATTCCATAACACAAGTGCTTTGGCTACTTACTTTGAATTTAGAGCAATGTATGTGATGATGTCCACATTTATTTATTTATTAGACCAGAGTCTGCCCGTGACCATGACACCTGCAAATGTGTTGAAACGTCATGAACTAAAACCGAAGTAAACCGCGATAGAATCCGTTTAAAAAGTAATTTTATTTCAAAATCTATGAATCTTATCTTTCAGGAAGTCGGCGTTGATGACCACGAGTTTGATGAGCAGGAAGAAGCTGGCGAAGAATATCCTGAGGAGGAGTAGTCTACACAATAGTATAAGTAGAATAAATTAATAACATGATATAGGTACCTGTAGAACAGAAAAGAAATTGCGATGGGCACATCAGCTGACTCGCAATTTGTTTTTCTATGATTTAGTTAACTGTATTCAGGGTTATCATCATCTGCCTAGCCTTTTCCCAAGCTATGTGGAGGTCGGCGTCCAGTCTTACCCGTTCAGCTGAAACCGTTTTTTAAAGAATATAGCAGGACATATTTCCTAGCGGCTTTGACTCCCGAACGTATCGGCCAAGGTAGGTCGCTTGCTCGTTATGTACTCGTGCGGACTCGTGTCATAACTTCGCGCATGCGCCCTACGCCATAATCACAGCGCAGCGGTGGTGCCGGCTCGCGCGCAGTACTAAGTATAATGTGCCAGTAGGAGTAGGAGCTAGCGATGGGCGATTCCGAGATGTTTTATCAATCGAAAGAATCGGAGTCGTTAAAATAAACCATCGAGTCAACCATCGACTCGCCGTTCTACAAAACAATCGAGATGTTTTTCGATTGTTTCGAGTCGATGGAATTGACCGCTAGTTTTCGGTTGTTCGAATCAGTCACCAAGTATCGCTCGGTCACCGCAGGGGGAGTCGAGGGAGGTCAGTCGATTGCATGCATCTAGCCACAAAGATTAGAAATAACATTATTATTAGAGATTAAGACTTTTCTAAAAAGATTTTGTAATTGTTATTTTATTAAGATTGTTGACTATCCCGTGCCCGACTGATTTTAGATTTAATTTTAAATAATAAGATTAAAAAAACAGTTACGATTCAATAAGAAACCTCGATTATGTTTTATTTATTTTCACGATTCCTCCTATCTAATTATTCGTACCTAAACCATCGAGGAACAACTATCGATTACTCTCGAATGAACGCGCCGTGCGCCAGTCGCTATAGCAGACCGAGTCGGACTCGAGTCCAAATTGAAACAATCGAGTACCATCGAGATGTTCAAACAATCGAAACAATCGAAAAAAACCTCTCGCCATCGCGCATCACTAGTAGGAGCTAGGATAAGTAAGTTGATCCTACGTTACGAACGCCGAGTGGCGAGCTTGTAATGGTGTGTTGTGTCGTGTTAAAAAAAGTTTATGCCCTAAAACAAAGCCCTACTAATTCACATGACCCACCCCGACTACAAGAACAACTGCCTATTTGAGGTCTTATGGTAGGACTGGTTGTCAGACTTGTAATGACTGTCAAAGATTTACGTATGACAGTTGGGACCAACGGCTTAACGTGCTTTCAGCCCGGAGTGAACTCGGTATGGTTACAATTGATCATCCATCCTCTGATCAACCACGGCTTTTTTTTATGATATTTACAATAATAATTGTAACTTACATATAAACATAGTGTCTAACAGCGAGATTCGCTAATTTTTTATCTCATACACTATGACCTATGTTACAAATTTATCAGATAACTTAGTTATTCGGGATAAATAGCCTGTGTTGTCCAGTGTGTCAGCTACCTCCATACCAAATTATATCAAAATCGGTCTAGCCGTTTGAGCGTTAAAAGGTAACTAACGCACTCATGAAGTTTCGCGTATAATACTAGTGTGATTATGTAAATTATTAAATATTATCCAATACTATGTAACTTAAATCGTTTATTTATATCGAAATAAGTGGAATCGAAGATGTAATTTTGCAATGTAACTTTTGTATTCAACAATGGTAGTTGACTATTTTTAACGCCCTATCTGTATTAAAATTATTTTAAGGAAAATTATTTACCGTTTTCATTATCGTAAGTTGATATTTATTAAATGTTTTAGTTAAAATTTTATTTTTAGTTTTATTTATTCTACTGCCTAGCTTTTACCTAAGCTATGTTCGGATCATCTTCCAGTTCGGCTTAAGCTGAATACCGTATTTTACTGAGCGACTGCCTATCTGACCTCCACAACTCATTTTACTGGGTAATACAGTATTCCATAGTAAGACTGGTTGTCAGAATGGTAATGACTTAATGACTGTCAAAGATCACTGTATGACAGTCGGGACCAACGGCTTGACGTGCTTTCCGAGGCACGGAGGTTGGTCGGCATGTTTATTGTATATGGTCACCCATCCATGGATTAACCGCGGCGAGCGCGGCTTAACCTTTAATATCGGTTAAACCAAACCAAAGTTTAGTTTTATTTATTGTCCCGTAAAATTCGACAGGCTGCAGCCAACCACCGTTAAATTATATCGAAAAGTTATACTCACCCACAACAGTTGTATAGTTTTATGCACCTGATTACCTCGTCTATTATATGCACTCCTTTTAAATTAATCCTGTATGTGGCTTGGCCTTTTTGTTACATGGGCATAAGGTGAAAAATTAATTCAGTGTTCATTAATTTTCTTTTAAACAATAGATCTTGTCGTAAATAAAGGACCAAGCCACATATTTTAATTTAGGTGTATAGATTGTGAAGTGGAGCAGCGCCTTTACGCTTTTACGAAGTTCAACGATCCGGTTGGCAAGCTTCGAGCTCAAGGGCGGATCCAGCTTTGGCGCCAGGGGGGGGTCACATAGTCGTGGTCAAGACACAAGAACTTATAATTTAATTTTGATTATACATAATAGATACAAGTATATTTAAATAACAAAATCAATTTTGATGTGAAACATCTATAACCGCACGTAAAACCGATTTCTGGCGTGGCGACGCTTGGCGTGGCAACGCATCGCCACGCTATATGATGGTATATATATACAGTCTATATGCAGTAGTTTGTACGGGGTGGCGACGCGTCGCCGATTATGGGGTCGAAATTAAAACCCAGGATGGCGCCGAGGAAAATTTGCTAATTTTTCATCATAAGTGTCATTTTCATGGTTCCTGAGGTCGCTAAAAAGTATTATGGGGTCGAAATTAGAACCCAAGATGGCAGGAAAATTTGCTAATTTTTCGTCATGGGTGTCATTTTCATGGTTCCTGAGGTCGTTGAAAACGATTATGGGGTCGAAATTAGAATCCAGGATGGCGCCGAGGAAAATTTGCTAATTTTTCGTCATGGGTGTCATTTTCATGGTTCCTGAGGTCGCTGAAAACGATTATGGGGTCGAAATTAAAACCCAGGATAACGCCGAGGAAAATTTGCTAATTTTTCGTCATGGGTGTCATTTTCATGGTTCCTGAGTTCTTTTCTGCATATAACTTTTACAAAATAATGTCGATGTTTCACATCTGCCAGGCGTCCCGTGACGGCTCAATTGTTTTTTTACTTCTTCTCCCGAAACGCGTTATCACTTCATCTACTTCAATGGGTACGTTTTTACGGACGTGGAGAAGTGCCAGACTGCCAGTCCGGTTTGACGTTCTTCAACCATAGAAGCTCTTAGCCACGATTTGATTTTTCGTAACGTAGAGAAAGATCTTTCCGCTGTCGCTACACTAACAGGTATATAGTGTAGCCATAATACATAAAAAAAATCTTATATTAGGATACATCTCAATATCGCAATTTAAAATAAGGTCAAAAATCGACAGCGGTATGTTCTGACCACAGAACACTAATACTCTAGCCGAGAAGAATATCAACGTAGAACATTAAAAGTGAGGTCGACTGGCACGCCTCGTAGCGGATCGCCCATATAACTAAAATTCGAAAAAGTATTGCGCGGGAATTTCAAATTTCGTATTCCCGTATATATATATATATAATTATATAGGTATTGAATCAAAGCTAATGAAATAAAAACAGTACATATTTGAGTACAATTACAATTTTATTTATGATAAACCTTCAAAATACAAATTCAGATTTTATGAAAGAATAAAAATAAAATTTGGAAATAAATATGTCAGAAACTCACAATTTTTGCATTACAGCTATTCAAAGTAAAATATATGTATACAGTATTTGAACTTGTACGAAATAAACAAAACTGTAGCATATTAAATAATAAAACTTTAAATAATTTTACAGATCATAATTACAGTTTTTAGTTTATTTTGCTATGTACTTAAACCTTTTTTACATAAAAAAACAAGTCATATTTGTATTTCACAATATTACATACTAGGCTAGGGCTAGCTCCCTAATGTAAATCGTTTCAGTATTTAGCTTTTTAATTAATTTTGTATTATTTTGTATTGTAATGTCATCATAAATCTTCACCGTATTTCGCCAAACTTCTTAAAACAGTATCAATATATTAAATGATAAAGCTTGGAAACTATACATATTTCAATTAACCATTTATTAATTTGCTAATGTAATTAATGTAATATTGTGCAAATCAAACTTGTTCTTCAAAGCTAATGTAAATAATAAAGTATACAGTATGTGTAATTGCATAACCTATGAAGAAAATAAATACAATCTTATACACTAGCATATTTTGTAAAACAATTGTTCTTTTGCAAGACTATGATTACATCAAATTAAGCAAAACTATTAAACAAGAGATGTAACATGTAGGTATTAAAAGGCAACACACTTTTAGTTGTTATGCTATAAATTAACAAAAATGTAAATCTCATACCTAGTCATAAAAAACAATTATTATAACTGAACAAAAAAGAAATATTTTTGCAACATATAAAAAATGAAATCAGATTACAGATAACTTGGTCCATTTCTTTTAAATTTTTAATATTAATACAATATATATTTTATACAATTATTACTTATCAAGGTATCAATTCTGATGACAACACAAATATTAAAATCTCTATAAATTACAAGCATTCTATTGGCACCTTTTTGTGTATTCCCAATTAAAGTAACTTCTACATAAATAATATATTGAGATGTGTTACTATATTACATTTCTCACAAAGAATTAACTTCCTAGAATACATTTATTTACTACTATTTTCCTCTTTAAATGCGAATAACACATTTTCAAAATTGTTTGGTCTGTGTTGACTTATATATTTGAGGATAATGGCTTTGTCCTTCTGGAATCTGCTGATAACAATCCTGAAAAAAATATTTAAAAAATACACAGTTAAATGTTACTGAATTTTAAGAGATACTGTATTGATGATTTTGGATGTGCTTATGTTGGATTTTACCTTTTTCTATTAAAAGTTTCCTTGACGGGTTCATCCCTGGCACAATCACTGGATCAAATGTTTTGTGTGACCTGAAATGTATTAAGTCAGGGTTATAATAAGATAATTTGTGCTTTTTTTTTCAAAACATTTAAAACGTTTTTATTAATGCCAACTCCCAATTCGAATTTGGATAATAGTGCCTGCAGAGTTCCTGGTGCTGGAAGACAAATTATTCTTCTTAATAATTTATAGTAGGTTGTGGATCGTTTATATATAGCCTAAGTGCTATGATTTTTGTGTTTTGGATCCATCTACGGGTTTTTGACTTCTTTTAAAGTTTTGTTATTCTCCTTAGAACAACAAAGCAGAAGTTTGGGAAATGTACTTACTTAAAAAATTTTGAACCAAGCTGTCACTGCTGAACTTGTTCAAAAATGATTCACGTTTTAAATGTTTTTAACAATCTATAAGCCTTATGAACTTTGTGATCGCTTAGTCTGGTGATGCATTTCAAATGGATCCAGAATATTGGATGAAGTCTGAAACAGAATAAGTTTAAACACAACATAGTTAAAAGAAATCAAACAAGAACTAACACTATGGGATTATGTTGTTTTGTTACAAAGTTCCTTCACTCACTTTCTGACTCCATTATCATATATCGGTTTGAAAGTACTGAAAAATTAAATTGTCATTGAAGTTTTAAAAAGTAGCAGTTTTAAATGAATTTAAATTTATTAATAATAAGAAGAAATGGTTCTAATTGTGCTTGCCAGATTTGATCTAAACAAATATACATACATACACAGCAAGTTAAAGAAAAGCATAAAAATAATAATTATTAAAAAAAATGTTTCACTATTATTTAAACCACTTACCTCATCTAATCCTTTTGTTGGCACTGCAAGTGCAGTGCGAAAAAGTTTTTATCCAACAAAACATGTTGTTTTGAATGAAATTTTTATTGCACAGCATTGCATGTTGATTGTATATTTTTTTGTGAAATTCTGTTGATAACCATGATTCATTTGGAAAACAGAATTTGGCCAATAATTTTCAACTGTTTAGTATTCACAAATACACGTCTAGTATTCGTTTAGCTCGATTTTGGAAGGGACATGGAGCATTTTCTTTAACTAACCGAATCCGACATAGAGAAAGTATTTTTTCACAACAATAAAATATTCACAATTCAAGCGCAAGAACGCTTAATTAAATGTAAATCCGTAATATAATGTATCGCTTAGTTACAAACGAGATATTCGAAATTTCCAATATTGCCTTTATAGCTCAAAGAAAGAAAATTTGAATGATAACGACCGCCATTGATGACAATGAAAAATTTTCTCTGTGGTGTTTTCATTTAAAATAATTTAATTATCATAAGTTTAAAACCACTTGCTTATTTTACTGAATGCCCTAAATTATTTATTAATTTTATAGGGATTCTAAAAATCTTTTATTTTTATTTTATAAAGGCATTATTATAAAATTATAAATGAAATAAGTTTGAGTCAATAAGGATTATTTATAAGGGTAACATTTTAGCCTGAAAGACAGAGATGACTATACATCAACGTCATCAACGATCGTCTGTACTCTTTGCCCAAGAGCGCCCACAACAAACCTCACTACGTCCCATACATGTTGACACCCCCTGGTTCTGACTCCGCTGAAACAAAGCGCGTGCAAGTGTCACACGAAATGTGACATATGAAAGGTGGCGGCAGTGGCGGTGGCGCGGTAAAATTCAAATTTTCGATGCGTTCGATCCCAAGTCATGCGTTTGCCGTCAAACAAAGTATTAGGTATATTAAATTAATTAAATATTGAAAGTACTTAAATAAAATCTATAAAAAATATATAAAATCAGTATGTTTAACAATTTTACTTAGTGGTTCACCCAGCCCAGGGGGGGGTCATGACCCCCATGACCCCCCCCCTGGATCCGCCCTTGTTCGAGCTCCCAATCAGAGATCCGAACTCATTAACACGTTGATAAGAAAAGCTAACTCGCAATATGCACACAGGTGTACATAAAAAACACAATGTAGACATCGATTACCATTTTATTATTTCTTAAAACATTATAAATATATTATTCTTTCTTGCCGTGATCACAAGTCACGACGTACACCGGGGGAGCGGGCAGCAGAAATACAGGGGCATCTGAAAAACAAAATGAATGAACGAAGTTTACTTCAAGACACTGAATTAACGAATGTGATAAAAGGTAGTATGAATTTGTGGCATGTACTGGCAACACTAATATATTTGACAGTTTGATGGCGATCAAGTGATACTGATAATCACTAACTTATCTGACACGGACACGGCGTCGTTGTTGTTGAATGTTTCAACTCTAAGAATTTTCGTGGTTTTTATGGTAAAAATAATGTCCTCGCATAAATGTATGAGTAAATTAAATATTAATTCCTGATTATTTTATACTTAAGCTAAACAAAATGAAATAAGTAAAATAAAATATCAGTTTTTGATTTGGCCACTGAGTCAGTTAATTTTATGGCTCTATACATTCCAAAACTTATCAATAGAATTACCATTATTTAAAATGAAAAAAAGCATGGCAATTTTATAATCACAATATTGTTTTTAAATACTAGATAATATGATACTAATAAAATGGAATAGATGGAGTTTCTTGCCGGTTCTTCTCCATAGGAACGACATTTTGGAACCGCGTAACTACCGTCATTTTACGTTTCGAAAGTGCCTGGAAAGGCCTACTTGACATAAAAATATTTTTATTTTTGTATGACATGTTTTTAAATTGTTACGGATAACTGCAGTGGTCTTTCTCAAATAATAATTACGACATAATGGCGTAGGAACATGCAAAAGCGGGAAAATTGACATTGGTAAAGAGGTTTTTTGAATTGAAATGAAAAAAAAAAAAATAATACGTACCACAGATGTTGCTGACATTTTTTAAATTGTCAAGGGAGCCGTGGTGACAGTTTTTGCTGAAAAAAAATCGATACATTATTATCTTATTAGAAAGAAATTTCATATTTAATGAAACCCTTTTTCTTTATTATGAAGTCTACTGGAGTAAGCCTGACCGCAGGCATTGACAGCTTCACCGGAATCCGGTTCAATTGCAACTCAAGTTCAAGTTTTTTTAAGTTCTCAAACTTAGAAAATATCCTAAAATGTCAAACTATATTAATGACCAAGAATGCTATGTTCTTTCCTACAAAACCCATTATTAATTCTATTCTATTGTGTAATGAAAAATAATCGCCAAAATGTATTGATCCGATCGTCTGCTTCGAATTAAATATTTCTGGACAAGGTTTAAAAATAGTATTTACAAAAAAAAAACAGATAAAATAGCAACCTATATGTTTCAAGAGTGTCAGCTACCTCCATATCTAATTTTATCAAAATTGGTTCAGCCGTTTGAACACGAAGAGATAAGAAACATACATTTACAGACTTTTGTTTTTATCATATTAGTGTGGTATTCAACCTACCAGTCTCCCAAGCTGTTCGCTGACCGTGTCATAGGACATTGCACAGCATTCTGCAAATCAGCTAACGAACACGCTTGCCTCAGCTGCGCCACAATTCTATGTGGAATTGTCAAACTCTGACAACTAGAACAGGTACTATTCCCATCCACATTCTCAATATTAATCTTGGGCACGGACACGTCATTTTGATTTTGACAGCTGCAATTCCCAGAGTTGCCAGGTAAGGAATTTTCTACTGTGTTAGTAGTATTTTGAGTATGCAAAGAGCGGTGTATATTTGGATCTGACGCGTATTGCTGCCCAAATTTTTCTGTGAAATGAACGGTTTTCTTGTTTTTGTTCATCATCGAGTGTTGGTATTGACCGCGTCGGTTGGGCGATGGTGATAAGTTTGGTGATCTAGTTGGTGATGTGTAAGCTGATGATGTTTTCGTCGGTTTCTTCACTCCCGGGTTTGTTAGTTCGTACTCTGTAGCTATTGCTTCGAAAACCTGGGAATAGGAACAATACACAATTATAAATATTTTAATAAGTTTAGTAATTATACTGTGTGTATTAAAGACAGTATAAAAGAAAATTAAGTAGTGAAAGAGAGGTAAGTTTTTTTCTGTCACGTACTTAACTAATTTAAGTCCATCGGTATCTTTTTCACTTGTAGATACATATTTAGGAAAGGACAGACGAAAACTAGTTTGACATTGAACTAAGTTAGTTGTAATCTGTTGCCGTCCTTTTCTCGCGCTTTATGTTAGTAAAAGATAGCAATGGTTTAAATTTCGTTTAGTTAGCGTACAGAGGAATCATCACCAGTGTCCTATTTATTTTCTTAGTGCAATATAATATATTTTTTTCCAAATTAATATGAATTATGGCATAATTACCTGTTCAGCTACTAAGTTCCTTGCGTAAGGTGAGTTTTTCGATGGTAGCGCCTCTCTGCAGAGCGCGCACCGCTCCAGGCGACTCCAGCAAGCTGAAAACAAGTTATTTAATTAAACCACCAGCTGTAAACGTTTAAATTATACAGGATTATTTTGAAAGGAGTGCGGATATCCTACGATGTAATCACGTCCAGAAAACTTTCCCTAAAGAACATAGGTCGAAATCGTAAACTATGTACCAACCTTCACAATACACATGAGATCTAGCACAAGTGAGCGGTTTAGTAGCTGTGGAGGCACACACAGAGCAAGCCAGAGCTCTCACGACACCCGCTAGAGCGCGCCGAGACTTCTCCCCACGAGCGCCACCGCCGCAACTCCAGAGCAACTGAAATGGTAGAAAAATTGGGAGAGTGGCAACACTGTTAATATAGAAAATTTGGGCGAGTGGCAACACTGGTAATACTGAAAATTTGGGAGAGTGGCAACACCGGTAATATTGAAAATGTGGGAGAGTGGCAGCACTTGTATTATTGAAAATTTGGTAGAATGGCAACACTGAAAATGGAATTGAAAATTAAAAGTTTCTTTGGAAATTATATTTAATAGCAATATTGTTTTCTCTTTTGGTTGGTACGGAACCTTAGTGTATTGCAACAAACTAAGAGCTGGTTTACACGGCGCGCATTTTGACGCATAGCCGGCCACACAGGCGCGACGCCATCGCAGCGTTACTACGACGAAGTCTTAACGTTCTGTCGGCGCAGCGGCGACACTCAGTTTGCAGCAAGTATTTTGTAAAAACCTCGTATCCTTCCTATCAACGCACAAGCGCTGCCGCCCCGACGTCGCAATGAGTACACCCCCTCCCGCTTCGTCTCGGGGGCTGGTGTCCGTCATGTGTGCGTTGCATCGACGCAGCGCGCCGTGTGAACACTTTGGTTATTTGTATGTAAAACAACGCAACGGCAGCGCTGCGTCGACTTAACGCTGACGCAACGCGCCGTGTGGACGGGCGAAGGCAACATCGCTGTTTTTGAATTTAGGGTTTCAACTCGATAGAAATTTCGTAGTTTTTAGTGTAATAATAATGCCCTCGCCCGCGATCTTAAAATCTGATATCTTAAAAACTAAAAATATAATTTTGTAAAATAATATTAGTTCCAGTTTTGGTCACCGGGTCAGGCACTGGCAATATAATTAATTACGTTGCGTATAATAAATAAAAAAAAAAAATTACCATAAATAAAATGGCTGTAAAAAAACTTACATTCGCTTGTTATGTTTACCATAGTTTTGTATATTAGGTAAGTATGATATAAATACTGACCTCAGGGTCATCCTTAGGGTCGACCCCACAGTTCCACACAAGCAGAGACACACCACGACACGCACCGTCCCCTCGGATCAGACCAGCCACTTGACCCACCTAGAAATATTAAAACACCATATTTTTATGGAGATATGTTCAAAGACTGAAATAAATTATTATTTAAAGCTAGTTTCTCATAGCGCGAGATATCACAAGTCGCGCCGCGCCGAGCCGATTTGTAGTTGCGTCTTTTACACGTCTTTTAAAGGGATGGTGTCCACGAGTCGAAATGAAATGTTTTCATTGACCGATGCTTCACTCAGTCACACGCGTCACCCCGCACCTTTGAACTTACTGACTTCGATCGAATCGTACACACTTGCTGGCGCTTGCCCGCGTCGCCTCATACGACGTGAACTGGCCAGTAGATATTAGTGCTTTGTGGAGCTGGCGCGACTCGTGATATGTGTGAAGCTAGCTTAATTATGACACCGGATGATTCTGAACCTTGATCGAAGTTATAAAATTTATTATCTACCAGAAAGTACAAAAAAAAAATAACTGGACAAAGCCGTGTTTTTCCGGGTTACACGTTGAACCCATTTCATCTTGTAACTGTAGCTGCTGCTAGCTGTTGCAAGCACCTTCACCGTGGTCCCTATTTTTCGTGGTAAGAAATATAGCCAGGAAAGAATTTTAGAAATCGGTCCAGTACTTACTTTTTAAACTATAGTACCTATAAATAAAAATACGGGAATTAAAGCGAACTCATGCATTTACGAAATCCAACATCAAATCAGTCTGCTTACGACCACGGCCAGTGTAACCCAGAAGAAAAGTCAAACCTTAAAGGTAAATGCATGAGTTCGCGTTAATACGGGTGACGTTAAATATTCTATTAAAATCTGTCCAGTAGTTTTAAGTATAGTTTATCAGTTGTCTGGTCACGATAGTACAGGTTCAGCTCGTTTGGAATCAGATGACCGTGTGTGAGGTGTCCCGAAATATTATTATTATTTGCCAAGCCATATTCCCAAGCTATGTTGGGGTCGGCTTCCAGTCTTACCGGGTTCAGCTGAACACCGTATTTTACAGAGCGACTGCCTATCTGACCTCCACAACCTATTGCTAGGTAATACAGTTACTACACACCGGTAATCCAAGCAAATCCTTTCCATCCGCCTGCAGTATGCAGTCTCCTTTCTTAAGACCTGCGTCATCAGCTCTGGAGCCAGGACTCACTTCTCTGACCTGGAAATTATTTAAATTACCTTTGTAGAAATTGACGTTTTGAAGCTAGGTTAGAGCTTATGTTGACTAGCTACGCCCTGCGGTGTTACCCGCTGTTTATCATTTAACTAATTTTTTCGGGTCTCAAGTAGCTTATGTGGTAATCTAGGATGTACAACTACCTCCACACCACATTTGTCGAAATTGGTCCAGCCGTTACAGCGTGACGAGGTAACAACACACACACAAACTTTCGCATTTAATATAGTGTGATAGTGTAATGATGCTAAAGTAGAAATAATTGTAAATAATAAACCAACAGTTATTTCTTTCATAAACTTACTAGCAATGTGGGTCGCACATTACTAGTATTCTTAGTTAACCACTCGGCTATCCGTGCAGTCAAGAAAAAAATGTGTACTTAGTTTGTTTACCCAAGGATAGGGATCCCAGAGAGTTCTTGTCAGCCGGAACCCGAGACCCTCTCCTTCATCTTCTGGTAGATTTAACTGGAAATAAAACAAAATTTGTTAAGACGTCGCCACAGTTGACAAAAACATTAAGCGTCGCCGGACACGACGAGCGACGCTCCTGGGCAATGGCGTCGCGAATCACGACGTCGCGACGCCGCTCAGCTATGGCATCGCGATGCCGCTCAGCTATGGCATCGCGATGCCGCTCAGCTATAGCATCGCGACGCCGCTCAGCTATGGCAGCGCGACGCTATTGAGCAATGGCGTCGTGATGCTTCCCAGCCACGGCGTTGCGATGCCGCTCAGCTATGGTGTCGCGACGCTCCTCACATGTGGAGTCGCAACGCTCCTAAGCTATGGCGTCGGGATGCATCCCAGTTAAGGCGTCGCGACACCTCTTAGCTATGGCGTCGCGACGCTCCTAAGCTATGCCGTCGCGACGCTGATGAGCTAAGGCGTCGCGATGCATCACAGTCATGGCGTCGAGGCGCTGCACAGCTAAGGTGTCGCGACGCTTCTTAACCAAGGCGTCGCGACGCTTACCAGCCATGTTGGCGCGACGCCGCTCAGTTATGGCGTCATGGCGCTTCTCATCTATATCTATCGTCGCGACGCCGCGCGCAGGTCGGAGGTGGCTCCAAGTTTCCATTTAATTTGCCATGTTTGTAAGAGAGAATTGGCCCTATCGATTGATACATATGGGTGGTTCTTCAAAATTTGGTTAAATTGTGGCCTAATTATGACAAAGGTATTTTTAGACGGTTACCAATGAAATTCTAATTCTATACTGTAGGTATAATATCTACATTGTTACTACTAAAATGGCCAGTCACTTTAATAAAATTTTTTTTAATAATTTTCTTTGTACTCTGCCAGCAAAACAGGATCATTTTTCATTTTTTCCAAGCGTTTTTTTGCCTGTTCAGACTTTTTTTTTGCGAGTTCCTCTTTGGATAGTAATGTTTTCTTTCTAGGCGCCATATTCTACAACAAATACACAAATTTTATTACTAAAACCACGGATCACGCAGTATGACCATCAGTCCCTAGGTGTGGCGTCAGTCCCTCGCCACTTTTACGACGAGGGCCTGACGGTCTAGGGACTGACTAATTAAAGCAAAATCAAACATAACCTCATAATTTAAACTAACATCAAAACCAGCAGGTGATCAAAATAAAAAGACAGACAAGGGTCAAATTTACAATATGTAATAAAATCTACAATTAATTAACTATCTTTGAAACGACTTACCTAGGGCCTGAGAGTTTGACTGGCACAGCACGTGTATCCGAGACAAAGTCGGCGACCCCACTAACAAAAAGATGACTGTCGCGGCATCGGTCGTGTTTACAACTAACTTTACACCGATGCTTTAGCTTAGGCAAGTTATAAAATGCACCTTATGATTAGATTGCGCGTATTTTTGAATTTCACAAAGAGCTAGGGACTGACATTTTTTAACGGTTACATTTTTTGATTTGAAATAAATAGATAATAAATATTGTTATTAAAAAGTAATTAGCATTGACAGGTTATTAATGTAATAGTAAACGTGTTTGAGTCGAATTAAATCAAAGTATTAATATACGATTAGAAAAACAATTAAATGCTTGATGAATTTGGGAGATCTTACATGGCTAGGGACTGATATTTGGAGTAGGATGAAGCGATTTTCGAAAATAAATAAAAAAGTGATATATATCAAAGTGAGTGAACAAATGACATGGACTTTACATTATCACTTAGGAAATTCAAATGTTGAATAAAATAGATACAAATATGTGAAAATTGCTACTAACACCAAGTTAACCAAATTTTGAAGAACCACCCATATATATTATTGTACTTTTGTACAGCATGTCATAAAATTTACACATGATAAATTTTTCGGATTACTGTCCGCTCGATTCGCGGGTCGTCCAAGAGTATTATCAAAAATCTTTATATTCAGTTTCATTTCCTTAAAAAACATGAAATGTTTCCTTAGAGCTTCGATCATAATTTGTTATCTCCAGTATTTAGAGTAATTTCCCAAACTAGGCATTTAACAAATTCGAGCCTATATTATAAGATCGGATGTATACAAACCTCTTTCATCAAGAGACCGGTTAGCATTGAGTATAACCTTAACATTTGTACTTTGGGCGACGACCATGACTGTACTGCTATAAATATAAACATATTGGTTTGCTATTTCCACACGGAAACGGATGTTAAAATTAATCATAATTTATGTTCTAACACCTGCATGTGACTGTCCCACTGCAGGCCTCTCATACAAATCAAATCAAATAAATCTTTATAGTAGATCATAGGTAGGTACATAATACAGGTAGCAGATATATAAAAAATTGTGAACAGATATGTCCCGCCCGTAGGTAAATAACATGGTAATAACATTACAATTTTTACAGAGAACATACATCACAATTTTTACATTTTTTTAAGCTTAATTGCAATGTGAGGCGCACATAGTGTTCTTGTTAACCCCTCGTGTTAAGCTAATAGTGTGTTACGAGGTTCACGTCGGCAGTTTAATAGGTTTCGAACTGGTAACCACGTGATCGCAAGTCCAACGCCGTAGCCGCTACCGCTACCGCTTCCATTCAAATTTAAATACAATGATTGGTAAACTCGATCCAATTTTTTTTTATTTAGGGAATATATAGGGCATATAGGGAAGAAACATTAATAACCACGCTTGCTCGCGGGTTGGTGATTTCAGATATATTTTTATGGATTCCAGTTTTCCTCATTATATATTCCTTCTCCGTTTGTCCAATGGTGTCTTATAATAATAAAGCAATATCTAACTTTGAAAAAGTCACATTGGTGCGTGCCTGGATAAGAAACGCTAGGCTACCATGACATTGGGACAAATATGAAAAAAAAATTCTTCAAGTTCGGGAGAAGGCTACGCAGAAGATTTTGTGTTGAAACTTACCACAGTAACTCTAACTCCCTCTGTATATTCCTGTTCTTCTGCCGAGGTCTCTTCTCTAGAAGAATCCATCTAAAAAAAAACAATTTTACAATAGGATTTAAATGAAAAAGGACAGACGCGCTCAAATATGGGATTGCGTTGTTTCATCACACAGTTAGGTAGTACTATAAGTAACTAAGTTTAGCCCCACTTATTTTGGGGGGTGAAACGCTATTGCCTTCAACCCACGCTGAGGGCACAGCGTGGGGATATGTCGGACTTGCACCGACTAAAAACGTCCTGTCTTTGCCTTTACTGGAGCCGCGGGATCACTTACGCAAGCTCTGCGCAACTCCAGCAGCATGTTCAGCCCCCTAGCCAAGTGAATTTTCTATAAGCCTTAACGATGATAGAAACCGCTTAAATTATATTAAACTAGCTTCTGCCCGCGACTTCGTCTGCGTGGACGTGGACGTGGTCCAAAAAGAAATAAAAATGTGAAAGTAATGAAAAATGGATATTTTTTTTTGAGAAATAAACCAAATTTGTATGCTTTTTCAATTTTCTCTCGGGAACTACTTAAGGAATCGGGATAAAAGGTAGCCTATGTTCTTGTCCATGTCAAAGGCTACATGCATGCCAAATTTCATCAAAATCCGTTCAGCCGTTTTTGCGTGATTGAGTAACCAACATCCAAACATCCACATTTCTAATATTACTTAGTAGGATGTATGGAAATGACATTTGATTTCGATAAGCCACTTGATAAAAGGTCCAAAAACCTGGCATGGCGAAACGAGCAGAAAAAAAAAAAAAATATCTCATAATTAGTTGCTAATTAGTTGCTAATTAGTTGCTAATTAGTTACGAAAAAATCGATTTTGTTGCTCCACCCGATCTCGAAAAATCGACATAAATGCTAGCTTCACATGAAGATAGCATGAGCCATACCAAAAAAGGTGAAAATCATAGAAACAAATAGACCGCAATTAGTTGCTAATTTATTGCTGTAAGGCCATGTAAAATTCGATTTTCAAAAATCAATTTTTCAATGTTTTTTAACCGATTAAGATTTAAATCCATTCATGCTTGCTTGACACTCGATTTTCCCGGGATAAACAGGTGAATAAATTTTGTTGCTCACCGTAGCATTACTCATCAATGCCTGGAGAGTCAGCAACAAAATAGAAGTCCGAAGATCGGGTAATTTTTTTTTCGGTATCTGTACAAACCGCTCATGCTTGCTTGACACTCGATTTTCCCGGGATAAACAGGCAAATTGATTTTGTTGCTCACCGTAGCATCACTCATCAATGTCTGGAGAGTCAGCAACAAAATAGAAACCCGAAGATCGGGTGAATTTTTGATCGGTATCTGTACAAACCGCTGATGCTTGCTTGACACTCGATTTTCCCGGGATAAACAGGTGAATCAATTTTGTTGCTCACCGTAGCATTACTCATCAATGCCTGGAGAGTCAGTAACAAAATAGAAACCCGAAGATCGGGTGAATTTTTTATCGGTATCTGTAGAAACCGCTCATGCTTGCTTGACACTCGATTTTCCCGGGATAAACAGGCAAATTGATTTTGTTGCTCACCGTAGCATTACTCATCAATGCCTGGAGAGTCAGCAACAAAATAGAAGTCCGAAGATCGGGTAATTTTTTTTTCGGTATCTGTACAAACCGCTCATGCTTGCTTGACACTCGATTTTCCCGGGATAAACAGGCAAATTGATTTTGTTGCTCACCGTAGCATCACTCATCAATGTCTGGAGAGTCAGCAACAAAATAGAAACCCGAAGATCGGGTGAGTTTTTGATCGGTAAATTGTAAAGATCCTAATTTTTGTAATGGTCCCATGATTAATACTGGCCTCGCTAGCTTAACTGCCGATTTAAATAGATAAATCTTGAAGAATAAGTTGTTGTGGCCCACACCTCCACTTGTTCCAGTTTATAGAGTCAGCAACAAAATATAAACCAGAAGTAGGGTTGATTTTCAACCGGTTAACTTACAAACCGGATACGCCAGCTCCGATTTCTGTCAGTAAATTCTACATTTTTAATTGTTGCTGCTTACACGTTCACTTGACAAAGTGTATAGTGTCAAAAATATAGTGTTAAAATTCTCCTTAGTACCTATTCGAAAATTTGTCAAAAAAAAAAACAAAAAAAAATCTTTTTATCAAAATAGTGTATTGTCATCGGTCCTCGATAAATCTACAAAGTTTGAACGAAATCTGGCCCTTTAAAGTGGGTCAAAATCGCGCCCAAAGAAGTCGGTTACAAACATACAGTGAAGCTAATAAAAAGCGTGTAAAAAAAAAAAAACAACAAACAAAATAGACGATGCAACCCATGTCAGTTGATTATCACCTTTGTGCGTATGTCATAAAGTCGTAGTTACATTGAACGTTTTGTGACCAATCCCGTAAGTGTGCTAACAAACACATTCGGATGCGCGCTTCTATTTAAAAGTTTCGTTTCAAGTAATTAAGTCGAGCATTAACTATATTCTGTTGTAATTTTAGAAACAATCATTTAGATTTTACATATTTTATTTTTATGAATATTATAAATATTAAAAAAAAATCTATTAGACACCCAAATAAAGTACATAATATCTTACCATTCCATAATTTTATTATTATCGATGTATGTAGTAATGTTAGCATTATTCTTGCAGCGTTTCCGAATAGATATCTAAGAACAGATAACAAATAATACGACTAGAAATAGTTGTCAACTTGTCACTTTTTAATGATTAGATGACTACAATTTGTATTTTGCGGATAATAATACTAGGTGCAAGCAACGTTTGCACCCACATGTTTCTAATTAGCACTTAGTTTGATCATTACAAGCATGCTTTCGAGCAAAAAGCATGCTTATTTTGGGCATGTGTATTCTTTTATCATCTGTATCCTCTAATAACGGCCCGTTCACGACTTCGGTCTAAGCGGCGCGCGGCGCGGCGGGCGGTGCGGCGTCGGTGAGCGGTGCGAAATGCACGCCACGTACCTCAGTAGCGGTAGCCATAGATTATACAGGTTGTAGCGGCCGCGGTGGACGTATTTAGGTAGTCAAATCGTGCTCAAAATCATGGCGTTATCAAAATTATCCCTTCTATGTTTAGAAAGCAGTACATTTTTAAAACGAGACATTCTTGATATGAGAGATATAAACATTAAATAGAGATATAATAATTAATATGAGAGATATAAAAATTAAAACATTGTTTAATTTCTTCCCACAACCTTCTTATAAGATATTTTTATATTTTTGTTGGGGATGTTTTGACATCAATATAGGCAGTCGATTAAAAATGTCTGTAATAAATGCCTCGGTATCCATAACCAACACAAAATTGTCTATTTTTTTGTTTTTAATTACGCCTCTGAGTACGTCCACTTCTACACCGCTGTCCACGCCGCTCTGTTTCGTGGCGTCGCACTCATTCGCTTGTACTTTTGTTCCTGCCGCTCACCGCACCGCGCGCCGCTGTAGCGATTCGCTCGGATAAAACCGCGCGCGAATTCGCTATGAGCGGCGTCTCGTGGCGTGCTTCAAACATTTTCATACTTTTGATCTTACCGCTCGCCGCCCCGCGCTTAGCTGCCGCTCACAGCGGCAAGGTCGTGAACGGGCCGTAACAGCTGTACATAATTATAATTATGGAGGCCTGTGACACCTGTTACGTTTGTCGAATACCTACACTTATGAAGACGTCTGACAGATCTATGGAGGGTAAAGGTAAGGAGATTCATCTTATATGGGAGAAAAGTTGAAAAAGTGTCCAGTTGTATGCGCTAAATAACAGTTCCAAAATCCTCCAGAATGGCGCTGGTGTGGACAAAGGGTATGGTATGAATGTAGCAATTGTAAACGAATTGAAGTATGTCGAGTTAAACAATTTAATATTATTATCGACCAAAGTAGTTACTTATTGAAAGGAGATTGCCCGATTTGTAAGGCAAGTTGGGTCCCAGTGGAAAATCGTTGTGCCCTGAAGATTTTTATTTTACATAATAGTAAAAACATAGTATTTTCATAATCAGAAACCATTTTTCATTTATTCACCCTGGTTCAAGAGATATCATCGTTTTTCTGTTGTTAAAATCTAGGTTATAATTAGGAATTGACATTGATATTTCCTCCTTACTCTATGGTTAAGTATGCATACTACCTACCTAACCTATCCTATACACCAATATGGAGATGAGAATATGTATACTTTATGTACTTAAAATAGCAGCACAGTAAAAAGACTCATAGATGGTGTAGAATTGACGTTTAAATATGATAAAAATGCATAATTAGTTAACAGCAGTTCATGTATAGGTAGGTACCAAATTAATAAAAAAAATCAAAACTGGAATAAACCATTTTATTCTTCATAAAACATAGCATCCAAGAATTGAGCTGGAGCACTTACATTGTTGAAGCGGCCTCAGCTCAGATACCACAATACTGTCATAGTATATATTTTACGGTTACCCACTAGACAGTTACAATAGTAAGCAATGATACTATGTAATAATCAAAAATCTAAAATAATTGCCCGACTTTCATCTTTGCTTTATTGCTCACATGGCACACACTCACACTCACACTTAATTCTAGCCCTGATTAAATAATTATTTTGACCCAATATTAAGAGCAAATCCTCTTCTAAAATATCATTGCTTACTTCAATTATCGTTTCATTTATCGTTTTAAATTGATATCGATTACTCAATTATTGATTAAAAGACGTCATTAGTTATTCAATTCTTTGATACCTGGCAACTTTTTTTTGTATAACAATCAAACCACAGACTACTGACCGTTCACCGTAAGATGTCCCCTGCCGTGATGTAAAGTACTTCAAAAGCAGGGGTCAACTTATGGTGAACGGTCTGTACATTGAATCAAACGGATGTCGACGTAATGTTTAACTATTAGTGAACTTTAACTTTATTCCCAGGGTGAAAGAAATTGTATAAAAAATACCCTGTACACAAAAAAATAAATAATATTTTTGAGTTATTATTCCAATCAGGCACATGATACCACAAAAGGGACCTGCTCCGTGTCAATCTCCTTTCAACTACTTGCGTAGTTCAAAATAATGTAGTAAATATAACCTTGAAGAATTTTGATGAGAAAACTTGTAGCTGGAGTGATTTTATTTCGTAAACTGTGAATAGTACGTTGATTGACTTTTTATTAGCTTCCTTTAAAATTTACCTTGACGCTAAAGTTTTCTGATAGGCTCTGAAGATAGCGATTAGCCGTTTTTATTTTAAAGAGTTTATAGTAGTTTTTTTTATACACATACCAAACCACTTGTGATTTCAATCCTTAGTTAAGCGTACGATTTAAATTTTATTTTATCAACACTGATAACTAGTTCAAACAAAATAAAAAAATAAATGGCATTTGATTATTACAATCAAGGAGTGCCAGCCCTAGCAAATTTCTCTATTGACACTACTTTCGTCCCCATTCAACTCAATTTCAGGGTGAATAGGGATAGCATATATTATAGATTTTTTTGTTTAAACTGGAATGCTGATTGCATGGTTTTAAAATAGCAAAGATACCACCAAGACTCAATAATTTTGATCCTGTTAAATGGAAGTATTTCAAATAAATCGCATCTCTGTTGAACATACGAGACTCAAAGATAAGTGAAGTCGTGAATACGATCGCTCTGATCTGTCAGACGTCTTCATAAGTGTAGGTATTCGACAAACGTAACGGCCCGTTCACGACTTTGGTCTAAGCGGCGCGCGGCGCGGCGGGCGGTGCGGCGTCGGTGAGCGGTGCGAAATGCACGCCACGTACCTCAGTAGCGGTAGCCATAGATTATACAGGTTGTAGCGGCCGCGGTGGACGTATTTAGGTAGTCAAATCGTGCTCAAAATCATGGCGTTATCAAAATTATCCCTTCTATGTTTAGAAAGCAGTACATTTTTAAAACAAGACATTCTTGATATGAGAGATATAAACATTAAATAGAGATATAATGATTAATATGAGAGATATAAAAATTAAAACATTGTTTAATTTCTTCCCACAACCTTCTTATAAGATATTTTTATATTTTTGTTGGGGATGTTTTGACATCAATATAGGCAGTCGATTAAAAATGTCTGTAATAAATGCCTCGGTATCCATAACCAACACAAAATTGTCTATTTTTTTGTTTTTAATTACGCCTCTGAGTACGTCCACTTCTACACCGCTGTCCACGCCGCTCTGTTTCGTGGCGTCGCACTCATTCGCTTGTACTTTTGTTCCTGCCGCTCACCGCACCGCGCGCCGCTGTAGCGATTCGCTCGGATAAAACCGCGCGCGAATTCGCTATGAGCGGCGTCTCGTGGCGTGCTTCAAACATTTTCATACTTTTGATCTTACCGCTCGCCGCCCCGCGCTTAGCTGCCGCTCACAGCGGCAAGGTCGTGAACGGGCCGTAACAGGTGTCACAGGCCTCCATAATTATAATTATGTACAGCTGTTATTAGAGGATACAGATGATAAAAGAATACACATGCCCAAAATAAGCATGCTTTTTGCTCGAAAGCATGCTTGTAATGATCAAACTAAGTGCTAATTAGAAACATGTGGGTGCAAACGTTGCTTGCACCTAGTATTATTATCCGCAAAATACAAATTGTAGTCATCTAATCATTAAAAAGTGACAAGTTGACAACTATTTCTAGTCGTATTATTTGTTATCTGTTCTTAGATATCTATTCGGAAACGCTGCAAGAATAATGCTAACATTACTGGCTCACTGAATTTGGCCCCACTTTTTTTGATTTTCGGATTTTTGATATTTTTAATTATTTGTTCGTCGTTTGTTCGTTAATGTTCGATTGTAAAAATTATTTGTTCGTCTTTTATTTATTTATAATTAATTAAACAAATGATCACCCTTAAGTTGGCCCCCCTTACTGGATATCTTTATTTTTATCACTTAGATTAATTAATTTTGATTAATTATCGTTTGTTCGATGACTATTGGTGATTGTTCGATCATAAAAACAATTAAATTCCCAATTATTAATTATTTTATATCTAATATGCAAATCATCACCTCACGCCTACATTGCGCATGCGCCGGTTCTGTCCGTCAGGCTGACGGCGTCAGCGGCAATGGCCGTATTTGCTAGCGTTTTGTTAACGAGTGCGTTTATGCTGTCTAATTATTTTTTATGTACCTAGATAAAAAAAAATATTGAAAACTTCAACAATACTTCAACAAAAAAATGTGGGTGAAGACGGCCAATTAGTCGTTAGAGTACGATTAGCGCGGTTTTAATAAATTCAGTCATTTTTAATGATATTGAATATTAACAAGCATTTAGAAAGAGAGTTGAATTTAATAGCGAATGGTTCTTCTCGATGTTACCAGTATTATCAGAAAAGGTTCTTGGTCGTCGACGAATCGTCACGTTCTCCATTTTAATTTTCAAGTTAAGCTTCAAATAAATTTGTTATAATGTGTTTTAGATATTTTTAATTTTCATAAATTTATTACCATTTACTAAATAATTTAATTGTAGGCAACATTCCGTAAAATTTTCTTCAGTGAAATCAGTAATTAGGTCGAGAATGTCAAAATCAAATGTCAGTTACAATTTCGTATATCGGTAATGTTGTTGAGAATATCAGGAACATGACACTGTTTTAATGATTGAACAAATAATTAATAATTGGGAATTTAATTGTTTTTATGATCGAACAATCACCAATAGTCATCGAACAAACGATAATTAATCAAAATTAATTAATCTAAGTGATAAAAATAAAGATATCTAGTAAGGGGGGCCAACGTAAGGGTGATCATTTGTTTAATTAATTATAAATAAATAAAAGACGAACAAATAATTAAAAATATCAAAAATCCGAAATAATAAAGATATCTAGTAAGGGGGGCCAACTTAAGGGTGATCATTTGTTTAATTAATTATAAATAAATAAAAGACGAACAAATAATTTTTACAATCGAACATTAACGAACAAACGACGAACAAATAATTAAAAATATCAAAAATCCGAAAATCAAAAAAAGTGGGGCCAAATTCAGTGAGCCAACATTACTACATACATCGATAATAATTATAGAATGGTAAGATATTATGTACTTTATTTGGGTGTCTAATAGATTTTTTTTTAATATTTATAATATTCATAAAAATAAAATATGTAAAATCTAAATGATTGTTTCTAAAATTACAACAGAATAGTTAATGCTCGACTTAATTACTTGAAACGAAACTTTTAAATAGTAGCGCGCATCCGAATGTGTTTGTTAGCACACTTACGGGATTGGTCACAAAACGTTCAATGTAACTACGACTTTATGACATACGCACAAAGGTGATAATCAACTGACATGGGTTGCATCGTCTATTTTGTTTGTTGTCTTTTTTTTTTACACACTTTTTATTAGCTTCACTGTATGTTTGTAACCGACTTCTTTGGGCGCGATTTTGACCCACTTTAAAGGGCCAGATTTCGTTCAAACTTTGTAGATTTATCGAGGACCGATGACAATACACTATTTTGATAAAAAGATTTTTTTTTGTTTTTTTTTTTTGACAAATTTTCGAATAGGTACTAAGGAGAATTTTAACACTATATTTTTGACACTATACACTTTGTCAAGTGAACGTGTAAGCAGCAACAATTAAATCGGCAGTTAAGCTAGCGAGGCCAGTATTAATCATGGGACCATTACAAAAATTAGGATCTTTACAATTTACCGATCAAAAACTCACCCGATCTTCGGGTTTCTATTTTGTTGCTGACTCTCCAGACATTGATGAGTGATGCTACGGTGAGCAACAAAATCAATTTGCCTGTTTATCCCGGGAAAATCGAGTGTCAAGCAAGCATGAGCGGTTTGTACAGATACCGAAAAAAAAATTACCCGATCTTCGGACTTCTATTTTGTTGCTGACTCTCCAGGCATTGATGAGTAATGCTACGGTGAGCAACAAAATTTATTCACCTGTTTATCCCGGGAAAATCGAGTGTCAAGCAAGCATGAATGGATTTAAATCTTAATCGGTTAAAAAACATTGAAAAATTGATTTTTGAAAATCGAATTTTACATGGCCTTACAGCAATAAATTAGCAACTAATTGCGGTCTATTTGTTTCTATGATTTTCACCTTTTTTGGTATGGCTCATGCTATCTTCATGTGAAGCTAGCATTTATGTCGATTTTTCGAGATCGGGTGGAGCAACAAAATCGATTTTTTCGTAACTAATTAGCAACTAATTATGAGATATTTTTTTTTTTTTCTGCTCATTTGGCCATGCCAGGTTTTTGGACCTCTTGATAAAGGGCCTATTTCACCATCGTCAGATAACTTTATTCGACAAATAATTTTGAAATTTTGACAGTTGTTGTTTGCTCATGGCTAAGTACGGTTTGACCGATAATAAAGGTTAAGCCGCGATCGCCGCGGTTGGTCCGTGGATGGGTGACCATTTGTAAACATATCGAGACCTCTCCATCCCTGAAAGCACGTTAAGCCGTTGGTCCCGACTGTTATACAGTGATCTTTGATAGTCGTTAAGTCATTACAATTCTGACAACCTGTCTTACTATGGCATACTGTATTACCTAGCAATAGGCTGTGGAGGTCAGATAGGCAGTCACTCTGTAAAATAAGCTGTTCAGCTAAATCCGGTAAGACTGCAAGCCGACCCCAACATAGCTTGAGAAAAGGCTAGGCAAAAGAAACTTGAAGAATTGTCAAACGACAATTTTATTCATGCAATGAAGTTATGACGACGATGAAACTTCACGCTTGTCACTTCCATACTTCTGAGCGATTCTAATTTTATGAACCATAGATTGGCTTGAATTGGATCCGTCTGATCTGTTCATAAACAAGGAAAATCTCAATATATAATTATGCGCATTTGTTCGCGCCATTAACGATGTCAATGTTAGCGCAATATATCATTTTTTTATAGTAGGTACGAACTACGAGTTATTACAAATACCTAATTTATTTATTTATTTTTGTTAATACTCTGTGTAGGTATTATAAACTTAATCGCCTTTTTTACCCGGAGTAGTCCAAGTGGAATAGTAGTAAAGATGGTGGGAAATATCGAACTCTTCTTGGTTTAAAACAGTTTTAACCCTCGTATTCAAATAAAAATTGTTTACACATATTGTAAGTATGTAATAAAAAAACATCTTCAATGCCTATGTGGACATTATTTTATATATTATCACTAGCTGTTGCCCGCGGCTTCGCTCGCGCGTAAAGTATTATACATTGATTGAATCATAACAAAACTTAATACTTTTCTTCAGTCATTGACGTTTCGCGAAAATATTGTTTTTGAAACTTTTTTATGATAAACTCTTTGTTATATGTGTTCTTTCTTTAAAAATTATCATAGTGTGCGAGCGTTCCAGAATCAGTGAGTCAGTGAGTCAGTGAGTCAGTGAGTCAGTGAGTGACGTGGGCTTTTATATTATTGATACATACATAATTCAGTAGCATAATGAAAATATATTAGACACGTACCTATCTTTTGCTTTTAAATATATCCTACTAATATTATACATGTGAAAGTGTGAATGTTTGTTACTCAATCACGCAAAAACGGCTGAACGAATTTGGATGAAATTGGGCATGCATGTAGCCTTTGACATGGAAAAGAACATAGGCTACCTTTTATCCCGATCCCTTTAGTAGTTCCCGTGGGAAAATCAAAAATTGTTTACGAGCTAAGGCGTGGGCAAACAGCTTTGTAATTTGTATTTTTCTCTATTACAGCGCAAACTATAGCACAGGTGAAAATTTTACTCCATTTTTCATTACTTTCACTATTTTCATTTCGTTTTGGACCCAATGAAGTCCACGCAGACGAAGTCGCGAGCTGAAGCTAGTTTATCATAAATGTGTATATATAATATGAGTTAATCTGTTGTCTGGTAGCCATAATATTATTATAGGCTCTGCCTAGCTTTGGATCGGATGCTGTGAGTTTTCCCAAGATACTCAATACTCAATAAAGATACTTTGTTTTGTTCATTTTGATTTGATTCCGGTATTGTGTAATTACACACAAAATTACACAGACAGGATATTGAATCAAAAAATCAAATTGATATGAATACTTACAATCGCAATTTCCAAGGACACACTTATATTTATTTATATTTTTACACAACACTTTTTAATATTTAAACTTGTAACACTATGTTTCGATCTCGTGTGCTATGTATAGGTGATCACTTTCAACTGTCGATAATCGCAGATTAAGATGCTGTAGTGATGCGACATGAGTTTGGTAATATGTCGATACTTTGTAAAAGATACCTTAGGGAAATTTGTTAGTTAGTTTGTGTTCATTAAATATTTATCATGGTTTGTTTGTGGTCTATCTAAATAGGATTATTATATTATAGCTAATGTGAGAATCAGTTCTGTAAATACAGATAGTAGGAAAAAAAAGTCTAGAAAAAAACAAATCCAAATGTTTTATATAAAATAAAAATTAATTGTGGAAATATTCTACTATTGCCAAGTAGGGCTCTGTTAATGTCCCATTTCTAGTGTAACCACGTAAGTATAGTAAGCCATTTAGTATTTCCGTTTTACAATATTTCTACCATAAATAATTTCATCATCATCCTCCTGCTTATAACGCAATTTAATTTGGTATCATAATATCGACGACCTCTGTGGTTGAGTGGCGTTTACACCGGTTTTCAAGGTGTCACCAGCTCTGAGGTCCCGGGCTCGATCCTCGGACGAGTCAATGAAGAAAAACACTTTTGTAAATTTGCTCGGGTCTGGGTGTTTGTGGTACCTTCGTTGCCTCCGATTCCATATCATAAGTACTTTAACTACTTACTTTGGATTCGGAGCAATGTATGTGATGTCCACATTTATTTGTTTATCATATATAATGTATTTTTATAAAATAGCTAATCATTTAACAATATCTTTTTGTTTGTTCCAAAGTTTTGTCCAATAAAAATATCCCAACACTCGGTATCGATTTAATTTTACTAGCTACTTATTTATCCTAAACAACTTATTTCACTTGTTTATAGCTTATGTTCAAAACTTGACCATTCAATTTTATCGATATTAAAAACATCGATACTCGTCCCATCGCTACACAACCAGTTCACCTCACTTGGCGGTCACAATCGAGGTCCACCATTTAGGTTACACATAATATATTGCTTAATATAATGTCACGATCTACTCTTAGGTACCTACTCGTATTTATAAGCCTATATGCCACTATAAGTGCTGCCAGGATTAGGAGTATACTCCGTTTAGGGGAAGATGTGATAAGAAGGGGATTTTTGGGGGCAGAATGGTTTTTATAGTTATTATTAGTAGGTACCGGTAATTCGGGGTGTATTGCAACTTATGAGGTGAATAACAACATGTTTTGGAATTCATTTGACGATAATTTGGCGACATTCCTAAACGCTAGTATAATAAAAGCAGGAACGTCAATATTAAACCTACAGTTTTTTTTTTTAATTATTATAAGTGGATATCGCCAATTTTTCATTAAATTAATTTATAAAAATGTTGTTATTCACCTCATAAGTTGCAATACACCCCGAATTACGGTACATAAAAAAGCCTCCAATTTTGATAAAAAAAAACAGTAGGATGTTCATGAAATCTTAAGATAATCACTCTTGTATCAATAATGTTATTTTTTCGTCTTTGGGGTACGAAATATAATTGGAAGATGGTTTTATTTTATGATTAACGTATGTCTGGGCAGTTTTCCAATAAAACAACGGAAATTTACATGTGAATCTGAACTTGACGAACTTTATAGGTACGCATTATTTTGATGCGTTTTTTTAATAGAAAGAATTGATTCAAGAGGAAGATGTATATGTACTTAAAATACATGCGAAGCCGTGGCGGGTCAACTAGTTAAGTTTATACATACCTACTTACTAGTTCAATATATTAAGAAGTACAGTTGAATGAAAGTAAAAGCATGTGTATGTGTCAACCGGTCAAGGTCTAACAACAGTCTTCAAGGTCATCACATTGATGATACAAAGCGTTGTAACCTACAACGAACTTATAGAGAGGATAAAATAATTACACATTAACAATCCTACTTTTCTACTAATATTATAAATGTGAAAGTGTGGATGTTTGGATGTTTGTTACTCAATCACGCAAAAACGGCTTAACGGATTTGGATGAAATTTGGCATGCATATAGCTTTTGACATGAAAAAGAACATAGGCTTCCTTTTATCCCGATTCCTTAAGTAGTTCCCGAGGGAAAATTGAAAATTGTTTACGAGCTAAGCCGCGGGCAGACAGCTTTGAAATTTGGTATTTTTCTCTATTACAGCGCAAGCGATAACACGGGTGAAAATTGTATTCCTTTCACCTTTTCATTACTTTCACATTTTTCATTTCTTTTTGGACCCAATTCTGAAGTCCACGCAGGCGAAGTCGCGGGCAGAAGCTAGTGTAAAATAAAACTACATGTAAAATTCAATCGTTTATTTTTAAACCCACAGGATTAATTTAAAAGGAGTGCGTATATTTAACGAGGTAATCAGGTGCTTAAAACTGGACAACTATAAGGAACATAGGTCGAAATATTAAAATCGAAAATTAACTTTACATACAAAGTGGCAGGTCACGTGACTTATGTTTGTATAAAAAGATGCAATTTTAAGATTTCAATTTTCCTTGGGAAAAGTTGTTCAGTTTTATGCACCTGATTACCTTGTTGAGTATACGCACTCCTTTTAAATTAATCCTGTAAACTACACATGTGCAAATAAATATATGTTTATCTTTAAAATTCTCGTGTCGCAATGTTTGTTACCAAACTCCTCCGAAACGGCTGAACCGATTTATATGAAATTTTGTGTGCATATCGGGTAGGTTTGCGAATCGGACAACATTTATTTTTTACACCCCAAGTGACAGGGGTGGCCCTGTCCAGATGCTAAGCTTAGATCTAGGTCAATGAGAAGTGCCCTATTAATTTTAATTCCCTTGAGAATGTCTAATAGAAATATACGTTTTTTGCGGTAGAATAGCATCAAGGAACTGTAGAACTAAATGTGGGGTTTTAAATTCAACTAAATACCTTCATGTGTTCCCGAGTAAAAGGATCTTGATAGACAGACGGACGGAAAACAAAGTGATCCTATAAGAGTTCCGTTTTTCCTTTGAGGTACGGAACCCTATACTTTTAGGTATTGTAGTCTTTGCGGAACCCTTAAAATGAATCGCCAAATACGTTGCTAAGCGCATACCTTCGGAACACCTGCACCAAATCGGATCAGTATTTTTTTTATTGTGTTCTTTTTTACAGGGCAAGAGGGTTTTATAAAAAAAAGCAATTTTTTAAATTCTCATATTTTTAAGTAGGTACCTACATGAGTGAAGGTGACAGAATAGATGACTGTGCTAGATCACATGTATAACGAGAAAGTCATTTAGAAACACGGGTGAAACCACGGGTCACAGCAGTATAATAAAACGACAGTTAAAATACAATCATTTATTCTTAAACTTACATAATTATGGATATTCATTATAAAATACAAAAAAAAACATGCCTGAGCCCTCGTTATCGCATTTTTAACCGGCTTCGAAAAAACGAGGATGTTCACAATTCGTCGGAATCCTTTTTTTTACGTATGTTTCCCGAGTAACTTAGCTGGTAAAGCAACTGGTGCCGTGCCTTGTACCAGGAGTCGCGGGTTCAAGTCCCGCCGCAGATTACAATTTTTCCATTCGATTTGTAATAAATGAACAAGTTGATATTTAACAATAAATAAGATTTTTTTTTTCATTTTATTCAGTTTTATTATTCCGTCTTCCTCTGTAGGGTGCCGGCAGCTTCAGGTGTACTGTCCTCACATGAAGCTTCATGGAGTTCGACTGGGAGAAGGTCTTAGAGCAGTGACCACACTGGTAAGGCTTCACACCTGAATGAACCTGGAGAAAAAATATACAGGATTATTTTTATGGAGTGCGTATATTCTACGAGGTAATCAGGTGCATAAAACAGAAATACTATCCTTAAGGAACATAGGTCGAAATCTTAAAATTTAAAATGAAATTTTCATAATAAGTGACAGGTCACGTGACTTATGTTTGTATGAATACAAGTTGATTTTAAATTTAAAGCTTTGAAATTTGGTATTTTTCTCTATTACAGTGCAAGCAATGACACGGGTGAAATTTTTATTCAAGTTTTCATTACCTTCACATTTTTCATTTCTTTTTGGACCCAATTCTAAAGTCCACGTAGACGAAGCTAGTCTTCAAGAAATTGAAAAAATGCAGATATTTTTAAAGTCGTTAAAAAAAGTCTACAAACCCTATCATGTCGGTTTAAAGCCGCTTTATGTTTGAAAGCCTTCGGACAGCTGGAACACTTGAATGGCCTTTCACCAGTGTGGGTTCGAAGATGTATCTGAAGGCAAAAAAATATAAACAAAACCATGCAACTACATAGTACAACATGTAACAAAAACCCTGTCCGAACCCTGAGAGTATTATTCGGTATCGTACTGCGAACACATATAAGTAGCCATTAAATAGATTGGAGATTATATTTTTTCCCCCAGTGAAAATAATTAAATCAAAATAAAAACTGATCCAAGGCAACAGCAACACTGACCGCTCCTCAAAGTTCATTTACTTACTACCTACAGCTTTGTGTCAAAGATGTCGCATATGCGAGACGGTTCATGACCTGTACCACGAATACGCTTTATTGGACCTGACAGGGGTTTTGTTACATGTTGTATATGCACCACTGATAGTTATGAAGCTCCCTCAAAAATGGTTGAGCTGCATGAGCTATTCTAGGCATGCTTGCCATCTGTTGGCACAGTCTTGTTGACCTGCCCCTGAGACAAGGTACACTTCTACAAATGGGACACCATATATTCGTATGACAGTCGGGACCAACGGAGGAGGGGCTCGTGGCTAAGTGTAAGCCGTACGGTTTGACCGATAATAAAGGTTAAGCCGCGCTCGCCGCGGTTGGTCCGTGGATGGGTGACCATTTGTAAACATACCGAGACCCCTCCGTGCCTCGGAAAGCACGTTAAGCCGTTGGTCCCGACTGTCATACAGTAATCTTTGACAATCGTTAAGTCATTGCAATTCTGACAACCAGTCTTACTATGGAATACTGTATTACCTAGCAATAGGTTGTGGAGGTCAGATAGGCAGTCGCTCTGTAAAATACGGTATTCAGCTAAATCCGGTAAGATTGGAAGCCGACCCCAACATAGCTTGGGAAAAGGCTAGGCAGAAGGCAGAAGGAAGTCGGGACCAACGGCTTAACGAGGTTTCCGAGGCACTGAAGGGTCTTGGTATGTTTACAAATGGTCACCCATCCACGGACCAACCGCGGCGAGCGCGGCTTATCCTGTATTATGGGTACGCCTTACACCTTGCCACGAGCCCCTCTAGAAAATATTCAGGATTATGTATTATTTTTTATTTAATTACCTGTAATCTCTGAAATACGCTAAATTTCTTGGGACATTCGCTGCATTGGAATGGCTTTTCACCTGTGTGTACGCGTTGGTGGTAGATTAGCGTGGCGTTTGACTGAAAAAATTAAAAATAATACATGTAATAATATCTTGGGACAACTCACACACGGCCATCTGATCCCAAACTAGGCAGAACCTGTACGATGGTAACTAGACAACTGATAAACATACTTATATATTTCTAAATACATACATATTATAGATAAATAACAACCAGACACAGAACAAATGATCGTGCTCAACACACAGATTTGTACTAGGTGGGAATCGAACCCACGACCTCTGGCTTAGCAGTTAGTGTCTCTAATCACTAGACCATCATTCTCTCCGTTATTTAACTGAAGCAAATAATCTCTTGCATACCCGAGACGTTGATTTTATTTATAACAAGCTTCATTTTGAATTTAAAAATCTATTAAAAAACCGCATCAAAATCCTTTGCCTAGTTTTAAAGATCTGAGTATACATAGCAACGGATAACGGGAAGCGACTTTCTTACGTATAATGTAATAATAAAAATAAATAAATAATTAATAAATGTGGACAACATCACATACATTGCTCCGAATCCAAAGTAAGTATCTAAAGTTCTTGTTATGGAATCAGAGACAACGAAGGTACCACAAATACCCAGACCCGAGACAATGTAGAAAAGTGTTTTTCTACATTGACCCGTCCGGGGATCGAACCCGGGACCTCAGAGCTGGCGCCACCTTGAAAACCGATGAGTACTCCACTCGACCACGGAGGTCGTCATAGTAGTAACTTACCATACATTTCTTCCCACATATTTCACAGACCCACGTAGATTTCCTGACTCTGTTAACATTCTTAGGTTTTAAATTATAACCTAGGTGAACCCTTTGGTAATGCACCGCGAAAGACCGCTCATGCGCAAAATTACGATTACACTGAAAAAAAAAGGAAACATTATGTACCAACAACGTCATAAAATCCTACTATCCTACTCATATTATAAATGTGAAAGTGTGGATGTTCGTTACTCAATCACGCAAGAACGGCTGAACGGATTTGGATGAAATTTGGCATGCATGTAGCCTTTAACATGGAAAAGAACATAGGCTAACATTTATCCCGATTTATTTAGTAGTTCCCGAGGGAAAAGTTAAATGTTTTTACGAGCTAAGTCGCGGGCTGACAGCATTGAAATTTTATATGCATATCACCTATGCTTTGAAAAAGGGCATGTAGTTTCTATACCTATCTCTCAAAACGTTCCCGTGGGAAGATTAAAAATTGTTAACGAGGAAGCTTTAGAACCAATTCTGAAGTCCACGCAGACAGTCGTGGGCAGAAGCTAGTTATGAATATTAATTACTTATTTAAAAATTACTAGGGATATTTTTGTCACCGAATGATTGTGAACTCTGATGTCTTTTCAGAGCCCCGTACCGCGTGCACGTGTTACCACCCCCACTGCCTTATTTTCCCCGTCGGCATAGCCCGCAGACCATAAGAGCGTCACGTATGAATTTGCCAAGCAAGAGATATTATTGTCACCCATATGATTTCGAATTTACCACATGATTGAAAACTTTTATTACTTTGTTAAGTTACTGAGGATATTTTTGTCACCTGATGACTATAAAGCTAGTTATATTAAAAAGTTCATGGGGATATTATTGTCACCTGATGACTGTAAAGTTATATTATAACGTTCATGAGGATATTTTTGTCACCTGATGACTGTAAAGCTTGTTATATTATAACGTTCATGGGGATATTATTATCACCTGATGACTGTAAAGCCAGTTATATTATAACGTTCATGGGGATATTATTATCACCTGATGACTGTAAAGCTAGTTATATTATAACGTTCATGGGGATATTATTGTCACCTGATGATTTTGAACCTGTTTACATTACACAGTTACTGGGGATATTATAATCTCCGGATGATTGTGAACTTTGTAAGTTTGTAATTTAACTCTTACCTCTTCGCACCTTACAGCCACTTCATGAGACTTAATGTGTTCTTTCAATAATTCCTGATTTGATATATTTTCGCCACATTGAAAACATGAGCTGTAAGTAAAAAAATACTTTTCAATATATAAAATTTAACTGTCCTTTTTCCTATCAACATTATAAAAGATTAAGTATTACGATGTATGTTATGTTGTTGCCATTTCAAGCGAAAGCGACTCAACATATTTCGATGTAATTTGACTCACACTAAGTGAACTTTGAGGCGTGGTTAGTTGTTCAGCTGTTGCCTTGGATCAGTTTTTATTTGTATTTAATAATTTTGACTGGGGAAAAATTATAATCTCCAATCCATTAAATGGCTACGTATATGTGTTCCCAGTACGATACCGAATAATACTTTTAGGGATCTGACAGGGTTTTTGTTATACGCTGTATAAATTTAAAATAAAACTACTGCACAAACTAAACTAAAAACTTATAATTAGAAAAATATATATGTTGTAATATGTATACCTTAGATTTCGATCACAGATGCCATCTTCAAAATCGCTGACATGTTTTTTCAACGCATCCAGACATTTAAACTGTATGCCACAGGTCACACACTTCAAGTGTAGTTTTAAATTCAATTGCTGTAAGAACAAAAATAATCAAAAAGGGCTTGATTGATGTTGACTCTGGTTCCAACTGAAAATATATTAGCTGAATTTAAAGCCGCGGTAACCTAATAAAGGATACTGTATTACTCAGCAATGCGCTGTGGAGGTCAGATAGGCAGTCGCTCCATGTTAAATACGGTATCCAGTCAAATCCGTAGATAGCTTGGGAAAAGGCTAGGCAGATGATGATTAGCAATATGGGCACATAACTAGTATTCTTGTTAACCCCTCGTGCTTAGCTAAAGACTTGTGTTACGAGTGGATTCACGTAGGTAGTGCAATGGGTGGAATTCAAACCGACTACCACATCACAAGTCCGACGCCGTACACATTAGGATACCGCTACTTAAAATAAAATAAAAACAATTAATTGTAAATTTGTAATCCTTACCTCATAACCCCTATGGGACTTCTTTTTATGCATATTCAATCCAATTTCTCCTAAAAAGCTATCACCGCACACGTCACAGAAAAAGTCAGTCGGGTGCCTTGTCCTCAAATGTGTTAAATGGCTTGTAGACTTAGCAAACGACATACCACACAATTTACATACAAATTTATAACCATTATGCCATTTTAAGTGTTCCTTGGCGCGATAAGAACTCTTTGACACATGGTCGCAAAGTTTACAAATATATTTTCTCTCGTGTGATGCTGTTGTGTGCGCTTTTAAAGATCTGCTGTCTGGCCAGCGAGTTTTACATATATCGCAGATTTCATTTCCATTTGCCTGTAAAGAAATTTTTATTAAGACTATTATGAACTAGGTTTAGCTTGCAGCTCCGTATGTGTGAATTGTAAGGTCAGGTATGTAATAAGTGCTGTATGAGCTGTTGGAGGCATGCTTGCCATCTGTTGGCACAGACTTGCTCAGGTCGATCTGGTGCTTTCTTTAAAAGGCCAGTCCAGAAAAGACCTTGCATTTATTAACTCAATATTATTTTTTTACTATTGACTGGTCCTTAAAATAGAATATGACTTGTTTTACATTTTCAAATCATTGAAATCTGGTAAAGTATATGAGTGAGTACATTGAAAGCTAAGCAACCAAATCTTATTATTTGCAGATCATCGGTGACCTAAAAGGTGTTCAAAGGCTAAAGTACTTACCGGGTCATGTCTCCTCATATGATTTCTATATGTCACATCCTGTATAAATCCTTTGAAACATAGGTCACATTTGTAGTACGAATGTAGATAATTGTACGATTCTTTTCGCGCCAACACTTCTTGTTGCTGTTGTTCTTTGGTTAGTATTATTACCTGTACAAAAAAGGTAAGTCTAATAGAAAATACAGCCTAGAACATATAGTTAAGGTAAATATATGAACAAGTCTTAAAGTTCGCCCCAGCGCTTAGCAAGTTTATTACCCCTGATGAATTTATAATACCCTCAGAGTGTATACTACCCGAGATTACACTACCTCCATCGAATATACACCCCCTACCCTAAACACACCTTTATGCTACCCTCAGAGTGTATACTACCCGCAGTTTGTAGCCCTAGCCCGTACACTACCCCTAGTATATGCTGTCCTCAAATTGTATACTACTCCCGGCGAGTATACTACCCACCACACTTCACACTACCCCTAGGGCGTACGCTACCTCCAGCGACTATACTATAATAATGTATACTCGACCAATGTCACTTAATTTTATTATTTTCTAGTTTCTGCCCGCGACTTCGTCTGCGTGCATTTCGAAGTTGGGTCGAAACAGAAATAAAAAATGTAAAAGTAATAAAAAAATGGAATGAAATTTTCAACCGTGTTATCGCTTGCGTTTTAATGGAGAAAAATACCACATTTCAAAGTTCTGACCGCGGCTTAGCTCGTAAACAATTTTAAATTTTCCTTCGCGAACTACTTAAGGAATCGGAATAAAAGATATGCCCATGTTCTTTTCCATGTCAAAGGCTACATGCATGCCAAATTTCATCCACATCTGAAGAGCCGTTTTTGCGTGATTGAGTAACAAACAGCCACACTTACACATTTATAATATTAGTAGGATTGAAAATTACCTCGAACTCGTTAACAGGTAGTTCCGTATCCATTTCAGGTGTTACGTCAAAATCTGTTCGCTCATCAAAATCATCACCATCGTCATCAAAATCATATTTCTTCTTAACTTTATTCGATAATGGTTCTTCATCGGATAAATCTAGTTCTTGTTTCATTTCTGTTTCAGTTTTTATTTGTTCCGTTAATTCCGTGATTTCTGGCTTTGTTATCGTGAATGGGTAGGAAGTGCCGTGGGTAGTTGAGAGGGTAAGAATTTGGGTAGGTAACTGGAAATAAAAAAGATAATATTTTCGTGTACAAGAAAAGGATACTGGCCCAAAGAAAGGTTATTAAGATTCTACTCTTCTAAGAGAGAGAGAGATGTAACAAACCCCTGTCCGATCCAATAAAGGCGTATTCGTGGTACAGATCATGAACCGTCTCGCATAGGCGGCTTCTTTGACATAAAACTGTGGGTAGTAAGTTCGTGATCAATCTCAACAAAATCGATCGACTGTTCTATACACTTTATCGAATGATACGCTCAATAATGTTTAGGGCAGTCGATTTTTCGCGCAGTGCTAATTCCATAGTGAAAGTTATCCATAAGATGAGTACCACGATTCCATAAGGAGTTATTACGTTTATTCTATTACACGTTGTATTTAATAAATTAATTAACATTCATGGAGACAATGATCTATTTCTGTCACCCATACATAACTAATTAATTTACCATCACCCATAGATGATAAGTCATATTATAGGTACCTATTTAAAGACCAATGGCTTAACGTGCATTCTGAGGCAAAGAGAGTTCTCGGTATGTTAGCAAATGAGGCGGTAGCCTAATGGCTACGGCGTCGGACTTGCGATCATGTGGTTGCAGATTCGAATCTCACCCATTATACTACCGTCGTGAACCCACTCGTAACACTAGTATCTTAGTTTAGCACGAGGGGTTAACAAGATTACTAGTAATGTGCGATCCACATAGCTTGTAACCTTAAAAAAAAATGGTTTGTATGTTCATGGACCAACCGCAGCAAGCATGGCGTTTGGTATCTGTCAATCTGTACTTATGCTAGAGGACCAGTAGTTGTAGTATAAAAAATACTGTGGTTTAATAAGTAAATAATAGTAACTCTTACGGTTTGCCCCTTAATCTCTGCATATTTTAATAGCTCATATCCCTTCCGACATCTGTCTCTGAAAGCTGCACACTTGACAAGTAATGTACTGCAGAAACTGCACAAATATGGCGAATAGGTGTCCGATGGAGATATCTGTAAATAAAAAAACTTTTTTTATGTAACCTAATTATAGTCTCACTGCTGGGCAAAGGTCTGCCCCGCTTCCAGACCTTTCAGTCTTGAGCGACTTGACGCAAATCACTTAAGAAGCAATTGATGTCATCCCGCCCACCGTCTCCTAGGCCTGCCTCATTTGTGAGCTCCGACATCAGGAACCCACTCAGTGGCATATTTAAGCCCGCCTATCTGGAGTCATGCAGCTAACGTGACCAGCCCAGATCTATTTAAGGTTGGTTGAAATAAAAATATATTTTTTTAGGCATTCATGCGGAACAAAGACACATATATTAACTATTTATTCATTTCACAACATAACTTTCTCTCCTATAGCAAAAGTGTCGTCAGTTAAATTTCAACATAAGTAAAAATACGTGAAATTATAAAAAGTCAATGTATTTAATATCTTTTAGGGGATAATCGCTGCATTAGCAGCGTTCCTACAATCTATTTGTCCATTTATGTGCAGAAGATTAAATACACTATTAAAATATTTAGTCAAGTGTTTCTAGACACTATTATTAGGAGAGAGATATTACGGCTTATTATTATAAATAACAACATAAACAAATAAATTATGAATGATAGAATTTTATCCTATAAGATATTATTCTATTGTCTTGGAATTATTTACAATTCCTTTGAGATATTCTTGAACGAATCTTGTAAAGCTTGTAACAGCCTTGATATCTATCCACAAAGCAAATATTTTTAATAAGAAATAAGAAGAAAACAAGATAAATAACTTACACATATTCCACTTATAATTTCATACATGTTTTTTAGTTTGAATTTGTACATATCATAAAGATTTACGTCCGTAGCGAGACAAACACGACATGCTAGTAACTCTTCCATTATTGAAAATACAGGGTTTCACTCAAAAAATAAGAATTTTTTAAGTTTATTGTAACTCAAGTCCTTCAAAACAAGAATAAAAAATCCCCAACCAAACATAATTGACGTCAGAGAATAGACAATAAAAATATGGAGATTTTTTTTTTTTTTTTCTTCACTCCCGCTTGGGATAGGGAGTATTTGGGCTCACACATGGGTGCACCTGCCATTTTCAAGTTTTATTTGATTCTTCTCAGGATTCTTTATTTTGTTGTAGGTGAGATATTTGTATTTATAAAGGTAGGGAAACGGAATGTTTTAAAGGTATTTACAATCATTTAAAATTTGGAAATAGGATCAAGAGAGGTCAATAAAAAAAAAATATGATAAATATAATAAATAAATCTACGACTATAACAAGGAAATAAATAAATAAAGAAAATAAACCGAGAAAGAGCTAGAGGCTACGTACTAGATAATATAAACTAATAAAAATAATAATTTTACAACTTAATATTATTACATAGAATATATTTGGAAATAACGGAATACAAAGTTGGGCTATTGGATACAAGTAAAGATTTTATTGATGTAGGGAAAGGAACACAGAGGGAAATTAAACTATTTATAAAGGAGGAACGGTCAAATCTATTGCATGCAAAGAAAATATGATCCAGGTCCCCCACTTCAAACCCACACTCACATTTTGGACTACTGATAATTTTAAAACGAGCCAAATGGGCTGGACATGTAGTATGCCCCAGTCGCATTCTAATTATTATACTTGAGGCAATTTTGCCCAATTTTAGTATGGAAAACCATGGCTTATTACTAAGTCGAGGTTGTATATCAAAGTAATATCTCCCCTTCGATCGACTACTGTCTCTCCAGACTCTATCCCAGGAATCCCTCAGATAGAGTCCGGGAAGCACAGCCAAGTCCTGTGGATAGTTTATGAAAGGAAATTTATCTCCAACCACCACAGCCTCATTCGCAAGTGTGTCAGCTTTTTCATTACCTTTTATGCCGCAATGGCTCGGTATCCAAACAAAAATTATAGAACTACCCTTAGAAGTGCATTCAAATAATTTACTCCTCATTTCTATTATAAGTGTATGTAAAGATTTTGAATTAAAGGGAAATCTCTGTAAAGCCTGTAGGACACTCATAGAGTCTGTAAATATTATTGTATTTTTTAGTTTAAAAAGTGAGATATATTCTATGGCTTTAATTACGCCAAAACATTCACCCGAAAATACAGTTGCTTCAGAAGGGCATTTAATTTTTTGGACAATATTATATTGTGTATGATAAACTCCTACTCCTACAAAACCGTCAGATCTGTGCTTTGAAGCGTCAGTATAAACATGATGCCAATCAGGCCATTTATCCTGTACTATGGAATTAAAACATGCGTTAGCATTGTGTTTATCAATATTGAGAATGAATTTTACCGTGGGTTTGTTTGTTAGGGCTTTGTATTTACAATCAAATAAACCAAGTTTCAGGGATCGATGGGTTGGAGCATGAAACGACTTAAACCGAATGTAACTTTTAACTAAGCATGGAAGTGATTTGTTTTGCCAGTAGTTTGATGACTCTATAAGTTCGAAGAGAGCCTGAAGTTTATAAATTACTGGACTACCTGAAAGTTGCAAAACACGGAAAAAAAGACGATCAGCAAGAAACTGACGTCTCAGACTAAGAGGTGGTTCATTGCATTCAACCTGTAAAGCATTTATAGGACTAGATTTCATAGCCCCAGTAACTATCCTTAAGGCTTTTGATTGGATGGAATCCAGCTTCCCCAAACCAACAACACCACAAGGCTCTAGCAAGAAGGTTCCGTAATCCAAAACACTCCTTACCAAAGCATTGTAAAGAAGTTTCAAGGTAGATGGATGCGCACCCCACCAAACACCCGAAAGACATCTCATTATATTAATACGTTTTTCACATTTATTTACAAGATATTCACAATGAGACACACCTGTTAATTTTGAGTCTATTATTACTCCTAAAAATTTGAACTTATCTTTAACTGGAATTTTATGACTGTCAAAATAGATTGATATGTTGGGGTGAATACGTTGACGTGTAAAATATACTATTGAACTTTTTGGTGCTGATATACTAAGACCATTTGATTTCATCCAAGTGTTTAATTTTTTTAAAGATGTTGATACTTCATCACAAAGTGACCCCACTGACTTACCCACAGCATATAAAATTATGTCATCTGCATACTGTAGGATTGCGGTTGACTTCCGAAAGAGAGACTCTAAATCATAAGTATATAAGTTAAATAATATAGGGCTTAGTACTGACCCCTGAGGAAGACCTTTCCAAAGAGTTCTACATTGATGTGATTTATCTAAAGTGATAGTTCTGCCTGAAAGTAAGTTTATGATAAAACAAGAAAGCATATCTGGAATTTTAAGTTTGTCTAATTTATCTTTCAGAATATTAAGGAGGACATTATCATATGCAGATTCTAAATCCAGAAAAACTGCAAGAATGGAGTCATTTTGAGTAAAAGCCAATCTTATATCGGTAACAAGGGTAGCCACACTATCCAGTGCACTCTTGCCTTTTCTGAATCCAAACTGTGTTTCTGGTAGTATGCCACGATTTTCTACAATCCATTCAAGTCGAATTTTAACTAAACTTTCAGCAATTTTTGCAATTACAGGTGACAAGGCTATTGGGCGATAAGAGGAGGGTTCATTTGATGGTTTGTTTGGTTTGAGAATGGGTATAACTATTTGTGATTTCCAAGAAAGAGGGATATCCCCTGATGTCATTACTTTGTTAATTAAATTTAAATAATACAAAAGTGATGATTGACTGAGGTTGGCCACAAATGAATATGGGATGCCGTCTTCACCTGGAGCAGTATCTTTAACTGAAGAGAGAACCCCTTCTAGTTCCTGTAATGTAAAGGGTGAGTCGAGAGAACATTGGTTTTTGGAGACGGAGGAAGGAATCATATCATGTAAAAGCATCTGTTCTGGGACAAAAGGTGGAGCTAGACGATTAAGAAATGCATCTGCTAAGTTTTGGGGTATGTTAGAAGTATGAGATTCAGTTACACCATTTCTAAATCTTCTTATATTTTGCCAGACAATTGATGGGGTAACTGAGGGGGAAAGTGAAAGGCAAAACTTTTTCCATCCTTGAGTTTTTTTGTCCTTAAGTATTTTTCGTGCCTTTGCTATAGTATCAGTTAAGATCGTAAAGTTTTCATCTGACATATTATTATTATATTGTTTTTCAGCTTTTTTTCTAGCTTTTACAATTTTAGTGCAATCTTTGTCCCACCAAGGTGGAGAGGGAATCACATTATTATTTAAGTTTTTTAGGGGAAAAGTCTCATCAGCTGCTTCTAAAAGGGCTTTAGTAAAAAAATTATTACAATCCGTAATGTCATCTGATATATTATTATCTTTAAACAATGAAATTTTAAGTTCTACTGCAGTTTTAAATTTATGCCATAAGTTATTTTCAGTAAGTTTGTATTTCAACCGAGGTTTACAAGTCCTATTACAAGTGACAGGAGATTTGTTATATGGATAAGAAATAAGAATTGGGAAGTGATCACTTCCATATGTAGATGGCAAAGTACACCATGTTAGTGATGAAGCCATATTAGGGGAACAAATTGAAAGGTCTATTGCACTGACATTTTCAGTTGGAGAGGTGCGCCGAGTGGGTGATCCAGTATTTAATATACAAATCTGATGTGAATCTAAAAGCTCTAATAGCATTTCCCCACAGTATGAAGAAATGGAAGAGCCCCAAGAAGTATGGTGGCAATTAAAATCTCCCAAGATTAAAAAAGGACGGGGAAGGACTGAAATAAGATTATTTAATTGTTGAAGGGCAAGAGTGGAAGGGGAAGGAATGTAGATAGAAGTGATACAGATATTATTTATTTTAACTGCTATCACTGAAAACTCACTATATACAGGAAGATGGTACGGACAAAAAGGGATATTATTTCTGATGAGTATAGCTGCACCACCATACCCATCAGACCTATCATCTCTCAAGCAAGAAAATCCGTGGATTTTAAAAATGGAGTTTGGTTTTAACCAAGTCTCCGAAAGTGCAAATAAGCTAACATTGTGTTTGTTGATTAAATAAATAATTTCAGTTTTTTTAGAGACTGCACTTCTGCAGTTCCATTGAATTATCTTTTGTATTATTGCCATTATTAAAGGATGTTGGTGTATTAAACATATTAACTATTGGTGCGACGTGGGACGGTATTTTAATATTTGATTGATTTAATGTGTTAATAAGAATCTGAATTATGTCTGATGTAGACATCATGGAAGGATTGGAATCAGGCCGATTAAGAGCGCAGCCATTTTGAGGGGCCGGTACATTAAAATCATTTACTATATTATTATGCTTTTCTTTATCATAACCTTTACTTTGCTTTGGAGGTGTGCGACGATTTATATATACTGTTTTTTTGTATGAACTGTATGGTGATTGTGGATGATGTTTAGATTCTGATTTAGAGGTTGAAAGAGTGTGAAAAAGAGAAACAGGCTTAGTGTTCACTACGTCAGCATATGATTTAAATGTAGGAGGAAATAATTTGGATGCCTCTAAATAGGAAATACTTTTTTCTGCCATGGCTAATTTAATATTTTTTTGACGCATAAATTCAGGGCATATTTTACTGATAGCAAAATGACTACCAGAACAATGGCAACATGATATATTCTCCTCCTCTGTCTCACATGTATCAGCTGTATGTTCATGACCGCATTTATAGCATTTAGGTTTTGATCTACACTGAATCTTAGTATGTCCAAATCGACAGCAATTGTAACACTGGATAGTAGGATACACATAAAGATCTACAGGTAAAGAATTATAACAAATAAATATTCTTGAAGGTAGGACCTTTCCGTCAAAGGTTACAACAATACTTTGAGTCGGTTTCCACACGACCAAGCCCTCATTGATAGTTTTATAATTTATTCTCCTAACTTTCAAAATGCGACCGCAATCCATTGGTACCGATACATTATCCATTATTTCTTCAGGTGACCAATCGGGTGGTACCCCGCGGACAACACCCATCCTGGTAACTTGAAAAGAAGGTATAAACGCTTTAAGATTTATTGTTGCGAGACTACTGTGGCTGATGAAAGCATTGGCGTCAACATGGTCAGAAAACTCCAGCGACACCCTATTTCTACCTATTCTTTTGACTGAACCATTTAAGTACAACATTTTTAATAACATGCTTTTTCAAAAACTTGCCAAATGTAACCGGGTGCAGAGAAACTCCATCCTCAGGGGACTTCATTTCTCTTTGAACATGAACAACAAAAGGAGAAATATCACTTTGGTTATATGTGTTCCTGGCTACAGAAGAAGATACTTGGGGAACGGAGTGGTTATCAAAAATGGCGGGAACTGGATTATTTGTTAGTACAACAGAAGATGCTTCAATCGATTTAAAAGTGTCATTACTGGCAGTATCACTATTTTCACTGCTACAGCAACAGCCTGTTTTGCCATCAATAGCCTTAGCGTGCTTCCTCTTCTTTTTATTGCACGTTTTGCAAATAATTTTATTTAATCTATTTCTTTTGCGACCGGTACGCTGGGCCATCGAACCATCGGTTTCCATTCCCGACTCATTAGATAAAACAGAATGTGTGGAAGAGGAAATTGTAACAAAATTCGATGCCGGGGGAACCATTCCTCCCGACGCTATCGGGTCGGGCGGCTCGTTCATGGTTCTAATAAAAAATCATAAAAAATACTTACCTAGATTGTTTTTCTATATTTACACAACTACTAAATACACTAAATACTAATATTATTTACACCTTAACACTCTACTGATCCTAAAATCTTAAATATTTTCAAAAAATATTTCAACAAGAAAAAAGTGCACCGCTCCTTTCAAAGTTTCCCGCGCTTCCCCATGGAGATTATGAAGTACTGAATTTGCGAAATCACTGTTCGGAAACCTACAGATATAAATGTTGACAAAAAAGGTGATGCTCGTGTTTATGCAAATATTTACAATTCATGTGCAATACAATGTTTAGACAATTTATTTCAGATAAATAAGTAATAAACTGAGTAAATAATACCTTAGTAAGTATAATCGTTTAACAGTTAATTATCATTTGTATCGATATAAATGTGAATGTTAAGTCTTTTCCGGTTCAAAATAAACCAAATTTCAGTAATCTAATCTATACCTTCATGGTCTAGATAAGTAGCTACACTAACAAACATTTATTTTGATTTATTAGATATCCAAATTGCGTTGTTTGTTAGATATTAGAAAAATAAAGTGTATAATTTTCAGGACGATTGCAATTTTTTTAATTTATCTAATTTTTTAATTACGATTATAATAAAGTTATTGACTAGAATTCCGGTCATTTGTCGCATAATTTAAATTATAAAATATCTGAGTTTATAAGCTGCCAGTCTTTATTTAGTTAAAAAAATCGACTACCCATAAACAAAAACATTCAACTAAATAATTGCCACATCACTACTCCAGCTAACTACCTCACAGAAAATAGAAAACAAAATGGCTGTAGCATAGAAAATTAATATCAGTTTTATCATTAAATTACTAATCTGTGCTTGAAAAACATCGCGATGTCGGACGATATGTTCTATTGCTCTTTCGTCAGCATTCATTATATTATCTGTGAATGCGGAGAAACATTTCCTACAGAAGAAGAATTGAAAGTACACCTTGAAAGGGACCATGCCCTAAAAAAGGAGAAAAAAGAATACAAATGCGGAGTCGTAAGTTATATTTGTTATTGTTTTATGTTCTTTCATTCGTCTCGAAAATTCGACCAGCCGATCGTAAATTTTGGATAAAAGATAATAAAAATCATATTACTTTTTCTATTAAAAAATGACTTACGTCGGTAGGTCTAGGTAATGAATCGCAAATTGTTGTATAGCCCGTCAAAGTCAGGGTTATACGGCTGTCGAAGGGACTTTGACAGCAATGGAAGTTTTAGGGTCTTCTTAGGACGGCTGTATAACTTTAGTTCTACAAGACGACCCACCAACCTTTAGTTCTTCATTGGCATTGTTCATTGTTGTTGTCATGAATTGTGTCAAAATTTCAAAAAAAAAATCAACAAAAAAATACCAATTTTCCTCTTTTACTTAAACATCAAATTATATACCAAGAAATGTGTAATGACTAGTCAAATGATTCCATATAAAAGTCTTGATATAATTACCTTTTATTCAGACACAAAATTAAAATATTATGCCATTAAAAACCCGAAATTTTCATGTATGTAGTAATAATATTAAGTATCATGTGCACATTTAAGATGTGTGAGGTAGTCATGACACCTATAAAACTAAAACACGCAGACTAAGTCATGAGGCACTTACATAAAACTTAGTGTAATCAAATACAAATAGAAGAGTGTAAAAATTTTACCACAGGCAGGACTCAAACCTGCTACTCTTAGGAGCACCAACTAATCCACAGAGGTTAACAACCCCATATTTCAAATTTCTCTTTTAGATAAAGATAAAGATAATTTTATTTGTAAAAACATGAGTATGCACACTTAAGTATACAAGGTAACAAAAGTTTAAATATAATGCGATCAGTCATGCTTTGCCTTACAGGCATACAAATATTATATAAATTCCTACATTTCAAAAAATTTGAAATTAAAATAAAATAAAACTAAAAAATAAAAATCTTGAGACGTTAGTTCACAATTCTACACACTATTGTAACTTATCATTAACCTTCAATATCATAATAGGCTTTCTCCATAAAAAAACGACTTAATTTATTTTTAAAAACATTAATATTTAGTTGTTTCCAGCAATTCGGTATCTTATTATAAATGATTGGAGCCATGCAGAATATACTTTTACGCATGAGAGTGGTTTTAGAATTGTGTAGACAGAGTTTAGTAAATCTTACTCATCTTTGAGCAGTGTTGACAACATAGTAAACCTTTTTACTGGTTTCACCTACTTTTTTTTTCATCTTAGTGTCTTCACTCAAGTGTAAGTACACTCAAGGTGACTACACTAGCCCCATGGGATCTTTCAAATAACTTACTTGATAAACAATCATTTATATCATATACTAGCTGTTCCCCGCGATTCCGCTTGCAGTACCTAATTTTTTAGTAAAAAATATAGCCTATGTTACTCAGGGTGAATGTAGCTTTCTAATGGTGAAAGAATTTTTGAAATAGGCACAGTAGTTTTTGAGTTTATTCATTACATACATACACACAAATACAAAGATTTCCTCTCTATAATATTGTCATACATATAATAATCTGCCTTACCATTGTCCAAGCTATGTTGGTGTCGTCTTCCAATCTTACCAGATTAGCTGAGTACTGTATTTGACATGGATTGACTTCCTATAAGACCTCCATTGGGTAATACAGTATCATGAGTATCCCATAGTAGGACTGGTTGTCAGAATTGTAATGACTTAAAAAGTGTCAATGATCAAAATATGACAGTGGGGACCAACAGCTTAAGGCTGCTTTCACATTAGGACGTTAGCAGCGCGGCAGTAGCACACTCCTTCACACTATAAGAACAGTCGCGCGGCTGCCGCGCCGCAGTTAGTTGAGTATGGATACCGACGGGGAACCACTGTTATTTTTGAAATCAGGAAGAAACAATTCAGTCACATAATTCTTGCCAGTTATTCTTTTTTAGGGTCCTGTTGTTGCAATTGTTGCTTCTTGAGTCCCACAAAACAGGACGCTTTTGAATTTCAATAAACAATCGTTCGGTATCAAACTCGCGACCGCCGCGCTTCTATTTAAACTATGAAATTCTGAAAGCGCGACTGTCGCGCTGCTAAAGTCGCCTTAGCGTGAAAGCGCTCTAACATGTTTTCCGGGGCACACAATTATATGTATAAAACTTTAACTTTTTTACACTAAATCACTCATCTTGAATGGAAATGTTCTCATTATTATCTCCCTGCCCTTAACCTATTCATTTGGAGTCAGTGCGAAACGTATTTCTGACCATTCATCTCTATTAGAAAATGTTCTATCTATTTAAGGATTCAACGGTTTACTCACGCGCATTCTCGGGATCGCCCGACTAGTTTCAGACTCAATAGGAGTCCTTAATCATGAGCTGACGCGGCGGCGGCGGTGAATTCGTCTCACGGAAGTTATTAGTATTATATGGGAAAAATGTTCTATCCCCTGAAAACATTCAGAGCAGGACAACAAAGTGTTTAATTCAGTATCTGAGAGATAATCCTTGCTTTTTATCCACAGTGCGAAGCGATCTTCTCTACGGAGGAGGAGTGCATAGAGCACTATGAGAACACCCACATTGAGATCAAGGAGGAACATGATTATGTGGAGACGGAAGAGGCGGTTGAGGAGTATGGCGGAGCGACGGAGGAGATAGTATGTATTTCACAGTATTGTCAAAGTGGCCTTTGATGTTTACAGAGTCTAAGGAGAAATCTCCCGAAAACTGTAGTAGTAAAAAACCTGAAACTAAAGAATTACTATAGTAAATGTTAACTACTATCAAAGTTACTATAGTTTATAGATATCGGTTTATTTGGTTGGATGGTAAAGACAGAATTCAGTATAAAAAAATATCTTATCCAACATTTAATTGACATAATTCATGCTTTTACAATATTTGCGATTTTTGATGAACAAGACATCAATAGTAATTAAACCAGCAATGATACGCAAACATTTATAGCGTGTAACAAAAACCCTGTCCAATCCCTAAGAGATCCTATTATTCGGTATTGTATTGCGAACACATATACTTAGCCTTCCTCAGTGAAAATAATTAAATCAAAACAAAAAAATGCAAGGCAACAGCAACACTGACCACTCCTCAAAGTTAACGTATTTACTACCTACAGTTTTATGTCAAAGAAGCCGCCTATGCGAGACGGTTCATGAACTGTACCACGAATACGCCTTTATTGGATCGGACAGGGGTTTTGTTACTTTTTTTATATATTCGGGAATATAAGTATATCACTGGAGGACTTAACTCTGTATAACCTATTTCTTTACTAGATATACGAGCATGTTGTCGAGGAAGAAGAAGAAGAGGTACCCCAGCCTCCTCCGCCAAAGACAAGAGCCAAAAGGGAGCGGAAACCGAAGTCTTATTACAACATAAAGAATATCGTGTGCGAGGTGTGCGGGAAGAGATATGCTGTGAGTATACTATAAAAAGTCGTGGTGGCCTAGCAGTTCAAAGACCGGATTCGTATGCACATAGTTGCAGATTCGAACCTGGGCAAATACCAATGTAACTTTTTTAAAGTTATATGTACTTTCTTAATTATTCTAAGACACCATTGACAAATGGTGAAGGAAAACATATCGTGAGGAAACCTGGATTTCATAAATTGGAATCTGAAATCGCCAACCCGCAATGAGCAAGCGTGGTGATCAATGCTCATTCCTTCTCTATATGAGAAGAGGACTGTGCCCAGCAGTGGGACATTTATAGGCCGGTATTATTATTATTATACTATAAAAACATACAGGGTGTCAGGGACATCGTAACTCAAACTTCGCGATAAGGCTAATTCTGGCGGGCTTTCCAGGCCCGCCAACATACAGCGGCCGAAGAGTAGTTATTCAAGTCTTGTCCTGCCGTCACAACACTGTGTGCCACGAAAGATAGACTTGGCGAGCGTAAATAGTGGAGGCCTTGCGCAGGTTCTGCACCACGTTCTTTCCGCCACCCCGATGATGCCCGAACTATTGCCCCCTCCAACCCTACTCCGCTAAAAAATCGACTGCCAACCAAGTTAAACCAAATGTTGTGTCAAGTCTCATTTTACGTGGCACGGTCTTAACAACGTCTTAGAATAATAAAAAAATACATACACAGGATAAATTTAAAAGGAGTGCGTAAATTTGACGAGGTAATGAGGTGCAGTACTGAACAAATTTGCCCAAGGAACACAAAAAATGAACTTTTCATACAAAGTGACAGGGTCACGTGAGTTATATTGGTATGAAAAGTTCAATTTCATTTTAAGATTTCAACATTATGTTCCTTGGAGAAAGTTGTTCAGTTTTATGCCCCTGGCCTGATTACCTCGTAGAATATACGCACTCCTTTTAAATTAATCCTGTAGTTTGAAAAAGTCACATTGATTGCGTGATATGTATTCGAAGCTTGAGCCTTAAGCTCCCAAGTCTGGTCATCGGACCGTTAGGAATCCGTGGTATATAGAATAAGTGTGTTTTTTGATAATTGTATGGTCAAAATTTACCATTTTGCTCACCTAAAAGTATGCAATTAATAATTGTCGTATATTTTCAGTCGAACGCTGCGTTGCGTTACCATCAGCGCGTGCACACCGGAGAGCGACCTTATAAGTGTACGGAGTGCACTAAGAGCTTCACAATGCCTCTATTTCTCCAGGTAAATGCACAATATTGTTACTAGTGGCCGTCGGAACCTTGGGTCGAAACTTTACAATGTGTTTAAAGTGATAATGATCTTACATGTTATAATATTTTGTACACACTATTTCACCTCCGACACTCACACCCTCTCACAAACACACTCACAGCCTACTACCCACACATACTCACAGCCTTCTACCCTCACATACTCACAGCCTACTACCCACACATACTCACAGCCTACTATACTCGGACACTCACAGCTTACTACCCACAACTTCATACACACACTCACAGCCTACTACTTCTACACTCACATACATTTACTCACACACACATATACACACACACACACACACAAGAAACCCCCGCAACACAAGGATTAAATTCCTTAGTGCGGGCGTCGTTTTTAAAAAAGAAGAAAAGAAGATAGAATCCGTTGGAAGATTTTATTTCACTGTTTATCTTTTTAAAGATGTATTTGTCTGTAATCTGCAGATTCACTTGAGGACGCATACTGGTGAGCGCCCCTACGAGTGCTCGCTATGTCCGAAAGCCTTCAGCAACAAGGCGGCGTTGTTGCGACATGATCGGGTGAGTTATACATCATATTTTTTTTTTCATAATCCTAATCATTTATTTATTGTTTGTCACAGGTTAAAACGAGTTCTTACAATTTGCATATTTGTATCACTGTAACATACCCATGGGGTGTACAATATTATTATTTCATCCAAGATACTGGCTATGTTATCATAATATTTAAAAAAACAAATACACTCAAAACAAAAACACAAAATAAAAATTACTAATTTAACAAAATATTAATAATTATTATGGTCAATATAATTAACATTCAATAGATCAATAACAATTTAGTCAATAATTTTATCATTAAGAAATACGTTAATTGAATAATAAGTCTTACATATGAGAAAATCTTTTAGCTTTAATTTAAACATATTCAATGATGAGACATTCTTAATATAGTTTGGAAGCTTGTTATAGATTTTCACTCCAATGCCAAATATACTAGATTTAATTTCTCCGTTCTGCATTCAATGACTTTAATGACAGTATCGTCAACCTTCTGAAATCTGGTCTACATGAGTCAGTTTGTCCAAGTCCGCATATGCTTCTAATACACTTTTTTTGAGTTTTAGAGCACACTCTCTGTTTGTTGAATTACCCCAGAAAAGGATACCATATTTTAGTATGGAGCCTACATATGCATGGTAAACACTTAGTAAAGTACTCTCATTTGTAACTTTTCTTAACATGTAGAGGGCATATGCAAACTGATATAGTCTCTTGCAAACATATTCAACCTGTATTTTCCAGTTTAGTTCAGAGTCAACATGTATTCCCAGAAACTTTGTGGTCTTCACTTCTTTTATAGTTACACCTTTGTATTTTATGTTAAGGTTTTTTAGTTTTAAGATTGTTCTCATTCAACCAATTTACGATGCATTCTAGAGAATTGTGTACATTAAATTCATATTTTTCTTGTTCCTCGTCAGTGAAAATGGTTGTACTGTCGTCTGCAAATAATATCATATCATGGTTCATGGCATTTGGGAGGTCATTTATCTTATCTCTTTAAACGAGCAATTCTTGTATGTATATAAATATATATATAATCTGAATCTCGGAAACGGCTCCAACGATTTTCATGAAATTCAGTATGTAGAGGTTTTCGGGGGCGTTAAATCGATCTAGCTAGGATTCATTTTCAGAAAATGTCGTTTTATCCCTGTTTTCAGTAATCTAAAATATTTAAACGAGCAATTCTTGTACCTATATACGGCCATCAATACTGTTACAATTCAAAATAAACAAAATATTACATTTGAATTTGGAATCTGTCATTTTTATATAATTTTGGCGCCAATACATTGTACAATGTTTTAAATGAGACCTCCACTGTTTGTGACAGAAAGAAAGATCAGGCCGTCAACGTAATATTCATACGAAAAAGGTGGTCAAATCAGTAAGGGAAAGAATTCGAAGAAATCCTGTCCGAAAGGAAAAGATTTTATCTCGGGAGATGAAGATGACTACGAATAAGCTTTTTATATTTTTAATTATTTTATATTTATGTATTAAATTAAAACACTGTAAAAGTAATCAACTTAAACATAACCTAAAAAAATTACTCTTCCTGACATGTTGGCAAGTAATGATATATTTTCTTAACTTTAATGTTATTTGTGATTTATTGTTAAGCTGTATAACAATAAGTATTTGTTTCTAATAAAATATTAGACTACACACTTTATATAAATAACCGGTTCATATCTTTTTATTATTATGTTGGTAAGATCGAAAAATATTATTCATACTTCCTCTTTGCATCAGTATGTAATTCCCAAAAAAACGAGCAAAGCTCGGTGATCCAGGTACAGTCGCCATCAGATATATTGTAGCAGACAAGGTGACCAAATACTTCTGAACAATTTAAAATGTCAATAAGTTCCATTCGCTACAAGTTACCATTAATATCTGAACATTTATTACCTCGTTAATATCTGAGCAGATGCTTGTCAATAATTTCTTTACAAACTACAAACCAAAAATATCTGAACACTAACAACGTCAAGTGTATTTATGCACAGTCGCCTTAAGATATATTATTATCAAAGTCGAACAAAGGAAGCATTAAGACAACATGCAAATAACGTTTGGGAATCATTCAGAGGCCGAAATTTTTGTGAAAACGTTGTTGGTTCCATGCGGAAACGATTACAAGACGTATTGAATGCAGAAGGTGGTTACACAAAATACTAATATTTTATAATATATACTACTTATGTTGTCGTAAATAAAAAAATATTTCAATATTTTTTCATTTTATTATAAAACCATGATCTATTTTCTATCAACAGTTTGACATTTACATAAATTATCAGTTGCATCTTAAATTAAATGATAGTCGTCGTTTTTTATTCCTCCTTTATATCACGCAATAACGAACTAACTAGGTGAGCTCAGCGTTTGCTGCGTAGATTACACTTGACGTTGTTAGTGTTCAGATATTTTTGGTTTGTAGTTTGTAAAGAAATTATTGACAAGCATCTGCTCAGATATTAACGAGGTAATAAATGTTCAGATATTAATGGTAACTTGTAGCGAATGGAACTTATTGACATTTTAAATTGTTCAGAAGTATTTGGTCACCTTGTCTGCTACAATATATCTGATGGCGACTGTACTATAGATTATGAACAAAAGTGGACCAAGAATACTTCCTTGAGGCACCCCGTACTTAACCGTTTTAGGCTTAGACTGGAATGTTTGGTCTTATTTTGATGTCGGCTATAAAAGAAAAAGATATTTATCATCCCTATTATCAACGCAAAACAGTCGCAAGAAAAGACGTCGATTTGCGGAAAACTAGCCCGCGGTTCCCTACCTATTATAATTATCAAATCACTAGCTTCTGCCCGCGTCTTCGTCTGCGTGAACTTAAGAATTGGTTCCAAAAATAAATGAAAAATGTGAAAGTAATAAAAATAGGAATAAAACTTTCACCCGTGTGAGCTAGCGCTGAAATAGAGGAAAATACCAAATTTCAAAGCTGTCTACCCGCGGATTAGCTCGTAAAAATTATTCAATTTTCCCTCGGGAACCACTTAAGGAGTTGGGATAAAAGGTGCTATGTTCTTTTCCATGTCAAAGGCTACATGCATACCAAATTTCATCAAAATCTGTTCAGCCGTTTTCACATTTCGTCGCTAAGACTGGAAGCCGAGCCCAACTTTTTTTTTTTTAAAGATCAATCAATGTGGGTCACACATTACTAGTAAACTTGTTAACCCCTCGTGCTAAGCTAAGATGCTTGTGTTACGAGTGGGTTCACGTCGGTAGTGTAATGGGTTGGATTCGAACCCGCAACCACATGATCGCAAGTCCATTGCTTGACAAAAGGCTAGGTCCTACATCCTTTTGTCAAATCTTCAAACAATATATAAATATTTTTTAACAGGTCCACACCGGAGTGAAACCCTATGAATGCCCACAATGCGGGAAGTTCTTCACCCAGTCCAACTCCATGAAGCTGCATGTGAATACTGTCCACCTGAAGATGCCAGCTCCTTACAAGAGCCGGACTAGGAGGAACAAGGCTAAGGAGAGGGAAATGCTCAGGGAGGCCATCCTGAGGGTCATTGATAATGAGGATAATTCTGCGGGTAAGCTTTTCGCGTACATGATAAAACGTTTAGTTAAGCCGCGCTCGTCGCGGTTAGTCCGTGGATGGGTGACCATTTGTAAACTTATCACAAAAATTATTTAAAAAAAAAAGTCATTTCCGGTTCTTCAATCTAAATTATTAAATTTTTAAGTGTTTGTAAATAATTATTTTTTTTGTAAGTATTTATTATTCTTTCTCAGTTGAAACCATCAACAAGGCTGACACTATAGAAGAAGGGGAGATACACTATGTCAAAACCGAAGACGATTATCAGCAGGAAGTCGATTATCAACAGGAAGTCGAAGAATCAGAAGTTTTGTACGAAGATGTCGATTCTAGAGAGATCACCTACGAAGTCATCTATGAGGAATAGTCTATGGTTTTGATATTGTCTATGAATGATAGTCTAGTTGTCTATGGGAAATATAGCGGTCTATTATAAATGGATTTGTCTATGGCTATGAACAGTCATAAAGAATATCTGGATGAGAATAGTCTATGCGATTACTTCTGAAGTAAAGTGTAAAATGGGAAAAATATTGTCTTTGCATGATAATTATATCCCAGAGCACTCAATCGCAATTATGTATATGACGTTCTTACCTGTAATAATGATATGGGAACAAGTCACAAACGGCCATCTGATCCCAAACTAGACAGAGCCTGTATTATCAACCAGACAACTGATAAACATACTTATATATGTCTAAATACATACAACGATAAATTACATCCAGGCTCAACAAATGATCATGCTCATCACACAAAAATTTGTTCTGGATGGGAATCGAACCCATAAGAGTCCAGCTGTCAGGGTCACTAACCACTAGACCAACAGGCCAGTCAACTTTTACTATACGGCCTTTCGACTTTTGCTATTATAGTCCTTGTAATGTTTATTTTGAGGTTATAAATGTATATATGTTGTCCACTGTTGCACATATTTTAATTAAAATCTAGTATTCAGATAGCTTAGAATACGGATCTTATCTTTAAGTTTTCCGGGGCTCTGAGTTTCGAGTTGATTGCATATTAATTAGAAAAAAAATGAATTTTGTTTTTTTTTTTAATTGTGTAAAGCGTCTAATAGATGTTAGGATGTATATCAAAATTGAAAGAAAATCAAAGGAATGAAGTTGTTTTATATTTTACTAGCTGTTCCCCGCGAATCCGCTCGCGGTATATAATAATCTTTTAGTAAAAAAATTAGCCTATATTAATCAGTGTTAATAAATAAAAATAATATAAATAGATATCTTGGGACAGCTCACACACGGCCATCTGATCCCAAACTAGGCAGAGCCTGTACTATGGTAACCAGACAACTGATTAACATACTTATATATTTCTAAATACATACATATTATAGATAAATAACACCCAGACACATAACAAATGATCGTGCTCATCCCACAAAGATTTGTCCTGGGTGGGAATCGAACCCACGACCACCGGCTTAGCAGTCAGGGTCACTAACCACTAGACCAACAGGCCCGTCTAACTTAATGTAGCATTCAAATGGTGAAAGGATTATTAAAATCGGTCCAGTCCTTTTTGAGCTAATTCGTTACAAACACAAATCTTTCCTCTTAATAATATTACTAGATTTCCTCGCGGCTCCGCCTGCGTGGACGTCGTTAACCGCGGCAAATTATGGTCTATTCTTTCAGGCCTTTCTCAATAAGTGGGCTATCTAACAGTGAAAGAATTTTTCAAATCGTACCAGTAGTTCCTGAGATTAGCGCGTTCAAACAAACAAACTCTTCAGCTTTATAATATTAGTATAGAAAATATATTTTGTGTAAACTTTTCGGTTAGAACATTATTAATTTAAACTTTTTCATTCATAGCCATCATCATTATCATCAAGTCAGTCTATATTCGTTCACTGCTAGCTATATATCATAATAATTCTGTCATTTTTCGGTTTTGCATAATTATGTATAATGCCACATACTTATCTGACACGGTGGCCAAATTTGGAATTAATATTATTTTCCTTTTATCATTTTGTATTCTTCTCTATATGGGAAGAGGCCTGTGCCCAGCAGTGGGACGTTTATAGGCTGGTACCTATGTACCTACCATTTTGTATAGAAGAGGCCATCCATAAATTACGTCACGCGAATTCATGCTTTTTGACCCCTCACTAGTGTGACGTCACATATTTTACAGTTTTACATCTAGAAATAATTATTGAACTAAAACAGCAGTTTCAAAACTTGTTTTATTTCATTCTAAATGTTTTTTTAATAAAATTAACATAACATGTTTTTGAGTTTTTCGTTAATAGTTCTAAGTTCGTGTTTTACTTAATATCATCGTAATCACTTAGATTAAAATAGATATTGTAATGTGACTTCACAAAGTTGGACCCCTCCTTCCTCCTTGTCACACAACTTCGATCCCCTCCACCCCCTTAACGTGTGACGTAATTTATGGATGGCCCCGATTAAAAAATATTTGGAAATTAAGATTCTAGTTACTCATTGTAGACTTTGACGAGGGTAACATTCTAACCTTACTTACCCACGAAAATTCTGTTAAGTTGAAACACTAAATTCAACAAAAGCGACGCCATCACCGGGTCAGATAACTTTTTGGGGTAATTAAGTTTCATAACTAATTGGGGTCAAATAACATGTTATCAGGGGGTATTAAGACAAGTTATTCAAATTGAATTTGTATCACATTGTTTCTGAATTAGGTGATTATTGTGTTTAGTTTTGTAAAAAAGTCTAATAGTCGAATTTCTGTTGAACTAAAAATATGTTGCATGTAATTAAGTTGGTAGTAATTAAAATGATTTACAGGATTTTTATTGTTTTATTTTAAAACCAAGAATTGGTAAACCACAATTATATATAGCTTAGAACCAGTTCCCACGGCGTGTTGCGTCGCTGCTGTGCGTCAACATTGCGTCGACGCAGCGCTGACGGTGCGTCAACATTGCGTCGACGAAGTATTAAAAATAACCAGTGTTCACACCACAGAGTACATTTTACATGTTCACACGGCGCGCTACGATCAATCGAATCCAATTCAATTTTATTGAATATGGCTCCGTTGGGGTGTCGACGATTCTGCCAATGTCAGGGTAGGGAAAAAAAGTGTTATTAGCGGGGAAAATAAAAACAAAGGAACGAAACTTAAAATTAAATTCGATGCAACGCACACATGACGGACAACAACCCCCAAGACGAAGTGGGAGGGGGTGAACTCATTGCGACGTCGGAGCGGCGCTCAGTTGCTTGTGCGTTGATAGGATACACGAGGTTTTTACAAAATACTTGCCGCAACTGAGCGTCGCCGCTGCGCCGACGGAATGTTAGAACTCCGTCATAGTAACACTGCGATGGATGTGCTGTGTAGCCGGGGTTATGCGTCACTATACGATAGCTGCACGCTAGAGAAGGTAATCACTACGATAATAATAATAGCCTTTATTCAGACACAAATGGATATTTACAAATATAAGTTAACGACTCTGCTGAGTCGATGTTATCGACAACTTCGTCTGTTTGCCCAACTTTGGCAAAGGCCTCCTCCATTTCTTTCCACTCTACTCGATTAAGGTGATACCTCCGATGTGGCCCGCGAAATTCAAATTTTCATGTGTTTTTTGCAATTTGCTTATCAGTGACTAGTTGTAATTTGATCAAAATATGATTCGCGACAATAACAAATATAACTTCAAATATAAGAATGATTAAAACGTTCGCTCCATTCGCTCGCACAAAGAATAATCGAAAATGAGTTAGATTTCGGAAATTTTACTTATTTTTGAATAATCTTTTTGAGAATGAATGGAGCACATATTATGATCATTTTTATATTTAAAATTATACTTGTTATTGTCGCGAATCGACTTTTGATCAAGTTACAACTTGTCACTGATAAGCAAATTGCAAAAAACACATGAAAATTTGAATTTCGCGGGCCACATCGGAGGAATCACCTTAAGAGCTTTCCTTGTCCATAATTTTCCTGCTATCGTCTTTAATTCGTCTGCCTCGTTTTCTTTCCTATTTCTAGGATACCAAAACTACGATAATCACTACGATAGCAACTAATAAAAAACCTGTGGCACTCGGGGACTGCCGTGGTAAAGCTATTGCATGTGTGTAGCATTTTATAGATATGATAGATACCTATACACCTATATACTTTCTCAAAAACAGCTGCTTACGCATTCGTCCGATTTAGCAGCTCGTCTCGATCCGTGAGAGCTTCGTACAGTCGTACCGTACACGTTAAGCGAACGCCCTCCCGAGCTACATGGTAGGCGAAGTGGGGGGTGTTAGGTTTTATTTTCGTTACAGAATTTCTTGATTCGTTCGCCGCGCTCAAAGCCCGCGATAAAAGCTATGCAATAGCTTAAAAAAATGTCAAATAAGTTTTCGCCCTGACCATCAGTGATTTTGCTTGTCGGTGAATTAGTATGAAAATTTTAGTCTGAACTAAATTTGACAACGTTCATACCAGTGCCTACTGTTCTCACTTTGATGCGTGCTCTATATACTACTTCCAGTAATTCTATCTCTATGGTTTTAACGCTGACCACCGTATTTTCGGTTTGCTGGCCTGGCCGGCATTTAATATTGCAAATACTACCAAGTAACCAATATTTGTGACCAAAAAATCCCCTGTCCATCCCAAAAATTCGAAAAAGCTGCAGACTTAGAAAAAATGTACGTGCTACGGATGTGAGAAAACGTCTACGAGCTACGAATTTTAAAAACATCTACGTGCTACGAACATCCCAATATCTAAAGCTACGAGTGTCCCAACGTCTACAAGCTACGAATGTTGCAACATCTACGAGCTACGAAATGTTACAATATCTTAAGGCTGCCTTCACACTAGACTAGCGTTTGTCCAGCGTAGGCGTTCGATGAACGTATGCGCAGCGCAGACGCCTAAAAGCTACGAATATCCCGACATCTACGAGCTACAAATGTAGCAAAATCTACGAGCTACGAAATGTTGCAATATCCAAGAGTTACGAATGTCCCGACATCTACGAGCTACGTATGTCACAACATCTACGAGTTTCAAATGTCGCAATTTTAAACAACATGCGTGATATTTTCGCCCCCCATCAGTCCCTTTCACTGCCCAGCATTCTGAACCAGAATAGAATACAATACATCTGTAATCACTAAAGAAAATATGACATGTACAAAAGGTGATAAACAAGGACAACAGTTTTAGTTTTTTAAATTATGAAATTCTGTTTTATGTTTTAAAAAACGACGCCCGCAACTAAGGAATTTAATCCTTGTCTCGCGGGGGTTTCACAAACATTCAAATCACAAGCACAAAGAACACCCAGACTTGGAACAAGCATTTGTGGATCCCATTAATACTTGTCCCATGCAGAGTTCGAACTGGCATACATCACACTTGTATGCTTTCCAACTAACAATACTTTGGCCTAGCATACTTCGCTCCAATGAACTTTCGAAATAGCGTACATCGAGATCCTATGCTTTAGAATTAACATACGTTCACATTTCAAAATTCGACATTTAGTAGCGGAGTCCTTGCAAGTAGTTATGTTTTTTCTAAGAGTTACTTTGTAATTTGTTTGAGAAATTTAAAAAACATCCATTTTTATTTGTTTTGACTTGCAAACCATAGATGTCGCTGTTATATTCAATATATAACATATTTAATGTTATTATTAACATATTTAATTTACAAGTAAACTGTAAACTTATAGGATAAATAAAAAGTAGACTTGTTTTTATATTTATTCTGCTATTCCCGACGGAGATTAATACAAGAATTCAAGGATAAAAAACGGTCCACCCTTTTGTTTGGTATCCCTCGCGGTTTGACATCAGTTTACAAAATCTCGTTAACGAGATTTATTCAAAAATTTCGTTTATTCTAACTAAGTATTGATCTTTCAGTGAAACATTTAAAGCTTTCTTACCATGTAACGACTATCACATCTATTTAGATTCTTATGTGAGGCCGCGTAACGAAACCATAGCGCGATTCAGAAAACACGGTCGGCCGGCACAGCGCCATCTTTTAACGGAAGAAACGAAACATTTCCCCAGCTGATGCCACGTTACTGCAATTATATGTTGTTGTGTTTTCTAAAAATGAAATGGTACATAATACATTTCGTATTAAATTATGTATTTTGATTTTCTTTGTTATTAACAAAACGTGAGCAAATAAACCAATGCAATTTGATAAGCATCTTTGATTTTGAATTTTAATAATTGTATTTAATGAGCCGCTATAAACAATTTATTTTTCTGTCTGTAGCTTGAATATGTAATGCAAAGTTATTAGACGCGTATTTTTTTCTTTTACAGAGATTTTAAGCAATATTACATTCGCCTACTCATGACTTCAAGCCCTGACTTAACGCGCCTCATCTTTCGCTTTCAACAAAACGTAAAAGCTGCAGGGATCTGAGAAATCGTCTACGAGCTACGAATGTTAAAAAACAACTACATGCTACGAATATCTACGGGCTACGAGTGTCCCAACGTCTACGAGCTACGAATGTCGCTAAATCTATGAGCTACGAAATGTTGTTGTTTCGCTCTTGGCAGAGCGGTCGTGCAGTCATCCTCCAATATTAATTTTGAATATATATTCAATGTACAGAATTGACCTAAGTACAGTTTTATTATAAGTATTGATGATATTGATATAGATATAGACTGCTATAATCATAGAAATGCGCCGGGACTCGATGTCAAAATATTTATTGTGCCATTGGTAATAATGTTAGGGCGCTGTTTCACATGTCGTAGGGAGCGGTAAAGCACGTGTGAATTTAGCATCTACGGCACCCACGGACACGCTTCGCATAAAACACATGCGAACGCTAATAAGCGCGCCCATACAACGTGGACTTGGAATTCAATAACCGCGTGCGCTGTGCACGATTCCCACGGCTACGTTAGTCCTTGCCGTGATGCTATCACAACCATTATCATACAAACCCGAAGCTTAAAATACGTGCGTAGCGTGGCCGTGCGTCACAGTGGAGCGCCTTTACGCTTGGTCGTATTCTCTAAATCCAACTAAAACATAACGTGGGATTACGCAGATTGATCACTGCACGGATAGCAGAGTGGTATAGATCACCACGCTAACAACCACTGCGCGACGTGCTGCGGGCTCGATCCCCGCATGGGACAAGCATTTGTGTGATCCACATATACTTGTCCCAAGTCTGGGTGTTCTTTGTGCATGTGATTTGAATGTTTGTGAAACCCCCGCGACACAAGGATTATATTCCTTAGTGAGGGCGTCGTTTTTATAAAAAAAACAATTAAAAGGATTATAGTTCAAGAACCACGGGTCTCCAAAAAGGTTAGTAAAATAAAAACACATCCTTTAAATTATGTACATTATTTTATTTAGTACTTAGGTACTTTAGTATACTTGAATGTTATTATTCACCTGCATATACATACATTATTATTATCTTAACTTACCATAAAATACAGGAGAAACCGTCGCATATAATTATAATAGTTATTAAGGATACGGACAAGGCATAAGAACGAATCTATACAGCCCGTAAGATATATAATAATAAAATATTTAATACTTATTACTTTTTTTTAAAACAATACAGTATTAATTTAAAAGGAGTGCGTATATTCAACGAGGTAATCAGGTGCATAACTGAACAACTTTCCCGAAGGAACATGGGTCGAAATCTTTAAACGATAAATGAACTTTTCATACAAAGTGACAGGTCACGTGACTTATGTTTGTATGAAAAGTTGACTATCAATTTTAAGATTTCGACCTATGTCCTTTGGGGAAAGTTGTTCAGTTTTATGCGCCTGATTTATTAATCTATTTTTACCCCGTTTTCGATTTCGATTACTTCGTTGAATATACGCACTCCTTATAAATTAATCCTGTATATGAGACACGTTTAAGTTCAGTAGTGGGGGTTTGAAACGTCACAAGTTAGCAAAAAAATAGCCACAAGCGACGTGGCGAGCCCCCATTCCTTAACTTAAATTCGCTGTATCTCAATAGATATTCGGTATTTCAAATATTTCAAAAAAGCAAATAATACGCGTCTTAAGTTTTTCACTATGCAAAAACCGAACATTCAAAAAAAAATTCTCAACATCTCTAATAACACGATGTATTTTTTTCATGCCAACTGTAAGTATTAGTATGCTTTGTACAGTCACGAGCATAAATATGTATACACATAGCGAAATTGTTAAACTAGCGAGAAGTTTTTGCTGAAACTCAAAAATATATACATGATTTGAGAACTGTTATAATATTATGTTGTTAAATGATTAGAAGTTGAATTGATGGCAAGTTCCTGTTAAATTATTGTTTTACAATTTCGCTATGTGAATATATATTCATGCTCGTGACTGTACGTCTGGTAACTGAATGGAAGAATCCAACAACAATACACCATGTACATGACATCAATCGATTGAAGTCATGTACATGGTGTTTTTTTAGAGAAAATCATAAATATCAAATCTCTCTAACAAACATGGTAATTAAATGAAAAGAAGCCCATAGTAGCATTATAGATTTCCACCCTGTATATTTTAAATTTTCCAACACAATTATGGCTAAGTTTAGATATTTTTTTTTTTTTAAGATTACTAGCAATGTGGGTCGCACATTACTAGTAATCTCGTTAACCCCTCGTGCTAAGCTAAGGTGCTTGTGTTACGAGTGGGGTCACGTCGGTAGTGTAATGGGTGGGATTCGAACCCGCAACCACATGATCGCAAGTCCGTCGCCCTAGCCATTAGGCTACCACCGCTTCAAATTAAGGTGATACTTACGAAGTAACTACCTATTTATTAATCTGTGGTGATACCTCCGATGTGGCATTCATTCTCACAAAGATTAGATGAAAGTTAGTAAATTTCCGAAATCTGACTTATTTTCAATTATTCTTTGTGCGAGCGAATGGAGCGAACGTTTTAATCATTCTTATATTTGAAGTTATATTTGTTATTGTCGCGAATAATATTTTGATCAAATTACAACTTGTCACTGATAAGCAAATTGCAAAAAACACATGAAAATTGAATTTCGCGGGCCACATCGGAGGTATCACCTTAATGTCTTTTAACGACAATTTGTTAGACACCATTTTTTTACTTAACTTTTTAAAGTATCCCATTACGTCACCATCCTTAATGACGTAATTAGCTCCAAATACTGAATTCTGATTCGGTTCATCTTAGATTTTTTTATATTTGTAAAAAAAAAATATTTTTTTTAATTGATAAAAACTATTCATGACATGAGTAAGTGTCATCTATCTATTTGGGCCTACATTTTTTTTAAGTAAAAATTAAAAAAAAAAACATTTTATTTACATACACAAATAATCATTTATTACAGTTTTTTCAGAGATTATTATGATAAAACTATATGTACATTAACAATTTTAAAATATAACAAACGAAAACAATTATAATAAAGAATTCGCCGATTAACAGGTTGATTTAAATGATAAACGGACAATAAAAAAAAAAGTTATCCTACCCACATAAATGGCTGCATACAGTTAGTGTAATCTCAATCATACACAAATAATTATAACTGTAAGGGTTGCACGCCAACGTCCGACAATCTGACCGATTTCTTGTAGGAGAAAAATATAACATGTCTACTGAGGCCTTATTCTCAAAGTCCAAACAAGAAACAACGTGGTCTTCCTTCTGCCTAGCCTTTTCCCAAGCTATGTTGGGGTCGGCTTCCAGTCTTACCGGATTTAGCTGAATACCGTATTTTACATAGAGCGACTGCCTATCTGACCTCCACAACCTATTGCTAGGTAAGACAGTATTCCATAGTAAGACTGGTTGTCAGAATTGTAATGACTTAACGACTATCAAAGATCACTGTATGACAGTCGGGACCAACGGCTTAACGTGCTTTCCGAGGCACGGAGGGGTCTCGGTATGTTTGTAAATGGTCACCCATCCACGGACCAACCGCGGCTACCGCGGCTTAACCTTTATTATCGGTCAAACCGTACGGCTTACACTTAGCCACGAGCCCCTCTCGGAAGAAACAACGTGGTATTACGGAGATAATAGTTACCCAGGGTCGCCTCTTTTTAGTGTTCTGAGAGTCACTAGTAGTGTTAGTAATATATAGCAAGCCGAAAGATATAGCGGGTTTCTTAACCGTCCACGTAAAAGCATGTTAACAGCTTGGACTAGTGGAAACACCCTGGTCCCGTCTCTGCCTTGGCCGAAGTCGTGGGATCACTCGCGCATTCTCTGCTCGATTCCGGATGGCCCCAGTCCTGGCGGACTCCTTCTTAAAGATTTGGAGACCCTGGATTCACTAAATTCTGCGTCACGACACGTTATTTTTTGTTTGGGCTTAGAGAATAACCCCCCTGATTGCGATAGTGAAAGTCACACGTCTTACATCATTTTATCGGTCCTACAACGTCTGACGCCGGCGGACAAACTAAAACTAATTAATATAATATACACACAAAGATAAATAAGTTGAGCCATCTCCAATGAGCTGAAGACAATATTTTAACGAAAGAATGGTGTTTGAGCCCTGCATCGCAGGGTGATTCAAAAACAGGAGAAATCAATTTAATCCTTAAGTTAATGTCCCCGATTCTATTAATCATGCACTTAACTTATTTTAGAACATCGGTATCTTTTTCACTTGTACAGTCACGAGCATAAATATGTATACACATAGCGTTATTGTAAAACTTATTTAGCGAGAAGTTTTTGTTGAAACTCAAAAATAAATGATTTGAGAACTGTTATAATTTTATATTGTTAAATGATTCAAAGTTGAATTGATGGTGAATTTCTGTCAAATTATTGTTTTACAATTTCGCTATGTGTACACATATTTATGCTCGTGACTGTACATAATTAGAAAAGGACAGACGAAAATTAGAGCTGTCAAATTTAGTTGCAACTTCCGACTTATATTTTCATACAAATTTGTCTACAAGCAAAAATGTGTGCTCTGAAAGCACTGTGATGTTGAAGGCGAGAACTAGTTTGACATTTCTAAGTTAGTTGTTATCTGTTGCCGTCCTTTTCTAACGCTTTATGTTAGTAAAAGATAGCAAACCAGGCCCAGCTCCATTATCGCTTTACGGATAGCCGCGTGGTCGCGTGGGATAAGCATTTGTGTGATCCACAAAATTAAATACTTATTCCAAGTCAGGGTGTCAATTTTGCACGTGAATAAAGACCCCCGTGATACAAGGACTCATTATTCACACGCGGAACGCTTTTATTTAAAAAAATAATAATAATATAATGATAATATATGAGACAAGTATTTATCTTATAATCAAACAATGAAAATTGACATTTATAGGGTTTTATCTGTTTTATAGTTCAGGAGTGGTTGGTTCTTGATACGTAAAGCGTCGCAAAAATTGATGCAACGAGTGACGTCACGCGACATACAATACATGAAGATACAGTTTTCCTATTTATTTCTTTACAAGTCCTAAGAAAAAATGTCTTTATTAATTTTTAATGATATAAAAGATGGATATTAACAAAACAGAAATAATAAAATATTTTCTAAAGTGGCTTAAAATGTATCCGGCAGTGTATAATTATAATATTAATAACACCCAATGTACTAAAAACCCTTAGAACGACAAAAAAAATTGCTCGTACAACAGAATTAAAAACCGGTTAATTCCGAAAATAAAAAAACATCCTTAGTTTTAATAAAAATACTTTTGACAGTATACACTGGATTTTAAAATAAAACTTTATCACAATATTTTACAACAGAATAACATAATTTTACTACGATACTAAACAACTTCGTTATCTTACACGAGAAAAAAAAAAGAGAAAAAATATATACGTATATTTTTTTTCAAAAGTTCTGAAAGTCCGAAAGCTCTTATTACTTTATGAGAAGTATTTTATCAATTTTTTCAGTAAAAAAAGAACAAAAAATATTTTTTTTTCTTCTTTTTTGTTAATGAAAGTCTTAATAGAATTCGCATAATTCCGTCATATTTTTTCCAAGTTATACTTAATGTATCAACTTTTCATTAAAACTACGTAATAATATTATCTACACAACTACAGTAATATATTATTATTTAGCCTTCAATTTAAAAGCTAATAAATGTACATTCATAGATTAAAAACTTGTAGACTGTTTCAGAAATGCATGAACATATTTGACACACTTCCGCCTAATTCAATAAAGGAATTGCACTCCTGTACTAAGTTTGCTAAGCTATTGCTAATATTGTGTGGCAACGCATTTTTTTTATTTATTAAGGGTTTACAGTTTGACCTATAGTAACTATCTAGCAACGCAACGCACAACGTTCATGAACGTTCGTATGTACCTATCATCTGCTCATGAAGCTCTATACTACGTGCGTGCATCCATCCGTTTGGCTCAAGTGCGCGCGAGCGACCAAAAGTAACATCCTCTCCAAGTTGCTGTTTTTAAACTTTAAATCGCCAGTGATTTATAACAATTTTGAAATTTTGATTTGAATTTGACTTTTTCAGCATCCCAAGCTCAAACTGCTTCGTGGAAAGGGTTTTTTCACAAATGGTGTTAAAGTGGACCGATTTCCGAAACAAATGTACCTCAGACTTAATAAAAAGTGAACTAATGACTTCTTTTAATTATGATTATAATTGTATTGATTTTTATGAATATGTAAAATCCAACAAAAATTTGATTAATCTTACGCATACTTCTGCAAAATATTTAAAAAAATAATTAAATAATTAGGTTTTTTATTTGTCCCGGATAAAAAGTTGAAATCCCGTATTTTTTTGCCCATTTAAGCGTTTGTCCCTTACAGGCTGAAAAAAAATCTGGCAACCCTAGTCATTAAACAACTACAACATATACAGCGTGTAACAAAAATCCTGTCCGATCCCTGAGAGTATTATTCGGTATCGTACTGCGAACACATACACGTAGCCATTTAATGGATTAGAGATTAAAACTTACTTAATTACTACCTACAGTTTGGTGTCAAAGAAGCCGCCTATGCGAGACGGTTCATGAACTACCACGAATACGCCAGTACAGGGGTTTTGTTACATGTTGTATATGTATACAGGATTACTTTTTTTGGAGTGCGTATATTCAACGAAGTAATCAGGTGCATAAAACTGAACAACTTTCCACAAGGAACATAGATCGAAATATTACTATTGAAAATGAAGTATTCATACAAAGTGACAGGTCACGTGACTTATGTTTGTATGAAAATTGATTTTCAATTTCAAGATTTCGACTTATGTTCCTTGGGGAAATGTGTTCAGGTTTATGCACCTGATTACCTCGTTGAATATACGCACTCCTTAAAAATTAATCCTGTAAAACAAAACGCTAAAAAAACTTACAGTAGTAATATTGCAGTCCGCTGCATTATCCGAAACGCAATAATATAAAAATGTGTTTTTTTTAAGTTCTTCATTTCTATAGAAAGAAAGAGTATTTCAAATATGACCACGCATTTTTGTAACAACCTGTATATACTAAACAGGGTATAATTACCTATATTTATGACTAACAATCATAAAACTAGACAATAAACAAGGCAGACATGGGTAATATAGGAATGTACTTTTATGATCTAATTATTAACAGTCATGGAAGAAATTATATGACTTAGCACAGTACAATAACTACAAACCGGGCATTTACCGTTTTCATTTACTTATCCGGATAAAAAGTACCCCCCCTTTCCGGGTTACCTATCTGTGGGCCAAAAATCATCTAAATCTGTTCAGTAGTTTTTGCGTGAAAGATTAACAGAGAATCATCCTCACATTTTTCTAATTTATCATATTAAGTAGCTGTGGCCCGCGGATCCGCTTGCGTGGGGGTGTTCGTGTCGCGGCAAAAAGTAACCTTTATCCCTACTCAGTATTTATGCTTGCCTCATACCAAGTTTCATCAAAATTGGTACAGTGGTTTAGCTGTAAAAGCTTAACAGGCAGGGTTGAATATTATTACTGCCAAATTTATTAATATATATATAATTCCGAATCTTCAATTGTCGAATCAATCAATCTTACTGAACTGTCTGGCTTCGCAAGGGTAACAGTAATAAACCCCTAAAATTACACAAAAACCTTCCTTTTAACTATCTATTGCAGAAAACTGCATCAAAATCGGTTGCGCAGTTTAAAAGATTTAAGCATACAACTTACAGAAGCGTCTTAGTGTAAATATACAATAAAATTACTATCTGTACCTGTGACTGTATAATTATATAATAATATCGGTCTATAAATGTCCCACTGCTGGGCACAGGCCTCTTCCCATATAGAGAAGGAATGAGCATTGATCACCACGCTTGCTCATTGCGGGTTGGCGATTTCAGATTCTAATTTTTGGAATCCAGGTTTTCTCACGATTTTATCCTTCATCGTTTGTCAATGGTGTCTTAGAATTAAGAAAGTACATATAACTTTGAAAGTCACATTGGTACTTGCCTGGGTTCGAACCTGCAACCAACAGACAAACTATGTGTAGTTTTGTTGGACATTGTTACAACAATGTATGTTTGAAGTATATTTTTGATTTATTGAAAAAAAATTGTCAAATACCCAAATAAAACGAATTTACAACATGACTGTAATTCTAAACTATAAAACAACACCTAAAATTCTATAGGTACTTCTTGCATAACTATTTTATATCCTAAATTATTTAAAGGTTCAAACTTATCCTGATTCATAGTAAAACTGTCGAATTCCGTCAATTCAACGACCGGCGCTGGTATTTCGAAGTCAACATTATTCATATAATCATCATTCTCTCCAATATTTAAGTCATCGAATCCGTTTTGGGAGGTTTCGTGTAGATTTTGGAAGTGTATTTCGGGTCTTGCGTCCTCGAAGGGCATCTCTGGGTGATTAAGTCGTATACATTTATGCGATCTGAGTAGCGATGGCCACACGAAAATTTCCTCACAAACGTTGCACTGTAAATTCTCGTAATTAAGGTGCTGCGTTTCCATATGTCGGTTCAAGCAGTAATTCGAAGAGTAGTATTTTCCGCAAGTCTGTAATATAATAATAAATACATGTCAATTTATAATGAAACTAGCTGATGCTGAATGCTGATGCGAGAATTTTGGTTAACCAGTGTATACAAAAACTTAACTAATTATATAATACCAACGAGTAAGATCAAAAATAATGAATGATATCTAAGATGGAGGGACAGAAAAGAAGAAGATGATTAAATGTACTACAGTGAAACCTGGTTAAGTGGGACCTGGATAAGTGAGAAATCTCTATTATTGAGAAGTACAATGAGGTGTCGGCACTTTTTCATCGAATTACCTCTGTTAATGGGACTTTTTGGACCTGGTTAAATGAGATTTGATTTCTAAGATTTTTTCCGAGGTTTACCTCTATAATCGGGACTCTGGAGCCCTTTATAAGTGAGACAATTTATTAGGTTGGGACAGAATTCAACAAGATATTTTACGTGCTTTGTTTGTCAGTAGGTAGTATCTCAAATTTTTACCTACATACAAGAATAAAAATATCACAGAATATCCAAACGTAAATAGCACACATTATCAGCATTTGAAAAATTAAAGCTTTCTATTAAAATTCCTATTCCAATTAATGAAAGCCTCTGTAAATGAGACAACTAAATTTTAAACCTGTCTAATTGGAAAACTGGATAAATGAAAACCTCTTTAAATGGTACAAAATTCTTGGTCCCTTGAGATCCCAATTAACTAGGTTTCACTGTATTTGCGATTTCTCAACGTTTGATTTAGTCCTAAGTGTCGCGGTTTCAAAGATAGAATCGGCAGTAGCCTAATGGCTAGGGCATCGGAGGTGCGATCATGTGGTTGCGGGTTCGAATCCCACACATTGCAGTACCAACGTGAACACACTCGTAACACAAGCATTTAGGTTAGCACGAGGGGTTAACAGGATTACTAGTAATGTGCGAACAATATTGCTAGAAATCTTTTTTATAAAAAAAAATATAGGTTGCCGCAACACTTATATCAACGCAAGGCTGGTTGTCAGAATTCATTCAAAACATTACTGGCAAAGATAACTGTATGACAGTCGGGATCAACGACTTAACATGCTTTCCGAGGCACCCTTCCACCCTTCCAGGTCACCCATCCACGGACCAACCGCGGCGAGCGCAGCTGAACCTCTATTATAGGTATAAACCGTGCGGTTTAGCAATGGAATAAGAGTTAACATTCTATTTCAATATGATCAAGTTTCAAATAATTTTATTTTGCCGTCTTGTGATTAGAAATGTTGCAATTTTCAAGTAAGTTTGTTGACATAATAATAAATTTTTAATCAGCACATTGTTTGTGAATACACGAAATATGATCTGAAATAACTTGGTCATCAAAAATGTGTTATTTGAGGAAAAAATATTATACGAACAATTGATTAGAAGTCCAGTCAGCAATATAAGTTTAGAAAAAACCTTATTTACAACAAAAATAAACGCAATAAAATCATTTGCGATTTTCTATAACATTTCTAGTTACAACATCGTATTTTCTTGCTTCTGCCTAGCCTTTTTCCCAAGCTATGTTGAGTCGGCTTCCAGTCTTACCGGATTTAACTGAATACTATATTTTATAGAGCGACTGCCTATCTGACCTTCACAACCTATTGCTAGGTAATACAGTATTCCATAGTAAGACTGGGTGTCAGAATTGTAATGACTAAACGGCTATCAAAGATGTATGACAGTCGGGACCAACGGCTTAACGTGCTTTCCGAGGCACGGAGGGGTCTCGGTATGTTTACAAATGGTCACCCATCCACGGACCAACCGCAGCGAGCGCGGCTTAACCTTTATTATTGGTCAAACCGTACAGCTTACACTTAGCCACGAGCCCCTCTCGTATCTCCTCAATCGTATTTTCTTGCTATCTATACTAATATTATAGAGCTGAAGAGTTTGTTTGTTTGAACGCGCTAATCTCAGGAACTACTGGTCCGATTTGAAAAATTCTTTCACTGGTAGATAGCCCACTTATTAAGGAAGGTTAAAGAATAATTTGCCCAGTAACCGACACATACACGGGCGGAGCCGCAAGCAATAGCTAGTCGTACATAAAAAGAAAGGAAGTTTTAATATACTTAATTCATTTTTTTTTTAATGTTATTATTTTTGTGTTAAATTGATTAGAAGACTCAAGGAAGCTGATGTGCTGCTTTAATAAGGGGAAATGCAGTGGCACAACTCACATGGTTAGTGATTACTCTGATCAACCACATTCCTGTTAAAAAAAAGGTTCAGATTTAATTCTTACCGCGCCAATTACCACTGTGCGCGACGTGCTGCGGGTTCGATCCCCGCATGGGACAAGCATTTGTGAGATTCCACAAATGCTTGTTTCAAGTCTGGGTGTTCTTTGTGCATGTGATTTGAATGTTTGTGAAATCCCCGCGAGACAAGGAATATATATAATTCCTTAATGTGAACGTCGTTAAAAAAAAAAAATAACAAAAAGATGGTGCTAAATCTATATCCACCACCACCACCACCAGCACCATCTTTTTTGTCTAGCTCCTATGAGAATACTAACCACACACTGATGTCTTGAGATGATTGTTTTCTTACTCTTCGGATCAACTATAGGCTTCTTAATCTCACCGCTTTCTCCAATAAGCGCTACAACATCTTCTATCTCAAGCGGAGCCACTTTTTCAACCTTCTTGGGGATTTTCACTGGAATCTTCAATTTTTCCAAAACTAAACATGGTTGCATGTAATTCGGTATCGGTTCTCCGTACTTATACGTCGTTTTCATCTTTTTAACCATCCGCTCCTGTGAATTATCACTTGTTTTTAAATAGTGTGACCATTTGTGCTGTAACATATCAGTTTCAGTGCCAAATTTTTTCAAACACTGGTCACAGAAATAATAATCTTTGTATCCTGTCATAGCTTTACTTGATAAGTCTGGGAGGCTTTGAACGTGTTTCTCAAGATCCTCACGTTCCACTGAGCTTTCTTCGCAGAAGTTACATAAAAACACTCTCTCGTTACCTAGTGTTTGCATAGTAAATAATGACGTTGGTCTGTTATTTGAATGGAGGAACGCAATGTGATGGGCTACGGCACACTTTGATTCAAATTGGTCTTTACATACATCACAGACGAAACACGTAGTGATATGTTCATAGCTATGGTCTTTTAAATCCATGAATTTAAAATACTCTTCGTTACAAGTCTTGCATTGATGACGTTTCAATACTCGGCACACATTCCGTCTATGATCATTGTATTCTACCCTGCTATGTAGCAACAGCCCGCAAACGTCACAATGTAACTTTATATGAACTTTAAAAAATAAGCGGTCAACAAATTTCTTGTTACAATAATTGCATATATAGCATTTACGTTTCTTGTGCAATTGTTTCATGTGAGTTTTAAGAAATTGGTAATCAACAAAAATCTTCGGACACTTTCTACATTTGTGGTATTCTTTAACTTCATGTATAATAACATGATCGGAGAAAGAGACGCGCTTCTGTGGCTTACTGTGAGATTTATACACAATATGTTTTTTTTCTTGGTGTTTGCGTAGCTTTTTCTCATTAGAATATAACTTCCCACAAGTTCTGCACTTTACGCTGGACATTATGTCTTTGTCGTCGTCTGATGATGATGAAGAGATACTCCTACGTAATTTATTTGTCAATATACCTCGTTTAAATATCTCGATGTCCTGCCTAGGCAATTTTACTGAACATGCAGCTGTCAACTTGTGAAGATGCTGATCCAATCTCTCAATATCCTTAATACGACAACTCCCCAGGAGAGCCGAAGCTTTTAAATAAGGAGTTATGTCGTAACGAGCGATGCGCACGAAAGGCACTTTCTCGAAACCCGCGAACCCTTTTTCAGGCGGGATATTTTTGTAGTCCTCGAAAGACGTATCTGCCACACTTTCTTCCGATAACTCACTCTTCGAACACTCAGTTTCTTTTTTAACTCCATCGCTTAGGGACATTAGAGTTAATAATTAACGCGGGAAAATAAAATAAGAAAAAACCAAAAGTATTGCAAAAATTGTCAACAACGCTACATGTCATGCTATAACACAATGACACACAAGCTGTATTTTGATTTGACTATTTTGTGATCATTGACCAATCGCCATCATTTTTCAGTGACGTAAACCGATTTTAGTCGGCAATTTAAGTTGAATAATATTTAATTATTTACTGATGCTTGTAAGTGTAAAAATAAATCATTGATTTAAAAACACGTAAGTGAAAATTTATTTAGGCTCTATTTAAATAGTTATTAAATAAAAGATTTGAAACAAAAAAACCGGAGTTTCAAAAACTATATAAGCTGTGGTAGATGCGTTCAAATACCAACAGATGAAAAGCTTTTTTTTGTGACGTTTCTTTTTTCAAATGTTTTTTGATAATATCTTTAAATTACTAGCTTCTGCCCGCGACTTCGTCTGCGTGGACTTCAGAACTGGTTCCAAAAATAAATGACACATGTGAAAGTAATGAAAAATGGAATAAATCTTTCCCCCGTGTAAATCGAGACAAATGTTCATCGATATAAAAGCCTATATTCTTTTCCATATCAAACGCTACATGCATGTCAAATTTCATCCAAATCCGTTCAGCCGTTTTTGCGTGATTGATTAACAAATATCGAAACATCCAAACATCCTTTCACATTTATAATATAATTAATAGGATTTTATCTGAAATTATTTTGATCTAAAATTATTTTATCAATATCATAATATCCTAAATAAACTATTAGAACAATAATATTTTTAGTTCATTTTAATACCTTACCATATCAATATCAGATCAATATTAGAAATCGACCTCTCAATCATTATCAAGATTAGTCGAGCTTCGGAACGGAACGCACTTGTACAATAGCTCTAGTAGAACTATGTTGTTTAATAAAAATCCGTACTTTATTATAGGCTTTATAACATGGTCTCGACGGACTAAATTGGCGTAGATTAAATTATCGCAATTACGTAACATGTGTCATACTGTTTATCTAATTTGATTTTTCTTATCCGGTACATACATCAGTCAACTGAGCACGCATACAATCAATTCGCGTGCTTTTACGTAAACAAATTATTTTTAAACAACGACTGTGAGCGTTTACTGGACGAAATGTTTCCACCGACTCGCTTAAGAAGCTGTCTTCCTGTTATAAATCCTATGTTTAAACAGAGATTGCGTCCTCATAGACCGTTTAGGCAAACTGCTACGCTTCACAATAATATTCAAACAAAGGGAACTCAGTTGCAAAAAACCAAATGGATGAGTTTTCGTTCAATAATAACTAGATGGGTGCCTTTAGGAAGTGCGATATACGTTGGTTGGTGTTACATACGTGCTAGTATAAACTATGAAGTGTCAAAAATCGAAATTCTCTTCTATGAGATGTTTCCGTTCCGTGTTACTAGTCGTATCTGGGGGAAAATCGCTGCGTATGAGCTTCCTACGTCTTTACGCGGCTTCGTGTATGGTACGTACATTAAAATGTTTAATGTTAACTTGAATGAGGCTGCTGTGACCGACCTGAATTACTACAAAAGTCTGTCTGCATTTTTCACAAGACCGCTGAAAGAGGGGGCAAGATATATTTCTCAGTCTCCTTGTGTTTCTCCGTGTGATGGAGTTGTTTTAAACTGTGGACCAGCGGATACAGACAAGATTGAACAAGTTAAAGGCGTTACTTACAGTCTAGAAGAGTTTTTAGGCAAAAACAATTGGAATAATAAAAAAGAAGATGATTACTACAAGTCTTTACTTGTAAACAAAGACAATATACTCCATCAATGCATTATATATCTGGCTCCCGGAGATTATCATCGGTTCCATTCACCGTGTGACTGGACAGCAACATTTAGAAGACACTTCTGCGGGAAACTTTTATCTGTGAACCCATGGTTGGCACGATTAATACCCGGTTTGTTCACGATCAATGAACGAGCTGTGTACGTTGGGGAGTGGAAACATGGTTTCTTTAGCATGACAGCTGTTGGAGCAACAAATGTGGGCTCAATTGAGATTTATAACGATCCTGAATTACGAACAAATACAAAAGGGAAACGAACGAGAATCAACGAGTTGAACTTGGGTCAAGTTCCGTTAAAGAAAGGGGAGTTATTTGGACAATTCAATATGGGAAGCACGATAATCCTATTATTTGAGGCTCCTAAAGACTTTAAATTTGACATGACATCTGGAGACAAAGTCCTAATGGGGCAAGCGTTATCGTTAGCGGCTAAGGAACAATCACGGTGACCTGTTTTTCACGATTTGGTTTATATAGCCCAAATGGTCATGATTCTATATATGATGTCAGTGTTGCTATGATCATATGTTTTTAAGCTTCTAACCAACTTACAATGTAAATAGTTAATTAGTATGTCTTCCAGCTCAAAAATTATGTTTTTTTTTGTACCATACATGACGAAGACTCAGAAACGGCATAATATATAGATATTTAAAGTTTGACTTACCAGTGTTTAGAAAATTGTCCTATATCAGACAAGATCTCCTAGAATTCATACTTTATTCTTTCCATTAGGATATATTATTTTAATTTAATAGAAATTATTTTGACTGGCTGGTGTAGTGGTTAGTGACCCAGACTGCGGAACTGGAGGTTGTGAGTTCGAATCCCACCCAGGCCAAAAGTTAGTGTTATGAGCTTGGTCATTTGTTCTGTATCTGGGTGTAATTTATCTATAATATGTATGTTTTTAGATTTATACTAGTCTGTTTATCAGTTATCTGGTTGCCATAATATCGGCTCTGATTAATATGGGATCAGATAACCCTGTGTGAGTTCACAGAGATATAATATTATCATTAAAATTACTGCCCACTATGTACAATATTAGAAGCAGTGGTAGCCTATGGCTAGGTCATCGGACTTGCGATTATGTGGCCGCGGGTTCGAAATCCACCTACTTGAACCTGCTTGTAACACAAGCATTCAGCTTAGCACGAGGGGTTAACAAGAATACTAGTAATGTGTAACCCATATGGCTAGTAAAATTTTACAAAAAAAAATGTCCCATAAAATAGTTTGGTGCAACCGATATCAAACATTATTTCATATAGAAAGCTACAATATCCGTGAATAATAGGCTATATTTATTATTTAAAAAGGAACATAAGCGCGAGCGGAGTCGCGTGCATTAGCTAGTTAATTATAAAATAAACTTGTGTTTTTTACATATGTTTTGTTTATGTAAACTTCCTATTTAGGTATTAGGGCCAACCTACACGTACAGTCAACAGCAAAAGTAGATGATGAATTGAATTTACTGTTGAAGTCAAAACTGATCACGAATATATAGCAACTGTACTAGTAGTAAATTTTTGGTATAATTTACAATCACATACGTTGAATCACTTCGATGCCACACAGTTCTGACGCGAACTCCGTTCATTAGTATTGAATTTCTGATTTTGATCATCTACTTTTGCTGTTGACTGCCACCGACCACAGCCACACGTGGTCGGGCGTATATTTTGTATTGAAAATGAATGGGATCATTTACACTTCTTCTGCCTAGCCTTTTCCCAAGCTATGTTGGGGTCGGCTTTCAGTCTTACCGGATTTAGCTGAATACTATATTTTACATAGAGCGACTGCCTATCTGACCTCCACAACCCATTGCTAGATAATATAGTATTCCATAGTAAGACTGGTTGTCAGAATTGTCATGACTTAACGACTAACAAAGATCACTGTATGACAGTCGGGACCAACGGCTTAACGTGCTTTCCGAGGCACGGAGGGGTCTCGGTATGTTTACAAATGGTCACCCATCCACGGACCAACCGCGGCGAGCGCGGCTTAACCTTTAGGTTCGGTCAAACAGTACGGCTTATACTTAGCCACGAGCCCCATGGCAAAATGCAGCATGACATTTTGCAGTCATTATCGACCGCTTGTAGCCACTGCTTGACGAAATTTTGACGCTGTGGTGTGGCTGTGGTACGTGCGGTTTGAACCTAAAGCAATAAAAATGAATTACTCAGTGAGATGATTTAAATTCATAGTATTTATAAATTAAATACAAAAAGAAAGAAGGAAAAATTTGAACTTCCGGCAGGACTCGAACCTGCGAATCATCAACGCACCCGTCGCTTTCCCAACTAAGCTACAGAGGGTTCAAAACAAATTCATATTGGATTGTTAGATGTCGAAAACGTCGCCATAGACGTGCAGTAAATAATAGGGAAGGTGAAATTTGAACGTTTGGCCCGAGTCATTTATACATTTATCCTTATCCATAAATATCCATATCGTAGGTATATTCTAGCATGCAAGGCCACATTAAACACAGTTCAAGGTAGAATCTGATTTATCTTATAATACTAGCCGACCCGGCAAACGTTGATCTACCATATTAAAAAAAAAATGGAGACGGACTTAGGGGTATGAAAAATAGATGTTGGCCGATTCTCAGACCTACCCAATATGCACATAAAATTTCATACAAATCGGTCCATCTGTTTCGGAAGAGTTAGGTAACAAACATCGTGACACGAGATTTTTTTTATTAGAAGATTATTTTCAGGTCTAATTATACATATTGATTTATTGATATTAATATAACTAGAACATTTTGACCAAGATATATGACTCTCTTTCTAACGCTTGTAATTTCAGCTGTGTGAGTGAGACAGGAATATTTTTGTGAACAGACCTCTGATCTATGCGAACATTTTGATTTGAATTCAACCTTATCTCTTAATGCAATAGGTTGATTTGAGCTCACACTTAGTGTAGTTATTTTGTTAAGGAATCTTCATATATTCCCGCCTTTTTTCTTTTAGGTATAAAATACTACATACAGGATGAAATTGAATAGATGCGACAAATTTAAATATACAATAATACGTGTTGTCAAGAAAATGTAGAAAATTCCTATCAAATGTAAAATTAAAAAATAATTGATCAGTGTTACGAAAAGCGTTAAAATAATTAAAGTATCAAAGAATTTCGCGTACTACCATTTTCGAGTAGTGGGCACGATTTAATTTTTCTTATTTATTTTGCATATTAAATATTTTGCTGGAATACCGATAATTCGTACTTAAATAAAGAGAATAACATCAATGGACCTTTTGAAAACGATAATCGCGTAATTTTTTTTAACGATTTAGATTGTAGAAAATACAGTTTATAATTGCTATGTTACTGAAACTGAAGCTCCCATTTTTTTTGTCGCATTTATTCAATTTCACCCTGTATTAAATAGCATAGCGTAAATTATTATATCAGGACTTGTGGCTAAGTGTAAACCGAACAGTTTGACCGAAAAAAAAATGTTTCGCACTCGCTGCGGTTGGTCTTTGGATCTTGGGGTCGGCTTCCAGTCTTACCGGATTTAGCTGAATACCGTATTTTACAGAGCGACTGCCTATCTGACATCCACAGCCCATTTTACTGGGTTAAGCTGTACCTATCCCTTATTAAGACTGGTTGTCAGAATTGTATAAGCTAAATAATTGTGTGTAGAGAGTTTTTATTTGATCCTTTCAATATTAAGAGCTCAGTGGCACGTAAGTAGCTAAACCTTTTTTTTTCCAAAATAAGTCATCTTCTCTATATGGGAAGAGGCCTGTGCCCAGCAGTGGGACGTATATAGGCCGGTATTATTATTATAAGTCATCTTTCCTCAATCATCATTATTATTCCAGTTTTGTTATATGTCTTACTCATGCTGCAACTGTTGGTTTTCCTTATTACTTATAAATAAATGACTGTCAAAAATTAAACAAATAGATCAATGTTTGACAGTCGGGACCAACGGCTTAACGTGCCACACATATGCGACTAGAAATAAAACTCAAAGTAAAGTCAAAAGTAGCCACTGACTACATTTGGACGCTGCGATGTGGCGTGGTTCGGTCACGTGCGGGTTTGATCCTAAATTTGCATAATGCTATTAAATATGTAGGTTTTAGCTTCTTTCATTTTCGTAATTATCTTTAACCAAGGAAGATGTTTTAGAGGCTTTCTAAATTCATCTTCTAAATTGCGTAATTAAATGCTTAATTACATAATTAAAAGTACTTAATTATGTCTAATTACCCAGGTCTCTGTTCGTCAGATAGTTAAAGAATATCACATATTTTTGCTTTTTATGTAACTAAAATCTCACAGCGATACATTGATTTATAGTGTCGCGTGACGTCACGATTATTGACATTTGGTTCACACGCGTGACGTCACTAGCGCCCTATTGTAAGCGTTATCTACTTTTTTCATTCATGTTCTTAAAAAGCAGAAATACCTAAATGATGAATAGATATTGTTTTCTGAGGTTTACGCGAATGTTAGATATTGAAATAAAACTACTTTTAAACGAATTCTATCGCGGTTTATTTTGATTTTAGTTCCCGACGTTTCAACACCTTTGCAAGTGTCATGGTCACGGGCCGACTCTGAAACGTTGGGAACTAAAATCAAAATAAACCGCGACAGAATCCGTTTAAAAGTAGTTTATTTCGATGCTAAATATATTTTTTCTTTTCGTAGTCAGTCATCTGTTTGTGTTGATATTTCAAGTTCCTGTGCTTGATTAATGAATTAAAACGAAAATATGAAATCCTACTTCCTACTAATATTATAAATGTGAAAGTGTGGATGTTTAGATGTTTGGATGTTTAGATGTTTGGATGTTTGTTGCTCAATCACGCAAAAACGGCTGAACGGATTTGGATGAAATTTGGCATGCATGTAGCCTTTGACATGGAAAAGAACATAGGCTACCTTTTATCCCGATTCCTTAAGTAGTTCCCAAGGGAATATTGAAAATTGTTAACGAGCTAAGCCGTGGGCTGACAACTTAGACATTTGGTATTTTTTTCCATTACAGCGCAAGCTATAACACGGGTGAAAATTTTATTCCATTTTTCATTACTTTCTCATTTTTTATTTCATTTTGGACCCAATTTTGAAGTCCACGCAGACGAAGTCGCGGGCAAAAGCTAGTTCCTTATAAATGGCAGATACAATTTTTTTTTTCATTAGATTACTAGCAATGTGGGTCGCACATTACTCGTAATCTCGTTAATTAACCCTTCGTGCTAAGCTAAGATGCTTGTGTTACGAGTGGGTTCACGTCGGTAGTATAATGGGTGAGATTCGAACCCGCAACCATGATCGCAAGTCCGACGCCCTTACCAAGATATTAATTTCTTTGCAAATAACCCAAAACACATTTTGACGGTTTTTTTTGCGTACCAATTACTGGTGGTGTCATAAAACCATATTTATTCAAAGGTCAAATATGTTGATCCTCATTGTACGTAACAACATTCTAAATGCTTCTCAATAATTGAATAACTAATAAAAATAACACCAGCTCGTAACTGATCCACTGAAGGCCTCTCATACAGAGAACGATCATTGATCACCAAGCTTGTGAGCTGCCCCACAGTGGGTGCCATTACCGAAGCTGTTAATAACACAAGCCTGTAACTGTCCCACTGCAGGCCTCTCATACAGAGAACGAGCATTGATTACCACGCTTGTGAGCTGCCCCACGGTGGGCGCCATTACCTTTTTTAATTATTTCCTTAAATGTTTTTACTCTTTTAGGGTAATTATAAAAGAATGCTCATTGAAAACAATGGAAGAATATTGCCAATTTACATACAAGCTATATCGCTTGAATAATTATTATATACGGTTCACAATAGCTAATTTGTATTGAGCGAAAAATTTCTTGCGAATGTAAATCAAACATCCTTATTTTAATAAACGAACTGACCCCATTAATTTTAATGGAACAAATACAATTTGATAGTTGGTTAGAAGTTTAAAATATCCTTAGCTTTTAAATCGGAAATGCAAAGTATTTTATTTCAGTGTAACTGTAGAGCTTATAAATGTGTAATGCTATGTTAAGTTGATAGGAAATCAAGCTAACTGTGTCCGAAATTAATAGATAACCTATCCTTTGTGTGTGATATAATTACTATAACGTTTATTTTACAAGGTGATGCTACCCTACGTTTTAATTCATTTTGCTCGGCTTATAAGGGCCGCATGAAGTTAGTTCGCCTATAATCTGGTATGATCATTGGGTTATGCAAAGCTAATTTTTTATTGAAACAGCTATAGTCTCAGAGATAAGACTGATTTCACACGAGCCCGGGCAGATCAGACAGAATAAAGACAAATATAAAATCAAATTCAAATAATTCATTCTGTAATTAGAATTCATTCAATCTTTATTACACGTCATCATTTACAGTTCGCTGGAGTCGACATTTCCTATCAGTCTGCTCCTCCAAGAATTGTCGAAACCAACTCAGGGGTCACAGCCTTTTTTAGTCCAGACAATTGATAAAATTTAATATTAAGTAAATAAATACAGTCTACAGGAGAGTACTAACATCTCAATTACTATTCTGTCTCGGCGTGTACGATCACGCATTAGCAGTATTCCTCTATCCACTGTTCTGCTTCAATGTTCTGCTCTCGTGTGAAATCGGCATTAAGGTGATACCTCCGATGTGGCCCGCGAAATTCAAATTTTCATGTGTTTTTTGCAATTTGCTTATCAGTGACAAGTTGTAATTTGATCAAAAATGATTCGCGACAATAACAAATATAACTGCAAATATAAGAATTAAAATATAAAAATTAAAACGTTCGCTCCATTCGCTTGCACAAAGAATAATTGAAAATGAGTTAGATTTCGGAAATTTTACTAACTTTCAACTAATCTTTGTGAGAATGAATGGAGCACATGTTATGATCATTTTTATATTTAAAATTATACTTGTTATTGTCGCGAATCGAATTTTAATCAAGTTACAACTTGTCACTGATAAGCAAATTGCAAAAAACACATAAAAAATATGTCATTCGTGGGCCACATCGGAGGTATCACATTAAGCTCTTTCGAACAATCTAACTTGCCTTTACTATTTTTGTGAGGAATCACGGATGGATGGTTTCATATTAACTTCGGACATAATTAACATAAAACTAACATCACATGTCAAATAGACTAATCAATTTAGTCCAATTGTGACATTTCAAAATGCCGCCAATTTTGACAGTTCCTTTGTTTTGTCTCTTTTTGTCGTTGTTTGTCTAAAAGAGATAAATGCTGTGCGATCCATGTTTTTGTGTTATTGTAATTTTACCGCCATTAGTTAGTATTGCAGATCTCGCATATAAATGACGTTTTTTGTGTAACTATCTAAACGAAATACAACTTTATTTTTAGCTTAACATAAAAGCAATTTAATTTTGTATTATTTTAATGTATAGCGTATACAAAATGTAAACACTGTATGATGAAAACTTGTCAAAGATTGTTAGTTCGCCTCGTACTAATGAAAAAGTTGGGTGTAAGGCAAATTCAGTTATTGATAGTGAACAAACTATGTTCAGCTTTTGTTAACTAAAAATAAGGTTGTATAATTCCTGATCTACATCAGTGGAATATATTAACAGCTTTATGTCAAGGGACTATGTCTGATTTTCGTAATGTTGCCACTGTATGTTGATTATGTAAATGACATCTACCCTCATTTTGACGTTTTAATGTGACGGCACTTTAATATTTTCCATAAAGTACCTTTCACAATACATTTTGACTTTCGTACATATTACTCGTTTCTTACATACGTCTGTTGTCTCTAAAAAAGGGTTTAAAAAGTCTTCAAAAAAGGTAGAGTCATTTATTAAGAGATAGTTAACAAAATCCTGTCGAATTTTGTTTTCTGTAGTTAATTTAGCTGATTTGTATAGATTTACTATAGATACGAACAAATAATTTGTTATAATTATATATTAATTATAAACATCGGTAATACCGATTAAAAATATTGGAGAGCGATTTTTGCGAAATTTTTAGGTGATAGTGTTTGTAAGTTTTATGGAAAAACAATGTTGTGTGCGCATACTATATTAATAACTTTCTTAACTATTAGGTGTCTTGTGTTTGCACTTCCAATGCTTGGCAAAAGTTTTAAACCACACCCATTTCAATGTTTTTGGAGACTTTTGGTCTCAGCAGACTTAATAACTCGGAATCGGATCGTAACAATGTCAAATCGAGCCGTTTAGTGTTCCTTGTATTAAACTTCCGAATGGCAAGCATACTAACCGGAACTGTAACGTTAACGATTCGTCTGGCAAGCTCACGAGCCGCGGTTTCCGCGCTTACGGCTTGTCTTCCACCTTTGTCTTTGAGAAGGAAATGTTATCGCGTGAACTGTCTACAAGATGACTCGAATAGAGATGCGGATAATTTCCTTTTAATTGTCCAGTTATTAGACACGTATTTTTTGCTTTTTCGAAATCACGAATATTATTATTTACTTAGATACAGCTAATTTTAGTTCAGATTATAAGATTTCGCTAATCAATTGTTACATTGTCTAGGCCCCAAGGAGTGGAGGTTCGCTACGTCTGTTATGGCTTCTATTTTCGCCATCTTCTGACGTCAAAGGCCCTCACTCCTGAACTTGAACTCGCTATAGCTCTGACATCAAATTTTGTATCGAAAAAAAAAATACGTATGTCAATTTTTTTTATTAACTAACTTTTACATTTTGTACCTTATCCGCATCTCTTGTATGAAAAGCTGTGCACTTACGTTTATAAATGCAAAAATGTATTATAAAAATCATTGTAGATCTATAGGTTCGCAATGTTATAAGATGGGTTACCGTAAGGACTTCAAAATAACAAATTGTGTCTCACTGAAAATGTTCATTATTCTCTAAGCAAAAATTTGTACTTTTTTAAGCAATAAATATAATTAATTCTAAGTGCTGGCATGAGGGAATTGTCATAATGATGCAATGACACTTATTATACAGGATGCTACTGAAAAGTATTATTTGAAACAAGCTTTGCTGGAGGCTCCGTTAGCGTGGTCTTTGGTTATCTCAGCAAAAAGTAGCCATCCTCAATAAATGTTCCATCTAATACTGATATCATTTTTAAAATCGATCTAGTAGTTCTTGAAGTTAGAGCGTTCAAACAAACAAACTACAGCTTTGATTAGTATAGATACTGCTTTAGCCGATAAAAATAAACCAATTTCTTCAAGAAAACCTTTCCTAAAAAATAATTGGCCTTAACGTACAAAATTTTTATCAGCTGATAAAAAATTGTACGGAGGCCCAATTATTTTTTTAATACTTGTTTCTTTCCTTAAGTAAGTTGTTCTTCTTAATCTTAATTGGCTTTAGCTCTTTGCAGAATATCAAATATATACACCAACTGTACACTGTAACAGTTTCAAAATTTAACCAAGCATTATTGTAGCATCCTGTATAAATCTTCGAAATAACTATGTAATGTATAAATTAACTGGCTCTTAGAAGCGAGTGAGGTACTCTAAGTATCTACACTCAAAATTGATCTCTACTTAAAACCTTCTAAAAGAAGTAACAACTAATGTAAAGATATGCTTACACGAGATCTTTTCAGAAATCATTTTCAGTTATTAGTAAATTGGAGCAATGCGGATCGGTAATCGGGAGGATGATAATTTTTTTTATAACTCCGTCAATTTTATAAATAAAAAAGTTTGAGAAGTGTCAAGGGACACCCGGATGGAACGAAGTTCCTTTCGATTAATTAGTGAAGGAATTGTAATAATTTTTTTTTTAAGTTATAATAAATTATAAATAATAATTTATTATTAATAATATTAAAATTTTTAAGGTAATAAGACAGACAGACAGAGAAACATGCGCAGCGCACAGATTTTTTTCCGTCTACCCCCTTTCACAACGCGCGATAAGGAACTTCGTTCCAGAACTATATAATAATTATTTTTCTTCTGTCTCGTAAACAAGAACTTAAACTTGAGCTGCTTGGGCTGACAATTGCTCAGAATTTGAACATACGAGAATGTACTGGTCGCCAGTGCCCGTCCTTTTGGCTCAGAGAAGTTCCAAAAGTTATAAGCCAACCTCTGGTTACGCAAGGCACAAGAAGAAGCTCTGAATTGACATAATTTCTCGTGTAAGTGTGTCTTATTCTGCGTCGCCTTTTCCCAAGCTATGTTGGGGTCGGCTTCCAGTCTTACCGAATTCATCTGAAAACGAGGTCTATCTGACCTCCACAACCCATTTTACTGGGTAATACAAAACAATGCGCTTACATGGGAATGTAAGCACATCATATTTACCGTCAACAGCAAAAGCAGATGATTAATTAAGTTTATAACTTTTGGAGTCAAAACTGATAACGAATTGAAGGCACTGTACTAGTAGTAAATGTTTGGTATAATTTACAATCACATACTTTTGAATCACTTCGATGCCACACAGTTCTGACGCGAACTCCGTTCATTAGTATTGAATTTCTGATTTTGATTATCTACTTTTGCTGTTGACTGCATAAAGGTAGTTTACTAAGGATTATATTACATTGGAATTGATTACTTGCGGTAACTCCTTAACGATGTATGTTGGCTGTATATGTACTAAAGTATTTAATATGTTTGCGATAAAATTATATGGATGTTTTTCTGAAATAGTAAGTGTATTAATTTAATAAAAAAATATAAAATTATATGTTTTTTTTTTATTTTAGCCTAGTGGTTGGTGACCCTGACAGCTTAACCCGATGTTGTGGTTGCGATTTTTCTTCTTTTCTATTGAGTTATGAGTGAACAGTTCAGGGGCCTAATTCACTAATAAACTAAGTCCAAACAGTTACACATTTTCCATTTCTTAATTTTCTCGATGATAGCTCCTGTGAAAACTTGAACGTGCGTCTTTTTTACATAATGTATGATTAATATAAAAAATGTGACACACGTACAAGGTTATACCATAGGGAACTGAGAGGGATGGAGGTATATCGATAAACGAAACGTAGCTATATCAAATTAAAACTGTCATTGAGAAAATAAAGAAATGGAAATAAGTAGGTTAGGTTTGTTAAGAGAGGCGTTATCTCTTTCGATTTACTATACTTTAAAGAAAATCCTGATGAATGGCCTAAAACGTATATGTAATACTAACACTATCCGGTGATTCCCAAAACAAGAAAAAAAAATGGCAAACCGGGGTAGTTCTACAATATGCGTTTCATGTTATGTTTTGTATGGATTAACTTAGTGATTACCTTATCTCTGGTATTGATTTAGAGAATAACCCCCCTGAGTCTGTTATCACAAACAATTTTCTAATACGCTACTACTATTGTTTTCTGAGGTTTACGCGAATATTAGACATTGAAATAAAACTACTTTAAACGGATTCTATCGATTTATTTTTGATTTTAGTTCCCGACGTTTCGACGCCTTTGCAGGTGTCATGGTCACGGTCCGACGGCGCGACGTCGAGAGTCGAGAGTACAAAATAAACCGCGATAGAAATAGAATCCGTTTTAAAGTAGTTTTATTTCAACGCTACTACTAATAAGCTTTTTATATCATTTTTTAAATTTGAGAAAAATAGGCAAGATTTTAAAATCAATTGTTTGCTAATAGTTTTCCAATTTCTATGACAAAGTAACGGCGAAAGATTGCACAAGATACGTGATATGTATTGCATTCATATTACGGTTATTTATGAAGCAAAAAGGCATGGAATCTTATTTATTGTTTTAAACCGACCTCCGTGGTCGAGTGGCTTACACACCGGTTTTCAAGGTGTCGTCAGCTCTAAGGTCCCGGGTTGATCCCCGGACGGGTCAAGGTAGAAAAACACTTTTCTACATTGTCTCTGGTCTGGGTCTTTGTGGTACCTTCGTTGTCTTTGATTCCATAACACAAGTGCTTTAGCTACCTACTTTGGATTCGGAGCAATGTATGTTATGTTGTCCACATTTATTATAAAAAAAAATAGAATTGCGCTTTTGACGCATATCAGTGTCTAATATTATAAAAATATATTTTTTTAAAAGCTTTGAAGTTTCTTGCCGGTTCTTCTCCAAGGGAAGGACACTTTGGAACCGTGCACCTAGAATCATTAGATTAGTATATAACGTTTCTTGAGCGCCTTCTTGAGGTTTATAAGAAACTAGCTTTTGCTCGCGACTTCGTCCGCGTGGAATCCATTGAGAAATATACATTTTCAATTTACCACCCTTTTCTCCCCTTTGGGAGGGAATTTCCAAAAATCCTCTCTTAGTGTTAGCCTACTCCTCCCAACAAACACACATGCCAAATTTCAGCTCTTTACGATCAGTAGTTTCTGCTGTGCGTTGTCTGTCAGTCAGTAACGGAAGAGATAAATATATGTAGATAGATAAAAACATTTTGATTTTGAATACATTTTTAAACTGCAGTAGTTTTCGTGGTCATGGGTTTATAAGCAGAAGAAATCGGAGTCAAGTTCAGGCATTAATTCTACCTATAATAATGCTACTCTGTAACTGTTTTACAACTGGAAATTCTATTTTTTTTTGTTACGTCCCATTGTCCCACTGTGGGGCAAAGTTCTTCCTAATTTGCTCTTGGTTTTTCTCACTTGATGAGCTGCGATGAGCTGCTTCCCACGAATCCGGCAAGCGATGTCATTTTGCCAGCGTCTTCTCAGCGTAACCTGGTGTCGAGTTCCGGCTCCCGATTTCCACTGAACTCGTGGACAAGGGCTCCTCCAAGGCATGGGGGTGTAAACACCGCCACACTCTCTGACTCCGGGCTGTATGCTGTAGTATCTACTTCTAAACAAAAAATACCCCGTAACTATTTTTGGCCCGAACCCGTCTTGAACGGAAGTCGCGCTTAATACTACTAGACCAAAGATGCAGTCAATAAAGAAATAGTTACTATGCAACGGCATTTTACGAGGTATAATACCTATCTATTTGATAAGTAGTGATATAGGTCATCAAACGATAAACGGTTGATACGTTATCGAATAGTTGTTCCGTCTTCGCAAATATTTTTATTACTTACCAACTAAATACTAAATAAAGCACGTGACTTCACATGTCACATAATTAGTAAGAAAAAGAAAAAAAAAATCTTTAGACTGTGGCAGGCAAAGACATTGTAATGTATTCGTACAATGTCTTTGGTGGCAGGTCCTCGAGTGTATATTATGGGAACTTGTATCACCATTCTTGCCAGCATATTTGTGACAGTTGCACGATGAAGAATAATAAATTAAAAAGAAATACAAAAGATGATTTTAGGAATAACAAAAAAATATATACAGGGTTCACAATCACATTATTTGAAAGGTATCCCACGAAAGGAGACGAGTCTTTTTTGCTTGTTCGACTCGCGACACTGCCGCCGCCGCGTCAGCTCATGATTAAGGACTCCTATAGAGCCTGAAACTAGTCGAGCGGTCCCGAGAATGCGCGAGAGTAAGTCGTTGAATCTTTAAATAATTATGAATTCGACCCACGGAAGTCATTATAAAAAAAAATGTACATAATCCTACTAATACACACATCAAAAGTGTCTAGGGATCAACATATATTTTTGCAATAACTTTTCTCCTGATTGATATTAATTAAAATTTTCTTTAAGGATTCATCGAATAAAGTGTTTTCGTTTGTCACAGTAACGATAAACCAAGTCACCTTTGCATTAATAAAGAAATTTGCCATTTTCCTAATAAAGGGATTTTTGACATTTGAACCACTAACACAAAAGTTCGAAAAAAAGACTGAAATAACAATTTTCTTTAAAATTTTATTGGGTAACTTAAACAATTAATAATCCGTGTTTCTACCGCGAACACTAACAACACAAGAACATCGGTTTGGCATACTCAAAATGAGTTCATCCAAATCACGCTGTGGAATGGCCGCCCATGTTCGTTGCAACAACAAAAAAAGGTCTTCTTGCGACTGGATACCCTCCATATTCGGCAGAGCTCTTCTCTGTAGCATATCCCATGCATGCTCAATCGGGTTCAAGTCTGGCGACTGAGCAGGCCAGGGCAGGACATTGATGTTAGCTGCGGCGAGAGTCTGTCTTACAACTCTTGCGGTGTGCGGTCGTGCATTATCATGCATTAACTGAAATAAGGGACCGATTTGCACTTGTAGAGGAACGATGACGTCTGATACAATCGTCTCAGCATAAATTTGAGCGTTGAGGTTGCTTCTGATCCAAATCAACTCAGTTCTTCCGCCGATCCAAATACCCGCCCATACCATGATGGTTCCACCACTATAAGGATGGACTTCCTGGCAGGATTTTAATCGCTGTTGGCGTCCAGGGGTTCTCCAGTGTCGTATACGTCTTGTATCCGGTCTCATACCAAAACGAGACTCATCAGAAAAGCACACGAAACGCCATTGTTCTTCTGCCCAATTTCTGTGTTCAAGAGCCCATTGATATCGAATCCTACGATTGTGCATTGCTATAGGTGGTACCCGTAGCGGTCTTCGGGAATGAAGGTTCACTTCATGCAAGCGGTTTCTGACTGTTTGGTCGCTAATTAAGTTCCCTGAAGAGTGATGAAGCCTCACGGCTAACATCATGGCGGTTATTGTTGGAGCTCTTCGAGTTAAGATTTGAATGTATCGGTCTTGTCTCCGTGTGGTGCAGCGATACCGTCCTCCATGGCGCTCAGCCACGGTACCAGTGCTTCGGTAACGTGTCCAAAGTCGACTGATAACACTCTGACTTGTATTCAGAGCTAAAGCCACAGTACGTTGCCGGGAACCAGCTTCTATCATTCCCACGGCTCTGAGCATTTCTTCCCTGCTTAAATGACGTCGCCGCTCCATAATAACGTTGGTTTTAATCAGTAGTAGGGAAACAGTAGCACTAATAATGTCTTCAATGCGTTGTATGTTTTTACTAGATGAAAACCCGGCTCCGCTCGGTTTAAATGTGACTCATGATACACAATGTAGGTAAATATTCTGTAGTCATCGGTTCTATAATATCGGTTCAATTGGCCAATCTCAGGTTTAAAGAAAACACACATAACAAAGAGATTATCATAAAAAAGTTTCAAAAACAATATTTTCGCAAAACGTCAATGACTGAAGAAAAGTATTAAGTTTTGTTATGATTCAATCAATGTTTCCGGCAAGACGTTTCTATAATAATAATAATATGTAATCTATACTAATATTATAAAGAGGAAACCTTTGTATTTTTGTATTTTTGTATGTTTGTATTGAATAGGCTCAAAAACTACTGGACCGATTTCAAAATTTCTTTTACCATTACTTAGAGGGATTCTTCTGAATCCGTATAGGCTATATTTTATCCCGGAAAATAGATAGGATTTTTCGTGGTAGTGAAAATTGTGGAGTAAGTCGACGAAAAAACTGCCGTACGTTAACGATTCTCGCGAACGCTGCCTAAATGGTTAGAGATGTATGGTTGACTTCTATAGAAAAGTTGTAAAACTCAATAATGCCTACAAAAAAGTCCGCGATAGTATAAACCAAACATTTATATTTTAGCCATTATAACCACTTTTCCATAGAATAAAAGTAATTAAAATTATTAGCCTATGTTTATTGATCATATTATCGTCAAATACTAATCCTTATCCAAATAAACTATTTATTGAGCAAGATTGTCCCCTCTTCCCCCCGGACCGCCACAAGGTGTAGACGTGCTAAGGATCTGCTACAAAGTTTTAAATAAATTAAATACTAAAAATAAAATAAAATTAAATTCAGTGGAGTACTAGGCCTGCAGAAGGTGTAAGGAGGTGTTTGGAATCGCACAACAAACAGAGCGTGAGTAACGCACAGTATACTTCTCTAAGCGTGTCATCCTGGTACTACAGATAATAAGCGATCAATTAGCTCACTCGCTAAGTAAAATTACTGCTATTGGTTACGCAAGTGATTAGCTAATTAACGTCAGCACAAGGACATTCACCAGTCAAGGTCAAGCGCCGCCTCCCCCAAGCACAGACCCCGCCCCCTTAGTGCAACATTGGTTACCTTGACCTGCGCTTGCGCCTGCCCCCACAAGTGATTGACAGCTTCAACTTAATTGATTTACACTTTGCACTCATAGTGTCCTAATACCTCACTCACGGTTGTCGTAATGGATAAATCATTCTCCGAGACGAATATAACTGAATTGGGAGATGTAACCCCCCCCAATTTCGTCGCAACTCGTGGTAAGAGATTGAGAGAAGACGACCTACCCGGGGAATTCAATAAGTTTAAGGACGAAATGAGACAAATGATAAAATCCTATATGAATAAGCAACAAGGGGACCTAAAACAAATCACTTCCAATCTTATTGAAATCAAACAAACAAACAGCAGTATAGAATGTTCTATTGCTAGTTTAACAACTCAGAACGAGGAGTTTAGGAAGAAGATAGAATTACTTGAGCTACAGGGGAGAAAAGATCGAGAATATATTGCTTTGCTGGAGGATAAGCTTGAAGAGCTTCAACGAGGTGCTAGAAAAACGTGCATCGAACTAAAAAATGTTCCTAAATCACCTAATGAAAGCAGTGATGACTTAATTAATATGGTCTTGAACTTATCCAAAAACGTAGGTCTTGAGATGGAGTCACGTGACATTAAGGACATATATAGACTTCCTGCCAAGAGGGAAGGAGCCACAAATACTCCAATAATTATAGATACTGGCTCGACAATGTTAAAAACAAACCTACTAAAGAAAGCTAAGTCCTACAACATTAAAAATAAGACAAAACTTCAGGCAAAACAACTCGGATTAACTAATAATACGGAGGCTCCTGTGTTTATTTCAGAACAGCTAACCCCAAAAGCCGCTCGCTTGTTTTTCCTTGCTCGAGACCTGTCAAACAGTAAGCAATACAAGTATTGTTGGACATCCTACGGACGTGTTTTAGTAAAAAAAGATGATAACTCACGTGCGATTGTTATTAAGAGTGAAGCTCATGTGCACCACCTTTTACAAAGTGCATGACTAATGCGTACTGTATCTATAATAGCTTTGTTTACCGAACTGATTATTTTCATACTTTTATTATCATATTTTGTTAGATTAAGTTATAGTTTTCTCTCACTAGTACTAAAGTTTAGATTACTTTTCAAATGTCATTACTATAAGCATGCTCGCCTTTACTATACGCTCAATAACAATTACGCCTTAATTCACACAATACACAAAATCACACTCACACCTTACAAAGCACTCTCTCACTCAACAAACATTCTATCACTCACTTACACTAGAACTATCATAGTAACGATACACTTATCTCTCAACAAACAAATAAAAATAGATAGTATTCCAAAGATACTCTCGCCAGCCGTGTCGTACACTCGAGTAAAGCATGAGAAGCATCTTTCTATATCAGTATTTAATAATGGACAGTAATATATGTACATTTCAGGAATTGGAAACTGTTGAAATTGCTAACTGTGCTCTCATTGCCATTGAGCAATTATCTACTTATTGGCCACATAACAACAACAATTTCACTGTCTTGACTGAGAATATAAGGAGTATCTATGGTAATTTTGACGATTTCCAAATAGCACTGTCTCAAATTGATCTGGATGTAGACGTCATAATCCTGACTGAATGTAGGCTTAACTCAAACAAACCTATACCAGTTCTAATTAATTATACATCATTTTATACTTCAAATAATCTTAATCAAAACGATGGTGTCGTTGCGTATGTTAGGAATTGTTATGTACCCCAGGTGGTAGAAATTAAGTTATCTCATGCTTCTGCTCTTCAAATAATGGTCTCAAATTTCACAATATTAGGAATTTACAGATCACCATCTAACGCATCGGCGGAAAATTTTATAAATTCGTTAGATATTCACCTCGAATCAATATCCGCTCACAAAAACATTATCATTACCGGGGATATAAATATCAACTTAATTGAAAAACCCACGGATATGTCGCAAGCCAGGACTAACAGAGCGTCATATTTAAATATGTCCTCTCTTCATGGCTTTCTACCAGGACACTGCTTGCCTACCAGAGGTGAGAGTTGCCTTGACCATATGCTACTAAAACTTGAAAAATCCAAGAACTCTGCTAGTGTTGTCGTCCTGAATACTACGATTACTGATCACTATATGGTAATGTTAAACGTCACACACTCGTATCAAAGTAACAATATTGCTAAACATAAAAAAGTAACAAATTTTAAAAAAGCTTATGTACACTTAATAGACACGAAAATCTCCATTTTTGACACTTGCAGTGATCCTAATTATTTTGCTGACTCTTTAATTGACGTAATCAGAAAGTCCCTCCTTCTTAACACTACAACTCATACGGTTCCTTCCTCTAAACGTATTCTAAAACCCTGGATATCGACAGGGGCACTAAGGTGCATCAGGCTTAGAAATAAACTGCAGTCACAGCTGAGAAAAGATCCTTACAATATTGTGATAAAAATAACTTATAAACGTTTTCGCACGTTCTGCTCCAATTTAATTAAAAAACTTAAAAGACAATATCATAAGGAACAAATTGCGTACTCTATCAAAAACCCTAAAAAACTCTGGCGTAACATTAATAATGTCACCCATTATAAGAAACCTAAATCTTCAAATGTACATCTGCTCCAAATCTCACTACATCCACTTGACTCATTGAATAAAATCAATCACTTTTTTGCTACTATAGGTAAAATACTGGCAGAGGATATAATGACTCAGACTGGACATATGACGAGCCTCCCAACTTTTCCTAATTTATGCATTCAACCGACCTCTTTTGTGTTGCTAGAGACCGACCCAGGGGAAGTTGATGGAATACTGACGGCCCTGGATTCTGGAAGCGCTCCTGGATGGGACGGTATACCCAATAACTTCCTCAAATTGGCCAGAGATTTTGTTGTCCCATTAATATGTAGACTAACGAATCTGTGCTTCAAAACTGGAATATTTCCAACTGCTTTAAAACGTTCTTTAATTACACCTGTGCACAAGGGGGGGGACACAAACGATGTTAATAACTACCGCCCAATTTCTGTCTTGCCGTCAGTATCCAAAATTTTAGAAAAAATACTCAATAACCGACTTGTAAACTTCTTAAATAAATATAATATTCTTTCTAGCTGTCTGCTAGCTGCTGCTGCTGACACAGGATGCTGTTACGGCGTTGACAAATGAAATAGTAAGAGAAGTAGACAAAGGATACAAATGCATAACAGTATTTCTGGACCTTAAAAAAGCGTTCGACACCGTTTCTGTTCCCATCCTTGTGCAGAGGCTTGAAGCCATAGGATTAAGAGATAGGGCTCTCTCCCTTTTCGACAACTATCTTCGGGGAAGGAAGCAACAGGTCAAGATAGAAAACATCCTTAGTGAAGAAGAAAACGTTGTTTTTGGCGTCCCGCAAGGGAGTGTGCTCGGCCCGACGTTGTTCCTGGTGTATATAAATGAATTATGTAACCTCAGGAATAGCGGTGGGAAGATCTTCTCCTACGCGGATGACACAGCCATTGTCTTCTCTGGGCAGTCATGGGAGATTGTGCGCCTAAAAGCGGAAAATGGCCTAACTATTATTGGGAACTGGTTAAAAGCTAATCTTCTAACCTTAAACGTTACAAAAACTAACTACATCTGCTTTTCCCCAAGTGCAAAATCTAAACCAGGCTCTGATTTTAAAATAGTAATCCGCAAGAGTATGACGTCTTCTCACATGAACATAAATTGTCAAGAATTACAACGAGTCACTACTACAAGATACCTAGGTATTATTATTGACGAGCGTTTATCGTGGCATGCACAGATTGATACTAATATCTCTCGAGTCAGGAAATTCATATGGATGTTTAAAACTCTTCGCTATGTTATGCCTCCAGACCTGCTAGGTAAAATCTATATTGCGCTAGCGCAATCTGTTTTAACATACTGCATCCCGGTTTGGGGAGGAGCCTCCAAAACTAAATTGCTTGAGCTCGAAAGAGCCCACAGGTCACTTTTAAAAGTGATGTATTTTAAACCATACAGATATCCGACTAGCAGTCTATATAGTTTGTGTGGTTTACTTATAGTTAGACAGCTATATTTATTAAACATGACTTTATACCTACATAAAACTACCCCATATACCCCAGTAGACAAGGATAAAAGACGCAATCATATTGTAGCTCACTCCTCGCGGGTTCGTACGACTTTTGCAGAGTGTCAGTATAGCGCTCAATCTGCATGTCTACAATAAAATAAACGCTAAATTAAAATTCAATCCAGAGTCTAAACATAAATGCAAGAAGATTATCACTGATTGGCTAAAAACGTTAACATACGAGGAAATTGAACAAATATTAATCAGACCTTGCTAAAATGGAATCCATGACATACACACACATGCTCACATACCATAGTCACAAACATGGACGCACACACACTAACACATACACATATGTACACACACGCACACACACACACACAAACACATATACGTATACATACACATACACAATCGAGCTGCTCTTTTTGATAGATTTTTGGTTTTTAATTTGTATCCTTTTTATTATTTTTAAATTAAATTAATTAGTTTATTAGTATCCATTATGTAAATGTACTTCAGGGGAAGTAGCGAGTCAGCCCCAACACAAGTATTGTTAATAACTTAACGGGGCTGTCTCATGCTATATGTATTGCAACGATTTTGGAACAATAAACAAATTTTTTTTTTTTTTTTTTTTTTTTTTATTGTTTCAATAGCTATAAATTACACAACTCATTCAAAAGATATTACGAATTTAAAATTGTAATTGGTATTAAAATGAATGATGGCCGCCGGCCGATATGAGTCTTTCAATGGTAGGCATCGATCTCAGAAAAGAGTGCTTTTCTCATGGACAATTATGTTGCACTTTCTCGAGTAGGATCTCCTGAAAACCAATATGTTTTAATGCCATCTACAAATACTACTGCGAACATAGTGTACAGTGAAGCATTAAGGTAAAGAGTCGTTAAAATTAAAAATTAAAAACAAAAATAAAAGAGTTAAGCAGGTACGAAACAAAGAAATGTAACACGAATAAAAAACCTATAAAAACATACATACAAAGCTATTTTTTTTTTCAGTTAGCTTAAAAAATAAATGTCCACCCGTGCGAAGCCGGGGCGGGTCGCTAGTTAAGAAATAAAATTACCGCTGACTGACAGCATTGATTTTTCTTATGGTTAGTATTCTTTTTTCTATGGTTGTTATCGCAATTGGCCAATCTCAGGTTTAAAGAAAGAACACATAACAAAGAGTTTATCATAAAAAAGGAGTTTATCATAAAAAAAGTTTCAAAAACAATATATTCGCGAAACGTCAACGACTGAAGAAAAGTATTAAGATTTGTTATGATTAACTCAATGTTGCCGGCATTTTCAGGCTACTTAGGCCCATAGATATATATATACCTTACAGACTACACATATATTTTATAAGTACATTTTGTGTTATTAATATAAACGTTTCGTTTTACACAGTCAAATGAGTCACAGTTCTTTGTGATGGCTACTTCTTTGGCGCGACGTACGCGATGTGTTAATTGGCGAGGCGTATATGATGCAACGGAACGTGAAAAAAGCGAAATAAATATCGCGTTCCGAAACGATTCTGGTCCCAACTATCATGCAACTGTCATACGCCCTGTCAGCACTGTAATCACTTCAAGGAGGTTGTATGATAATAAACTCCTTGAATCACTTCGAAGCAGAATTATTTGTTACGGAACGCGGCCTTATTAATTACCCAAGATGGCGACTGCGGTTTTATTGTTTGTCAGTGCCATTAGAATTTAACGAAATTCTCCATAATCCGAATTTTGCGGATATATGCTGTCGACTCGAAATCAATATTTTTTTATGTTTTGTTATTCATATAAGATTTCGATCGAGTCTACCGTAGCCCTGAACGAAATTATTAATATAGACTAGATGAAAACCCGGCTCCGCTCGGTTGAAATGTGACTCATGATACACAATATAGGTAAATATTTCTGTAGTCATCGGTTTTCAAGGAATATTAAATGTAAGCAAGCCATAGATTCGTATAGCTTCGTTCATTGTGTTTAATAAATATAGTAAATAAAAACTGCAATAGTTTTCACACACATAATTTTTATTTTTTACACACAAATAATATTAATATTTTCGCGAAACGACAACGACTGAAGAAAAGTTTTAAGTTTTGTTAAGATTCACTCAATGTTTCCGGCAAGACGTTTCGTTTTACACAGTGAAATGAGCCACAGTTCTTTGTGATGGATGCTTCTTTGGCGCGACGCACGCGACGTGTTGATTGGCGAGGCGTATATAAGAGCTAGTATGCAACGGAACGTGAAAAAGCGAAATAAATATTCTTGAACTATTATTTCCAACGCGTCCCGAAACGATTCTGGACCCAACTGTTAAGTAATCGTGATGTTATTTCACATAAAAAGCTAGGCCAGCTTTTTATGTGAAATAACACCATCTTGTACCAAAAATAAGTAAATATATTTTCATCAGAGCAAATGTTTTCTTACATCATTCAAAGAAAAACAATTATTTTTTTAAATAAGAGAACAAATTAACTTAGCAGTAAAGGAGGTTTTTATACGAAACTCATACCTCTTTCATTTAACACCAACTATCATGCAACTGTCATACGCCTTGTCAGCACTGTAATCACTACCCAAGATGGCGACTGCGGTTTGTTTGTCAATGCCATTAGAATTTAACGAAATTCTCCATAATCCGAATTTTGCGGATATATGCTGTCGACTCGAAATCAATATTTTTTTATGTTTTGTTATTCATATAAGATTTCGATCGAGTCTACCGTACCCCTGAACGAAATTATTAATATAGACTAGATGAAAACCCGGCTCCGCTCGGTTGAAATGTGACTCATGATACACAATATAGGTAAATATTTCTGTAGTCATCGGTTTTCAAGGAATATTAAATGTAAGCAAGCCATAGATTCGTATAGCTTCGTTCATTGTGTTTAATAAATATAGTAAATAAAAACTGCAATAGTTTTCACACACATAATTTTTATTTTTTACACACAAATAATATTAATATTTTCGCGAAACGACAACGACTGAAGAAAAGTTTTAAGTTTTGTTAAGATTCACTCAATGTTTCCGGCAAGACGTTTCGTTTTACACAGTGAAATGAGCCACAGTTCTTTGTGATGGATGCTTCTTTGGCGCGACGCACGCGACGTGTTGATTGGCGAGGCGTATATAAGAGCTAGTATGCAACGGAACGTGAAAAAGCGAAATAAATATTCTTGAACTATTATTTCCAACGCGTCCCGAAACGATTCTGGACCCAACTGTTAAGTAATCGTGATGTTATTTCACATAAAAAGCTAGGCCAGCTTTTTATGTGAAATAACACCATCTTGTACCAAAAATAAGTAAATATATTTTCATCAGAGCAAATGTTTTCTTACATCATTCAAAGAAAAACAATTATTTTTTTAAATAAGAGAACAAATTAACTTAGCAGTAAAGGAGGTTTTTATACGAAACTCATACCTCTTTCATTTAACACCAACTATCATGCAACTGTCATACGCCTTGTCAGCACTGTAATCACTACCCAAGATGGCGACTGCGGTTTGTTTGTCAATGCCATTAGAATTTAACAAAATTCTCCATAATACGAATTTTGCGGATATATGTTGTCGACTCGAAATCAATATTTTTTTATGTTTTGTTATTCATATAAGTTTTCGATCGAGTCTACCGTACCCCTGAACGAAATTATTAATATAGATAGGGAAAATATTGACAGCTGATTTTCATCTTTTACTCGAATTTGATTCACAGTTCCTGATTCGAATTATGAAATGCACCAAAAAGGATCCATATAAATTTATAAAATCATAAATTTATTACAAAGCCACATCTCAATCTCAAGAAATCCGCATAAAAATGCTTGATCCCTAGACACTTTTGATGTGTGTATTATAAATGTGAAAGTGTGGAATCCACGCAAAAACGGCTGAACGGATTTGGATGAAATTTAGCATGTATGTAGCCTTTGACATGGAAAAGAACAAAGGCTTTTATCCCGATTCCTTAAGTAGTCCCTGAGGGAAAATTGAAAATTGTTTCCGAGCTAAGCCGTGGGCAGAAATTGAAAGTGGGCAGGCTTTGAAATTTGGTATTTTTCTCTATTACAGCGCAAGCTATAACACGGGTGAAAATTTTATTCCATTTTAAATTACTTTCACATTTTTCATTTCTTTTTGGACCCAAATCTGAATTGCACGCGGACGAAGTCGCGGGCAAAAGCTAGTTTTATTATAAATACCATTTAATGTTTGCTACATACAAACATTTGAATGGTTCTTATCAAAGTTGTAATAATTAATTGGTAACGTAAGTTTTTGCCCCTTCTAATCTATCAGCTGATGTTGGCATACTTACCGTAAACAAAACAGACTTTTTAAAATGTACCTATTTGATTAGTAGATAAGTCATGATTCAGCCAATAAAAACATATTATTTGAGATAAAAATGTCACGCGATTTTTTAAGTTAATTACTATTCTTGATGACTGATATAGTCGGTAGGTACCTACAATAAAGTAATTAATTATAAGACCTAGACTTAGGTAAATTATGCAAGCTAAGAAATCTAAAGGATATTTTTGTTGACACTTATAAATAATTATCTCTGCCTGGGGTTTCGGCATAGAATAAAAACCCCCCTTTATATCCGTGAGTCGCGACCAAGGATTATAGAAACAAGGAGAATAGGCGGCAATGACGTTTACCTAAAAACGAATGTAACAAGACTGCGGTCAACAACCCTCTTGCAAAGCAAGGTGACAAGGGCAACAAACACCCTATGATTGTCATAACACAAGGTCCCCAGTTCCCGGTAGTCCCACTGCGGAAGGCGGAGGACCGGGTGTTGTGACGCCACTTGGGAGATTACTATGTCCAGGAGTGGCTATAGGCTGAGTTGAATCATATCTATTGAAAGGGACATTTATTTGCGGGGTGAACAGCTTCCCCACGGACTTCCTCACGCCGCGCGCCGCCACCGAGGGCACGGCATGGGGATATGTCGGACTTTAAACGACTAAAAACACCCCGGTCCCACCATTGCCTTAGCCAGAGCCGCGGGATCACTTGCGCATTCCCAACGCAGGTCTAGCAGGCCTTGGTCCTCGAAGGACCCCTTTCAGAGGGGTGGATGTAAAATTTCCACCCCCCAGACATTTACTTACCTACCTCTATTTTAATGTTTAGTAGAATGTTAAAAACTAAACTCAAAAAGTTATACCTATCATTATGAAAGTGATCAATGATAAAATATTTTCACGATAAAAAGAAACGCAGGTAAGTATTTAAAAATCTTATAACAGCCTTGATATTATTTATGGCTGTATAAACAGTGTATAATCATTACCTTTCGATAAAATAAAACCTTGAAAAGATTCTTTGACCGGCTGAATAAATCGTACCGTAATAAACTGACATGAAAAAGTTCTTTGACCTCACTGTGACAGATTGCAGATGGCGCCGGAAAATGGAGGGAAAAAATATCAATGATTCGTAAAATTTACGGACTTGTGATTGTGTGATATGTGCTAAATGAATGTTGGGTTTAGTTATTATAGATTTATTCATATTTACACAGTTATATCTAATTAGAAATAGTAAAAACTTTAATAAAACGTCGTATCCATGAAATTACATCCGTGAACGACTCGTGAATAATTCTTCTACGATTCTAAAACAGACCATGGCAACAAATAATAAAAAAAAATCAACATGAACCATTTTTAGATTATTATTTACCTTCTTCATCCATTACTGAGTCATACATCATTCGTAAAGCGACAATGACTGTTTCCCGACAGTAAAAGGAAACATTGTTTTTAATTAAAATACATATAAGGTTCTTACCAAGATATAAGTACGATATATTTATCAATTTGATTGACGTAAATCCGTTCTCTCCATCCATCTTTTTCGGTCTTCCTCTGTTTGTATCATCTACAGTGTCATAACTTCTTTAGCTGTCCAAAAAAAGAAAAAGGGTCCAGTACTTGGTGAAACATGTTGAACTAGTTTATATGTAGGTATGTATGTTTTACAAATAGAATATATTTTATCTTTAAGAACGCAGCGTGATTTTTTTAACACTGTCTGTTAGTTTAATTAACGCCTAATAATATAATTATGTTTAACTGATCAAAATTAAACGTATGTACAAAGGTCATATTACTGCATATTGATTATGTAGGTAAGTATCCTAGCCATTGGAGCGCGGAGATAAATGATAAGATTAACTATTTCTTGGTTTAGATTACAAATTGTTTATGTTTTTTTTACACTTACATTATAGTTTTAAACCGCTAGAACGAAATATAGTACGCCTCGACGGCTATATTTCAACCAAACAATCAATAAACTCAAAATATCAGGTACTACACTTGGAACAATTAGTATAAGGCTTTAAGTTTTGACTGGCCTGTTGGCCTAGCGGTTAGTGACCCTGAGTGCTAAGTCGGAGGTCGTGGTTTCGATTCCCACCCTGGACAAATCTTCGTGTGATGAGCACGATCATTTGTTCTGTGTCTGGGTATAATGTGTGTGTATTTCGAAATATATAAGTATGTTTATCAGTTGTCTGGTCACCATAGTACATGCTCTGCCTAGTTTGGGATCAGATAACCGTGTGTGAGGTGTCCCGAAATATTATTTACAAGTCTACCATGAACTTCCGCAGTTCCGAAAGCAGGATCAGAGTTCTAGGCATCCGTTTTAATAAAACAACAATACCACAAGATGACGTGGTGGACTAGCGGTTTAATGAATGGATTTCGAACACATTACAGGCCCGTCTTAATTATTCTAAGACATCATCGACTATCGTTGAAGAAAAATATTGGAACAAGCTCTAGACTCCAAAAAAAAACTATCTTAATTCGCCTCAATACTCGTTCCTTCTCTATATGAGAAGAGAGGCCTCTGCCCAGCAGTGGGTCGTTTATGAGACAAAAAAAAAATCAAAATCATTTATTCAAATTAGGCTACCATGTAGCACTTTTTAAATGTCATCAACACAGACAGCACCCCGATTCGCCCACCCCACCGCTTCCTAAGTGCTCTAGCCGGGGAGAAAAAACGGCGCACAAACTCCCCAGCAGCACGCTGTCTTAACAATATAAAAAAAATATAAATAATTTAGGGAACATGCCAAGTAAACAACTGCTTGAGGTTCATGAGTATCTCCCTGAAATAAAAAAAAATAGATAAAGGAAACTTCAGAAACCAAGGTCAACAGAACGACCAAAACGACCAAAGACGGTATACTATTCAACATCATTATCCCATAGTCCAATTTCATGTGTGGACCGTGCAACATGACATCTTGTTCCACACTTCTATACCCGACGTGATCTCACAAGCAACATCCTATCTAGCCATATCGTCTTTCACACAATCCATCCATCATAATTATATACAACATGTTACAAAACCCCTGTCCAATCCAATAAAGGCGAATTCGTGGTACAGTTCATGAACCGTCTCGCATATGCGGCATCTTTGACACAAAACTGTAGGTAGTAAGTACGTGAACTTTGAGGAGCGGTCAGTGTTGCTGTTGCCTTGGATCAGTTTTTATTTTGATTTAATTATTTTCACTTGGGAAAAGAAATAATCTCCAATCCATTTAATGACTACAGTATATGTGTTCGCAGTACGATACCCAATAATAGTCTTAGGGATCAGACAGGGGTTTTGTTACATATTGTATAAAGGCCGGTATTATATTGTAATTTGTAGGAAGAGGTCGTTACCGCCATGAAGGTATACTTCATGGTTACCGCCCTGTATTTAACAAGGCCACAGGTACCTATTAGCAACTGTTAGTGATCTCTAAATGTCGATATAACGAAAGAGGTCACATACAGTACCTAGGTGGCTAAAGTGAACTCAATTGACCTCAAGGATACATGATCTTTTTAAGGTTCCGTAGCTCAAAAGAAAAAACGGATCCCATTTCACTTTGTTGACCGTCCGTCCGTCCGTCTGTCAAGACCGTTTTTATCAGGAACGCGTGTATCAAGATGAAATTTATATCAAACTAGATGAAAACCCGGCTCCGCTCGGTTTAAATGTGACTTATGATACACAATGTAGGTAAATAAAAATATTCTGTAGTCATCGGTTCTATAATATCGGTTCAATTGGCTAATCTCAGGTTGAAAGAAAGAACACATAACAAAGAGTTTATCATAAAAAAGTTTCAAAAACAATATTTTCGCGAAACGTCAATGACTGAAGAAAGTATTAAGTTTTGTTATGATTCAATCAATGTTTCCGGCAAGACGTTTCTATAATAATAATAATAATAAGTAAATAAGGAATGAAATTACCGCTGACTGACAGCATTGATTTTTGTTATGGTTAGTATTCTTTTTTCGTTGTTATCGCAATTGGCCAATCTCAGGTTTAAAGAAAGAACACATAACAAAGAGTTTATCATAAAAAAGGAGTTTATCATGAAAAAAGTTTCAAAAACAATATTTTCGCGAAACGTCAACGACTGAAGAAAAGTATTAAGTTTTGTTATGATTAACTCAATGTTGCTGGCATTTTCAGGCTACTTAGGCCCATAGATATATACCTTACAGACTACACATATATTTTATAAGTACATTTTGTGTTATTAATATAAACGTTTCGTTTTATACAGTCAAATGAGTCGCAGTTCTTTGTGATGGCTACTTCTTTGGCGCGACGTACGCGATGTGTTAATTGGCGAGGCGTATATGATGCAACGGAACGTGAAAAAAGCGAAATAAATATCGCGTTCCGAAACGATTCTGGTCCCAACTATCATGCAACTGTCATACGCCCTGTCAGCACTGTAATCACTTCAAGGAGGTTGTATGATAATAAACTCCTTGAATCACTTCGAAGCAGAATTATCTGTTACGGAACGCGGCCTTATTAATTACCCAAGATGGCGACTGCGGTTTTTTTTGTTTGTCAGTGCCATTAGAATTTAACGAAATTCTCCATAATCCGAATTTTGCGGATATATGTTGTCGACTCGAAATCAATATTTTTTCATGTTTTGTTATTCATATTAGGTTTCAATCGAGTCTACCGTAGCCCTGAACGAAATTATTAATATAGATACTCAGGTCTACTGATCCGTGAAAAGGGGGCTCGTGGCTAAGTGTAAGTTGTACGGTTTGACCGATAATAAAGGTTAAGCCGCGCTCGCCGCGGTTGGTCCGTGGATGGGTGACCATTTGTAAACATATTGAGACCCCTCCGTGCCTCGGAAAGCACGTTAAGCCGTTGGTCCCGACTGTCATACAGTGATCTTTGACAGTCGTTAAGTCATTACAATTCTGATAACCAGTCTTGCTATGGAATACTGTATTACCTAGCAATAGGTTTTGGAGGTCAGATAGGCAGTCGCTCTATGTAAAATACGGTAAGTCTGGAAGCCGACCCCAACATAGCTTGGGAAAAGACTAGGCAGAAGACTGATCCGTGAAAAAATGAAACTTCTAAGCCAACGCAATCGTGTCGCCCGTGAACTTAGAATCTTGAAATTTTGTACGAAGCAATGTATTATAGGACCGATAAAGGAAAAATAGCTAAAACCGTAAATTTTTAATATCATCTTATCTATATATATAAAACTCTTCCGTTACTGACTGACTGACAGACAACGCACAGCCGAAACTACTGATCGTAAAGAGCTGAAATTTGGCATGTGTGTTTGTTGGGAGGAGTAGGCTACCACTAAGAGAGGATTTTTGGAAATTCCCCCCCAAAGGGGAGAAAAGGGTGGTAAATTGAAAATTTTTATTTCTCAATGGATTCCACGCGGACGAAGTCGCGAGCAAAAGCTAGTCTTATAATAAAAAATATTTATATTTATTTAAAACAGGTTTGTACGGAATCGGTGTGCGAGTCCGACTCGCACTTGGTCGGTTTTTTTTAGTATAGATCGTATATCTTTATTAACGGGTTGGCAACAGCTACGTGGTATCATCTATTCTATTAATCTATCGCTGTTGACTGCTGAACGTAGGCCTTCCACAATGAGCAACTAACCCCTGTCTTGGGCAGCCAGCTGCCAGCCCCCTTCTCCAATCGTCGTAAGTCCGAAAATGAGGCATAACGCAGATTATAGTTCAAGATTCCCAATTCTCAATTCTTTCTTGCGTACCATAATGTATATACAGGTTGTTGGGTTAAAGATAGTTATGGACCCTGTCGGGCACAGCATATAACAATAGTAGGACAGAGGAGGAAGAGCACTGAGTGTTTAATGTGATAATATATTCTATACATTATTATTAGGTAAGTAGATGCCCGGGGTCGCCATCTCTTTTTTGTTTTTTGAGACACTGGGTATGTAAGGAGCGACTTTGTTCTTTACTTTGTAAAGATTAATGGGTAACCTTGACATTCCATAACATAACAACGCATGAGTTCGTTGAATAATCTATTTTTAGCTTCACGAGTTATTTTCGTAGTCACGTGTAAGAATAAATTAGAGAAATTAAATTTAGGTTTGTTTTTCTAAGGAATTGAAGCTACACATCTGCGTAGCCTTTTCCCAAGCTATGTTGGGGTCGGCTTCCAGTCTTACCGGATTTAGCTGAATACCGTATTTTATAGAGCGACTGCCTATCTGACCTCCACAACCTATTGCTTGGTAATGAGTATTAGTATAAGGAATTGAAGCATCTTTCTTAAAAAAATGTCATGTAGAACTACACAATGCTAAGGTGTTTTAGGGATTAGGTAGATAGCCCTATTTTGCCAATACCACTGGCTATTGGTGCATATCAGTGACTAAGAATGTACCACTGGGAATGACACTTTGGAACCGCGCACAGGCTAGAGTCATTAGATTAGTATATCTTCTCCTGAGCGTTCTTCTTGAGGTTTATAAGAAATAAAAACTTATTGATTTGATTTGCCCAAATCGCAAAGAACAAGGACCAAAACGAACCCAACTTTTATATTAGTAGATCCTAGTACCATTCGAAAGGTCTATAAAAATACTGGATGTATTCACGTTGTTACCGAAAAGATAGGTATATACGTATCCAAAAATCTGGAGTAGGGTCTGCTTACAAAAATTCAGGTCAAAATTAGATAAATAAATAATAATAAAATAGAAAGGAAATAAAAACAAATAATCTTCATCGTAGTCGACTGAAAGAAGAAAGATAAAACGTTTATTTGCGTAAAAAAAAATGCTGACTGGAAGTGTGTCCAAAACCCCAAAAGGCTGACATTGCCACGTTGGATGGCAATGATCCTTGGGTCACACGAGGTGTCAACAAGACGCTTGGATACTATGCTTAAACAAGTTAAAAAAAAAGTTGGGACTCGAAACCCACGGTCCAAGTGTTACAACCCTAAACGGCTCGAATGTGTTGTACCTACTTATAACGTTCAACTAGGTCTAGAAGCTGAGGTTCCAAGCAGCTCATGGGACTCTCTTGTAGGCAGAGCGCAAACCTTTGTCAACGTTCTTTTGATGATGCCCTTAGATGTCGCAATGTCCACTTCAACCGTTTGAGGTTCTCAGTAGCCGCAGCAGCAGCGCCAGCACAGCACGACGAACTCGAAAGCATTTTCCAGGAAAGTAAGTAGCCTATGTGTTAATCCAGGTCAACTATCTAGGTGCGGACATTTTAACCCCACACTTGTCTTATAAAGAGTCCGCCAGGACTGTGGCCAGCAGAGAATGCGCGAGTGATCTCACGACTCCGGCCAAGGCAGAGACGAGACCCAGGTGTTTTTGGTCTGTGAAAGTCCGACATATCCCCACGTCGAGCCCTCGGCGTGGGTTGAAAACATTAACTTTTCAAGCGAAAAAAATTAAAAAGTGGTCAATCTCCATTCCAAAATTATATTAAAACTGTACAGCCGGTTGGGCGTGAAGAAGTAACACACTTTCGCATTTATCATTATATGAATGTGATACTTATGATGTTGAGAACTTGAGATACATCTCTTCAAATGTCTGGATGATTTTTTCATATTTTTTCGTCGAAGAATGTTTCCCGTCTAAATATCTTTGTTTTAATGTAGGTAGTGAGAATGAGTCAGACATTTCCGGCATGTTTCATTTGCTTTCTGGCATGACTAACAATAATACTAAGTAGGTATACTGAGTTGTTATCACTTAAACAATCTAGTTCGCCTCTATGTAAGGACGCTTGGCGTCGCTTGGTATTTCTCGCTTCAAGACGTAAATAATACTTCAGTGAAAACCGATACTACGTGTCTACATCCCTATTAAGGAAGGTGTTTTATTTCGATATTCTATGCAATGGTTAATACTTATATAATACATCATTTATCATACCTTTATTTATATGAGCAGCACAGACTTGTAATATTTTGGATGAAACAAACCTAATTAATACAGCCTTTGCAGCTGATTGACCTACCATGCGGTAAAATACCATGCCAAAAAATCAATTCATCATCACAAATACCGCTTTTAATAGGTAATAAAAGAGTATATATTAATATTATATATTAAATATCACTAATACATATAAAACTGATGTATATTTTACTTTTAGTGTACATTTTCTAATCAATAACGTAAGACTTTTCAGAAATATTTTTTCTTACTCGCAACACAGGCTTGTTATTATCTATCTGTTGTTGACTGTTGTTTGTGCTGTTTGTGCTGCATTGTTGTTGTGTCAAACAAATATTGTTAATTTACAGTCGCGTTTACTTCAAGTCTCGAAAAAATAACAATATTTATACATATTTAAGTGCAAATAGGAACAAACAATAACGTTTCTTACGTGCGAGTGACCATAACCTCAAATGAGTTCAATACAAGAGAGATTACAATTGAAAAGAGTGCCTCTAGACACTTGGAACGTGCGGGAACAGTTATGCCTTGCTTCTGCCGTCGTTCGCAGTGGAGATCAGAACTGGATGTCTGTTTCCCGCGCTTTGAAAACTATTGGTGAGCCGAACCGACCACCAGATTGGTATTCCCAGAAGAGGTTAGTTGACTTTTTGTATACATTTTTTAATGTTGTTAATGTTATGCTTTTTCACTAGTTTACATTACAAATATATCGTTTTCGCTGTTGATTCTTGGATATAAATCTGTTAAAATACTAGCATTTTATCTGTTGTTGTTGTGAATATCATTATTATTTTGTCAATATCACAGACTTTATTATCAATTTACTTGTTGCTGATGAAGCAACCAATGATCATTAGTGGATACATACCACTAGAATAATCTATTAATAGAGTGGCTAGATATAAGAACAATATTTATGATGTTTTTTTAATAATAAAATTTCGACTCCAATTTTTGTCTTGGTATTGTGGTGAGTTTTAAAGACACTCTAATCACATGCACAAAGAACTCATAGACGTGAAACAAGAGTTTTTTGGCAGGATGTCAGGCACAGTTGTATTGAGCCTGATCCTATACCACTCACTTCTATTCTCACTTGTATTGGAACTTCAGGAACTAAAATCAGGATGAACGGCTATGGAATCCGTTTTATAAGTAGTTTTTTTTTTAAAGATTACTAGCAATGTAGGTTGCACATTGCTATTAATCTCGTTAACCCATTGTGTTAAGCTAAGATGCTTGTGTTACAAGTGGGTTCACGTCGGTAGTGTAATGGCTGGGATTCCAACCTGCAACCACATGATCGCAAGTCCAACGCCCTAGCCATTAGGCTACCACCACTTACAGTTTTATTTCTATCAGTCTCCTTATTCAGAAGTGTTTCCTTACAACCTGTTTTTTTAAATTCCTAGTTGTGCAGCACAATATGGAGCCCTTCTTGAGCATGTGGAGACTCCAAAGCGAAAGAAGCGGAGCTCCGAAGGTGCTGTGGAGACGCCACAAGAGAGTATACTCAAACGGTTGACGCAGGAACGGATTGTTGAGATACAGAAGACATTGGCTGAGATGAACCAGCAGTATGAACAACTGAAGGTAGGTGGTTAATTAATCTCTCTAATCACCGCTAATGAGACACAATTGATTTTCTATTGTAATGTGGCGACCTGTCGCGGATCGGGGACGAATAGGTTAAAGAATTGTTTTTTTTTATTAATCTTTATTTTAAACAAGTCTTCAGTCACTGTAGGTTACTAAAGCTAAGGTGCTCTTTCTTTATACATAATTTAATAAAATGTCTTCTCAACCTGACCCTCGTAAGGTTTATTTATAACTAGCTGTGCCCCGCGGTTTCACCCACGTAAGTTTTCCCCGTTCCCGTGAATTATACAGGAAATTTTCCATAGTTATTAATGTTTATTCTGCTATTCGGGACAAAGACGAATCCAATAAATTAAAGATCATGAAAATCGGTCCACCCGTTCTCGAGTTATAAGTGTTGTAACAAACCCGACTTTGTTTTATATAAGGAAAACCAACAGCTACACAAAATGTGAAAAATCAATAAGAATAGAAAATATAAAGCCAATTACGGGTTTCCACGGATATTTAAACAAAACTTAAATATATAAGATTGAAAAAAATGAAATTGGATAGGTACTGCCTATATCAAATAAATTTTGGAAAAAATTAAGGTTTCGCTGCTTACGTGGCACTGAGCTGTTAGTATTGAACCCATCAAATAAAAACTCTATACAACAGAGTGCTTAGTGTGAGATTTTTTACGTGTAACTCGATCGAGGCGTTTACCGCGTTTTGCTTTCTGATTGGTTGCGAGCTTGGAGCGGGCCCAATCGGAGCGCCGAACGTCATAAAAGTGTCGATCGCGTAAACGTAAAATAAACTCGCACTTGGCACTCTGAAATAAAACTACTTCGACGCCTTTGCAGGTGTCATGGTCACGGGCCGACGTCAAGAGTCGAGAGTCGGCCCGTGACCATGACACCTGCAAAGGCGTCGAAACGTCGGGAATTCAAATCAAAAATAAACCGCGATAGAATCCGTTTTAAAGTAGTCTTTAAATATCAAAATGAAACCCGTTTTCCGTTGTCACGACATAGCATGAAAACGGCTTGACCGATTTGGCTGATTTTGATCTTGAAATGTTTGTGGAAGTCCAGGGAAGGTTCAAAGATGTAAAACATGAATAATAAGTAAAAAAAAACTGTTCCTAAACTCAGGAATTACCTTAATTAATTTATTTTTGACAGAACGAAGTCTGTCCGGGCAGCTAGTTTTATTTCAATGTCTAATATTCACGTAAACTCTCTACAGGGTGAAATTGAATAGATGCGACAAATTTAAATATACAATAATACGTGTTCTCAAGAAAATGTAGAAAATATCAAATGTAAAATTAAAATATAATTGATCAGTGTTACGAAAAGCGTTAAAATAAATATATTAAGATTATTAAGATATTAAGTATCAAAGAATTTCGCGTACTACCATTTTCGTGTAGTGGGCACGATTTGATTTTTCTTATTTATTTTGCATATTAAATATTTTGCTGGAATACCGATAATTCGTACTTTAATAAAGATAATAACATTAATGGACCTTTTGAAAACGATAATCGCGTAATTTTTTTTAACGATTTAGATTGTAGAAAAAACAGTTTATAATTGCTTTGTTACTGAAACTGAAGCTCCCATTTTTTTTTGTCGCATTTATTCAACGCATGTTAAAGTTCTTTAACCCATGTTTGTATCAGAACGAAATAACCGAAGTCCGCAACCCGTCGACGTCGGAGGAGCGTCTCCGCGAGGTGTGGAGCGGCATCGAGGCGCGGAACCGAGCGCGCGAGCGAGAGGGAGCGAGGCGCGCCGCCTGGCTGCGAGACAGAGACGAGCGGAGAGCGCGGACCGACACCGCCTGGAGACCCACCGCACAGCCCGCACCCGGTTAGTTTTTTTTTTTACTTTTTTTAAAGATTACTAGCACTGTGGGTCGCACTGTTAATAATAATATAATAATATCTTGGGACAATCTCACACACGGTCATCTGATCCCAAACTAGGCAGAGCCTGTACTATGGGATATTTGTCCTGTGTGGGAATCGAAATTACGACCTGCGGTTTAGCAGTCAGGGTCGACTGCTAAACCGCAAGTCGTAGGTTCGATTCCTGCTGAGGATGAGCACGGTCATTTGTTCTGTGTCTGGTTGTTAATATGTATGTATTTAGAAATACAGGAATATTTAAAAGTGCGTATATTCAACAAGGTAATTAGGTGCATTAAATTGAACAAGTTTCCCCAAATTTCCCTTTTATCCAAAAATACTTGAAGTAAAAAAAAGTTTAGTTTAGTTTACAAATATATAAGTATCATGTGTTCCTATTTATTTATACCGCATTTATGCATAACAATAACTTCTAAATAAAATACAAAGAGAATGAAGGTTAAATTTCTACGTCACGGATAGCCGAGTGGTATAGGTCACCACGCTAATTACCACTGTGCGCGACGTGTTGCGGGTTCGATCCCCGCATGGGACAAGCATTTGTGTGATCCACAGATACTTGTTCCAAGTCTGGGTGTTCTTTGTGCATGTGATTTGAATGTTTGTGAAACCACCGCGACACCTAGAGTTTAGTTTTTAAAGTTAACGTTTCTAAAGCGCCTATTTTAGGTTTACTAGAAATAAAAACATTTTGATTTTGACACAAGGACTAAACTTAGCGGGGGCGTCGTTTTTAAAAAAAAATTGATCCTCCGACAGGACTCGAACCTGAACTCGAACCCTATTTTTTACAGCCGCTTCCCCCGCACCCCCTGCATCTCCGCTTCTGACGTCACTTCTCAAGTCATCACCAGTGGTAACAACACCACAGCACATCTCACACCCCGCTAATGTAGTTGGTAAGTACATGATAATCCCTTAGTATACTTCATTTTAATCTAATTAGAATAGGCTCATAGCTAAGTTAGCCATATGTATTGACCGATAACAAAGGTTAAGCAGTGTGAGCCGCGGTTAGGTTCGTGGATGGGTGATCATTTGTTAAAAACGAGACTACTCGGTGCCCCTTCTCCAGTGAGGTGGCCTGATAGGCAGTCGCTCCATGTAAAATACGGTATTCAGCTAAATCCGGTAAGATTGGAAGCCGACCCCAACATAGCTTGGGAAGATCTACATTGTTCAACATACCCACCTGGACAAGTAGTTCGTAACTTAAGCGGCGGTAGTCTAATAGCTACGACGTCGGACTTGCGATCATTTGGTTGCCGGTTCGAATCCCACCTATTGCACTGTTGACTTAAACCCATCTCGTATAAACACAAGCTATTAAGCTTAGCACGAGGTATTAACGTGATTACGTGCAAACCACATTACTAATAATCTGTAAAAAAATCTTCTGTTTTGTTTCGTACCACAAATGCAATAAATACAAAGAGAAATTCAAGAACGATTTAAAAAAAAATACGTTCCCAAAAAAGATTGCACTGAAAATTTCCTATAATTAAGAAAGCATAGGATATTGTATATTGTGCTATTCATATAAGTATGCTTGTATTGTGTTATTCTTGTTGGAAATCCAAATAAATCTACTATATAAAAATAAGTCGGGTTTTCCTTCCTGACGCTATAACTCCAGAACGCACGAACCGATTTCCACGGTTTTGCATTCGTTGGAAAGGTCTCGGGCTTCGTGAGGTTTATAATAAAGAAAATTCTCAATTACATAAAAAAAAAAATTAGACCGCGGGCGGAGCTGCGGGAAACAGCTAGTAAATATATAAAAATCCCTCACTTACGTGTTCCCCTAAATTTTGGCAAAACACCCTAAATTGGCAACACTGCAATTTGTATGTATGTTTGTTTGTTAACAGAGACGGTTTCACCATCAGTGACGGCGCCGACGCTGTCGATGCTGCTGGAGAAGTCCGCGTCGGGGACCAGCCAGCACGAGAGCAAGCACGCCGCCATCGAGCACATCAAGAGCCAGTTGGTGCAAATTGAACAGCAACTTAAAGGTGAGCAACACTCCAATGATATTATAAAAAGAACTTTGAGAGGTGTCAAGGGACACCCGGATGGAACGAAGTTCCTTTCGATTAATTACTGAAAATAAATTATAAATAATAATTTATTATTAATAATATTAAAATTTTTAAGTAATAAGACAGACAGACAGACAGAGAAACATGCGCACGCCGCACAGCTTACAATAGCTTACTATAGCAAAAAGTGTCGTGACGACTTTTCGTAAGAACATAAAGTGTCGTGACAACTTTTCGTAAGAATTTTTTCCGTCTAGCCCCCTTTCACAACACGCGATAAGGAACTTCGTTCCAATAAAAAAGAGGTAGATATCGCACTGGCGCGCAAAAGTTGTTGCGAACAAATCCAGACAATTGTCATGAGTTGTTTTAGTCGGTTAATAGCAGCGAGCGAAACGAAGCGCAACACACTACATACAGCTATCTCTTTCTGTACCATACGTTCCGTATTATCTATCGCAGTCGTAGTTGAAAATGACTATACACCTATACACATTCGTAATAACAACGCAACAATTTCTGGACACCGCTTAGTATGAACTTAACATATCTTCCCTTTATAATATCATTAGCATCACTCATAATCCTACTAATGACGACCTCCGTGGTCGAGTGGCGTACACACCGGTTTTCAAGGTGTCGCCAGCTCTGAGGTCCAGGGTTCGATCCCCGGACGGGTCAATGTAGAAAAACACTTTTCTACATTGTCTCGGGTGTTTGTGGTACCTTCATTGTCTCTGATTCCATAACTCAAGTGATTTAGCTACTTACTTTGGAATCGGAACAATGTATGTGATGTTGTCCATTTCAAAGAAATAAATTATAAATGTGAAAGTGTGGATGTTTGTTACTCAATCACGCAAAAACGGCTGAACGGATTTGGATGAAATTTGGTATGCATGTAGCCTTTGACAAAGAACATAGGCTAGCTTTTATTTCGATTTCTTAAGTAGTTACCGAGGGAAAATTTAAAATTGTTTACGAGCTAAGCCGCGGGCAGACAGCTTTGAAATATGGTATTCTTCTCTATTACAGCGCAAGCTATAACACGGGTGAAAAATTTAATTCCATTTTTCATTACTTTTTGGACCCAATTCTGAAGTCCACGCAGACGAAGTCGCGGACAGAAGCTAGTAATATATAAATTTAAAGTTATTCATAATAAGATATATATTTTGATTTGTTTGTTACAGCTAACACACCGCCGGTGCTATCAACGGGTGCTCCGCCGCCGCAAGCACCTCCGCTGGACATAGACGATATAGAAATAAAAGCCGAAGATGTGTACGCGTTCCGGGATATTGATATACACATACCACCGGTCACAGCTATGCATAAACCAAGTAACAGGTAATTATTATATAAGACTAGCTGTTTCCCGCAGCTCCGCCCGCGCTCAAATTTTTTTTTATACAATTGAGTTGCAAGCTATCCTTTCATGGATCAAACTGCACACTGGCGCCGTTGTAGTACATGCTATGTATCAGAGATGGCGCTATGCGTGAAAAATTATATTCCCTTCCTGCTTTTCCTTTGAAATTTTTCCTGTATTTTTGAATGCAAAACCGTGGAAATCGGTTCGTGCGTTCAGGAGTTATAGCGTCAGGAAGGAAAACCCGACTTATTTTTATATAGTAGACTAGCTGTTTCCCGCAGCTCCGCCCGCGGTCTTTTTTTTAATATAATTCTATAAACCTCACGGAGCCCGAGACCTTTCCAACGAATGCAAAACCGTGGAGTTATAGCGTCAGGAAGGAAAACCCGACTTATTTTTATATAGTAGATAATGGTCCTGATTCCTCTGTACGAAATATAAACTTAATTTAAACCATTGCTGTCTTTTACTAACATAAAGCGTGAGAAAAGGACGGCAACAGATAACAACTAACTTAGAAATGTCAAACTAGTTTTCGCCTTGAACATCACTGTGTTTTTAGAGCACACGTTTTTACTTGTCGACAAATTTGTATGAGAATTTAGGTAGGAAATAAATTTGACAGTTCTAATTTCGTCTGTCCTTTTCTTAATAGGTACAAGTGAAAAAGATACCGATGGACTAAAATTAGTTTAGTTCGTGTTTAACAGAATCGGGGCCATTAAGAATATAGTAGAACTAGCTGTACCCGCGACGTTGTTCGCGTTGATCAGTCATAACCATTGGAACGACAGTGGCGCCATCTGTCGACAATTGTTCTTACAGTCAACAGCAAAAGTAGATGATCAAAATCAGAAATTCAATACTAATGAACGGAGTTCGCGTCAGAACTGTGTGGCGTCGAAGTGATTCAAAAGATTGTAAATTATACCAGTATTTTTTTTACTATTATACTTTTTTACTATTTACTAAATTACTACTAGTACAGTTGCCAGATATTCGTGATCGGTTTTGACTTCAAAAGTTATCTCACAATCGAACCAATGTACTTCGGTTTAACAGTCAAATTACTAACCACTCGACCAACAGGCTAGTCATGCAAACTGATTTCGTTTCTAACACAGAACATTGGAAAAGCCACCAAGTAAGAAAGAGGATGCCGAAGAATCGAACCCCACACCTCCAGAAGAACAACCCACCATTGTTGAAGAACAAGTCATTAAGGTAATTCATTATTCAGTAAGCGGTAGCCAAATGGCTAGGGCATCGGACTTGCGATCATGTGGTTGCGGGTTCGAATCCCACTCATTACACTACAAACGTGAACCCACTCGTAACACAAGCATTCAGCTTAGCACGAGGGGTTAACAAGAATACTAGCAAAGTACGACCCACATTGCTTGTAAGATATTTAAAGATATAAAATAAGGAATGGTTGTAGTATAATTTATTTAGAGCTCTTTCCCCTATACAGCCCCCATAGACAAGGTACACTTCTACAAGCTACAGAAATCGCTTAAATTAGAGTCCGTTTCACGAAAGAAGTCCCACGGCAATAAGTGGAACTAATTATGACAATAATGAAAACCCCAAACTGCGGAATAATTTACCCCTCCATATAATGTGTTCACCTAAGGCTCAAGTCGCCAGGTATATAAATACATTTTAGGGGAATGTACAACATTAGAGGTTAGCAAAATTCTGTAGCATGACTGACACTAGCGCCGCGTCTGTGGGACTTCTTTCGTGAAACGGACTTTATAAGTCACGTGACTTACACTTGTCACTTTCATACATTATGACGTGGTGGTGGCGTTATAATTTCCAACCTGTATAAGCATACCTACAACTTACTTAGGTTTTAGTACTTACTGTATGTATAGGTTGAAGTATGGGGTATGGGGTTCGTAGCTAACTGAAAGCTGTGAGGTTTGACCAATAATAGAGGTTTCACCGCGCTCGCCGCGGTTGGTCCGTGGATGGGTGACCATTTATAAACATACTGAGACCTCGGAAAGAACGTTATAATAAATAAATAATAAATATCTTGGGACAATCTCACACACGGTCATCTGATCCCAAACTAGGCAGAGCCTGTACTATGGTAACCAGACAACTGATAAACATACTTATATATTTCTAAATACATACATATTATAGATAAATAACACCCAGACACAGAACAAATGATCGTGCTCATCACACAACGATTTGTCCTGGGTGGGAATCGAACCCACGACCTCCGGCTTAGCAGTCAGGGTCACTAACCACTAGACCAACAGGCCCGTTAAGCACGTTCTGACTGTCCTACATCGTTCTTTGACAGTCGTTAAATCATTACAATTCTGACAACCAGTCTTACTATGGACTACTGTATTACCCAGTTAAATGGGTTGTGGAGGTCAGACAGGCAGTCGCTCTGTAAAATACGGTATTCAGCTAAATCCCGTGAGACTGGAAGCCGACCCCAACATAGCTTGGGAACTACTCAGGTGACGTCATAGAATGTAATCTTTGTTAACAGGAAGAGCCAGTTCAAATCCCTGAACCAGTACAAGAAGAGGTACAACATGAAGAAATTGAAACGGTAAATATATTGTGTAGCCGTATCTTTGAATAAGAATGTTAAAAAAATTCAAGACTAAACAGCGGATAACAAAAACACTGTCCGATCCCTGAGAGTATTATTCGGTTTCGTACTGCGAACACATATACGTAGCCATTAAATGGATTGGAGATTATTATTTTTCCCCAGTGGAAATAATTAAATAATAATAAAAACTGATCCAAGGCAACAGCAACACTGACCGCTCCTCAAAGTTCACGTACTTACTACCTACAGCTTTGTGTCAAAGAAGCCGCCTATGCGAGACGGTTCATGAACTACCACGAATACGCCTTTATTGGATCTGACAGGGGTTTTGTTACATGTTGTATATAATGGAACAGAACCCTTCGGTGGCTAGATTTATTAATATAAATTACTAGCTGTTTCCCGCAGCTCCGCCCGCGGTCTAAATTTTTTTTAATGTAATTGAGAATTTTCTTTACTATAAACCTCACGGAGCCCGAGACCTTTCCAACGAATGCAAAACCGTGGAAATCGGTTCGTGCGTTCTGGAGTTATAGCGTCAGGAAGGAAAACCCGACTTATTTTTATATAGTAGATTATATTGACAGGTACCAGAACAACCTACACAGCCACCGGAAACGATTACCACAGAGTTGACACCGGAAACGGAAGTGAGAATCGCCTTCCCGGAAGTCAAGTTCCCGACCACAGAGATCAAGGTTATACAGCCTGAAGTCCAGAAGGTATGACTTATAATACCGGCCTATAAATGTCCCACTGTTGGGCAGGCCTCTTCTCATATAAAGAAGGAATGAGCATTGATCACTTCGCTAGCTCATTGCGGGCGATTTCAGATTCCAATTTTTGGAATCCAGGTTTCCTCACGATGTTTTCCTTCACCGTTTGTCAATGGTGTCTTATCTATTCACCTATATGGATAAATAAAATTGGGGTGTCTGTTTTTAATATTAAAAAAAACTGCTTATTATAAACTAGCTTCTGCCCGCGACTTCGTCTGCGTGGACTTTAGAATTGGGTCCAAAAAGAAAAATGTGAAAGTAATTAGAAATTGAATAAATTTTCACCAGTGTTATATCTTGCGTTGTAATAGAGAAACATACCAAATTTCAAAGCTGTCTATGCCCTGTCCTGTCTATCTGTCCTGTCTGTCTATGTCTGCCCACGGCTTAGCTCGTAATCAATTTTCAATTTTCCCTCGGGAACTACTTAAGGAATCGGGATAAAAGGTAGCCGATGTTCTTTTCCATGTCCAAGGCTACATGCATGCCAAATTTCATCCAAATCCGTTCAGCCGTTTTTGCGTGATTGAGTAACAAACATCCAAACATCCACACTTTCACATTTATAATATTAGTTGGATACTAGTGAGAAATACGTATTTATTTTTATAGATCAAAGAAGAGGTAAAAGAACCGGAGACTCCTTCAGAACCGGAAGCAGTTGAGGAGGAGGTCGTGGAGGAACCTCCGCCAGTTGCAGAAGTTGAGAGGTAAGAGTCTGCGCTTTATCTTGAGATCTCCACAGTTCCCATGATATCAACGACACTGTATTTGACTGTATAAAAGAAATTGTTCCTGGATGATAATCCAAATATATAACAAACTAGCTGCCCGGACAGACGTCGTTCTGCCAAAAGTAAATTAATTAAGGTAATTCCCGAGTTTAGGAACAGTTTTTTTTTTTTACTTATTATTTATTTTTTACACCTTTTAAACCTTCCCTGGACCTCCACGAACATTTCAAGATCAAAATCAGCTAAATCGGTTCAGCCGTTCTCGAGTTTTAGCGAGACTCACGAACAGCAATTGATTTTTATATATATAGATTACCTAAAGCTCTAAGGGAACTGCCACTTACTAAGTTTAAAAGAGCACTAAAGAAGTGGCTTCTTGACAAATGTTTTTATAGTGTCTCAGAGTTCATGACTCATAAATAATAAAATATTGTTGCAATGTAGGTATATATGCATATAATTGTTTGCTTAATATTTTTCTTTGGTTTTTTTTGTCGACAATAGGTCTAAACCTACGAAAATATTTGCATGCCTATGTTATGGCGGAATATGCCGAACCATGTATAATAAAAACCAACCAATTTGTAAACCATTTTTCACGCAAATAGAATATTCTTATTCTTATTCTATTCCTTTTTCATGAGAAGTGCACACTTTTTTGCACGCCTCATAAGCGAAGCGCTGAGGTGGGTATTACTGTCAGTTTACGCACACCGAGTGATTCTCCAACTTAAAATGTCACTATTTTTATTCTTTATTGCTTTTATCTATACATATAATAAATCTGTAGAAAAGTCATTTTTGTACATTGAAGAAATTGAAAAAAAAAATAGCCAGCGTGTGAAAAGATAACTAACAGAACCCATTTCCATCACTTTTGAAATTTTTGTCTGTTTGTCTGTTTATATGTTTGTTTGTGCGCACATCACGTAAAATCTATGAATCCCATGCAGACAATGTTTATATACAAAAAATATACGTAACTTGAGGTATTACTTAGTTTTGGTTTCATCGAAATCGGTTCATAAACAAAAAAGTTATGTACATTTGAATCAATAGAAAGCGATATCGGCGACACAAAGTCCAATTTAGGATGAGCTCTCATAAATATGGTCGTCCATATTAAATAGGGATCAAACTCGAAATTTACATAATCTCCATTCATCTGTACACGTAATCTTTGACATATAAACAAAAAAGTAACCATGGCGAAAATAACGTTGCCATAGCGATCAGTTTATTGAAGTATGAATAACTATTTAAGATGCTTACAGTAGTATTAAACAGCTCGGTGGTTATACGATAGGAAATGTGAAATATCTTGCTGCGTGTTCAAATCCTGATGTTACTACATATTTTGTTTTTTATTTCTAGAACCGACTTTCTTACAGAAGTACGAATAATAATATATCGAGCTAACCCTTTTTGTGTTTTGTATTATTTTTTAGTTTGTAATTTTTTACATGGCTAATTTTTTAGATAGCTTGCTGCTCATGTAATTTTTGATGCCTGATCGAGACAAACAAAAATGCATAAAGTTTTTACAATCACACTTTACTGTTAAACAGGTGAAGTTCATAGTCAGTTAGTTGATAAGTCCATCATCTAAATCCCGCAATTTCTGCGACTTACATAAAAGAAACCAAATTGTCAAATACCCGTTTCAGGCGACTTGAGCCATCTAAAGCGCATTCAGTCAGTCAAAAATATTTTTCACATGCATACCTATTACGACTGATCAGCGCGAACAACGTCGCGGGTACAGCTAGGTCATCAAGGTTACTTTATTCATATTTTTGTCTTTATTAAACTGAACGGACGGTATTTGAATCTCGCATCCACTACTGATTAATGCCTGTGTGTGACGAGATCTGATGGCAAACTGCTAAGCTGGCAAAAATAAATATACTTACAGGATATAGCGTATGTTCCAGCTTTTGATCTGGTCATTATTATCTATACCTGCTAATATTATAAAGCTGAAGAGTTTGTTTGTTTTTTTGTTTGTTTGAACGCGCTAATCTCAGGAAGTACTGATCCGATCTGAAAAATTCTTTTACTGTTAGATAGTCCACTTATTGAGGACGATAGGCTATTTTTCTTTTGGAAATCTATCCCCTAAGGGGGTGAAATAGGGGTTGAAAGTTTGTATGGGAAGTTCGGTATTTTCAATGATAGACACATGAAATTTGGTATACGGGTTTCTGGTTAGAGATAAATGAAGACGTATTTCAGCAATTTTGAAAATCATCCCCTTAAGAGGGTGAAATAGGGGTTGGAAGTTTGTAGGTTTATTAATTGTGTCGTTTTCAAAGATAGACACGTTTAATTTCATACAAGGGTTATTAGTTAGAAATAAATAAGACGTATTTCCGAGATTTTAGAAATCTACCTTCTAAGGGGGTGCAATAGGGGTTGAAAGTTTGTATGGGAAGTTCGGTATTTTCAATGATTGACGCATGAAATTTTGTATACGGGTTCCAGGATAGAAATAAATAATAAAGATGTATTTCAGTGATTTTAAAATTCATACCCCTAAGACAGTGAAATAGGGGTTGGAAGTTTGTAGGTACATGAATTGTGTCATTTTCAAAGATAGACACATTTAATTTCATACAAGGGTTATTAGTTAGAAATAAATAAGATGTATTTCCGAGATTTTAGAAATCTACCCCCTAAGGGGGTGAAATAGGGGTTGAAAGTTTTTATGGGAAGTTCGGTATTTTCAATGAAAGACACATGAACTTTTGTATACGGGTTTCTGGATAGAAATAAATGAACACGATTTCAGCGATTTTAAAAATCATCCCCCTAAGAGGGTGAAAAAGGGGTTGGAAGTTTGTAGGCATATGAATTGTGTCGTTTTCAAAGATAGACACATTCAATTTCAAACAAGGGTTATTAGTTAGAAATAAATAAGATGTATTTCCGAGATTTTAGAAATCTGCCCTCTAAGGGGGTGAAATAAGGGCTGAAATAGTTGGTATGTGAAGTTCAGTATTCTCAAAGATAGACAGATGAAAAGATAAATAGATAAGATAATGACCATCTAAGACATATCTATAATGACGACTCCCGTGGTCGAGTGGCGTTCACTCCGGTTTTTAAGGTGTCGCCAGCTCTAAGGTTCCAGGTTCGATCCCCGGACGGGCCCATGTAGAAAATCACTTTTATACATAGTCTGGAGTCTGGGTGTTTATGGTACCTTTTTTGTCTCCGATTCCATAACACAAATGCTTTTGCTACTTACTTGACTTTTATTATTATTTTAACGCCATATTATTAGATGAAAAATTTTATACATTCTCCTTACTTTGAAAATCACAGAATACATCTACCTTGAATACTACTCTTTACTTTACGCGCGAGCGAAGCCGCGGGCAACAGCTATATATTATAAAGCTGAAGAGTTTGTTTGTTTGAACGCGCTAAACTCAGGAAGTACGGGTCCGATTTGAAAAATTCTTTCACTGTTAGATAGTCCACTTATTGAGGAAGGCTATAAGCTACTTTTCTTTTGGAAATCTATCCCTTAAGGGGGTGAAATAGGGGTTGAAAGTTTGTATGGGAAGTTCGGTATTTTCAATGATAGACACATTCAATATCGTATAAGGGTTTCTGAATAGAAATAAATAAAGATGTATTTCAGCGATTTTAAAAATCATCCCCCTAAGAGGGTGAAAAAGGGGTTGGAAGTTTGTAGGCATATGAATTGTGTCGTTTTCAAAGATAGACACATTCAATTTCATACAAGGGTTATTAGTTAGAAATAAATAAGATGTATTTCCGAGATTTTAGAAATCTACCCCCTAAGGGGGTGAAATAGGGGTTGAAAGTTTTTATGGGAAGTTCGGTATTTTCAATGATAGACACATGAAATTTCGTATACGGGTTTCTGGATAGAAATAAATAAACACGACTTCAGCGATTTTAAAAATCATCCCCCGAAGAGGGTGAAAAAGGGGTTGGAAGTTTGTAGGCATATGAATTGTGTCGTTTTCAAAGATAGACACATTCAATTTCATACAAGGGTTATTAGTTAGAAATAAATAAGATGTATTTCCGAGATTTTAGAAATCTACCCTCTAAGGGGGTGAAATAAGGGCTGAAATAGTTAGGATGTGAAGTTCAGTATTCTCAAAGATAGACAGATGAAAAAATAAATAGATAAGATAATGACCATCTAAGACATATTAGCTAAAGAGCCAGTGGACGGCTACCTGTATGTATTTGACCAGACCTGGGATTTTGTACAGTGAGGCCTCTATACCTACCATATATGAGATGGGGGTTCACTAAGCCCTAACTGGTGGACGCGGCGCGCGCTCAAGTAAGACAGGTATCGATTTTTTGCGAATTTGAAATGCATTTGACCACGTCTGCCGTTTTGATATTTGAAAATATATTGTTATTATTATCTGAAAATAACAATGGCAGACCATTATCGCGCGTTTAGCATAGTGGCAGACAGTTAAGAAAGTGCCGAAAAAAATTAAATTTTGAAATTAATTGACCAGATCTGCCATTGATATATTTTATTTATTAGGGTCTTAAAAACTTATATTCATCACGGCAGACGACTTCATTGCGTACACACTTCAGCAGACAACAAAATCTTAGCTACTATCCGGTCAGATGTATGCAAAGACTGTTCATAGCTATCTTTCTTTTTTCCTCTATGGATTACTATTGTACTCATTCTAGCCTATAGTATTTTCTTTTATAGTTACTAGCATTCAAATCAATCGGGTTTTATACCTGAGAGGGCCTTCAGTTATATCCCATCCAGTTTGACCAGACCTGGGGTTTTGTATAGTGAGGCCCCTATACCTACCATATTTGAGATGGGGGTTCACTAAGCCCTAACTGGTGGACGCGGCGCGCGCTCAAGTAAGACAGGTATCGATTTTTAACGAATTTGAAATGCATTTGACCACGTCTGCCGTTTTGATATTTGAAAATATAGTATTCTTATTATCTAAAAATAACAATGGCAGACCATTATCGCGCGTTAAGCACAGTGGCAGACAGTTTAGAAAGTGTTGAAAAAATTAAATTTTGAAATTAATTGACCAGATCTGCCATTGATATATTTTATTTATTAGGGTCTTAAAAACTTATATTCATCACGGCAGATGGCTTCATGGCGTACACACTTCAGCAGACAATAAAATCTTAGCTATAACTAAAGGAGCTATAACTAACTATAACTGGAGACCCTCTCAGGTATAAAACCCGATTGATTTGAATGCTAGTAACTATAAAAGAAAATACTATAGGCTAGAATGAGTACAATAGTAATCCATAGAGGAAAAAAGAAAGATAGCTATGAACAGTCTTTGCATACATCTGACCGGATAGTAGCTAAGATTTTGTTGTCTGCTGAAGTGTGTACGCAATGAAGTCGTCTGCCGTGATGAATATAAGTTTTTAAGACCCTAATAAATAAAATATATCAATGGCAGATCTGGTCAATTAATTTCAAAATTTAATTTTTTTCGGCACTTTCTAAACTGTCTGCCATTATGCTAAACGCGCGATAATGGTCTGCCATTGTTATTTTCAGATAATAATAACAATATATTTTCAAATATCAAAACGGCAGACGTGGTCAAATGCATTTCAAATTCGCAAAAAATCGATACCTGTCTTACTTGAGCGCGCGCCGCGTCCACCAGTTAGGGCTTAGTGAACCCCCATCTCATATATGGTAGGTATAGAGGCCTCACTGTACAAAATCCCAGGTCTGGTCAAATACATACAGGTAGCCGTCCACTGGCTCTTTAGCTATATCTATAATGACGACTCCCGTGGTCGAGTGGCGTTCACTCCGGTTTTTAAGGTGTCGCCAGCTCTAAGGTTCCAGGTTCGATCCCCGGACGGGTCCATGTAGAAAATCACTTTTATACATAGTCTGGAGTCTGGGTGTTTATGGTACCTTTTTGTCACCGATTCCATAACACAAATGCTTTTGCTACTTACTTTACTTTTATTATTATTTTAACGCCATAAGATTAGATGAAAAATTTTATACATTCTCCTTACTTTGAAAATCACAGAATACATCTACCTTTAATACTACTCTTTACTTTACGCGCGAGCGAAGCCGCGGGCAACAGCTAGTAAGTGAATATAAATAGACAAATGTTGAGAAAAAACACTATTTTTAACACTCGTGATATTTTTAAATCTCTTTTTATTATTTAAACTAATTAAAGAATTGTTTAAAAAAGTTCAGTCTTTGACGTCCGTGTGTCTGTATGTGCGGATCGCGTATCTTGTGGTCACGATAACGAGCGAAATTATTACTTCACTTATTTATAGATATTCTCAAGAAAATGATATGATTTTGTAAAAACGCCAGCACAGCAAGACGACTTTTAGTTAAATCATTTTTTACTTAATTGTTATCCTATTCGATATAGGCCTATAAACACAGGCCTCTTCCCATATAGAGAAGGAATGAGCAATTATCACCACGCTTGCTCATTGCGGGCGATTTCAGATTAAAATTCTTTGGTATCCAGGTTTCCTCACGATGTTTTCATTCACTGTTAGTCAATGACGTTTTAGAATGACTAAAAAAGTACATAATATAATTTTGAAAGAGTCAAAGTACATAATATAACTTTGAAAATTTCCTCACGATGTATTCCTTCACCGTTTGTCAATGATGTCTTAGAATGATTAAGAGAGAACATATAACTCTGAGTAAAGCCACATTGGTACTAGTTTGCCTGGGTTCGAACCTACAACCATGTGCATGCGAATCCAGTCGTTACGACTATATAACCCTGTATATATGACCATTCTATAGGGTGTTACAAAACTCCCCGTAAAGCCGAACATTCATTTATGAATGAAAAATAGAAAACCTATTAAAGTAGACAATTATTAGGTAAAATAGGTACGTAGGCCTTTCTGTTAAATATTCTGGTTCCCTGACATGACAGCTTGCTAGGGTTGACAACATTTTTGGCTTTGATAATTAATTATATCTTTACAGAGTATTTTGTTACACGTTGTATATGAATGCTAAATATTAAATAAAAACAATGTTTACCCAGCTCTGCACAAGAAGATGAGACTCCAATTGAGAAAGAGATAGAAACAAAGCCTGTTGAAGAAACACCGACTGAAGAAGAATCACAGCCGGAGGTTATCGCGCCGGAAGCGATCCCGCTACCTCCGGAACCGGAACCGGAGCCGGATGTGCAGCCGGATGCGGAACCGGAAGTGGTTGAGGAACCGGAAGAGCCGACAGTAAATACTGGTAAGCTTATCATGAGTTTTAGAAACAGATCCTGGTTCGGCATAGATACTAGTTTTATGATGAGAAACCGGTGCCGGATGTAAATCGGAGTCAGATGTGGAATCGAAGCCGGATGTGGAATTGAAGCCAGATGTGGAACCTGAGCCGGATGTGTTACTGGAACAGGATGTAGAATTGGAGACGCCGCATTCTGCTGTCAGTTATTATTTAATTTGCTTATCATTTTTTTAATAACGACTGGCCTGTTGGTCTAGTGGTTAGTGACCCTCACTGCTAAGCCGGAGGTCGTGGGTTCGATTCCCACCCAGGACTAATGTTTGTGTGATTAGCACGATCATTTGTTCTGTGTCTGGGGGTAATTTATCTATAATATGTATGAATTTAGAACTATATAAGAATGTTTATCAGTTGTCTGGTTGCCATAGTACGGGCTCTGCCTAGTTTGGGATCAGATGGCCGTGTGTAAGCTGATATATTATACATAAAAAAATGTTTTTACTGATATCATTTGTAGCAACCAAACGGCGTTCGTCAGTTAGTTACATAAATCCTAAATCACAAATATTTTTTAGAACCACCAGCGCCAGCGGATGAGGAAGTGACATCATTACCGCAAGCTCGAACAGATAGTATAGAGCATAAGTTAGAGATGATGGAGAAGGGAGAAGATGAACAGAAGAAAGTAGAAGATATCAAGAAGGAGGAAGAGTCTGAGGTAAGTTCTGTATTTTTATATTTCTTTTGTGAAATCGAGTGTTGAGGTCAGGTTATAAAACAATAAGATAACTTGTAAATTAAATACAAAATAGAAAGAAGAAAATTGGAACCTCCGGCAGGACTCGAACCTGCGACTCCTGGTTCAACGCACCAGTCGCTTTCCCAACTAAGCTAAAGAGGTCACTACCCGAGGGTTAAAATTTCTCCTTCCCTATTTTTATTGCACGTCTGCGACAACGTGTGCGACATCTGACAATCCAAAATAGATTGGGTTTTACCGACTTGATTAACAATTGGTTAATTCGAAGTCTTATAGATGAAATCAAAATCAAACAATCAAAAATATGATAAAAAGATTAATTTTCTAAAAGTAAATCATATATGGCGGCAACGGCCGCCATATATTTTTATTTTCAACAAAAGCATAGCTAGTATCACTTGGGAAGATGTAAGAATTATAAAGATCCAAATATGTTAGGCATTCAGTAGTAAGGTGTTGAGGTTAAAAACTCCATGCACACATGAAAAGTTGAGCTATACGGCAGCAGTAGGCAGGCGAGAAGGAGCCTGCTTACTGCCGTATATGTGAGAAAAGAGAGGCCAGACAGAGTGCCGTCGTAACGCGTTACGTTACGAAGCTGTTTACACTCCCATTAGAAGTTATCACTTCGAAATCACTGTTCGCTTTTGTTATAATTCTTAAATTGTTTAGTCTTTATCAAATTAAAAAATATATATATTTCTCTTATGCCCGGCAGACTACTATTATTTGAACGTGTAGTTATCTTAAAAGCAAAATTGAAAAAAAAATGCATCTGCGAGACCACTATCTACAGTTTCTACGGGTGCCTGGCACACGAATGTTTGTGCAACCAGTCGCACTGTAGCTGTGTTTCCCGGGTGGCTCAAGTTGTATAGAGAGTCCAATACCTGATGTCAATTTGGTGGTGTAACGTACGGAATAGAAGCAGTTCAGATTCCCATAAGAAGTTATCACTTCAAAAACATTGTTCTCTTTTGTTATAATTCTTGAATTATGTAGTCTTAACCAAATTATTGAAAACTAGTATAGAAGTATAGACATCATTTTGTTCTATCATTAATAGTTTTCGCAACGCACGCGATTGAAGGAAGTTATTGGTTTATTTTTTTTTAACTTGGGTTAGATTATTCAAGTTTTAGGAAGCATCCCAAATTTTTTTTGAAAATGAAACAGCCTATGTCACTCGGGAATAGTGTAGCTTGCCAACTGTGAAATAATTTTTTAAATCAGTCCAGTAGTTTCGGAGCCTATTCATTCCAAACAAATAAACAAAAAATCAAACCTTTCCTCTTTATAATATTAGTATAGAAAAAATCTCTTTCCGGCAGACTACTATTTTGAATGTATACTTATCATAAATCTTCTCTACAATCAGGACTCCATACCTCTCAAGGAGATGGTAAGAGAAGAGCCAGCACAAGAAGCAGAAATCAAAGAGGAGAGGGAGAAGGATGTAGAAGATACTCACACGGAGACTGATGACGACACTCCTATGGAGGTAAGATATGTAAGAAACTCTTCAAATTTAAGTAGCCGTTAAGTTAAGGTTTCAGCCGCAACAGATTTGAGATCGTCTTAATGTAACCGAATGCGGAACTGTAACCGGATGCGGATGTGTTTTTCGTTGGTATGTATCAAAGTCAAATAAATTGTTTCTTTTTCTCACTGCTGGGCAAAGGCCTCTTCTCATATAAAGATGGAACAAGCTTCTCTAAAAGATATGATAAGAGAAGAGAGGTAGGGACCTGAAGATTTTAAGTTGCCGGTAACTTCGAAATTAGCGAAAGATATTTATGAAGGCATTTGAGAATTCGGAGCCGGATGCGGATGTGATGAACCAGAAGCAGATGTGGAGATTTGGTTAGTATTAAAGTTTAGTAAATATTTTCAGTCGCAACAGATTGAAAGCGTCATCTTAAAGTTAAGTGTTATTTGATTATTCGGGGATCAATCGTAGAGTCAACAACAAAAGTAGATGATCAAAATCAGAAATTCAACACTAACGTTGAATATACGCACTCCTTTTAAATTAATCCTGTATACACAACTAAAGTATAATGATTATAAATTATCTCTTTTGCAGTTAAGTCGTGAAGAAGAGAAAGATGGAAAGAAGAAGAGAGATTACTCTCGCAAGAAGAAATCTGATTCTAGAAGTAAGTTTATAATAATATTTATGTGTTTTTCTTTAATATTGTAAAATTAATTTATTACTAGCTGCCCGGACAGACTTCGTTCTGTCAAAAGTAAATTAATTAAGGTAATTCCCGAGTTTAGGAAAAGTTTTTTTTTTACTTATTATTTATATTTTACACCTTTTAAACCTTCCCTAGACTTCCACAAACAGTTCAAAATCAAAATCAGCTAAATCGGTTCAGCCGTTCTTGAGTTTTAGCGAGACTCACGAACAGCAATTGATTTTTATATATATAGATTACTTTTGAAAGCGCCTTAAATTAAAAAGACTAAAAAGGACTTAAGGAGGAACTTAAGGACTAGACTACAAACTTTTATGAACTCAAACAGATTTACGTAACATGTTAATGCAATAAAATTCCAAAAATTAAGTAATGGCTGACCTGTTGGTTAGTGACCCTGACTGCGAAGCTGGAGGTCGTAGGTTCGACGCCCAAGACAAATCTTTGTGTCATGATGCCACATGCAGCAAGTTCACAATCATATCTATATCATATTACAGCATGTTCCGGTTCCGAGAGTGCAGCTGAAGCGAGCGCTCCTGAGTCTCCAAGCACCAACGACGCCGAGAGACAACACCGACTGTGGAAGAAGTCCGTCATGCTTGTGTACAGCAGGTATGGAGATATACAACATGTAACAAAAACCCTGTCCGATCCCTGAGAGTATTATTCGGTATCGTACTGCGAACACATATACGTAGTCATTAAATGGATTGGAGATTATTATTTATCCCCAGTGAAAAACTGATCCAAGGCAACAGCAACACTGACCGCTCCTCAAAGTTCACGTACTTACTACCTGCAGCTTTGTGTCAAAGAAGCCGCCTATGCGAGACGGTTCATGAACTGTACCACGAATACGTCTCGGATCGGACAGGGGTTTTATTACATGCTGTACATACAAACATACATACATTACCTCGACTGTGAAAGGAGTACGTATACAGCAGTTACGGAGATATAAACACACAGTGATACATACACACTGGATGGATGGGTGACCATTTATAAACATATAGAGACCCCTCCTTGCCTCGGAAAGCACGTTAAGCCGTTGGTCCCGACTGTCATACAGTGATCTTTGACAGTCGTTAAGTCATTACAATTCTGACAACCAGTCTTACTATGGGATACTGTGTTACCTAGCAATAGGTTGAGGAGGTCAGATAAGCAGTCGCTCCATGTAAAATACGGTATTCAGCTAAATCCGGTAAGACTGGAAGACGACCCCAACATAGCTTAGGAATAGGGTATGCAGAAGTTTGGTCACAATATAGATTAAATGGTTTTTTTTAGGTTATGCGCCCACAAATACGCGTCACTGTTCCTCCGACCAATCAGCGACGAGGAAGCTCCCGGGTACAGCATGGTGGTCAAGCGACCCATGGATTTTACGACCATCAGGAAGAACATCGACTCCGGTGTCATAAGGTAAGCGTCATACAGAGAACAAGCATTGATCACCACGCTTGTGAGTCCCACGGTGGGCGCCATTACCGAAACTGATATTTTTAACATCACGTACATTACACATACATACACACCTACATACATTGCTCCGAATCCAAAGGTAGCTAAAGCACTTGTGTTATGGAATCAGAGACAACGAAGGTACCACAGACACCCAGACCCGAGAATAATTTATAATAACACCAGCCTGTAACTGTCCTGCTGCAGGCCTCATACAGAGAATGTATCCATATCGTCGCAAACTTTCAAATAATTAAGAGTCAATCTTTTGATGACCTCCGTGGTCGAGTGGCGTACACACCGGTTTTCAAGGTTTTGCTAGCGCTGAGGTCTCGGGTTTGATTCCCGGATGGGTCAATGTGGAGACACACTACCTACATTCTAAGCAAATAAAGACCTATTCTATTCTATTCACTTTTCTATATTTGTCTCGGGTCTGGGTGTTTGTGGTACCTTCGTTGTCTCTGATTCCATAACACAAGTGCTTTAGCTACTTTGGGTTCGGAGCAATGTATGTGATGAAGCTCATTCTACCATCATTAAGGTAGAACGAGCAACTTCCCATATCAAGACAAATACCACCTCAGTCGGCCCGTGACCATGGCACCTGCAAAGGCGTCGAAACGTCGGGAACTAAAATCAAAATAAACCGCGATAGAATCCGTTTTAAAGTAGTTTTATTTCAATCTAATATTCGCAAACCTCAGAAAACAATTTGTCCACATTTATTTATTGATTTTATTATTTATATGTTACAGAACGACGGCGCAGTTCCAACGTGACGTTTTATTAATGTTATCCAACGCCCTCATGTACAATAGCAGTGAGCATAGCGTGTACACAATGGCTAAAGAAATGCACGCAGAGGTAAGATTGTTAATTACGTATATACATATTTATCCTCCCGGCTCGGCTAAGTGTAAGCCGTACGGTTTGACCGATACTAAAAGTCCGCGCTCGCTACGGTTGGTCCGTGGATGGGTGACCATTTGTAAATATATCGAGACCCCTCCGTGCCGAGGCAAGCACGCTAAGCTGTTGGTCCCGACTGTCATACAGTGATCTTTGATAGTCGTTAAGTCATTGCACGTTCAAACAAGTTTACTAGTAATGTGTGACCCACATTGCTAGTAATCTTTTAAAAAAAAAAAAAAAAAACAATTTACTATGGAATACTGTATTACCTAGCAATGGGTTGTGGAGGTCAGATAGGCAGTCGAACTGTAAAATACGGTATTCAGCTAAATCCAGTAGGACTGGACGCCGACCCCAAAATAGCTTCGGAAAAGGCTAGCAGATGATGAAATTTATCTTTCCGCTCATATTCTAATTGGAAAAAAAAAGCGAGACTGTCACTAAGCGCCGGTAGCCTAATGGCTAGGGCGTCGGACTTGCGATTATTATTATCAGTATTCTTGTTAACCCTCGTGCTAAGCTAAATGCTTGTGTTACGAGTGGGTTCACATCGGTAGTGCGATGGGTGTGATTCGAACTAACAACCTCATGTTCACAAATCCGACGCTTAAGCCATTAGACTACCGCCTCTTAATGTTTTTTTCTATGTGTGTTATTCGGTATGTTATATTAGGCGCTGGGCCAGCTCGGCATGCTGCTGGCGGCGCAAGCTCACGCCGGGCTCGTGGAGTCCGCACCGGCGAGGAGGAAGCGACGCCGCGAACACTCGCCGCGACCACCGCCACACAAGCGACACCACTGACCACACTTGTAACACAGCGCGCAGCATGATAACCACACGTGAAATATTAAGCGCGCAACAAACTGACCACACGTGCTACACAGCGTGCAACAAACTGACCACACTTGTTACACACAGCGTGCAACAAACTGACCACACTTGTTACACACAGCACGCAACAAACTGACCACACTTGTTACACACAGCACGCAACAAACTGACCACACTTGTTACACACAGCGCGCAGCAAACTGACCACACGTGTTACACACAGCGCGCAGCAAACTGACCACACGTGTTACACACAGCGCGCAGCAAACTGACCACACGTGTTACACACAGCGCGCAGCAAACTGACCACACGTGCTACACAGCGCGCAGCAAGGTGACCACACGTGTTACACACAGCGCGCAGCAAACTGACCACACTTGTAACACACAGCGCGCAACAAACTGACCACACGTGTTACACACAGCGCGCAGCAAACTGACCACACTTGTTATACACAGCGCGCAACAAACTGACCACACGTGTTACACACAGCGCGCAGCAAACTGAACACACTTGTTACACACAGCGCGCAATAAACTGACCACACGTGTTACACACAGCGCGCAACAAACTGACCACAATTGTTACACACAGCGCGCAGAAAACTGACCACACATGTTACACACAGCGTGCAGAAAACTGACCACACTTGTTATAATCAGCGCGCAACAAACTGACCACACGCGAACACTCACCATGAAATTTATTGCATTGAAACCAACAGTGAAAGGGTACAAAGGCGGACTTATCGCTAATACAATAGAATGACCAGGAAAGATAGAAAAACAAGTAGATAAAGGGACAGGTACAACATATCAAGCTTTTACCAAAGTATATCTATACAACATTTCAGCTCTAAAACATAAAAAAACGAATTGAGGTCCTCCTAAAATTGGTTCAATAATATAATTGATATTAAATTTTTCACGTACATTATTCAACTCTAAAAATCGTATACGTGTCACTGTATTGACGAGTGTCAATATCTCAATTATCGCACTCGTTAAAAGTTAAGATCATACTCCCATGATCTGGTTATCATTTTTCATGTCGAATAATTGAGGCGTTAAATTGGATACCAATTATTTTATTAACTCATTATAAGATGTTTTTTGTAGACTTATGTCAGCTGCAATCTTCGTCGCTTTCTATACAGGATTATTTTTTATGGAGTGCGTATATTCAACGAGGTAATCAGATGCATGAAACTGTACAACTTTTCCTAAGAAACATGGGTCGAGATCTTAATATTGAAAATCAACTTTTCATAGGTACTGACATAAGTCACGAGACCTGTCACTTTTGACAATTTCATTTTCAATTTTAAGATTTCGACCTATGTTCCTTGGGAAAAGTTGTTCAGTTTTATGCACCTGATTACCTCGTTGAATATACGCACTCCATAATAAATAATCCTGTATATTGCTGGATATAACCTTGCGTTAACATCCAGTCAAGTGATTTAGCTGTCATCTTGTATATAACAGTTTAGATTTGAACTCACAATCAGTAATGTTATATCAATCTGATATTTTGAATTTAGTATTGTTACAAAATTAAACCTAAAACTTTGAAGAAGAACAAATCGTCTAAAAAACATAAAATGAATGTATTAAGCACGTCTTAAACAGGGTGGATTATTTAATGTCACCTAGCGGGACTGTACTCTTAAGTACAGGGTTATTGGCTATAGCAGTTGTCAACGAATGTAAGCGGCGGTAGCCTAATGGCTAGGGCGTCGGACTTGCGATCATATGGTTGCGGGTTCGAATCCCACCCATTACACTACCGACGTGACCCCACTCGTAACACAAGCATCTTAGCTTAGCACGAGGGGTTAACGAGATTACTAGTAATGGGCTATCCACATAGCTAGTAATCATTTAAAAAAACTGTCGTTCTCCACCAATTAGAGACAAGCTACTGGCCTGCGATTGGTCGAGATTGACAGATAGACTTTATGCGACACTAGCGAATTTTTGAGTCGCTTATTTTGCGTACCCGTTGAGTACCAAACAAAACTGTGAAGGCACAAATTTCGTGTAGGTAAAGTTGATGACCAACTAGATCTATTACAACGTAGTCAGTCACCGACGTTAGCCAATATTAGATTTGTTTTTAGCGTAATTTTTATTCAATAAAAATCACTTGGGATTTTCAATTAGAGATAGCCAATAACCCCTCTGGAGATAGCAAGTATTATACACATATTTTTATTATTATTAATTTTTGTCCAAAAGTTATCCTTTTTTTATATAAGCATGTTCCCTTTGAGGTATTTTCCCTCCGGGTCGCATTAAGAAATTCTACCCTGTATATGAAAAAGCAAGTTAAAATCCGCTGTCTTAGTAGCTTCAATCTGCTTTTATATAGACTCTCCATAATAGAATTAATAGACAAACAGCATAATACCCTGAGATTCCCAATGAATATATGTAAGTATCTATGTTTATACCAAACTTTTCATCCCGGATACATAAATAATATACTTCGGATATTTAATTTTTGACATGCTCAAAACAAGAACAGACAGCCGTTTTTTTTTTGTTCCACGAATAATGGTCAAATCAACCCTTACTAAAAACCAGTTTTTTGATCCCGAGTTAACTCAACCAATGGTTAAATGTGCTAACTAATGGTTTCAAACTTCAGTAGAACTTGTTTATTCATCAATCTTGCTTCTAACAAATTGTTACCGGTAATTCGGGGTGTATTGCAACTTATGAGGTAAATAACAACATGTTTTGGAATTCATTTGACGATAAATTGGCGACATTCCTAAACGCTAGTATAATAAAAGCAGGAACGTCAATATTAAACCTACAGATTTTTTTTTTTAATTTTAAGTTGATATCGCCAATTTTTCATTAAATTAATTTATAAAAATGTTGTTATTCACGTCATAAGTTGCAATACACCCCGAATTACGGTATATAATTAACTCTCCAACTTATTTGACCAACCAAACCATTAGTTAGCATATTTAACCATTGGTTTAGTTAACTCGCGATCAAAAACCTGGGCTTAAGAGATACTGTCCACCAAGCAATATGATTGTAATGAATACAGTGCTGTAGATATTTCCCAAACTCTGTATAAGTTATATCGCGACCGTCTCTCTGCCCTCTCTAGACAAGTAACATTTTTACAAGAGAACAATGATCCAATCACTCAAATGTATAGAAGTGACAAGTCTAAGTCACGTGACTTTTTGAAAACATGACATTTCCATTCATTTTATGTCACAGTGCTACAAACTTATCTGTCCTGGTGACGGCGTCGCTTTTGTTGAATTTAGTATAATACCGGCCTATAAACGTCCCACTGCTGGGCACAAGCCTCTTAGAGAAGGAATGAGCATTGATCACCACGCTTGCTCATTGCGGGTTGGCGATTTCAGATTAAAATTTTTGTAATCCAGGTTTCCTCACGATGTTTTCCTTGTCAATGATGTCTTAGAATGATTAAAAAAGACAAATAAATTGGTACTTGCCTGGTTTTGAACCTGTAACCGTGTGCATGCGAATCCGGTCATTGAACCGCTATGCCATCACGACACTGAATTTAGTGTTACCACTCAATAGAATTTCCGTGGTTTTTATGTTAAAAATAATTTCCTCGCCGAAGTGTACAAGGAGACAATTAAATATTAAATTCCGATTATTTTATATTTAAGATATACAAAATTGGCAAAATAATATTAGTTCCAAATATGGCCACCGGATCAGGTAACTGTGGCGCTGTACGCAATTTCTATCATATTCAAAGCTTCTAGAAACTTAGTCTAATTTACATGGGTTGAGCGACGAAACAAACCTTTTTTTAAATACATAGTAAGCATTAAGTACAAGAATGATATAAATAATTGAGAATTTGTGCGTTTTGTGATCGTGGCTCTATCTTTTATTAGTATGTATAGTAATTATGTATTTTTTGTAGTAAATAAATGACAATAATGCAATTTTTTGTTTTATTTTTCTGTTTACCTGTACTCTATTTAATTCATAGCTGACTGACTGATACTGTAATGTAAAATAACAAGTTACAGGCCAAAGCCTCTGTCGCGGTCGCAGACATTGCTGATCATGGAACTGAATATCTACCTAGAAAAAAAATGTGTGTAATTCACATGTAGAAATGAAACCTTCAAAATTTTTGCTTCAATGTGATTTGATTCCGTTGAACTTTTGCTGTCTTTTTCATCTTGTTTTTCCTTTTTTTTTCGATAATCGCGACAATATTCTGCATTAGTTTAATTTATTATATTCAAAGAATTAAAAAAAATGATGAAAAATCTAAAAAGGTATAATACGTACACGTATACAAAACACCACGGCTGTTGTGATGCCTATCTCATTTTACCGGCCTATAAACGTCCCACTGCTGGGCACAGGCCTCTTCCCATATAGAGAAGGGATGAGCATTGATCACCACGCTTGCTCATTGCGGGTTGGCGATTTCAGATTCCAATATTTTGAAATCCAGGTTTCCTCACGATGTTTTCCTTCACCGTTTGTCAATGATGTCTTAGAATGATTAAGAAAGTACATATAACTTTGAAAAAGTCACATTGGTACTTGCCTGGGTTCGAACCTACAACCATGTGCATGCGAATCCGGTAATTGAACCGCTAGGCTACCATGACATCTCATTTTAACCCTCATTAAATCTTATGAATTTGTGTCCGTCTCTTTTTACCGTCGCTGTTTTCGTTTCATCCACTTACAAATTACAACGATACTAAAGAAGTTTTCCACTTCAATAATTCATGCCGAAATCCATAACGCCTAACGGCACGCGGTCAATTTTTCAGCTCCACTGACGGCTCACTGTGCGTGAGCAATGTGTTGTGGCAATCGTTTGATATTCGATACTACGTAACAGATACAATAAATCTACCGCTTACTTGGTTTTTCGTAAATAATTAAATTTAAGTTTCGCTTCAGAAATGTTGTCCAACACACTGTGTACGTAATCTATGCTCTTTGTACAGCTCTAACGATTTCGCTCGATGAAGGACTCACGCGGTGTACAGCTCTCGCCAAAATTGATGGCCGCTCCGAAGCTAGCCGCATGACGCTGCGCAGAACACAGAATCAGGTATCAGCGGGACGTACGCGGGGCGGGGAGGCAGGGCACGCCCGCGCGCTGTCTTCCACCCGCAAGCGTCCTCGCCTCCCGCGCGTTCGTGCGAGTTTATGAGTAGCGTGTATCCGAGTTCGTACCGACGGCTACATTCAGAGCGGCCATAATGATAATATAATAATATCTTCTTAATAAATAATATCTTGGGACTAATCTCACACACGGCCATCTGATCCCAAACTAGGCAGAGCCTGTACTATGGTGACCAGACAACTGATAAACATACTTATATATTACTAAATACATACATATTATAGATAAATTACACCCAGACACAGAACAAATGATCGTGCTCATCACACAATGATTTGTCCTGAGTGGGAATCGAACCCACGACCTCCGGCTTAGCAGTCAGGGTCACTAACCACTAGACCAACAGGCTCGTCAAGATTGTCGAGTGCCGCGGTAATTTCGACTCGGCGCACGTCAAAAGCATATGTTTCTTCTTGCAGCGTCTTATAGGTTTATACAACGTAGGTATTATAGCTTTTGTATAAGAGTGATTTATGTACGTAGATCTATTATCTAATTTTTGCCACAACACACCGCTCACCCGTTTGTGTATATTTGTAGCAGACACGCTCGCATGCCTGCGCGTCGCTAACTAAGTGGCAGCGACCGGCACTCATATTTATAACCTCGCTATAGGTAAACTATGCTGTAGAGGGCGCTAAGGTGTGCCGATCGCAATGTACTATTTTTCTATTGGATTCTGATTGGCTGTTGTGAATATTTAATTAGGTACGGCACTCACTACTTTATGTTCCAATGTTGTTATATAGTTAGCTTATTAGTAAATAAATGGTTCGTTCTGGTTTTCACAAGATTCTTTTTACTTACCTACCTCCGAAGCTCCAAAGTACGTTTGATACCCTTTTGTGATAAGTTTAACCTTCCAGAATATGACAAAACGTCTGCGGGGTTAGCTAATTGATAAATGAATATAAATCCGTTTCGTGTGAAATAAAACAAAGAAGTCATCTATGATAATGTATTTTACTTAGTTTTACATCATACAACCTGATATCTGAATTCAAGTGAGACCGACAATCTATTAATAAAGTTATACAATGCGGATGACGTCACATCCGACAATACACGCTCCTCACATATACAGCCTACCCACATCCGATAATCGTTGACCGACTTTTTTTAGGAGAAAAATAACGTACTGATCGCAATAGTGCAACACATCCTACAACAAGTCGGTCAGAAACCGTATCAGAATCGGTCCTAACAACTCTGACGTGGGAAAGCTAACGCGAGTCAACTTTTATCTATTATAATGTACATGACATTACATAGTCACACAGTCATTAAAACGAATTATCGTTCTGTCAATTTCTAAGTATAAAAAATGTCTTTAATATACAAAAATGTCCACATCCTTTATCGATCCATATCTCCTTATAATAATTATATTTCAACCCACTCTTATTTAATTAGGGACCTCTCTATTTTTCGACAAGTATCTCTTGTATTTTCAACTCTATAAGTTACACAAAAAGCGCAAAATCCTTTAACACCCATATTTTCAGGCAATTTTGCTCTTTATTCTTCCAAGCTTAGAGTTTAATTTATTTTGTTAGTTTCTAAGTCATTTCCGTAAATATATTCCCAGTTCTTACAACTGTACAAGTAGTCTAATATTCGGATAATAATTAGTCAAAATTCCAAGATCGTTCTGAACTTGGATTATATCTCATTTTCTTCGAATATAGCAAAAACTCATTAACTTCTAATATAACAGAGAAATTGGTTTTAGGATTTATAAGCATCAAACCAGAAATTTATTACATTTTATATCACTTACTCAATTTATTTTTAATAAATGAGTTTCTGCTATATACACATAATTACTTTCTTAATCTTTACATAAATGTCCATATCCTTGAAAACTTAATTAAGATTCAAATAAGTAAAACATGATGTATCTTGAAAAAAAAAACAACAAATAATATGTGTTTACAATACTACACATAAAATAATTCAATCATAATAAAAAAATCATTTCTTGAAGTATACAAATGAATGAAAAATGTATTTATTTATACAACGCTAAGTTCAAATCACAGCTATAACAGCGGTAAGATTTCAAACAGGAATTCCCTATAGCCTAATTGCTAGGGCGTCGGACTTGCAATCATGTGATTACAGGTGCGAATCACACCCATTGCACTACCGATGACAACCCACTCGTAACACAAGCATTTAGCTTAGCACGAGGGGTTAACAAGATTACTAGTGACGTGTGCCCTACATTGCTCTAAAAAAGAGTCATAGATACATAACATGTGTAAAGTATTTGAACCATAATTAAGTTGAATGCGTCTTATCAGAGTTTTTTCATATACAATACCAAACGTAACTTTGTTTAAGTATATAATATGTAGCCAACAGCAAAAGTAGATAAACAAAATCAGAAATTCATAACTAATGAACGGAGTTCGCGTCGGAACTGTGTGGCGTCGAAGTGATTCAACGTATGTGATTCTAAATTATACCAAAGATTTATTACTAGTACAATTGTTATATATTCGTGATCAGTTTTGACTCCAAAAGTTATAAAATCAATTCATCATCTACTTTTGCTGTTGACTGTACACAAGAAGAATTGTAAATTAGGTCCTCAAAATACTGTTTATATACTTAGTATAAATATATCGAGAAGACCTAATTAAAACATATTTTCATATAAAAAATTGTTTCAATATTTCTACTGAACAGATTTATTTTCTTTGATTTATTGAACTTTTAACATAACACAGGAAAAATTATTTATTAAATAACTTGAGAAGTTCTAGACAGTTAGACAGACAGTTAAAAAAAATAGACACGGGTTTCCTTATCGAAACTATAAAAAACTGGCAATATTGAAGCTGTAAAGGTTCGGAGTAGATTGTGACGTCACGCCGTGGCAATAATTGTAGCACGAAGTGACGTCCCACGAAACTTCCATTGACTGTATCTTAACATTTTTATTGTTTGAGGAACAAATGAAAAATATATGTCCAATGTAAGTAACCTCTAAGAAACGAACCGGGAAAGAGAGAAAAATACTCTGAGTTGAGATAAAAGTTCAATCAAACATGTTTTTTATTCAACGGCAGGTATTACCGCGGGACAAAGTTAGTCTGTTTATATAATATATATAACAAAGAAATCTACCGTTTTGTACACAACAAAGTAAATAGTTATACAGGGGACACAAACGAAGCCGTCGATAACACATACTTAGAAACGTAAAATTGTATTACCTAAACGCCGGATGTGAGAATTAGACACGACTTACAATGGGGTCAAAAATCCGCCAGAGTCGCCAGTGTCGCATAAGGTCTGCCTGTCATTTTCCACCAATGGGAGACAAGCTACTGGGCTGCGATTGGTCGAGATTGACAGATAGGGATTACGTGACATTAGCGACCCTGGCGGATTTTCGACTCGCGATATTTGAAAAATATTACTTGCAATGTGGGTCGCACATTACTAGTAATCTCGTTACCCCCTCGTGCTAAGCTAAGATGCTTGTATTACGAGTGGGTTCACGTCGGTAGTGTAATGGTTGGGATTCGAACCCGCAACCACATGATCGCAAGTCTAACGCCCGAGCCATTAGGCTACCGCCGCTTAAATGATTAAATTAGTTCTGTTGCTTACTTTCTGTCGTTTGTTAGTATGCGAGTATAACTATCTAGTTTGATGTGTGTACATAATAGCAATTTTCATACATTGGTTCACTTAATGGTATTATACTTGGTATATGTTTTACTTGTGGTTCTGCCTGAGGGCGGCGGCGATGTCCCTGACGTCGAGCCTCACCTTCGGCTTGTGTTGCGGCGGCTCGAAGTAGAAGTCGAAGCGTTTGAAGGACTCGATCTCTCGCTCCGACACCTCCAGCGAGGATAGGTTCGTTATACTCGAGTCGGGTAGGAACACGCTCGATTCTATAAAATAAAAAATCACTCTTAAAGGGGGCGTTCAAGTATTATGTAACGCAATTGGGTATTTGACTGTTTTTTTTATTTCATAAATCAAAAAGTACTTCAAACTATAACGAATTCAAAAAACGACACACTAATTACTCTTATATTGAGCTAGGTACAAGCAATCCAATATTTTTAATTTGACAGAGATAGCGACAATGTATTGTGACGTCAATATGTATTTCTCCGAACTAGTCTGTGGCTGTCCCGTGCCAGGCATCGTTTTGCGAAAAAGAGATAGAGCATGCGACATCAACTAACTTTAGAAGCTTATAACTTATATAATCGTGTATATATTTTTGATATTTTTTCGCAATTTTGCTTCAATTTACGACTATTTTTAGAAACATTTGTCAGAAATCATTTTTCGATAGTATTCAAATACCCAATTAGGGGGGAGAAGGGGTCTCGTAAAACGTTACGATGCGTTACAGGGGCGGGAGGGGGTCTTCCTTACCACACGTTACGTAACATTGTTTTTGTTTTTATAAAAAAGTGGGGATTGAAAACTCCCAAATTGGCAACCCTTTTCATTTACGTTACATTTAAAATCTCTTGTTTTATTTAGTATTATTACCGCAAAAGCAATTAAAAGTATACTAAGGATAAAAACTTAAACATAACTGTTTGCGACTTTAGGGTCAAAATAGTCACTTGAATGTTAAGTAACGTTTAGAGAGAGGGAGGGGGTACAGAAAAACGTTACGGTGCGTTACAAGGGGTGGAGGGGGAGGGGGGCTTCAAGAATTGCGTTACGTAATACTTGAACGCTCCCTAACCCTGGAATACTGAAAGGCTATTTAACTTTAAGATGTCCTTAACTGTATATCTAATTCACACTTTTTTTTTTAAATATCGACGCCCGCCCTAAGGAATTTAATCCTTGTGTCGCGGGGGTTTCACAAACATTCAAATTACATGCACAAAGAACACCCAGACTTGGAACAAGTATCTGTGGATCACACAAATGCTTGTCCCATGCGGGGATCGAGCCCGCAGCACGTCGCGCACTGTGGTCATTAGCGTGGTGACCTATACCACTCGGCTATCCGTGCTGTCGACTGTCTGTCTAATTGTCTATCTAATTCACACTTTAAAGTGAGAGAGACAGCATGAGACTTAACGGATGCTTAAAACTGATTGACGTTTCAGTATTCAGCGATAATATTGTAAGGGCGAAAGTTTGTGAGTGTATGTTTGGTAATTCTTCACGCTTCAAAGATTGGGCCAATTTTGATAAAATTTGGTATGGAGGTAGCTCATGATCTGCCTGGCCTTTTCCCGAGCTTATTATGTTAGGGTCGGCTCCATTATTATATTGCATTGGGCATGGAGTGGCTTACTAGGTAGTTAATAAATAAATAAACGTGAAAAACATCACATACATTGCTCCAAATCCAAAGTAAGTAGCTAAAGCACTTGTGTTATGGAATCAGAGACAACGAAGGTACCACAAACACCCAGACCCGAGACAATATAGAAAAGTGTTTTTCTACCTTGACCCGTCCGGGGATCGAACCCGGGACCTCAGAGCTGGCGACAACTTGTAAGCCGGTGTGTACGCCACTCGACCACGGAGGTCGTCAAAAGTTTAGTAAGGAAGGTAAGTGCTAAGATAACACGACAAGTAAGACATAACTGTCACTATCGCTAACGTGGTAGATGCCACGTTGGATTCAAGATCAAATCTCACTCAGTTTCTCACTTTCGACTCATTTTCGTAAATTTCCGAAGCGCGTGTCGTCGCCTTGTTACACCACGAACATAATAATAATATATAATAATATCTTGGGACAGCTCTCACGCGGCCATCTGATCCCAAACTAGGCAGAGCCTGTACTATGGCAACCAGACAACTCATAAACATATTTATCTAATTCTAAATACATACATAATTATGATAGATAAATAATGCTCGTGCTCATCACACAAAGATTTGTCCTGGGTGGGAATCGAACCCACGACCTCTTGCTTAGCAGTTAGGATCACTAACCACTAGAGCAACAGGCCCGTCAATAATTGCATGGAAGTTTTTTACTAACATAATTTTAAGTTATATACTAACAACTTTTGTAATATATGTATTAGTTTATAAGTTTTGATTTAATTTATGTATTTTATTACTATGGGCCTAGTTGCCTGAAATAAATGGTTATTATTATTATATAATATAGTGTGTCGTACGTAGGGCTCGTGGCTAAGTGTGAGCCGTGCGGTTTGACCGATAATAAAGGTTAAGCCGCGCTCGCCGCGGTTGGTCCGTGGATGATTTGTAAACATATCGAGACCCCTCCGTGCCTCGGAAAGCACGTTAAGCCGTTGGTCATACAGTGATCTTTGACAGTCGTTAAGTCATTACAATTCTGACAACCAGTCTTACTATGGGATACTGTATTACCTAGCAATAGGTTGTGGAGGTCAGATAGGCAGTCGCTCTGTAAAATACGGTATTCAGCTAAATCCGGTAAGACTGGAAGCCGACCCCAACATAGCTTGGGAAAAGGCTAGGCAGAAGGCAGAAGGAAGAAGTGTGTGGTACGTACCGGGGTCGGCGTGCGGCGGCGGTGGGCGCGCGCCGACGGGCCCGAAGCGCGTGTCGTCGCCGCCCGCGCCCGCGCCCGCGCCCGGCGCTGCAGAATACACTCTTGTTACTACTACACATCACTCATACAGGCTGCAATGTTTTAACGCCACCAGCGGCCGTACCATGACGTTTAAAGTAAGATTGTTCCATTCTTATTTCAGTGTGGGAAAGAGACAGAGTTATAAAGGTTATCTAGCGCCATCTCTTTCCCAAACTGGAATAAGAATGAAACAATAATATTTTAAACGTCATAGTACGGCCGCAGGCCCCGTAGTCAAGTGACATTTCTACAAGTCTTTGTGAAAACTCATCCATATCAGGGGGGTTATTCTCTAAGGCCCAGTTTTGTTATCCCTAGTTAACTCAACCAATGGTTAAAAATCCTAACTAATGGTTTCAAACCTTTTCATAAATTTTAATTATAAATAAAATTTAAATATAATTTTTAATAAGCGGCGGTAGCCTAATGGCTAGGGCGTCGGACTTGCGATCATGTGGTTGCGAGTTCGAATCCCAACCATTACACTACCGACGTGAACCCACTCGTAACACAAGCATCTTAGCTTAGCACGAGGGGTTAACGAGATTGCTAGTATGTGCAACCCACATTACTAGCAATCTTTATAAAAAAATAATAATAATAATTTAACAATTAACTCTACAACTAATTTGATCATTTGATAACCAAACAATTAATGAAAAAATGCGCTTTGAAACCATTAGTTAGCATATTCAACCATTGGTTGAGTTAACTCGGGTTCAAAAACTGAGCTTTAGTCCCAAAAAACCAAACATAACACAGATCAGTGTCAGATCAGAGTCACCGGGTATTATTAGTGTATACGTTATAGGCCATTGAATAGATTATTTACTTAGTACTAGTATAGAAAATCGAAACAGATAACACCTCTCTTAAACCTACATGTAACTACATGTTAACCGCTTGGACTTCAGAATAAGTTGTTTATAATGCTCGCTGATGTTAAAAATAGGAACAGACAGTTAGCCCGTTTTGTTCCTGAGTATAAACATAAAAGAAAAAACACAAACAGGTAAAATTGAGTGGACAGGGATATCAAACAATTTATTGTAAGGAATTTACACGTGTTATAGATAAAGATTGATAAATATTTGACCTTAAAGTACTTGAATTATTTATGAAGGCAAAATCATGGGACACAACTAGTGAATTAAAATTTTTTTTTTTCTGCAAACGACACAACGAAACATTTCAAATATCTTTTCAAATTAATCCTCGGGAATATAGTTGGAGTTTTGGTGATTGAGCTGTAACAATATCCAGGGTCATCAACAATAACAGGGTCCATAATTGTGACTTATATTTCCTTTTCCACCGAAATGTGCAAGCACCGAGCAAGTTTATTGGTCTTGCCAAAAATAAGGACTAATTACGGCAAAAAAAAGCTCAAATTTGAAGGAGCACAGCTTTACAATAAAATACCCTCACATATATGAACCCTGCACTCGTTTAACGCATTCAAAACTCAGCTTAGCCATTACCTAATTACAAACCAGATATCTGAGAAATGAGTGCGTTGGATGGGACTTGTTTATAGCTTTTTAGTCGGCACCAAATGTTGTCGAAACTAATCTTAGTTATTTTAAGTTATTGTTCTCAAGTAAGCAACATTATGTAATGTTTTTATTGAGAATAAAGTTTCTTTAAACCTAAATGTACATTATGGATTGCAATAAAGAATATAAATATCAAAGTAGCATGCTTACCGGCATCTCCAGAGGGAGCGGGCTCGTACAGCTGTGCGGGCCAGGCGGGCCGGCCGCGCTGAGCTGCCTCGCCACACGGCTCCTGTTGACGATACAAGGACATTTTAAAACCATCAACATGTATGCAAAGAATATCACTACCTAGTGTAGTTTCTACTCTTTAAGGTTTTATTATCAATCTATATATAAAAACTCTTCCGTTACTGACTGACTGACTGACAGACAACGCACAGCCGAAACTACTGATCGTAAAGAGCTGAAATTTGGCATGTGTGTTTGTTGGGAGGAGTAGGCTACCACTAAGAGAGGATTTTTGGAAATTCCCCCCCAAAGGAGAGAAAAGGGTGGTAAATTGAAAATGTTTATATCTCAATGGATTCACATAAAACTTTGTATGTAGGTTCCACCAGTGAAGCAAGTGAGCATTAAGTTAAGAAAGGGTTTTAGGACATGTAATCGATAGACCATGGAACAGGCGATAACTAAGTGAAAACCCAAATTCTGACGGAAGTCATTATTCCACGCGGACGAAGTCGCGAGCAAAAGCTAGTAGATCTATAAAAGTTCCTAGTGTCTTATCAGTGAAACCTAGATTATCTATATCTCATGTATAAAATATAAAAGGAATTATATAAACTGACATAGAATTAAAGGCTTTAAATGTCGATTTTTGTTATTTCAGGTAAGGCATTACCATTATATGTATTTTAACGTTTTTGAAATTCACCACCAAAAGGGTGAAATAGGTGTTTGAAGTTTTTCATATTCAAAGATAGAAGAAATTTCATGTACAGGCGTCTGATTAGATATAAATAAACAAGTTTTTTAGGAATTTAGGAAATTCACTCCCCCAAACGGGTGAAACCAACCCCTAGGTTGAAAGTAATATAATTTAAAAGAAAGATTTTTGTATAATATCATTAATGTTTTAAAATTTCTTAAGTGTTTTGTTTTTCTCATAATATTTTCTCATTTTCTCTAACATTGACCCGTCCGGGGCTCGAACCCGCTACTCAGAGCTGGCGACACCTTGAAAACCGGCGTGTACACCACTCGACCACGGAGGACGTCAAATCTATTATATATAATTCCAGTGTCACGATGTTTGTCCGGGATGAACTCCGAAACTACTGAACCGATTTTAATCAAATTTGTACACTGTGCAGTTTGATCCAACTTGAAAGATAATATAAAAAAATTATAAGATATATAAAAAAAATTAGACCGCCGCGCTGGCGAAGCTGCGGGAAACAGCTAGGATCTTATAATCTTTATGTTAAATCAAAACTCACCCCTGTCTTATAAAACTTGGATTCCGTAACATGGTGTATAGTCACTTCACTGTTCAACTTCGATCCAACCCTCAACCGTTGAAAATATGGCAAAGAGTCCCCATTAGCCACGTGGTTTGCCCCCACATCCTCCTTAACCTCATTACGATCACTGAACAACGCGTTCCTGAACACATTCCGGTCTTCCTGACCGAACGGGGTGTACAACCCTGCGTAGTCCTGCCTCTCTTCGTCACGTTTTAATGGAGTACCTATAGGCTCAGGACGTTGGATAGTTGAGTTTGCGAATAGAGAGGAATCGTTCTCGTATCTGTTTGAGTCCGGTCGAGTGCCTATTGGGTTCGGTGATACAACGGATTTGGGATTCTGTTCTTCATAGTATTCGGGGGTTAAGAAACTTCGTTGGTGATTGTCATCATTCGTTTTGAACAGTGAGTAGCCTTCATCGTTCTTCTGAGTGAACGATGCTAGATTCATGATCCTCGTTTGGAAGTCATCAGGTTTATTTTCCACGTACTGGGTCGGTGGTGTCGGGTTGTACGTGTTAGGGTTGACGTAGTTGTACTGTCCGTACATAGGGTTGACTTGAGGGGTTGGGTTTCTCACCCCCATAAGACTCTGTTGATGCATCATCGTCATCAAAGGATTCCTGATCGTATACATCCCATTTGAGGTCGGCGTTATGGTTGCTTGGCAGGCGTTCGGCGGCATCGGTATAGGGTCTGGGATTCGAATCTGTTCTTGCTTCTTTTGAGCTGTTTGATTGGTTATCTGTACTGGAGGTAGATTTGGGTGGAACATTGGGTTCCGCAGGGTAACGATCTTGGACCCGTCTGGTTTCGTGTCGGCTTCGGCGGCGGCGGCGGCTTTCTTTGCCTTCTTTTTGGCTTTCTTTGATTTGCCGACCGGGGCTGGCGGCGCTTCGGGTATCACCACAGGTTTTGGTGGTTCTGTAAGTGAAAATATTGGTTATTCAATATTACAGCTTTCTTTAGTGAAGAATAGTAATAACGCTATAATAATCTGCCGCGTGCTAGTGTAGGCTAGTGTTTTGAGCAAGTGTTGATATTTATACGGGTAGTTATCGTGTGGATTCTTCTTCATCTTTCTTCTTTATAAAAAACGACGCCCGCACTAAGGAATTTAATCCTTGTGTCGCGGGGGTTTCACAAACATTCAAATCACATACACAAAGAACACGCAGACTTGAAACAAACATTGGTGGATCACACAAATGCTTGTCCCATGCGGGGATCGAACCCGTAGCACGTCGCGCACAGTGGTAGTTAGCGTGGTGACCTATACCACTCGGCTATCCGTGCAGTCAAACATTAAGAAACATTAAGACTGGCTCAGAAAGAGAACGTAAAACGAACTTCACACCTTTTAAACATATAATCGACCATAGCAAATGCAATTCCTGGATTTCTAAATCAATTTCATAGCAGGTTCACCTGTGATGTTAAGTATAGTTACCGTGTGGTGCATGCGGTGCATGCGGCGGCGGTGCGGGCGTGGCGCTGTAGAAGGAGTTCGTGGCGGGTTCAGCGGTGATGTATAGTATAGTTACCGTGTGGTGCATGCGGTGCATGCGGCGGCGGTGCGGGCGTGGCGCTGTAGAAGGAGTTCGTGGCGGGCTCAGCGGTGATGTATAGTATAGTTACCGTGTGGTGCATGCGGTGCATGCGGCGGCGGTGCGGGCGTGGCGCTGTAGAAGGAGTTCGTGGCGGGTTCAGCGGTGATGTATAGTATAGTTACCGTGTGGTGCATGCGGTGCATGCGGCGGCGGTGCGGGCGTGGCGCTGTAGAAGGAGTTCGTGGCGGGCTCAGCGGTGATGTATAGTATAGTTACCGTGTGGTGCATGCGGTGCATGCGGCGGCGGTGCGGGCGTGGCGCTGTAGAAGGAGTTCGTGGCGGGCTCAGCGGTGATGTATAGTATAGTTACCGTGTGGTGCATGCGGTGCATGCGGCGGCGGTGCGGGCGTGGCGCTGTAGAAGGAGTTCGTGGCGGGTTCAGCGGTGATGTATAGTATAGTTACCGTGTGGTGCATGCGGTGCATGCGGCGGCGGTGCGGGCGTGGCGCTGTAGAAGGAGTTCGTGGCGGGTTCAGCGGTGATGTATAGTATAGTTACCGTGTGGTGCATGCGGTGCATGCGGCGGCGGTGCGGGCGTGGCGCTGTAGAAGGAGTTCGTGGCGGGTTCAGCGGTGATGTATAGTATAGTTACCGTGTGGTGCATGCGGTGCATGCGGCGGCGGTGCGGGCGTGGCGCTGTAGAAGGAGTTCGTGGCGGGTTCAGCGGTGATGTATAGTATAGTTACCGTGTGGTGCATGCGGTGCATGCGGCGGCGGTGCGGGCGTGGCGCTGTAGAAGGAGTTCGTGGCAGGTTCAGCGGTGATGAGGGCGGGTCCGCGCGGGGCGGGTGTGGGCGGAGCGGCCAGCTGACCACACTTCCACAGCGGCTGCGGGGACAAGATATACGTGACATACACTCAAACATTCCCGTATCTGTAAATTACTATCGTGTTTTCCGGATCCGGATGTCTAGCTCTCTGATTTGTTGAGCTTGGAGCAAGTCAAGCTCTCAACCAATCGCTCGTCGTATTATCCAAACAAACGAATCATTGTTTTCTAGGGTTTACGCGAATATTAGACATTGAAATAAAACTACTCTTAAACGGATTCTATCGCGGTTTATTTTGTTCCCGACCTTTCAACAACTTTGCAGGTGTCATGGTCACGGGCAAAAAGAACGAGTCATATACAAAATTCACTTCGCGACCGAACGGAAAAAACAAAAATCGCTTGGATTGCAATGACCACTAGGCAGCACTGAGCATAAACAATTTTGTGATTCAACATCAAATATCAACGGCGAAGGAAAACATCGTGAGGATACCTGGATTCCAAAAAAAAACTGTAATCGCCTTCAATGAGCAAGCGTGGTGATCAATGCTCATTCCTTCTCTATAAAGCAAGAGGCCTGTGCCCAGCAGTGGGACATTTATAGGCCGGTATTATTGTAAGTAAAACTAAAACTAAGGGATGGGAGGACGACATAAAAAAGGTAGCTGGTCCAGAATGGATCCGAATAGCAAAAGACAGGGAGACATGGAAATCTTTAGAGGAGGCCTATGTCGAAAGACAAGCTGTTTTTGAACTGAACGCCGATATACGAATATAATTATAAGATAACATTTATAAAATTTAGATAGTAAGTTATTTCATGTCAATGTTCGTAAGTTTAAACAGCAATAAAGGCTAATTTTATTTTATTACTAGCTTAAGCCCGCGACTTCGTCTGCGTGGACTTCAGAATTGGGTCCAAAAAGAAATGAAAAATGTGAAAGTAATGAAAAATGGAATAAAAGTTTTCATCCGTTTTATAGCTTGCGCTGTAATAGAGAAAAATACCTAACTTATAAGCTGTCAGCCCACGGCTTAGCTCGTAAACAATTTTCAATTTTCCCTCGGGAACTACTTAGGGAATCGGCTACATGGATGCCAAATTTCATCCAAATCCGTTGAGCCGTTTTTGTGTGTTTGTGTAACAAACATCCAAACATCCACACTTTCACATTTATAATATTACCTAGTAGGATTTATTTTATTATTATAAGTACATACCACAGATTTGATAGGTGGCGGCTCCTTCCTCTCGTTCGGCTGAACTCTTGTCAAAGTGATACCGGGAGGCAGCTTCAAGTCGGCCACCTACAAAATACACACAAATAAATAAATACACGAATCAAAAGAGAATCAAAACCTTCACATTTCTTATGTACGATTTTTAGATAATAATAAAATATTGGATACGTTTTTTTTCTATAAAAAATGCCCTTTATAGTTTACTTTTTTTTTTTTTAATAAATTCGATCCCCACATGAGACAAGCATTTGTGTGATCCACAAATGCTTGTTCCAAGTCTGGGTGTTCTTTGTGCATGTGATTTGAATGTTTGTGAAACCCTCGCGACACAAGGATTAAATTCCTTAGTGCGGGCGTCGTTTAAAAAAAAAAAAAAAAAAAAAAAAGAGAGCCTTTTAAAGTTCCGGAGTAAGGGCTTGAAACGTTACATGAATATGAGAACGTTAAATTTTGTTAAGATTGTAAAAGTGTTCAAAGTTCACATACTAATATTAACGACTGCATGGATAGCCGAGTGGTATAGGTCACCACGCTAAGTACCACTGTGCGCGACGTGCTGCGGGTTCGATCCCCGCATGGGACAAGCATTTGTGTGATCCACAAATGCTTGTTCCAAGTCTGGGTGTTCTTTGTGCATGTGATTTGAATGTTTGTGAAACCCCCGCGATACAAGGATTAAATGCCTTAGTGTGGGCGTCGTTTTTAAAAATTATACACATTTCATGATTATGCTTGATATTTAGTAAAAACAAACAATATAAATCCATTTCATTCTTTGATTTTCTCAATTTTCTAAATTTCATACTCCTCCGTCCGCGCAATTATCGTCCAAAGTTTGCTAACTAAAAATCACCTTTTCAAAGTGACAGGTCACGTGACTTATGTTTGTAACATAAGTCACGTGACCTGTCACTTTGTATGAAAAGTTCATTTTTAATTTTAAGATTTCGACCCATGTTCCTCGGGAAAAGTGATTCAGTTTTATGCACCTTATAACCTCGTTGAATATATGCACTCCATAAAAAATTATCCTGTATAATTGCAGATAACTGTTCTAGCTGTTTCCCGCAGCTCCGCCCACGGTCTCAATTTGTTTTTATTTATTTGAAATGTAAGCTATCCTATCTTTCAAGTTGGAACAAACTGCACACGGTGTGCAAATTTGATAAAAATCGGTTCAGTAGTTTCGGAGTTCATCCCGGACAAACATCGTGACACTGGAATTATATATAATAGATGTTTACCTGCACCCCACAGCTGAGCTGTTCCATGATGCTGCACGACGCCGGCTTCTCGGGCTCCGCACTGCACGGGGTCTGAGGACAACCACACACATTATACCTGCTAGCAGTTGCCAGGGTCTAGAGCGAGTATACCCGCTAGGTAGTCAGGGGACCCATAAACCAGGATTAATTTAAAAGGAGTGCGTATATTCAACGAGGTAATCAGGTGCATAAAACTGAACCACTTTTCCCAAGGTCGAAATCTTGAAATTGAAAATGAAATTTTCATACAAACATATTTAAGTCACGTGACCTGTCACTTTGTATGAATATTTCATGTTCAATTTTAAGACTTCGACCTATGTTCCTTGGGGAAAGTTGTTTAGTTTTATGCACCTGATTACCTCGTTGAATATACGCACTCAATAATCCTGTATAGGCCAGTATTTAATGTATTCATTTATTATACTCGGAATTTTAATTCGATTCCAGATTTGACAATTTCAGTGTTGCAACGTTATGACAAGTACTAAATAGTGACGTTGCGAAATTATTCGATATGGTAATGGAATATTTCCAGATCGATTCTTCTCGTTTATAATTTTACTCTTGTAAACTAAGTATATCAGGAAAATAAATATTTCTGAACCGATAATTTAGTTTTGACGATTAATTAACGATCTGAGACTTTTCTTTTATAATTATGTGTGAAATAAATAAAGAAATGTGATCATGAAGGAACATGACAAATAAATCGATTTTTGTGTTCATCACTACACTATTATATGTGGTATCATTATTTCACAAAATGACAGTAGCTAATGTCAAATCCGGAATCTAATTAAAATTCCGAGTATAGTTACCTTTTTATTAACAACTTGTATGGTGGTGTCGGAGGTGATGTTGACAACTTGCGGCTTCTGTTGTTGCTGTTGTTGTTTTTTAGTCTCCTTCTTGTTGTTAGCTTGTGGCTGCTGTTGTTGTGCTGGCTGCTTGGTTTTTGGTTGTGGGGGCGGCGCTGGGAAATAACATCAAACATTAAGTTTGTACAATAGCAGTACAAAGTTGCTTGAACCGAATGAAACTTCGTTACCTTAGAGCAAGACATTTATTTGATAGTCGCGACATGACTTATACTTTCGCATGTAATGAAACCATAGCGACATCTAATTTGACGTCTAACGCCATCTAGTTCTAAATCTTGTAATTATATAATAATATAATTACATGGATTCTGTACAGAATGATTTGATTCAGCTCTTGTATTCTAAGTGATAGGATTATTATTGTATGATATGCATCAATGTTTGCCTGCTATAAGTTAGAATTTAGAGTTTAGATTTCATGAAAAGACAAATTGTAATGACCTTATTGTAACTAACTATATATTTTGATAAATTACGTCGTCTTCTCGCCACCTATACCGCAGAGTTTGAAGACGAAAGTCTTCAACCAATGCGTCCTGCCTGTCATGACCTACGGCGACGAAACGTTTAACCTGACAATAGGGCTAGTCCACAAACTCAAAGTCTGTCAGGGAGCTACGGAACGCGTGTTCGGAGTTTTTTGAAGGATAATGTAGTAAACACTACTAAAATGCTAAAACCTTTTTATTTCTTAATAACTAGAGAAGTAGATAAGATCAGAAATGACATAATTCGAAGTGACCGACATAGCTTGTAGTAAGCTGAAGTGGCAGTGGGCTGGTCATGTCTGTCGAAGGACTGATGGCCGTTTCAGCAGACGAATTCTTGAGTGAAGACCGCGATTCGGCAGATGTAGTATAGGAGGACCAGTCAGAAGGCCTTACGACCTGAAGAAGGTAGCTGGCGAGGACTGGATGCGGAAGGCGTAGGACCGGGGGTTGTGGCGCAACTTGGGAGAGGCCTGTGTCCAATAGTGGACCACGATAGCCTGAGTTGGTTTAAAGAATGTGTATTAGACAACCTCCGTGGTCGAGTGGCGTACACACCGGTTTTCAAGGTGTCGCCGGCTCTGAGGTCCCGGGTTCGATCCCCGGACGGGTCAATGTAGAAAAACACTTTTCTCCATTGTCTCGGGTCTGGGTGTTCGCGGTACCTTCATTGTCTCTGATTCCATAACACAAGTGCTTTAGCTACTTACAATGGATTCGGAGCAATGTATGTGATGTTGCCCACATTTAATATTTATTTATTTTATTTTTAAATATTTGGTGGATCTGACAATAGGTCGTAGGGTATTTTCATACCCCCAGGTGATAAAGGAGGCTCTCCAGTTTTTTTTGCATTTAGGTCATTGGGGTTGTTCGGACCAGCTAGATATTGTATAAACAACTCACTTTTCTCCTGTTTATTCTCCTTCCCTTTCTTCTCCTTCTTGTCGGCAGTCTTCTCTTTCTTCTCGTCCTTCTTAACCGGCTCCACCTTCTTGGCAGGCTCCGTCTTCTTCTCTGCTTTCTTCGGCTCAGTCTTAACTTCAGCCTTCTTGGTGTCAGACTTCTTGGTTTTGGTTTCTTGTTGCTGTTGTAACTGTTTTTTCTTTTCTTCTTGTTCCGCCTAAAAGTTAAAATAATGTTAGTTAAATTAGCGGCTTTAGTTTCTGGCTCGCACGTAAAGCCATTCCCGACTGTCATACAGTGATCTTTGACAGTCGTTAAGTCATTACAATTCTGACAACCAGTCTTACTATGGGATACTGTGTTACCTAGCAATGTGTTGTAGAGGTCAGATAGGCAGTCGCTCTGTAAAATACGGTATTCAGTTAATTCCGGTAAGACTGGAAGCCGACCCCAACATAGATTGGAAAAAGGTTAGACAGATATAATAGTTTCTAGCTAGGGCATTGGAGATTCAATCATGTGGTTTCCGGTTCGAATCTCAAACGCCAAAGCCAATTAAACATTAGCCCTGATTCTGATAAACACGCTTTAAACTTTAGTCCATCTCGGTATCTCTTTCACTTATACATAACTAGCGGTTTCCCGCAGCTCCTCCCGCGGACTCAACTACTTATTTTCGTGGGGGATACTCACACACCACGTACTGGCGCCGTTTTAGTACATGCTATGTATCAGAGATGGCGCTGTATGTGAAAAATGATTTTCCCTCCCTGCTTTTCTCTTGAAAATTTTCTTGAATTTTCTCTTCTATAAACCTCACGGAGCCCGAGACCTTTCCAACGAATGCAAAACCGTGGAAATCGGTTCGTGCGTTCTGGAGTTATAGCGTCAGGAAGGAAAACCCGACTTATTTTTATATAGTAGATTCGAAAAGGACAGATGAAAATTAGAGCTGTCAAATTTAGTAAGCTCCGGCTTAGCAGTCAGGGTCACTAACCACTAGACCAACAGTCCAGTCAACATGTATTACAACTAACCTGTTGTTTCGCGAGCAGTTTCCTCTGCTTCTTCGACAGCGGCTGCGTCTCAGGCACGGAGTTGGACCGCTGCTGCTCTTTGGCAGCTTTCGCTTTTTCTTCTTGTTTCTTCTGTTCTTTTTCTTTCTGCTTTTTCTGTGAAATCATATTTTTTTTATTGTTTTCTGAGGTTTACGCGAACTACTTTAACGGATTCTATCGCGGTTTATTTTGATTTCTGTTCCCAACGTTTCGACGCTTTTGCAGGTGTCATGATCCTTCTGCCCGTGACCACGAGTTAGAATCCGTTTAAAAGTAGTTTTATTTCATTTTTTTTTTTATAAATATGGACAACATCACGTACATTTCTCTGAACCCAAAGTAAGTTGGTTTGGTTGGCACTTAGGAATTTATTCCTTGTGTCGCGGGGGTTTCACAAACATTCAAATCACATGCAAAAAGAACACCCAGACTTGGAGCAAGTATCTGTGGATCACACAAATACTTGTCTCATGCGGGGATCGAGCCCGCAGCACGTCGCACAGTGGTCATTAGCGTGGTGACTTATACCATACAGCTATCCGTGCAGTAAGAAGACGACTTCCATGGTCGAGTGGCGTACATACCGGGTTTTCAAGGTGTCACCAGCTGCAGCATCAATGTAAAAAAACACTTTTCTACATTGTCTCGGGTCTGGGTGTTTATGGTACCTTCGTTGTCTCTGATTCCATAACACAAGTGCTTTAGCTACTTACTTTGGATTCGGAGCAATGTATTTGATGTTTTCCACATTATTAACAAGATCCCAAGAATTAAAATGTGTGTGTTGTCTGACCTTGTCCTTGTTTCCTTTAGCGAGCTGGTTGATGTGTGCGAGCGCCTGCTCCCACGTGTGCTTGCGGCCGTCAGGCTTGGAAGGCTCCTCGCTGGGCTTCGGCGCTGCCGCTGCGGCTGCTGCAGCCACTGAGATGGACAACACTATTAATTTGACGGGCCTGTTGGTCTAGTGGTTAGTGACCCTGACTGCTAAGCCGGAGGTCGTGGGTTCGATTCCCACCTAGGACAAATCTTTGTGCGATGAGCACGATCATTTGTTCTGTGTCTGGGTGTTATTTATCTATAAAATGTATGTATTTAGAAATATATAAGTATGTTTATCAGTTGTCTGGTTACCATAGTACAGGCTCTGCCTAGTTTGGGATCAGATGACCGTGTGTGAGATTGTCCCAAGATATTTAAAAGATATTTAATTGAAACGTTTAAACAAAGCCACTTTCTGAACGGATTGTATCGCAGTTTACTATGTTTTTAGTTCCTGAGGTTTCAACGTCTTTGCAGGTAAACGTCAAAATAAAAAAAAAATCAAGTAGGCCATTTCAGGGACTTTCGAAACGTAAAATAACTCTTGTGACGCGGTTCCATAATGCCATCCTTATGGAGAAGACTAAGCAAGAAACTCGATTTCATCATTCACTTTGTCACTCGTTCCCGACTTACACGTCACTCCCTCACGTCTCACACGTTACTCACTCCCGCCACTCGATCACGTCTCACAAGTCACTCAATCACGTCTCACACGTCACTCAAACACGCCACATGATCACGTCAGACGTCACTCCCTCACGTCACTCAAACATACCACTTGTGACGTCTCACGTCCCACACATCACTTACTCACGCCACTCGTTCACATCCCACACGTCACTCGCTCACGTCTCACACGTCACTCAAACATACCACTTGCGACGTCTCACGTCCCACACATCACTTACTCACGCCACTCGTTCACATCCCACACGTCACTCGCTCACGTCTCACACGTCAATCAATCACGCCACTTTCTTACGTCTGACACATCACTCATTCACGCCACTCGCTCACGTCTTGCACGTCACTCACTCACGTCTCACACATCACTCACGTCTCACACATCACTCACTCACATCTTGCACGTCACTCACTCACGTCTCACACATCACTAACCCACGTTTAACATATTACTTTCACGACACACATCACTCGCTCACGACACATGACACTCAGTCACGACTCACATGCCACTCACTCACGTCTCACACGTCAATCGACCACGCCACTTGCTCACGTCGCAATTCTCATACATCACGTATTACACGCCACTCGCTCACGTATCACACGACACTCACTCACGTCTCACACATCACTCACTCACGTCTTACACGTTACTCGCTCACATCACACTCGCCACTCGCGCACGTCTCAAACGCCACTCGCTCACGTCTCACACATCACTCACTCACGATTCACACGTCACACGCTCACGTCTCACACGTCACAGACCCACGTTTCACACATCACTCACTCACGACTCACAGGTCACTCGCTCACGTCTAACACGTTAGAAGTGGAGCGGTTTAACCTTCTTGTTTTAATTGTTGCGTTGTTTTTAAATCAAATTTAGAATTTTAGTGAACTATATTTAAGTTGTACTTTTTTATGTGTCTATTTTCTTCAATGTATACTGTGTGACATTGTTCAACGAATTGGTATTATACTGTAATGTTGTATAATAGCCCCGATTCTGTTAAACACGTACTAAACTAATTTTAGTCCATCGGTATCATTTTCACTCGCACATATTTAGAAAAGGACAGACGAAAATTACAACTGACAAAATAAATTCCAACCAAAATTCTCATACAAATTTGGCGGCGTACAGAGGAATCAGCACCGATAAGATGTTAATTAAATAAATGTCTCTCCCTCACGACAGCAATGGCGACACATACCTTCCTGCGCTCGCTGCGCGTTCCGTGCGATGAGCGAGTGCGGCGACGGCTGCCTCTGCAGCGGAGCACGCAGGCCGGCCGCCGGCAGCGACAGCGTCACGCCGCCGTCGCCCGCCGACCGCCGCACGCACACCACGCCGCCGCCGTGCGCGTCTGGAACAACAGATCCGTTAACTTGACGAAAAAGATTCCTTGTTGCTAAGATGAAGATACGTTGAGCCCTTTCATATACAATCTGTAACAAAACCCCTGTCGGATCCAATAAACGCGTATTCGTGGTACAGTTCATGAACCGTCTCGCAGGCGGCTTCTTTGACACAAAACTGTAGGTAGTAAGTACGTGAACTTTGAGGAGCGGTCAGTGTTGCTGTTGCCTTGGATCAGTTTTTATTTTGGTTTAATTATTTCCACTGGAGAAAAATAATAATCCCCAATCCATTTAATGGCTACGTATATGTGTTCGCAGAACGATACCGAATAATAGTCTTAGGGATCGGACAAGGGATTTGTTACATATTGTATATTTAATACAGTTGAAAATTCGACAAATATCCTACTTCCTACTAATGTTATAAATGTGAAAGTGTGGATGTTTGGATGTTTGTTGCTCAATCACGCAAAAACGGCTGAACGCATTTGGATGAAATTTGGCATGCATGTAGCCTTTGACATGGAAAGGAACATAGGCTACCTTTTATCCCGATTCCTTAAATAGTTCCCGAGGGAAAATTGAAAATTGTGTACGAGCTTAAGCCGTGGGCTGACAGCTTAGAAATTTGGTATTTTTCTCTATTACAGCGCAAGCTATAACACGGGTGAAAATTTTATTCAATTTTTCATAACTTTCACATTTTTTACTTTTGGGCCCAGTTCTGAAGTCCACGCAGCCGAAGTCGCGGGCATAAGCTAGTAATTAAATAAAAAAACTAATTTGTAGTATATTGTCGCGGATGTAATATAAATAAAAAAACAACCTCAAACGATTTCGGACAATTGTCAAATTATCGTGCCAATTGTCTGACTGTCGTAACAAATATGTACAATTTTGACTACTCTCACTGCTCATTTTCACTACCAATTTCTTGTGTGATAAACACTTCTCTATTTCAAAATATGATCTTCTTGAACAATTCTCAAAATATGCTAAGATGTCATGACACATCTGTTTTAAAAAAAATATTGAACAATTGAAATAAAACTACTTTCTACGTTCCAACACCTTTGCTGGTGTCATGGTCACGGGCAGACTGTTTGCCCGTGACCATGACACCTGCAAAGGTGTCGAAACGTCGGGAACTGCACAATCAAAAAATAAACCGCGATAGAATCCGTTTTAAAGTAGTTTTATTTCAATGTCTAATAATCGCGTAAACCTCAGAAAACAATATAATATTGGACAACTTTGTCGCGACCAATGGTCATCTGTCAAACAAAATTTTTGGATCGTTGCGACCAACTGAAATATGTATGAATTGTTCCACCATTTTATTTTGCTGGGTATTTCTACTAGTGTTTTATTTTTAATTTAGTGGACTTACTTGATATGAGCGTGAACGAAATGTTCATTAACGTTCCATAAAAACATTGTTTTTTTTTTTCATCCGAGTCTTATTAACGGTATCAACAGCAGGTACAGTCAACAGCAAAAGTAGATGATGAATTGAGTTTATAACTGTTGGAGTCAAAACTGATCACGAATATATAGCAACTGTATTAGTAGTAAATGTTTGGTATAATTTACAATCACATACTTTTGAATCACTTCGACGCCACACAGTTCTGTCGCGAACTCCGTTCATCAGTATTGAATTTCTGATTTTGATCATCTACTTTTGCTGTTGACTGTACTATCGTTCGACTTCCCTTTTGGGAGCACTTCCCTTACACTTTAATAAATGCTAAGGTTCTTGCCTTAGGGTACCTATCCACCGAAGCGGAGCAAGGTTGCGAAGCGAAGATACGGCGGAATCTATATAAAACTATTAAAAAACTTACTGATATAGGCAGTCTGTTGTCGTTGCTTCTCAATCCTCTGTTTCTCCAGCTCCAGTAGTTTGAGATGCCTTTGTTGTTCTAGTTGTTGTTTCTGCAACTGCTGTTGTTCTAACTGTTGTTTCTGCAACTGTTGTTGCTGTAACATTTGTTGCTGCTGTTGTTGTTGAAGCTGCTGCTGCTGTTGTTGTTGTTGCAGCTGCTGCTGTTGTTGCAGCTGCTGCTGTTGTTGTTGGAGCTGTTGTTTGTGTAGTATATTTGCTTGTTCGACCTATGAAGGAAGGTAGTTTTGTAGTAAAATGAAACATTTTACATTTTAAGATTACAATGTCCAAATTTGTTTTCAGTATAAGCGATGACAAGTCTACCGAGAGCGCCAAATGTCTCGATCACGTATACTTGAAGAAAGTCACACTCACAAAAGTATGCGAAGGTATCTAAAAACGCACAAGCACAAGTTCATGTTTATTAATCTTCATTATCTCTGTATGAGAGGCCTGCAGTGGGACTGTAACAGGCTGGTGTTAACAACAGCTCCAGTAATGGCACCCACCGTGGGACTCACAAGGGGGCGTTCAAGTATTACGTTACGCAATTTGGGGGAGGGGGGGTCTCCTACAACGTTACGATGCGTTACAGGGGCGAACGGAGGTCTTTCTTACAAAATGTTAGGTAACAGTTGTTTGTATTAAAAAAAAAATTAGGGAATTAAAACTCCCAAATTGGCAACCCTTTTCATTTACGCTACTTTGAAATCTCTTGTTTTATTTATATTGTTATTACCGCAAAGGCAATTAAAAGTATACCAAGGATAAAAACATGACTTTTTGCAATTTTAAGGTAAAAATGGTCACTTGAATGTTAAGTAACGTTTAGAGAGGGAGGGGTACAGAAAAACGTTACGGTGTGTTACAAGGGGAGGAGGGAGGGGGGGGGGGGGGTCAAAAATCTTCAAAAGTTGCGTTACGTAATACTTGAACGCTCCCCAAGCGTGGTGATCAATGATCGTTCTCTGTACGTGAGGCCTGCAGTGGGACAGTTAGAGGCTGGTGTTATTAACACCATCGGTAATGGCACCCACCGTGGGGCAGCTCACAATCTTTATGGTCAATGCTTGTTCTCTGTACGAGAGGCCTGCAGTGTGACAGTTACAGGCTGGTGTTAACATAAGCTTCGATACTGGCACCCACCGTGGGGCAGCTCACAATCAAAATGTTTGTTATCTGTACGTGGGCCTGCAGTGGGACGGTTAGAGTTGTTATGATACATACTTGTTGTGAGTGTAGCGAGGGTCTCTCGGCTTTGCCCTGCAGCGTTCTGGACTCGGCGAGGTGTCGGTCGCACTGCTGCAGCCGACGAGCCCAGTCGAGGACCTGCTTCTCTGCCGCTTGCATCTCCTGTGAACAATCACACTTATATAATCTTGGCGAAAGTTTGCGTGCATGTCTGTATGTTTGTAACTTCTTCACGCTAAAACGGCAAGACCAATTTTAATAAATTTGGTATGGAGATAGCTGACACCCTGGATTGACACGTAAGCTACTTTTTATCCCGAAAACTTAAGTTGTCTGGTGAACAGCGGGTAAGACCGCGGGGCGTAGTTAAAATGATCATATTGGTCCTTAACGTCCCTAACTTAAAGTCCCTAACTGTGTTAGGGTCGACTTCCAGTCTTACAAAGTATCAGACCCCTACAACCCATTTTACTGGGTAATACGGTATTCCATAGCAAAGACTGGTTGTCAGAATTACAAAAAAAAAAACAGGAATGAAACCCAAAATCGTAGACAGCTGATGCACGGGTCAAAGACCGCACGGGCGCCGAAATCACGAGCGTAATTTATTTATATATACAATTTTCGAGTCATCAATACAGGATTAATTTAAAAGGAGTGCGTATATTCAACGAGGTAATCAGGTGCATGAAACTGAACAACTCTTCCCAAGAAACATAGGTCGAAATCTTAAAATTGGAAATCATCTTTTCATACAAACATATTTCACGTGACCTGTCATTTTGTATAAAAAGTTCTTTTTTTTTTGTGAACTATACAGCAGCAGAAGTATAGTTCAACTGAGATTAGTTCAAGTTATCACATCAGTCGAGAGTTTTTTCTATACCACAACATCACGCCTTGCACGGCTAGTGGGACATTTATAGACCGGTATTATAATTCGATTCTATAATCTTGCACATCTACGTACCTTGGAAGTGGTGTTCATAAGAGTGGTCAGTTCCGCGAGCTGATCCGCCACATGCTGCATCTTCGCTTGCTGAGCCGGATTCAACTTCTGCTTTTTACCTGTTTAAGAAAAAATATTTTGTTATTTTAACCGTGCCCGTGATGATATAAGTAAAAATCTACAGGATTAATTTAAATAGAGTGCGAATATTTTACGAGGTTATCAGGTGCATAAAACTGAACAACTTTCCCCAAGGAAAATAGGTCGAAATCTTAAAATTGAAAGTCATGTTTTCATACAAGCATAAGTCACGTGACCTGTCACTTTGTATGAAAATTTCATTTTCCATTTTAAAATATCAGCCTATGTTCCTTGGGGAAAGTTGTTCAGTTTTATGCACCTGATTACCTCGTTGAATATATGCACACCTTTTAAATTAATCGTTTATGTTAATATTATAAAGCTGAATAGTTCGTTGAGTTGAACGCGGTAAATCCCAGGATATTTGCAACCAAATAATCTCTAGTACCCACTATGAAAAAGTGAAGTATGCAATGGGGGCTGTCGCGTATCAAAAATCCGCTAGGGTCGCTAGTGTCGCATAAGGTTTATCCGTCATACTCCACCAATGAGAGACAAGCTACTGGCCGGCAATTGGTCGAAATTGCCAGATAGACCTTAAGCGACAGTAGCGACCCTAGTGAATTTTCGACACGCGATAGCCCCCATTGTAGCTACTATTGGCTTCGAGTTAACCGTTCTTAAAGCCAGGCCAGTGCTGGCAGCCAGTAATGAGGAAAAAAGAACACGTTCCCATTTTTAAGGTCAGTGAAATCCACCCTCATTCCCCTCAGCCCCCTAGCTACCTTTACGAACAAATAGACGCGTCGCTCTAGATACTGATGCACGTCCGACCTAAGGCCCGAGTCACACCGAAATGGCAGCGGCCGCTCGCGTCACCGCGGGCGGCCGTGCGACCTTTTCAAGCGATGCTGGTCTTTTAAGTATGTTAAAGTTTAAAATTATTTCACACTGAGCTCGCCGTGTCGCTGCCATTCCGGTGTGACTCGGCTCTAAGAGAATAGGAAGTGGAAGGTACCACAAACACCTAGATACGAGACAGTGTAGAAAAGTGTTTTTCTCCATTGACCTGTCCGGGGATTTAACCCGGGAGTGCCCACCTCGCTCCAGCTCCTCCAGCAGCGTTCGCGCTGTTACCTCTGTCGGCTCAAAGTTACCTTTCTTCTTGGGCTTGCTGTGCGCGTGCACGAGCTGCTTGGTGTGGTCGAGGCGGCGCTTGGCGGCGGCGTGCGCCACGTGCAGCGCGCCCGCCTCGCTCCAGCTCCTCCAGCAGCGTTCGCGCTGTTACCTCTGTCGGCTCAAAGTTACCTTTCTTCTTGGGCTTGCTGTGCGCGTGCACGAGCTGCTTGGTGTGGTCGAGGCGGCGCTTGGCGGCGGCGTGCGCCACGTGCAGCGCGCCCGCCTCGCTCCAGCTCCTCCAGCAGCGTTCGCGCTGTTACCTCTGTCGGCTCACAGTTACCTTTCTTCTTGGGCTTGCTGTGCGCGTGCACGAGCTGCTTGGTGTGGTCGAGGCGGCGCTTGGCGGCGGCGTGCGCCACGTGCAGCGCGCCCGCCTCGCTCCAGCTCCTCCAGCAGCGTTCGCGCTGTTACCTCTGTCGGCTCAAAGTTACCTTTCTTCTTGGGCTTGCTGTGCGCGTGCACGAGCTGCTTGGTGTGGTCGAGGCGGCGCTTGGCGGCGGCGTGCGCCACGTGCAGCGCGCCCGCCTCGCTCCAGCTCCTCCAGCAGCGTTCGCGCTGTTACCTCTGTCGGCTCAAAGTTACCTTTCTTCTTGGGCTTGCTGTGCGCGTGCACGAGCTGCTTGGTGTGGTCGAGGCGGCGCTTGGCGGCGGCGTGCGCCACGTGCAGCGCGCCCACCTCCCGCCGCGCGCGCTCCAGCTCCTCAACCAGCGCGTCGCGCTCGGAGATCAGGCGTTGCTCCATCTGGTACCAATACATCTAGCTTACGGCCGAATACTCAATCGTTAATCAGTTTGAAACCGACCTTAAATGCTGTCACTTAAAGGTGTGAAGAGGCGACAGATAGACATTTAAGAGCGTGTTAAAGTTTATTAGCGTTTAAGTATTCGGGGGAAAGTGCCTAACAGACTATACCGAAAATACGCGACCAAAGTTCGCCTTAATTACGCCTGTAATAACGTAGCTTTTGCGTTGCGCGCATCATAACACACTGCCCCCATAGACGTAGTATCCCCTGTAGGACCACCTGTCACATGAACCGATAGTCAGAAAAACGTAGCCGGCGAGGACTGAATGCGGAAGGCAGAGGACCGGGTATTGTGGCGTATTTTAGGAAAGACCTTTCAGCAGTGGACCGCGAAATGTTTTCGTTACTTCTTTTGAGATGTGAAACCCTAATAAAAAAATAAAGTTAAAAACTACAACCCGACTACGTAAAGAAGGTGTCACAAAAAGACGAAACAAGTCCAATAGAAGTCCAGAAATGCATAGGTACTAAAATGGTCCAGATAGGGCCGTGGTCGTACCTACTGTGTACCAACTATGTTTATGTGGGAGCCAGGAACTCGTCAAAAGACATGGTGTGTACAGTATACAGTGGGTGCGACCACGGCCCCCCTATCTTGACCATTTTTGTACCAATCCATTTTTATACCTATGCATTTCTGGACTTCTATTGGACTTGTTTTGTCCTTTTGTGACACCTTATTTACGTAGTCGGGTTGTAGTTTTTAACTTTTTCCGTTTTCGTTTTCCGATCGGTCATATAATACACTAGCAATACACTTGCAATACCTGCATCACCTCATTCTAAGAAAGAGAATTCTAGCGTAAAAGAAACGTCTGGATTGCGCGAACTGTACGATCGTATTACTATACTTAAACAATATGACACATGTATACAGGCTGTCCCAAAACTCAACGATAATCTGAGACTGGATGAAAGGCCAAGTTATACCAGTTCTGGGAAAAATAAAAAAAAAAATCTATATCACTCAGTTCAGCGATAAAAGACATTTATAAAAAAAGTTGAATTTCGACACCTTTGGTCGCATTTTCAAGTCCTGTGGTCACCAATGTCGCATTTTCGCTGTGATTTTTTTAATTTCGTGATCTTCATTAACGATGCTATTAATCGCAACTACAAATTAATGCAAAAAATTGTTAATTTAATAAAATGAGTTAAGTTTTAGTGAGTCATGGTTCACAAAAATATTGTTAGTTAACTTTGACACTTAATTTTGAAGAAAATATGTACTACACTACCCTTGGCAAGTTATTTCAAAAGATGGCGCATTTAATCAAGATTTAAAAATGATGCAACACTTGCCACTTTTCTTGCCATTAAAAATTGTATTTCTTATTTATTTCAAATTGAGCGTATTTCAAAAATAATTATTGATACTTTTTTGTATTAACAGATCGGGGTCTCGAGTGTGTGTAATGAACAAAAGTGATAGAATGAGATAGATAGTGACGCTGACAGTCTGTCTCACTCTAGAGTGAGGCAGATTGACATTCGACTTTTAGGATGAGCGAGACGGATAGTGACGCTTGAGTGGGGTCGTCCGTTCACAACATTTAGTACGCATCGTTTCTTCGTCTACTACGCATCTCTCGTATTCGTGTAACTATCGTACTAACGACTTTGGCTTGTGTTAATTTGGACTTGATACTGCATTCGTACTGACGACAACAATTTCATTCAAAACTACACTCGCGAGCAAAAGTATGGAATCACTTACTTGAAATTTGCTTCGCGCAATCTGAGTACTAAATTATTCTGCTAATATTAATAAAAATGGTACCATTTTAAAGATTAAACTGTTACCTTTAAATTGATATTGATACCAAATTCATTAAAATCACACCAGTATTTAAGGAGCTATCCTAATTAAGTGAAGGAGTTAAGGAAAACCTAAGGATAATGAAAAAATAATGAATGAAGAAAACAACAAAAATTGTGTAACAAAAACTTTAATTGGCTTTAAAATTAATTTTCAATATTTTGTGTTCCCTCCCCTCGCCCTTATAACTGCTCGAAGACGGTTCTTCATTGATCGAATCAGCTTCCGAATTGATTCTTGCGGGATACCTTCCCACTCCTCTATCAAAGCCGATTTCAGCTCATCTACACTTGAAGGAGCAGGATTTCTTGATCGGACCCTCCTCTTCAATTCATCCCACATGTGCTCAATGGGATTTAAGTCCGGGCTGAGCGCTGGCCAGTCCATTGTGGCGATACCGACTTCTTCGAGGTATTCAGTTGTGGCACGGGCAGTGTGACAACGAGCGTTATCGTGCATAAGGAGGAAGTCATCACCGATATATCCCGCGTAAGAAAGGACATGGTCCTGCAGAATATCGGTAATGTAGCGGTCTGAAGTTAGACCGCCTCCTCTTCCCCCGCCAGGCACGAAAACCAGCTCCGTTTTACCGTCGAAGGAAATGCCGGCCCACATCATACAAGAACCACCGCCATACGCCACTGTCTCAGCAAAACAACACTGTGCATATCGTTCCCCAGGCCGCCTGTAGACCCGACCTCTTCGGTCGCTGCCATGCAAACACATTCTGCTCTCGTCGGAGAACAGGACACGCTTCCATTGCTCAACCTCCCAATCAAGATGAGAGCGAGCAAATTGAAGACGTGCTTGTCGGTGGCTTGCCGTCAGTTTCGGGCCTGTGGCTGGCCTTTTTGGAGTTAAATCAGCTTGCTTAAGTCTTCGACGAACTGTCCACTCGCTGGCAGCTACTCCACGAACATTTCGGAGCTCCTGTTGGACGTCGACACCAGTCAAATGTCGATTTCGAAGAGAGGTTGACACGATAAAACGATCATCCCTCTCCGATGTGCACCGGCGCCGTCCAGATCTTGGTCTCGAGATAAAGCCACCAGTCTCCCGAAAGCGTTTATAAACTTTTGAGACACAGGACTGGCTTATGTGGAGCTGTCGTGCGACAGCCCTCTGGCTGAGCCCTTCTCGCAATAGGGCGACGATTTGGGCGGCTTCTGTAGGTGTAGTATCCATTGTCGTCCAAATTCAAGGGTCAAAATTAGCGGAGATGTGTACCGGTCAACGTTTGAAAGCAGACTGATAAAGAAAATCCGATAACACGTGCTTTTATAGGGGGTCAATAGGGCGCAAGTTGTGACCTATCAAACATATCTTTTTCCTTACTTCTTGACATAATCCAGGATAGCTCCTTAAATACTGGTGTGATTTTAATGAATTTGGTATCAATTTAAAGGTGACAGTATAAACTTTAAAATGGTACCATTTTTATTAATATTAGCAGAATAATTTAGTACTCAGATTGCGCGACGCAAATTTCAAGTAAGTGATTCCATACTTTTGCTCGCGAGTGTATATCGTCGTAGTCTCTTTGCGGTCTTCCACCGGACGTACGAACACTGGGCAATCGTCCTTCCGAGTATGACGCATGCACATTTTGAAATACACGATAATCTGGGTGACGCTGCACATTTGGGTATCTCTCGCGATACAATCTGGCTGCAGCAGAGGCATTACAACGGCATTTACCGTAGATAAGATGCATATTTGCATATTCTTCTGCTGTGTACAGATCCGGCATGTTGTTCACACACTATTTTCACAGCACAAATTCCAGAAAAGCAAAGCCAATGTCGTCAGTACGAATGCAGTATCAAGTCCAAAGTATCACAAGCAAAAGTCGTTAGTACGATAGTTACACGAATACGAGAGATGCGTAGTAGACGAAGAAACGATGCGTACTAAATGTTGTGAACGGACGACCCCACTCAAGCGTCACTATCCGTCTCGCTCATCCTAAAAGTCGAATGTCAATCTGTCTCACTCTAGAGTGAGACAGACTGTCAGCGTCACTATCTATCTCATTCTATCACTTTTTTTCATTACACACACTCGAGACCCCGATCTGTTAATACAAAAAAGTATCAATAATTATTTTTGAAATACGCTCAATTTGAAATAAATAAGAAATACAATTTTTAATGGCAAGAAAAGTGGCAAGTGTTGCATCATTTTTAAATCTTGATTAAATGCGCCATCTTTTGAAATAACTTGCCAAGGGTAGTGTAGTACATATTTTCTTCAAAATTAAGTGTCAAAGTTAACTAACAATATTTTTGTGAACCATGACTCACTAAAACTTAACTCATTTTATTAAATTAACAATGTTTTTGCATTAATTTGTAGTTGCGATTAATAGCATCGTTAATGAAGATCACGAAATTAAAAAAATCACAGCGAAAATGCGACATTGGTGACCACAGGACTTTAAAATGCGACCAAAGGTGTCGAAATTCAACTTTTTTTTATAAATGTATTTTATCGCTGAATTGAGTGATATGGATTTTTTTTTTATTTTTCCTAGAACTGGTATAACTTGGCCTTTCATCCGGTCTCAGATTATCGTTGAGTTTTGGGACACCCTGTATATTTGTAATGTACTCGCCAAGACCTTTCTTTTGATACCAAACTCGTGGTCATTTTCAGTCTATTTTTTTTAAGGTTATAATCTTAGGTTTAAACTTCCGTCATATAAGTTGTTGATAAAATTTTGCCAATGTTACCCGGGTTGTTATTACGAATTGATTGCTAAAATCGGTTCAGTAGTTTAAGCGCTAGGGCGGAACATACAAACATACGACTGCCGAAAACATGACCCTTCCTTTTGGCTTCGCCGTAGTGGGGCAAAAATGGTCCTCTGAATGACTGACCCTAATCTTTGTCAGCGTAAGTTCAGCGGCAATTCGGCGCAAAGTTTACTATAGATAGCACACATTATACGCGACAGAAGTTGAGTTCGATTACCGACTATGATCAGAGGTCAGTAATTCAGAGGACCGTTTTTAAGGTTTCACATCTCAAAAGAAATGACGCAAAAACACACTAATTTGCGCAACGGAATTTCTGCCGCGAAAGTTCGGTTACGGTGCGTCACATCAGCCGAAAACATCATCATCAGGCTGAAGACGTCCACTGCTGAAAAAAGACCCCCCCCCCCCCGCTTAGACCTCCATTTTGACCGACAACTCGACAATTGCATCCATCGGTTGCCCGCAACTCTCACGATGTCGTCGGTCCGCCGTGGGAGGCCTACCAACACTGCGTCTTCCGAAAACGTCGGCACGTAAAATCAGCGGAACTTCGGTCGTGTATCACCGGCACGGTGTGTTTTGAACTTTTGACACATGATTTTATTTCTAATAACTAAAAATGGGAACTCTAGAAAAATATAATTTCGTGTAATGAACTATGATGACCAACTGGATCTACTGCAACGCAGTCGGTCACCGATGTTAGCCGATATTGAATTTATTTTATTTTTATCCAGTGAAACTCGCTTGAATTGTCCATTAGAGATAAATAATATGATATAAAAATAAATAAATGTGGACAATATCACATACATTGCTCCGAATCCAAAGTAAGTAGCTAAAGCACTTGTGTTATAGAATCAGAGACAACGAAGGTACCACAAACACCCAGACCCGACACAATGTAGAAAAGTTGTGTTTTGTTTACCCGTCCGGGGATCGAACCCGGGACCTCAGAGCTGACGACACCTTGAAAACCGGTGCGTATGCCATTCGACCACGGAGGTCGTCAGTTAATTATGTATGTATGTATACACAATGTTTGAGCAAATAAAATTTCTTATTCTGATTCATATTTAATAGGGATGGGCCGGATGTGTTTTGAGCCGAATACGATCATGGGCCGTACATTCGGTTCAAATAAAAAATTCGGTCGAATATCAGTAACCACAAACTGCTTCCAGTACCTATATTTTAAAAATGAGGATACGACGTATAACAAAACAAGTTATAAGTATGACTGTGGATGGGTATATAAGCAGAGGGAGACCGAAAAAGAGATGGATGGATTGTGTGAAAGATGATATGAGAAAGAAAGGAGTGGATGCCGCGATGACGAGTAATAGAGAGGAATGGAAGGAAAATACGCATTGCGCCGACCACATATGAATGGGGCAGGAAGAAGAAGACGACGTCCAAAAATCAATAAAAATCATGCAAAAATATGTATCATCACTATTGTCCTGGTGTGGTGAGGAGTTAATATCTATGCAGCCTACCTTCTTGGCCTTCTGTCGCAGTTTCTTGGCGCGCTTCTTGCCGCGGTCGACGTGCCGGGCGGGCCCCTCGATGTACTGCAGCAGCGCGTCCAGGTCGCGCGTGTCCTCCGCCCGCGCCCCGCGCCAGCACGACCCGCTGAGGACATGCCGCTATATACCATGCTAGCTATTGCTCGCGACTTCGTCCGCGTGTACCACCGTTTATTAAATTATCACCCTTTTCTCCCCTTTGGGGGGAATTTCCAAAAATCCTCTCTTAGTGGTAGCCTACTCCTCCCAACAAACACACATGCCAAATTTCAGCTCTTTACGATCAGTAGTTTCGGCTGTGCGTTGTCTGTCAGTCAGTCAGTCAGTAACGGAAGAGTTTTATATGTATAGATATATGGCCGGTTAGTGACCCTGACTGCTACACCGGAGATCGTGGGTTCGATTCCCACCCAGTACAATCACGAGCATAAATATGTACACAGAGTGAAATTGTAAAAAAAATATTTAACAGAAACTCACCATCAATTCAACTTTTAATCATCTAACGTAAAAAGTTTTTGAGTTTCAACAAAAACTTCTCGATAAATAAGTTTTACAATTTCGTTATGTGTATACATATTTATGCTCGTGACTGTACACAATACTTTTTTTTGTTTAAAAAAAAACGACGCCCGCTCTATGGAATTTAATCTTTGTGTCGCGGGAGTTTCACAAACATGCAAATCACATGCACAAAGAACACCCAGACTTGGAACAAGTATCTGTGGATCACACAAATGCTTGTCTCATGCGGGGATCGAGCCCGCAGCACGTCGCGCACGGTAAATTCTCGTGTCGCGATGTTTGTTCCCTAACTCCTCCGAAATGGTTGGACCGATTTGTATGAAATTCGGGTAAGTCAGAGAATGGGGGTGACCCTAAGTGATGGGGGTAGCCCTCTCCAGATTTTTAATATGGCAGATCAACGTTTCCCGGGTCAACGATTTAATATCCACGACCACCAAGGCATTCCCCTTCCCTACCCGTTATTTTACCCTAATTATGAAGAGAACTTACCCTGAACAGCCAGACGACGTAGAGAACACGCTAGTATCTCTACTGGACAGGGATACAGTGCTTCTCTGTTGCTGAGGCCTGCTCTGTCTCTGTTGAGCCTGCTGCTGGGCCTGTTGCTGGGCTTGTTGTTGGGCTAGCTGCTGGGCTTGGGCTTGAGCTTGGGCTTGCTGCTGGGCGTGGGCTTGTTGGGCTTGCGCCTGAGCTTGTGCTTGTTGATGTGCTTGAGCTTGAGCCTGTTGTTGTTGTTGGTGCTGTTGTTGCTGCTGCTGCTGTTGTTGCAGCTGCTGCTGTTGTTGTTGCTGCTGTAGCTTTTGTTGTAGTAGCTGCTGAACAGAAAAACAGTTTTCGTTAAATATATAGTTTAGAAAAACAGGGAATAAATCTTGAGACACCTCACACACGGCCATCTGATCCCAAACTAGGCAGAGACTATGGTGACCAGACAACTGATAAACATACTTATATATTTTTAAATATATAAGTATTTTTATAGACAATATATAACCAGACACTGAAAAAGGATCATGCTCATCACAAAATGATTTCTCCTGAGTGGAAATGGAACTCGCGACCTTCGGCTAAGCAGTCACGGTCACTAGCCACTAGACCAACAGTCCAGTCAATAATTATTATAGTTGCCGGCAATTAACTTGGCAATGTTTTGGTGTAGTGAGAGCATATTTTCATATTCTATGTGCAACAAAAGCACAGTTTAATTGCTCGACTGTATCACTGCTAGCAATCATTACAAAAAAAAATCATTTTTTTAAATCATTTATTTACAGTAGAACGTTATAATATGAGATGAACTCGTAACGACTCTTACCAAGTTACGTGCCGGGTACTATAGTAAATTACATTAGTGTGAGTATAGATACCGAGAGGGGCTCGTGGCTAAGTGTAAGCCGCACGTTTTGACCGATAATAAAGGTTAAGCCGCGCTCGCCGCGGTTGGTCCGTGGATGGGTGACCATTTGTAAACATATCGAGACCCCTCCGTGCCTCGGAAAGCACGTTAAGCCGTTGGTCCCGACTGTCATACAGTGATCTTTGATAGTCGTTAAGTCATTACAATTCTGACAACCAGTCTTACTATGGAATATTGTATTACCTAGCAATAGGTTGTGGAGGTCAGATAGGCAGTCGCTCTATGTAAAATACGGTATTCAGCTAAATCCGGTAAGACTGGAAGCCGACTCCAACGTAGCTTGGGAAAAGGCTAGGCAGAAGAAGAAGAGTAAAGATACCGATGGTAATTCATACCTGTTGTTGTTGTTGCCTGATCTGCTGCTGTTGTTGCGGCGTGAGGGTCGGCTTATTGTGTATCGGAAGGTCGTATATGGGTTCCGGTTTCTTCTGTTGTTGCGCCGCTTGCTGTTGTTGGAGTTGCTGCTGTTGTTGTTGTTTCAGTTGCTGGAACAACATGACATTCTATTATTTATTTCCAAATGGTCACCCATTCTCTCACTAACCGCGGCGAGGGCGGCATAATCTATATTATCGGTTGAAGTGTACGGCTTATACGTATTCACGAGCCCCTCTATACAATAAAATAGTGTTGAATATCATTTACCTGAATCCTGATCTGCTCCATAGCGTTGGGGTTGACTTTCCCTTCAGCCTTGAGTCCGGGAGGCAAGCTGACTTGTACCGGCACCGTGCGTTGTAGGGCCTGCATGAATTTATATACTTGTTACTTATACAGCGTGTAACAAAAACCCTGTCCGATCCCTGAGAGTATTATTCGGTAACGTACTGCGAACACATATACGTAACTATTAAATGGATTGGAGATTATAATTTTTCCCCAGTCAAAATAATTAAATACAAATAAAAACTGATCCAAGGCAACAGCTGAACAACTGACCGCTCCTCAAAGTTCACGTACTTAATACCTACAGTTTTGTGTCAAAGGAGCCGCCTATGCGAGACGGTTCATGAACTACCACGTACACGCGTTTATTGAATCTGACAGGGGTTTTGTTACATGTTGTATAAACTTGTCAAAAATACCTATATCAATCTTATCGATACAATATATCGAGTCAGTTCAGCTAATATCAAATTGCACTTCGGGTTCAAAATTCAAAATAGATCGGGGCGTTAAACGAGGCGATCCGCGCTCACCGAAGTTGTTCACCAGCGCACTGCTGGTTTTCAATAAGCTGCCAGACTCGTGGCAGTCACGAGGTATAAATGTTTGTGGTTACCAACTAACAATTCTCCGCTTTGCTGACGAAATCGTGTTATTCTCCGCATCACATTCAGAACTTGAAGATATGCTCAAAGACCTGAGCACGGCGGGTCTTGAGTTTGGACTTACAATGAACCGATCAAAGACAACTCATGACCAACAGCACGAAACGTAGGGTCGTGGTAGACGGGCAAGAGCTGCAATATGTCGATGAGTATAGAAAGAGAAGTGGAAAGAAGAATACAGAATGCATGGAAGAGTTTCTGGGCCCTAAAAGAACATTTAAAGGGCAACTTGCCAATGACACTGAAAAGGAAACTCATTGACATGAGCATCTTGCTGTCCTAACCTACGGTGCACAAAGTTGGTCTCTTAGGCCCGAGTCACACCGAAATGGCAGCGGCCGGTATCGGCCGCTCGCGTCGCCGCGGGCGGCCTCGCGACCTTTTCAAGCGATACTGGTCTTTAAGTATGTAGTTAAAGTTTAAAATTATTTCACACTGAAAGTGCTCGCCGCGTCGCTGCCGGCCGCTGCCATTCCGGTGTGACTCGGCCCTTACTAAACAACAAATCGAAACTCAAAATTTGCCAACAAGCGATGGAGTGCAGCATAGTAGGTGTTAAACTAACTGACCGAGTTAGAAACACCACGCTGCGCTCCATAACTCGGTTAACAGATGTCGGAGAAAAAACAGCCAGACTTAAGTGGGAGTGCGCTGGTCACGTCGCGCGAATGCAGCCTGACCGATGGGCAAAAATCGTTACCCACTGGACGCCAGAGGAAGGACATCGGCGTCGATGACGACCTCGGCGAAGGTGGTGTGAACGATTTAGTCAGTTATGCGGGGCGCACGTGGCCAGAAATCGCACAAAATAGAGAGGTATGGAGGATGAAAGGGGAGGCCTTTGCCCAGCAGTGGGAACTATTACAGGCTATTATAAAAAATATAAAAAAATTAACTGTACCTTGGGCTTGTTGTCGACGGGCGGCTTGTCGGAGACCGCCATCCTGGCCATCTTGTCTGCGAGCTGCCTCTGTTGCGTGTCGATCGACTGCCGCTTCTGTTGCACCTGAGCGGGCGTTAAGTTCGGTGGCTGCGTTTTTGGTAGAGCCTGTGATAGTAGAGCAAAGGTGTCAAATAGACCGCAAAGAGGGTGATTTGTTTTTTTTAACATTAACATTTATAAAAGTGTATTCTACAAGAGTAACCTATGGTGTTTCTTGTTGGTTGGTACTTCTTCGCCATAGGAAAGACATTTTGGAACCGCCCTACTATTCATTTTACGTTTCGAAAATGCCTGAAAAACCTTTATAATAAAAATATATTAATTTCGATTGTATTTTTTTTTTTTTTTCAAATGATAAATTGTTATATTAAAAACGTCTTATATATTATAAACAAAGACCTGTATATCGTCGCTGTAGAATGATAACTACGTATGTGAAATAAACTTTTATTTTTATTTTTGTAAAATTCGTTTAAAAACCTGTGCCCATACCATGAGCTTATTAAGCAAGGTTGTTGCCGCTGTGTAAGCGAGACAGTGCTATACAATGCACGTAGCAGCGTCTCGCTTCCACAGCGGCAACAACCTTGCTTAATAAGTTCATGGTATGGCACCTGGTTGGTTTTCTTTATTTGACATACAAGGTCATGATTGTACAGTCAACATTCAAAAATACATGATGAATGAGTTTATAACTCTTGGAGTCAAAACTGATCACGAATATATGGCAACTGTATTAGTAAATGTTTGGTATAATTTACAATCACATACTTTTGAATCACTTCGACGCCACACAGTTCTGACGCGAACTCCGTTCATTAGTATTGAATTTCTGATTTTGATTATCTATTTTAGCTGTTGACTGTGTGTACTTACAGGCGGCTTGGGCGCGGGCTGCGGGGAGGGGCGCGCGGGGCGCGGGGCGTCGGGCGGCGGCGTGGCGCCCGCTGCCGCCGTCTCCGGCGAGCCCTAGCAACACCACGCACGCAAATAACTAATAAATTAATGTGGACAACATCACATGCATTGCTCCGAATCCAAAGTAAGTAGCTAAAGCACGCGTGTTATGGAATCAGAGACAACGAAGGTACCACAAACACCCAGACCCGAGACAATGTAGAAAAGTGTTTTTCTACATTGTCCCGGCCGGGGATCGAACCCGGGACCTCAGAGCTGGCGACACCTTGAAAACCGGTGTGTACGCCACCCGACCACGGAGGTCGTACCCGCTGTACCGTCGTCCACGTACTACAACACATTCTAATTCTCACTCTTAAACTGTCACGTATCATGATCTGCTTGCAACCACGGCCACTGTAACCCGGCCGAAAAGTCATGCCTTAAAAGGTAAATGCATGAGTTCGCGTTCATTCCCGTGACGTAATTTTGTTTTTTGTTTTAGAAACTACTCCCGCACTAAGGAATTAAATTCTTGTGTCGCTGGGGCTTCACAAACTTTCAAAGCACATACACAAAGAACACCCAGACTTGGAACAAGCATTTGTGGATCAAAAGAATCGAAGTTTTTTCTCGCTGCACGCGGCGCGTCAACAAGACTATGGCAACCAAAAACCGAATATTTAACGATCTACGACGAAGACTGAAGACGGAAAGATGACGAAAACTACTGAAGACGTGTCGCCTACATCCAACATTTATGAGCACATAACTCGACAAAGTGTACTGAACAGCCGATATTATTTTTAGTGTATGTGATTTGAATGTTTGTGAAACCCCCGCGACACAAGGATTAGAAATGTTCCCTGATTGTTCCCCTGAAAACGTCCAGTCAAGGACCTCATGAGACTCGGAACACAAAAATATTTGGCGACCCAGGATTTTTTAATCTGTGTTCTGTAATCTGCTTTATGACATAGATAAAGACCCTCAGCCCCCCATGAAGAGTCCACAACAACTCGACACAGTATACAACTCGGACATCCGTGCAATCAATATAAATTATGATACTCACATTTTTACACTGCTGTTTCTTCTTGTTGAGTATGGAGCGGAGTCGCTCTCTCGTTTCGTTGAAGTTCCGTGGTACGGGCGTCGTTAATGGTGGCTGAATTTGAAATAATACAGGTCAACTATATTCATGTTTCTATTATAGACCGGGTTATAAGCATTTTAACCCTTTTTTTTTCTACCCGGTGGAAAGTGGAAACCCTCATGGACTACCTCCGCCCTGGGGAAGACGAAGGGGCGTGCCGGACTCCTACCGGCTAAAACCACCGGAGTGCTTCTCCATTCCCCTTTGCCGGGGTCACACGGGAACACATTTCGCAATACTACCGCGATAAAGCATTTTAACCACTGGCATCTGAATAGCTGGAGCTGCTAGAGCAATTAGGAAGCGGTGGGGTGGGCAAATCAGGGTGCTGTCTGTGTTGATGACATTTAAAAAGTGCTACATGGTAGCCTAATTTAAATAAATGATTTTCAATTTGAACTGATCAATTTTATCATTTCGCAAATGTACTGATCATGACGGTAATATTGTTAATACTCACGGCGTGTCCGAATACGGTGCAGTAGCAGCACGTGCAGGGCTGGTCCGAGCCCTCGCCCGCACACGACGCGCCGCCGTGACCCACTACACACAACATTATATTAAAATACCGGCCTTTACATGTACCACTGCTGGGCACAGGCCTCTTCTTATATAGAGAAGGATGGCATTGATCACCACGCTGGGATCATTATATTATACACACATTTGAAGAAAAATAAACAGTAAATGGAAAGAAATAATTGAAATCATATTTTTTCACAAATTTCTTCTGCAATGCGTAACAAACAAAAAAAATACGGGTAAATTGAAAACCAAATTATGAACAAATTTTGAAGTCAGTAAAAATGATTTTTTTAAATCGCTTTCTAGGTTATCGCGTGATAATTAACCAAAAAAAAAGACATACTATCGAACTGAAAAAAACCTCTATTAAAAAGAAGTTTATAAAAAAACAAGCATGAGGACAATTTTTTTTTAGGTAATTTAAAAATATTAGGCACGTATCTTTGCTTTTTCGAAATAACGAATATCTACTTAGATAAAGCGAATTTAAGTTAAGGAGTGGGGGCTCGCTACGTCACTTGTGGCTACTATTTTTGCCTACTTATGACGTCACAAGCCCACAATTCAGAATTTGTAACGCGCGTTAACTTAGTTAAATTTTATTGTTTTGAAAAAAAAAAAGTCATACTTTTTTCTTCTCTAACTTACGGACTGAATAGATTTTTATTTTTCATATTTAGTCCGTACCCCTAAGCTATAGGTACTTATTTAAATCATAAAAACATTATACAGGATTATTTTTTATGGCGTGCATATATTCTACGAGGTAATCAGGTGCACAAAACTGAACAACTTTCCACAAGGAACATAGGTCGAAATCTTAAAATAGAAAATGAAATTATTCATACGAAGTGACAGGTCACATGACTTATGACTTATGTTTGTATGAAAAATTAATCCTGTATTAAAAACTCCTTACCTTTACACACATGCTGTTGGTGATTACTATTCTCGCACGCCTTTACAACCGGCTTCGGCTTCACAACCGGCTTCTTCTCAACTTTCTTCTTGTCCTTCTTATCATCATAACATTTTGACATATCACTCACACACGCAGAACTGTCGTTATCCTTACACGAAGTACACACACAGTCGTTCGTCCATTTGCAGTCCGTTTTAGGTGTATCACAGACATCGCTTTCGCTTTTACTCTGTCCATTACGACTGATATTTTTAAAAGCTACAGCGTTTAACGTTTGCTTAGCGTTACGAAGCGCTAAAGCGGAATATTTAGCTAAATCCTCATGATTCTGTGGGTTTGGTGTTTTAGAATCTTCTTGATTCTCGTCTTTATCAGATTTCAGTTCTTCCACATCTTCGTCTAGTAACTTAGCGTCAATTGAAGAGCATATTGATATAACGTGTTTCTTGTATGTCTCTGGGACGGGTAGGCCTTGTGTTATATATGATTTGATGGTATAAAAACTGTCCAAAAGTGTTTTCTCTCCTTTCGACGTGAGTATGGCCTCACATTTCGCTAACAACGCGTCGTTTTTACATTTTTTCTCATCCTCTTTCTTCTCTTTAGGTGTTTCTTCTTTTTTCTTCGGTGGGTCGGTTTTTTTGACTACCCTAATGCTTGCTTTTCCTATTATTTTGCTTAGTCCTTTAGCGGCTAAGATTTCAGCTTCGCTAGCGTTTTGGGTTTTAGTGTTAGTTGGGGGTGGGGGCGGCGGTGTTGCCTTATTAAAAGCTTCTTTTAATTTCTCCTCATATTGTTCTAGTTTATATAACATCACAAGCCATTCGTCTCCCGACAGACTTTTCTTAGGTAAAGTCTCCATGTATTGTTTGTTAACGTCCCTTAATCTCTCAATAAAATAATCTCTTTTCTTCTCATTCGACATGCTAGAGAATTCTGGGACATTATCCGGCCTTTTAACTTGGAAATCCATTAATTCTTGTATAACATTGACTGATAACTCTGGGTCAGTTAACACCCAGTTAACCAACGGCTGCGACTCACAACAGCGGCGCAAAACGTTCATATATTTGAACTTGAGACCTTTAACCATTTGTTTTTTATCCTGAGTTAGTTTTGGAAACTTCATTATTAAGATATCTAGGGTATTCCCAACTGAGGTTGTCAACAGAATCTGTCTGACTGACTCTTTGGAATCGGAGTCCGAATCTCTTAGATTCTCGTGATGTTTTTTCAACTCCTCGAGTTTCGAAGCCATTCGATCCCAATCCGGAACATAGTTCTTCCCCGCTAGATCTTGTATGTAGCTATAGAACTTATCCAGCATTGTTTCGATTTCATTTTCTAATAACTCAACGGGTATACTTTTAAATTTCGTCGATACATAATGTTTCCACGAATTAAATCGAGATTTCACTAAGTCCCTCAACTCTTCCATGCTCAGAGCATCTTTAACTGAATTTTCGAATAGAGTCGACGCTTTTGAGTACATCTCAGAGTTGACACAATTTTTCTGTAGGTTTAACAGGTCCTTATCTTCTTCTAAGCACTTAGCTAGGACCGGACTCTTATTCTGTTTCAAATATTCGAAAACTTTATTGATGACTACTTGAGCAGAGATTGAGAAAAGCAGATCTTTGAAGTCTTCTTTATTTTTATTTTTCATAAGATTTTGTAGGTCTTTCTCGTCTTTCAATAACTCCATTATATCCTTATTATCTAGTTCAAAAGTCATAGTGCCTATAATATCGTTAGTTTCCACGTTATTCCTAATCCTACGTTGTGTTTTACGTTTTGTAGTATTTTTAGTAACTTTAACTCCGTCCCTTGCTTTACTAAGCTTTAGTTCTCGTATTTGTTTTAACGTTTCCGGCGTTAATTGGGCTTCGTTATTAACGTCGGGTAAACTATTCATAATAGACGCGAACTCTGGCAATTCGAAAGAGGCGTTCGCAAATTCTGATAATTTAGAAGCGATCTCTGGCATGTTCGCTAGTATATGTGGCATATTTTCGACCAATTCTGCTAGTTTAGTGTTCGCAGTACTAACATCTATAGGATCCTCAGTGTCAATTTTGTCTAGAAATTCGGCTGAATTTTTATCTAAAGTCATCATGACCTCACAGATTTGTTCTAAAGATAACTGGCCATCGTCTTCTTTCGTTCCATCTTTTATACTATTGTATGAATTAATAATATTTTGACACTCCTCCATAGCTTTTTTAATTTCGAGTCCGAATGATACATATTTATAAATATTAGGATCTTTTTCATTGTCTAATGGTTCAGTGATAGTTTCCTTCTCATCTTTCACGAGTAGCGGGGTTCGACGCGCGTTAATAGGGATATTAATTGGTGTTATTTGTTGGTTAAATTCTCCGTCCTCTTTGAGAAATTTATTCACAGACAGTAATCTTTGATTTGGCTTCGAACTGTACACCGGCATCGGTTCCGGTATAGTCGGAGACATCTCTTGTAATGGAGGACTAACAGATTCGGGATATTTCGTTTCCTCGTCATTATTTAACGCAAAATTACTGAACTTGGCTAGACACTCTTTCATTTCCTTACACATATCTATCTCTTTCTCTCCTACTATGGTTTCTGTATCACTGATATTGTCTTCTCTTTCTAACGGGAACGCTTCGGGCGGTTCGACCTCAGATTTGGTTAACTCTTCGTCATTTTTAAAATCGTCAGTTAGTAATTGTGTTGTTTGTGCGGGCGCCTTGTGTTTTAACATTTGGAGTATTCTGTGAGGTTTACTTATTGAGGGTGAGACGGGTTTGAGTTTCCGTTTAGACGCAGTGGTTAGGCGGGGCACTTTGGGGCTAGAAGTCCTACGTTTGCGCCGCGGTAGGTCTTCGATTAACGTTACGTTGCTTTCTGGTAAGCTGTGGAGGGTAATAAATATAGTTAATACTTGCTGCGCCCATGGAGGTTCTTTTCCATAGGAATGACATTTTAGAACCGCGAACCTAGAGTTATTATGCATAATTTTGCTATATTGAAATTGTACAACAGGAAGGCTCTAACGCCTAAGATACAGGCTCGGCCTTTTAGACGTTACTTGTTGTTGTTCACTGATTATTTTTTTAAGATTTGGATTGCTTTTGTAAGTATTCTTCTTGATAAAAATAAACTTATTATATTGTATTTTATGTTACAAAATTGCCCGAAAAAAAAAATTATCCGACTTATAAAAAAAATATTGATTTTTGAATTGGCCCCGCGGTTTATCAGGATGAAAAGTAGCTTAAGAACAAATCAGGGAGTTAGGTAACTTCCAAATTTCATCAATTGTTCCATCTGTTGTGCGTGACCAGGTGACAAACATACACACACACTCGAAAACTTTCCTCATTAATATACCAGATATCTAGATAAGAGGGTTGTTGAAACGAGTTAGGACGAGTTACTTGCAATTTTCAATTTGTCCTTTATTTACATATTTTCTGGAAATCTCATTCCGGAAAAATCTAGAAAGCATCGAGACCTTACATAGCCCTTATCACATTGACTTAAGGATGTGTTTTGCCTATACCTAAAAAAACGCATGAAGTCTTAACCTTTGATTTAAACTTTTCTTTGAGATAGTAGTTTCATTGTTAAGACCACGCTTTACACATATTTTTATCATTCTAACACGGCGTAAGATTGCGATTGTTTTTCGGTGCAATACAATGAGACTTACAATTTGCAAATAACTAATCTTCTAAACATATTCCAAAAGGCTAACCTCTCTCGTTCCTGTCGCAATTGGTCCTCTAACCACATCCGTAGTCTATGGTAGTAGAGCTGCTGGTCCCTCATGTGCATTACTTTGCGTCGCACCTGTAAAACCAACACGACATCACAATAAGGCTCAATTCCCACCGGTATGGCAGCGGCCGGCAGCGACGCGACGAGCACTTTCAATATTAAACTTAATGTACATATAATAAAGACCAGTATCGCTTAAAAAGAACGCGGGGCACTGATCAGTCTAGCGGGCGCAAGTGCCGCTCACCAATTTCGAAATTTTATGCGATAGTGGTTTTTATTTAAAGTTAACTAGGGATCAAAAAACTGGGCCTAAGTGAGAAAGTAGAAACACGGTTGCATATTATTATACTACGTTCCAGTAGCAGGAGTATGCGTAGCAATGTTGCTACGGTTTCGTAGCACTCGCGTAGCAAAATGCTACACCAGCGTAGCTTTGCTGCTACAAAAGCTACATGTATGAACACGCGTAGCACACTTCTCTATACACTCGTAGCACATAGTGTCGTAGCACAGAGGCTGCGTACCTCCTTGAACCGCTGCAGATGGTACTCGGGGCAGAGCGCGCGGCAGGGCTGGCGCGGGGCGGCGGGCGGCGGCGAGCCGGGCGGGGGGGGAGCCGGCGCCACGCCCCCCACCAGCTGCATGCACACCTGCACATCACGCACGCTCTTACACCGCTCACGAGCATATACACGATTATTTTAAAAGAACTGCGGATATCCTACGAGGTAATCAGGTGCATAAAACTGAACCACTTTCCCCATGGAACATAGGTCAAAATCTTAAATTGGAAAATGAAATTTTCATACAAAAGTGACAGGTCATGTGACATATGTTTGTGTGAAAAGTTGATTTTTATTAACCTATGTTCCTTGGGGAAAGTTGTTCAGTTTTATGCACGTGATTACCTCGTAGGATATCCGCACTCCTTTTTAAATAATCGTATATACGTAACTAACAAGAAACCCGTATGCAAAAAATTATGACCCTATCTATGGAAATGATGAACTTTCAACCCCCATTTAAACCTCTTAAGGAATAGATTGATGTCGGAGCTCGCAAACGAGGCAGGCCGAGGAGACGGTGGCGGGATGACATCGATCGCTTCTTAAGTGATTGGCGTCAAGTGGTTCAAGACCGAAAGGTCTGGAGCCAAGCGGGGGAGACCTTTGCCCAGCAGTGGGACAATAATTAGGTTACATAAAAAAAAGGTATAGATTTCCAAAATCTCTGAAATACTTTTAATTTCCAAACTCTCTGAAATACGAAATTCCATGTGTCTTTCTTAGGAGATGACGAACTTGGTAGTGGAAGTTCGTATGGTGCGTTTTAAACAGATTTGCATGATTCTCAACAATGGATAGTGCTTTAAAAGGAAGCTTTTGCGAATTATTTCATTACTGTTAGGTGTAAATTATTGCTACACGTACGAAGCCAGGGCGGAACTGCCCCCCTAGCCAAGTGACATTTCTACAAGCGATAACGCTGATCGAATCGCTCAAATGTATGGAAGTGACAAGTCTGAGTCACGTGACTTATCGAAACCAAATGTCATTTCCATACATTTAATGTCATTTAAGCGATTTCTATCATCGTTAACGCTTGTAGAAATGTCACTTGGCTAGGGGGGGGGCTGGTAAAGATCAGTATATACAGAAAATATTTGATTGTTTGTTTCCAAATCTACTGAACCGATTTGAAAAATTATTTCACTGTTGGGAAGCTACACCATCCCTGGATGATTTAGGCTATTTTATATAAAAAAAAATTGAGACCGCGGGCGAAACTGTGGAAAACAGCTAATCAAACAATAAAGGTGACAACAATTTTCAAGGTGTTTGAGCTTTGAGCTCCCGGGTCCGATCCGTCGGGGAATCGGTGAAAAAAGACATTGAGAGAAAACCTGGACTCCAAAAATTTTGATCTGAAATCTTTGGCTTGAATGCTCGTTCCCTCCATATGAGAGATTTGAGCCCAGCACGTGGGACATTTATATGCTACACTTGTGCGCACGTGCTGAGTTGCGAGGGAAAGAGCATTCAAGTGATTATATTATAAACAACAAACACATACCGTCGACAACTTCTTCTGCTTCCGGTACACCTGCAGCTGCCTGCGATGCACTTCCGGCAGCCGGCGGTACATCGCCATCAGCTTGCGGTCCACCTCCGACAGGCCCATATCCACGCGTTTCCTTTACAACAAGAATTACTCTAATATAAAACTGGCCAAGTGCGAGCCGAACTCGCGCACGAAGGGTGCCATACTATTATCTATAAATATAAAAATTAAAGTTGGTCTGCATGTCCGTTACATAATCGTTGTTTTGCATGAGCCCACGAAGGTTTCTGAGTTGGTATGACCAATTTTCGACAAATGGTACCATTGTCATTCCAATGATTGAAATGGCGATGGAGCGCATGAGGTGTGACATGACAGAGGGTACACACCTGGCGTCGTGGTCGTGGGCGGCGGGCGGCGCGGGCCAGTCGTCGCAGTGGCGCAGCACGCGGTCCATGAGGCGCTCGATGGCGGCGATGGAGCGCATGAGGTGTGACATGACAGAGGGTACACACCTGGCGTCGTGGTCGTGGGCGGCGGGCGGCGCGGGCCAGTCGTCGCAGTGGCGCAGCACGCGGTCCATGAGGCGCTCGATGGCGGCGATGGAGCGCATGAGGTGTGACATGACAGAGGGTACACACCTGGCGTCGTGGTCGTGGGCGGCGGGCGGCGCGGGCCAGTCGTCGCAGTGGCGCAGCACGCGGTCCATGAGGCGCTCGATGGCGGCGATGGAGCGCATGAGGTGTGACATGACAGAGGGTACACACCTGGCGTCGTGGTCGTGGGCGGCGGGCGGCGCGGGCCAGTCGTCGCAGTGGCGCAGCACGCGGTCCATGAGGCGCTCGATGGCGGCGATGGAGCGCATGAGGTGTGACATGACAGAGGGTACACACCTGGCGTCGTGGTCGTGGGCGGCGGGCGGCGCGGGCCAGTCGTCGCAGTGGCGCAGCACGCGGTCCATGAGGCGCTCGATGGCGGCGATGGAGCGCATGAGGTGTGACATGACAGAGGGTACACACCTGGCGTCGTGGTCGTGGGCGGCGGGCGGCGCGGGCCAGTCGTCGCAGTGGCGCAGCACGCGGTCCATGAGGCGCTCGATGGCGGCGATGGAGCGCATGAGGTGTGACATGACAGAGGGTACACACCTGGCGTCGTGGTCGTGGGCGGCGGGCGGCGCGGGCCAGTCGTCGCAGTGGCGCAGCACGCGGTCCATGAGGCGCTCGATGGCGGCGATGGAGCGCATGAGGTGTGACATGACAGAGGGTACACACCTGGCGTCGTGGTCGTGGGCGGCGGGCGGCGCGGGCCAGTCGTCGCAGTGGCGCAGCACGCGGTCCATGAGGCGCTCGATGGCGGCGATGGAGCGCATGAGGTGTGACATGACAGAGGGTACACACCTGGCGTCGTGGTCGTGGGCGGCGGGCGGCGCGGGCCAGTCGTCGCAGTGGCGCAGCACGCGGTCCATGAGGCGCTCGATGGCGGCGATGGAGCGCATGAGGTGTGACATGACAGAGGGTACACACCTGGCGTCGTGGTCGTGGGCGGCGGGCGGCGCGGGCCAGTCGTCGCAGTGGCGCAGCACGCGGTCCATGAGGCGCTCGATGGCGGCGATGGAGCGCATGAGGTGTGACATGACAGAGGGTACACACCTGGCGTCGTGGTCGTGGGCGGCGGGCGGCGCGGGCCAGTCGTCGCAGTGGCGCAGCACGCGGTCCATGAGGCGCTCGATGGCGGCGATGGAGCGCATGAGGTGTGACATGACAGAGGGTACACACCTGGCGTCGTGGTCGTGGGCGGCGGGCGGCGCGGGCCAGTCGTCGCAGTGGCGCAGCACGCGGTCCATGAGGCGCTCGATGGCGGCGATGGAGCGCATGAGGTGTGACATGACAGAGGGTACACACCTGGCGTCGTGGTCGTGGGCGGCGGGCGGCGCGGGCCAGTCGTCGCAGTGGCGCAGCACGCGGTCCATGAGGCGCTCGATGGCGGCGATGGAGCGCATGAGGTGTGACATGACAGAGGGTACACACCTGGCGTCGTGGTCGTGGGCGGCGGGCGGCGCGGGCCAGTCGTCGCAGTGGCGCAGCACGCGGTCCATGAGGCGCTCGATGGCGGCGATGGAGCGCATGAGGTGTGACATGACAGAGGGTACACACCTGGCGTCGTGGTCGTGGGCGGCGGGCGGCGCGGGCCAGTCGTCGCAGTGGCGCAGCACGCGGTCCATGAGGCGCTCGATGGCGGCGATGGAGCGCATGAGGTGGCGCACGGTGCGGCACAGCTCGGCCGGCGCCGCCTCGCCCTCCGAGCCCGCCGACTCCACGGCCGCGGCGGCCGCCAGCAGCAGCTCCGACGCCGAGTCCAGCGACGACGACGACAGGCCCAGCGACTGCCCGTCCGACTGCCCCTCCGACTGCCCATCCGAGTCCGACACTACGAAAGGTTCCATATGTCAATACGTGAAGCAAAAACTCTTTCAATCTTGATATTAAAACGAATTATTGTTGATTAACCACCACATTTGACTTCCAGACTTCATTAATAAAAAAAAACTTAGTTTTTTGCCATTTGAAAGAAAATGTTACTACTCACGGTCATCCAGATCGCACGTAGGATTGGAATCGCTGTTGTTGTCAGCGACCGCCGCGGGCTGACCTTCCGCGCCCGATCCGCTCTCGCCTAAGTAATGACGAAACATTACGGTATTACACAGAGTTACTTTTGATATGTACTGAAATTCCCAGACATTGAATTTTTTTTCTATAATCTGTGGCGGAACGTCACTTGGTCTACCACCATATTATCGACGCAAACGCTACAACTTATGATCTTTTACCGCGGCCTAAATTCAGGTGATATGAGGTCGGTTCCCCTTTATTTGTTTTTTTTTTTTAATTTCTAACAACGTGGGTCACAATACTAGCAATCTCGTTAACCCCTCGTGCTAAGCTAAGATGCTTGTGTTACGAGTGGGTTCACGTCGGTAGTGTAATAGGTGGGACTCGAACCCGCAACGATATGATCGCAAGTCCGACGCCCTAGCCATAAGGCTACCGCCGCTTTAAGTGTTTGTACGGGCGCCGACGAAGAAGACCTTGAGCGATGGGGCGACGGCGTGATAGGAGCCGGCCAGTGCGAACGCCGAGGACCGTGGACAATTGTCCGTGGACTAGCTACCTCACCGGTTAGCGCGACGCGTAGTATTGCTTTGTAAACCCGCTTTTTTTCTGTTTGCTTGGTGCTATTCGATGTATGCTAATATTTCATGGACATGAGTAAGGCATTTGACAGAGTAAGCCAAGGCATATTGTTAAAAAAACACTTTATATGTACGGAATTAGAGGAATTCGGTTTCACTACTTAAAACTTCGTGAAATAGAACTCAAACAACTTGCGTTAATAGGATATACCCAGTAAAACAGATATGGTTTATCATTCAGCAATGAAACCTGTATGTTATGGAGTTCCTCAAGGGAGTGTTTTGGGACCGCTTCTATTCCTAATTTATATTAATGACATGCCCAATATTACTAATGACTGTATCACATTATTCGCTGACGACAGTACTATTCTGTTTATAAAAGATAAAAATAATTATAATAATTAATAACCTGACATCATAAACACTTTGACATGTATTAATAATTGATTGACATTGAATAACTTAAAAATTAACTTGAGCAAAACACACATCATTGACTTTGAACAACGACACACTAATAAAAACTTACATTAGCTATTATAAAACAGATACTATTTTTTTTTTTCTTATTTTTTTAACAAAACGACGCCCGCACTAAGCAACTTAATCCTTGTGTCGCGGGGGTTTCACAAATATATAAATCACATGCACAAAGAACACCCAGACTTGGAACAAGTATCTGTGGATCACACAAATGCTTGTCCCATGCGGGGATCGAACCCGCAGCACGTCGCGCACAGTGGTAATTAGCGTGGTGACCTATACCACTCGGCTATCCGTGCAGTCGAATATATACAGGATGACTAGTGAAATACAAACGATATTTATGGAGAGCACTCGGTACTCGATTCTCATTATAATTATGTAATAAAATTAGGTACTTAATTTTTGACCAAATGTCTCCATAAATAAGTTAAGTGTGAATCCCTTTCGACGTTGACTCGATCACGCGGTTAAGCACGCGCCGGTTGAAACTAGTTGAAACATGAAAGAAACACCGCAGCCGCCGCGCCGCCCGCGCACGCGCCCGCCCCCCTTCAGTGCAAGCGCAAGCGCCGCGCCGACTGGTCTGTGTTTGCCGCTTCCTACTTCCGAGTTCAAATTACCTTTTTACGTAATCAACAAATAGGTGATTTAAATACCTAGGTATTTTTGCCTGTCCTAAGCCAGCATTAAAGTATGAAGGGAAAACGGATCATGCTTCTTTATCAAACTTAGCTTACTACCCCGTGAGCATGCGGTAGTCGCGTAAACAATGTAACTACCTACGTACTTTGTGTCGATACCACAGCACGTACGTTCGTGCGGTGTCCATGCGTTGTGTAATTAATAAGGTAACTTTAACCTAAGTTTACTAAATAGTCAATAGATATTATTATTCTTTTTTATATTTTTTATTCATATATGATTCCAAAATATCACGTCCTCGAGAATCGTTTGTGTTTCACCAGTCATCCTGTATATTACCGAAATTAACTCAACACGATTTTTAGGGCTTACAATTGATGATAAATTACAATAGAAAGAGCAAATTGTTAACCTTTGTAAACGAAGATACCAATTCTCATTTGCATTATACAAATTGGCATAAATAGTTAACCTATTGTAAGTTGGTAATAGTCGACTCGGAGTGTTGCCAAATAAAATTCGTTTCTTTTTTTCGAAAGCAAAATTCCCTATCACTCACCACTTTCCCCACTCTCCCCGCTCTCCGCACTTTCGCCGCTTTCAGCAGTCTCAGCGCTCTCCCCGCTCTCAGCACTCTCAGTGCCCTCCGGTGGTCTGTAACAAATTAACAAGCACGTGAAGAATAGCGCACCTTCATTATCAGACAAACCCTAATAATCTCCAGACTGAATTTCGGCCTCGGCGGCCAATCTCAAGTGAGATCAGCCATGGACGCAGGAAATATTATAGTGCAAATTTAGCAGGTGCACTCTCTGTTCCTTCACACACATAGTCCGATGGGATGGTTGCCCGATACGACCGGAGAGGGATCAGGCGCAGGTGTAAACACCGCCACACTTCTTGACTCCGAGCGGTACTGAGAATTTCTTAACTCAGTAAATATTTTTCGCCCGACCCGGGAATAGAACCCGAGACCTCGTGCACGGCAGTCGCGCTTGCGACCACTAGACCAACGAGGCAGTCATCAGGCAGCAAGAACAAGATACCTTTAGTATTTACGTATTAATAGCTCGCGGCGTAAAAAAAGGCGGTAGCCTAATGGCTAGGGCGTCGGACTTGCGATCATATGGTTGCGGGTTCGAATCCCACCCATTACACTACCGACGTGAACCCACTCGTAACACAAGCATCTTAGCTTAGCACGAGGGGTTAACAAGATTACTAGTAATGTGCGACCCACATAGCTAGTAAACTTTATAAAAAAATAAAACAATTTTAACTTACTTAGCGCCCGTCCCGTCTCCCTGCTGTAACTCTCTGCCAGCTGTATCTTGATCCATCTTATTTGGAGGCTGTAGGAAACAATTAAAATACAATATACTGGGTGCAAATGTCGTGACGGCCTACCGGTTCGATGACCGGATTGGCATGCACATAGTTGCTAGTTCAAACCCAGGCAAGTACCGATGTGACTTTTTCGAAGGTATAGGCCATTTCTTAATCATTCTAAGACTATATGACAAACAGTGAAGGAAAGCATATTGAGGAAACTTGGATTCTAAACATTGGAATCTGAAATCAACAACCCGCAATGAGCAAGCGTGGTGATCAATGCTCATCCGTCTCTATATGAGAAGAGGCCTGTGCCTAGCAGTGGGACATTTTTAGGCCGGTGTTGTAAACATTACAGAAATCGAAGCTTGATCTAACATACAAATCTATCTTTTTAGCATAAACTCACCTTATCGGAATCAGCAGTAGTTTCAGGCTTGTCTGCGTCGAAATCGTTGGAATCTTGCATCATGCCGAAGAATGAGATTCTACGAATAAATATTACTTGTCAAACTAAACCTACTCATCATCAGCTGTTTACTATACTTCTGGTACAAGTACAATTTAATCTTGAGAATGTTTCAAAATAAAATATCTAATTCATTTTTGAAGTAATACTTCACTAGGCGCGTTATGAAAAAACGCTGAGAGTGAAATTTTAAAAGGCGCGCACATAACTGTGAAGTATAACTTCTCAGGCCGTATAAAAGCAAGCGCATCCATTTTTTTTTTCGAGTAGACCCTTTGAGTTATTTTAAAAAACGTTAAATGACTCCAATGGTGGCTATCGCTTGTCGAAAATCCGCTAGGGTCTTCTGTTAATGACTAGCTGACCAGACAGACGTTGTCATTTCAAATAACTAACAATTATGTCAAACGTTATAAAGATTACATTAGAAAAGTTAATATGTTCGTTAAGTTTCGCCCCACTTTTTTTCTTTTTTCTTTTTTTCTTTTGTGAGAACCTTCTCCTGATATTAACGAACACGACAAAAAAGAGAATAAGCGAAATTTGTCCAGCCATTCACGCGTTATGCTGTGACCAAGACAAATAGGAATATTTTTTTTATCCGCACTTTTTTCACTTATAGATTACTAATCATTTAAAATTTGTTTGAAAAGCACATTAATAAAAAATCCATGTAATAATTTTTTCCTACTTCGTTTTAAAAACCATAAATAAAAATAAAAAAATTATAAAAATATACATACATAGCAGCCCGGAGATGTTCACTGTTGTACATTGGCCGTTCCCATCGCCCACTAAAAAATAAATAATATGCATTCAGTTCAAACTGAATGAACGGTAAATTTTCATCAAAATATGATAAATTATTTATATTAACCTTAAAAGTTGTTTTCTCTGCTGTCCGCACAACGACCGCGGCGTGAGACAATCGCAGTGGTGCTTGTACGTCGACCATGCTTCAACTGTCAACAAATTATTTACAAATTACAGATTTGTAAAAGTAAAGGTCCCTAAATATCCAGAACATTTAAAACAATATCCTTAATTCGATAGAATACAAGTTTCACAACGGCGGCGGCTGTTCGACTCGTTACACTCTGTTCGACTCGTAACCAGTTCGACTCCCGGCACCACAGCCCCCGCGTCAGTTCTTGATTAAGGATTCCTATCGAGTCAAAATGTCCTACTATCCCACTGATCAGCAATAAATATATTAATTAGCCAATGGAGGAAGCAACCGAGGGATGTAACTGCTCTCGGTCAAAATGCGTATTCTTATCATTGGTATGGAGTAATGACCTGAAAAACGTAGTAGGCGAAGATTGGATGCGGAAAGCGGGGAACCAGGTGTTCAGCAGTGGCCCGCGATAGACTGAGTTGATTGATTGATCATTAGAATAGTAGGAACTATCTGACTATCCGATTGATCAATTATCACTAACAGTGAAACATTACAATTAATAGCTCATGCTATCCACCCCACCCACCTTAATATTTGATAGCTCTTGCTCAACATGTACTCTTCAGATATAGAAGTTGTTAGTACTTGAAAGTTTTTATTACTTTTTTTAACTTTTCCTAAAAAAACAAGTTTTCCTGTAAACTTTGCTAAAACTATGTTAGTTGATCAGTAGGATAGTAATAGGATAGTAACATGACAGTATCATAATTTTCATCAGCTAAGATAGACGGGCCTGTTGGTCTAGTAGTTAGTGATCCTGACTGCTAAGCCAAAGGTTGTGGGTTCGATTCCTACTCAGGACAAATCTTTGTATGGTGAGCACGATCATTTGTTCCGTGTCTGGGTGTAATTTATCTACAATACGTATGTATTTAGAAATAAGTTGTCTGGTTGGCATAGTACAGGCCCTGCGTGCAGTTAGTGATGAGCTGGGCGTGTGTGTACTCACGGTCGGCGGGCGTGGTCCTGGCGTGTATGTCGGCGAGGCGCGCGGCGGTGTGGGCGCGCTGGTGCGGGCGCAGGTAGTGCTCCAGCCGTCTGGCTAGTTAGTGATGAGCTGGGCGTGTGTGTACTCACGGTCGGCGGGCGTGGTCCTGGCGTGTATGTCGGCGAGGCGCGCGGCGGTGTGGGCGCGCTGGTGCGGGCGCAGGTAGTGCTCCAGCCGTCTGGCTAGTTAGTGATGAGCTGGGCGTGTGTGTACTCACGGTCGGCGGGCGTGGTCCTGGCGTGTATGTCGGCGAGGCGCGCGGCGGTGTGGGCGCGCTGGTGCGGGCGCAGGTAGTGCTCCAGCCGTCTGGCTAGTTAGTGATGAGCTGGGCGTGTGTGTACTCACGGTCGGCGGGCGTGGTCCTGGCGTGTATGTCGGCGAGGCGCGCGGCGGTGTGGGCGCGCTGGTGCGGGCGCAGGTAGTGCTCCAGCCGTCTGGCTAGTTAGTGATGAGCTGGGCGTGTGTGTACTCACGGTCGGCGGGCGTGGTCCTGGCGTGTATGTCGGCGAGGCGCGCGGCGGTGTGGGCGCGCTGGTGCGGGCGCAGGTAGTGCTCCAGCCGTCTGGCTAGTTAGTGATGAGCTGGGCGTGTGTGTACTCACGGTCGGCGGGCGTGGTCCTGGCGTGTATGTCGGCGAGGCGCGCGGCGGTGTGGGCGCGCTGGTGCGGGCGCAGGTAGTGCTCCAGCCGTCTGGCTAGTTAGTGATGAGCTGGGCGTGTGTGTACTCACGGTCGGCGGGCGTGGTCCTGGCGTGTATGTCGGCGAGGCGCGCGGCGGTGTGGGCGCGCTGGTGCGGGCGCAGGTAGTGCTCCAGCCGTCTGGCTAGTTAGTGATGAGCTGGGCGTGTGTGTACTCACGGTCGGCGGGCGTGGTCCTGGCGTGTATGTCGGCGAGGCGCGCGGCGGTGTGGGCGCGCTGGTGCGGGCGCAGGTAGTGCTCCAGCCGTCTGGCTAGTTAGTGATGAGCTGGGCGTGTGTGTACTCACGGTCGGCGGGCGTGGTCCTGGCGTGTATGTCGGCGAGGCGCGCGGCGGTGTGGGCGCGCTGGTGCGGGCGCAGGTAGTGCTCCAGCCGTCTGGCTAGTTAGTGATGAGCTGGGCGTGTGTGTACTCACGGTCGGCGGGCGTGGTCCTGGCGTGTATGTCGGCGAGGCGCGCGGCGGTGTGGGCGCGCTGGTGCGGGCGCAGGTAGTGCTCCAGCCGTCTGGCTAGTTAGTGATGAGCTGGGCGTGTGTGTACTCACGGTCGGCGGGCGTGGTCCTGGCGTGTATGTCGGCGAGGCGCGCGGCGGTGTGGGCGCGCTGGTGCGGGCGCAGGTAGTGCTCCAGCCGTCTGGCTAGTTAGTGATGAGCTGGGCGTGTGTGTACTCACGGTCGGCGGGCGTGGTCCTGGCGTGTATGTCGGCGAGGCGCGCGGCGGTGTGGGCGCGCTGGTGCGGGCGCAGGTAGTGCTCCAGCCGTCTGGCTAGTTAGTGATGAGCTGGGCGTGTGTGTACTCACGGTCGGCGGGCGTGGTCCTGGCGTGTATGTCGGCGAGGCGCGCGGCGGTGTGGGCGCGCTGGTGCGGGCGCAGGTAGTGCTCCAGCCGTCTGGCTAGTTAGTGATGAGCTGGGCGTGTGTGTACTCACGGTCGGCGGGCGTGGTCCTGGCGTGTATGTCGGCGAGGCGCGCGGCGGTGTGGGCGCGCTGGTGCGGGCGCAGGTAGTGCTCCAGCCGTCTGGCTAGTTAGTGATGAGCTGGGCGTGTGTGTACTCACGGTCGGCGGGCGTGGTCCTGGCGTGTATGTCGGCGAGGCGCGCGGCGGTGTGGGCGCGCTGGTGCGGGCGCAGGTAGTGCTCCAGCCGTCTGGCTAGTTAGTGATGAGCTGGGCGTGTGTGTACTCACGGTCGGCGGGCGTGGTCCTGGCGTGTATGTCGGCGAGGCGCGCGGCGGTGTGGGCGCGCTGGTGCGGGCGCAGGTAGTGCTCCAGCCGTCTGGCTAGTTAGTGATGAGCTGGGCGTGTGTGTACTCACGGTCGGCGGGCGTGGTCCTGGCGTGTATGTCGGCGAGGCGCGCGGCGGTGTGGGCGCGCTGGTGCGGGCGCAGGTAGTGCTCCAGCCGTCTGGCTAGTTAGTGATGAGCTGGGCGTGTGTGTACTCACGGTCGGCGGGCGTGGTCCTGGCGTGTATGTCGGCGAGGCGCGCGGCGGTGTGGGCGCGCTGGTGCGGGCGCAGGTAGTGCTCCAGCCGTCTGGCTAGTTAGTGATGAGCTGGGCGTGTGTGTACTCACGGTCGGCGGGCGTGGTCCTGGCGTGTATGTCGGCGAGGCGCGCGGCGGTGTGGGCGCGCTGGTGCGGGCGCAGGTAGTGCTCCAGCCGTCTGGCTAGTTAGTGATGAGCTGGGCGTGTGTGTACTCACGGTCGGCGGGCGTGGTCCTGGCGTGTATGTCGGCGAGGCGCGCGGCGGTGTGGGCGCGCTGGTGCGGGCGCAGGTAGTGCTCCAGCCGTCTGGCTAGTTAGTGATGAGCTGGGCGTGTGTGTACTCACGGTCGGCGGGCGTGGTCCTGGCGTGTATGTCGGCGAGGCGCGCGGCGGTGTGGGCGCGCTGGTGCGGGCGCAGGTAGTGCTCCAGCCGTCTGGCTAGTTAGTGATGAGCTGGGCGTGTGTGTACTCACGGTCGGCGGGCGTGGTCCTGGCGTGTATGTCGGCGAGGCGCGCGGCGGTGTGGGCGCGCTGGTGCGGGCGCAGGTAGTGCTCCAGCCGTCTGGCTAGTTAGTGATGAGCTGGGCGTGTGTGTACTCACGGTCGGCGGGCGTGGTCCTGGCGTGTATGTCGGCGAGGCGCGCGGCGGTGTGGGCGCGCTGGTGCGGGCGCAGGTAGTGCTCCAGCCGCGCGCGCGCGCCGCACGCCCAGCGCCGCCCGCCCGCGCCCGCGCCCGCCGGGATCAGCTCCACCTGCGGCACACACCGTCACTCGCTCGCCCCGGTACCATGCCGCCCCGCACTCACGTGCAGACACGCTTGCAGTCACACTCGCACTCATACTCGCACTCACACGCAAACACAGTCGCACTCACACGCAAACACACTCGCACTCACACGCAAACACACTCGCACTCACACGCAAACATTCGCTATGACACTCGCACTGACACGTAAACACACACGCACTCACACGAAAACACACACGCACTCACACGAAAACACACTCGCACTCACACGAAAACACACTCGCACTCACACGCAAACATTCGCTATGACACTCGAACTGACATGTAAACACACGCACTCACACGAAAACACACTCGCACTCACACGAAAACACACTCGCACTCACACGAAAACACACTCGCACTCACACGCAAACATTCGCTATGACACTCGCGTTGACACGTAAACACACACGCACTCACACGCACTCACACGAAAACAGTCGCAGTGACACTCGCACTGACACGTAAACACACACGCACTCACACGAAAACACACTCGCACTCACACGCAAACATTCGCAGTGACACTCGCACTGACACGTAAACACACACGCACTCACACGAAAACACACTCGCACTCACACGCAAACATTCGCAGTGACACTCGCACTGACACGTAAACACACACGCACTCACACTTAAACACACTCATACTAACACGCAAACACACTCGCAATTACATTTGCACTCAAAAGCAAACACACTTGCACTTACACGCAAACACTCACAATGACACTCACACTGTCACGTAAACACACTCGCAATGACACTCGCACTCACGCAAACACACATGCACTCACGCGCAAACATTCGCAATAACACTCACAATGACACGTCAACGCTCTGGCATCACCGACCCTTACTTTAAACTTTCGTAATCGTTAAACTGACCTAACCTAATGAGATTTTGAATAACAAAGTATGAATTTACTACTTTGACTAAAACCAACAATGAAAAGAAAAACCAAAAATAGGTAACTACTGGTCTGTTTTGCAAGTTCAAACGAAAGGTCGCGTAGTTAACAATACATTGCGCGCTCGAAAATGTCAATTTTTGTAACCGATCATCAGCGAGATTAAAAACTTCCACAATTTGGTAAGTGGCATTAAGTGTAGCCTTATTGCGAAGTTTGCGTTACGATGTCCCTGACACCCTGTATATTTAATACTTCGTTCAAACCACACCGACTACGCGCTACTACATAGTGCGTTGTCGTTGGCTCTCGGTAGTCGATTATTGTACTACGCGTCTAGGCGCGGTGGACGCAGATTGGCTACGTCGCCGAACGTAGCAGCGAATTAGATTAGTGCTGTAGCTGTACTGTCGGCTTGAGATCGCGTACTGCAGACTGAGTCAGCGGCCGACAATATTTTTGATGAGAACGGTTTCTTACACTCATACAATCTCAATCACTCTCTCTTACACACACATTAAAAAAATCTTATAAAAACATTATTACGGTGTAAATATCAACTTGTCCTTATTCTACCTGTAAGTTCCCCATAACAGAAAGCGTTATCTATATATTAATACGTGATGCCAAAACTTTGGACCCCTTTTTACGAAAATTGCGCGGACGCAGGAGCATAAAATTTGGCACACTTATAGTTTATGTGTAGGAGAAGTGGAGAACGCTAATATTTTTCAATAATAATGCTTATAAAGTACATTAAATCAATAAATAAAACATTACCCACACTACCATGCATTTCACACACACATGTTTGTTTTGTTTTTCATTGACTGCTTACTGACATTGACATAAATAAGTGGTTTAAGTTTTTATATATCCGAATATAACGGCCAAGGACATTTAGCAAACGATAAAAGAGGTTTTACAAAAAACATTGTTTGCAGAGAAGTTTGCAATATGCTCTAAATGGATATGTATTTTTTATATGTATTTTTCTCTTATAGCATGTTTTCTTTTAATAAACATTTTTTAAATAGATATTCTTTATTTTACTTCCTTTTAATTTCATATAATTTGTTCAAAAAATAAATTGGCAAATAACAGTCTTGGTCAAATGTGTGGTTATAGTAGTTTAGTTTTCGACAGTAGAACCTTAATAATGTTTGAATATTATATTTTAATAATGTATATTAAGTCACTCACAATTTAAATTTATATTATAAGGTCGAATTTCGACCATTGGGCGACCACTAGTTTCTATGAAATAGGCTACACACTCTACAAACTATCTCGTTTGAAAAGTCACCGATACAATAAACAACTCGCAACACAGTCGCATTCTCTTTTTTTTTTGTTTTAATTCAGGCCCCAACTGCCAACTGTCAGTAAGCGCTTCTAATTTCCATTACATTATCGACAAAATTGAATTATGACCTACCAAAGCTTATTTTCCCACACTCATTCAACTACTATAGCGGCTAATGCGTGTCAAAAATCCGCCAGAGTCGCTAGTGTCGCATAAGGTCTGCCTGTCATTATCCACCAATGGGAGACAAGCTACTGGGCTGCGATTGGTCGAGATTGACAGATAGACCTTACGTGACATTAGAGACCCTGGCGGATTTTCGACTAGCAATTAATTGACATAACATTAATTGAATATCGACCTAACGGGGGCCCCATTAGGTCGACATTCGCGTAAACATACATTTCCATGATAATTAAAATATTTAAAACGAGTAATAAAATAAAACTCACCTTGAATGTGATTGTGGACGCTACCTTGAAGTTTTCTAAAATCTTGCAGAACCTATCCACCGCGTACCTGCAGAGTACACACATATTAGGCATATAGAAACCGAAGCAGTATTCGCTACCGTCTGCAAAGAATCGGACGGAAATCATATCAGAATCCGTATCGGCCCGATAATCGGTCTACAGGACTACACAGAAACTCACTCTTTTTCCATAGGCTTGTCGTACTTGCGGCACAGACAGACAGTTTCCACTATTTCCCGCGTCGTCTCACTCTGCTCGGCTAGCTTGCACAGTTGCTCGTGGATAATCGCGGCACCTGACAATTTATAAACACCATCATCATCATATCACCCACAAGACGCCCGACTGCTGAACATAACCCTCCCCCCCCCCCCCCCCCAATGATTTCCAGATAGGCCTGTTGGTAGCGACCTGCATTCAGCAGCTCTAGAAATTCAATACTAATGAAGGGAGTTCGCGTCAGAACGTCGTCGTGACGTCGAAGTGATTCAAAAGTATGTGATTGTAAATTATACCAAACATTTACTACTAGTACAGTTGCTTTATATTCGTGATAAGTTTTGACTCGAATCGACTATGAATTGACAACTATATCATAAAAAAAACTTTGTACGGAACTCGGTGTGCGAGTCAGACCCGCATTTTCCAGTTTTTTTTGTAGAGTTGCATCGCAGTGAGCCTTAGCGGAGGCTTCGACAGCTTCACCAGAGATATGCAGGTGTGTGAGGTGTGTGTGACGTACCGTGCGGCGTGAGCGCGCGTCGCAGCAGCGCGAGGTCCCAGGCGGCGACATCGTCCTCGCCGCGCGGCCGCAGCGCCCGCACCACGCGCGCCGCCGCGCCCACCGTGCTGCCGCCTGACGGACAACACACGCTCACATTATTAAGGGGAAGCATTGCGACTGGGGTATATGTACGTAGGTGAGTGTGTGTGTGTTGAGGGAGTATGTGAGCGTACGTGAGTGTTTATGCGGGTGTGTGTATGTGGGTGTTTATATGTGGGTGCGTGTATGTGGATGTGTTTGTATGTGGGTATGTGTATGTAGGTGAGTGTAGGTGGGTGTGTTTGTATGTGGGTGGGTGTATGTAGGTGAATGTAGGGGGGTATGTGTATGTGAGTGTAGGTGGGTGTGTTTGTATGTGGGTGTGTTTGTATGTGGGTGGGTGTATGTAGGTGAATGTAGGTGGGAGTGTGTATGTAGGTGAGTGTATGTGGGTGTGTGTATGTGGGTGTGTTTGTATGTGGGTGTGTTTGTATGTGGGTGTGTGTATGTAGGAGAGTGTAGGTGGGTATGTGTATGTGGATGTGTGTATGTAGGTGAGTGTAGGTGGGTGTGTGTATGTGGGTGTGTTTGTACTTGGGTGTGTTTGTATGTGGGTGTGTGCACTTTTACCAGTAGAATGCTACATTATCCTTACACAATATTTCTTATAACTGCCCGCGAGCCAAGCTCCGGACATTATCTCCTTATTTATGTAGACACTAGCTCCACCACGCGGCGTTGCTCGCGGTTTTCACTCGTGTATTTTTTTCAGGATGAAGTATTCTGTGTTATTCAGGGTGCCAACTGCCTCCACACCGAATACAAAATTGGTCGAGCAAATTAAGCGTTTGGAGGTAACAAGCATACAGCCCTACACACATGTATAGCTTGTACCACGAAAGATGAGACTTGACACACCACATGGTTTGCGTTGCGCTTGCGCAGTATTCGATTTATATGTCTGTTTAGCGCATTGAGGTTGGAGGGGGTAAGGGCCCAATCGTCATCGGGGTAGCGTTAAGAGCGTGGGAGTCGCGGTACCTGCGCAAGCTATTTGAAGCTATCCACCATTGACAGTCGCTAAGTGTCATCTGTCGTGGCACTATACAGTAGTACTCACAGTGCGCCAGCGCGGCGACGACGTCGCGGAGGAAGGCGTGCAGCGCGGCGGCGTTGCCGGCGAGGCACACGCACACGCGGCAGTGGCACGAGAAGCGCGCGCGGTACACCCACTGCTCCGTCACCATCTCCACGCTCCTGGTGCAACATACACACAATAACACATGTACAGCATGTAACAAAACCCCTGTCCGAGTAACATTACACACACTACCATGTATTTGACACACATACGCATATACACTCTCTCATGAGGAGCTTTTTCACACTCCGTTTGAAAAACCCGAGATCAAACGAAACACATGGGCTGGTGTGTGTCCATACGAGTGTGAGTGTGAGTTGTGAGTGTATACTCACATGTTGGTCCCGATGAGTGTGAACATGAGTGCGCTGATCTCGCACCACGAGTGGAACACGCCCAGCAGCCACTCCTGCATCGGGCTGAACACTGCCGCGCTCGACTCTGATTGCCGCTCTGCTTCTAAAACAATACCACTTGTGTCAAAAAGGATTCGAGTACAATGCGATTCTAACTTTATTTCGGCTGTGAACGTGAGGCGAGTCGCCATTAAGCGTGCATCGACCTATACTTTACTTAAAAGAACATGACCGGTTTTTTGAAACAATAAAATTATTAGATGCATATTATTTCTTTTCAGATATTTATCAGATTTACCTTCCTGGGGAATTGGCAAGAAGAGGCTAGAGACCGGGATCGCTGGAGGGAATGGAGGGAGGCTTTTGCCCAGCAGTGGGACAGTACAAGCTAACTTCTTATTTTATCTAAATCATGAAAGATTGAATACAATGTTAGCAAAAATTGTAGAACGAAACGACATGACGCGATGTTCCATTCTCTATATCTTTGTTATTATTTGTTATAGCTATTTTTAGTGAACCCATAAGTAGATAGTGCGTAAGCGTTAAATAAATATGTTTCATGTTTTCTATAGAATTTTGTACACACAACTCCGCACAAGCTGTGGGAAGAACTAGCATAAAAAATAAATGTGGGAAACTGAACGCTTGAGGAAAGAAAGGAAATAAAGGGATGAAAGGATGTGAGCGAGATGGAGGAGGAGAGAGAGAGAGAGAAATGATGGCGGATGTAAGACAAGAAGACGTTCTGAACCAAATGAATTAGAAGAAAAATATAAATATTCAAGTTGTTATTAGAATCATACGTTTTATTTACGCCATCATTAATAATTAATTATTAATAATAATAAATAGGAAGGACATCGTCATCGAGGTCGACTTCAGCGAAGGTGGTGTGATGATTTAGTCAGATGTTTGCAAGAAGAGAGGGGAGGCCTTTGCCCAGCAGTGGGATCTATTATAGGCTATAAACAAGACTACTAAAATTGATGTTAGTTGAGTGAGTTTTAATTATGAGAATCTGTAGTATATAGTCCTCCTTATCGGTTTCGATAACGGCGACCCATGACAATTCACCTCCTAGCGTGAGTCCTGATGTGACTGGCTAGACCGAGTGGTTTTAAAGACCCGGTCGCAAGCGCTGCAGTATAATAATAATAAAAATGTGTTTATTTAGTAAATCTTTACAAGTAAGTTACTGGGGCTTCCCAGAAAGTAATCAAAAGATACTTGTGTTGGGAAAACCTCGCTCCTACTACGTGAACATATACTTAGATTTACAACACTATCAATAATTATCACTTAATACATTTTTTAAAACAAAGAAATAAAACATAGTTTTCTAATGGTTGTGTATGTTTACAGTGAGTAATTAATTAGTTAGGTGTGGTGTGTGTTGTGTGTGGACGTGTGTGTGTATGTCCGAGGATGTGTAAGTGCGTGTATATGCAAGTGCATATGTGTGTGTGTGTGTGTGTGTGTGTGTGCATGTGTGTGTATGTATGTGTGCGTGTGTGTGGGGGAGTGTTAATGAGTAACATATACCTACCTGCCAAGTATAGCTGACCCGCATTGTAATAATAATTAACATTGTAGTAATATGCAACATACCCATCCCACACACGTAGTGGAGCAGGGCAGCTTCCTCCTCGGCGGTGACTGCGGTGTCCTCGTAATCCATTAATTCACCCGATAGCCTGAAAAAAACAAACGTTTATAATCATAAAACCTGTGTAAAATGTATTGACTGCACGGATAGCTGAGTGGTGTAGATCACCACGGTAATGACCACTGTGCGCGACGTGCTGCGGGCTCGATCCCCGCATGGGACAAGCATTTGTGTGATCCACAGATACTTGTTGCAAGTCTGGGTGTTCTTTGTGCATGTGATTTGAATGTTTATGAAATCCCCGCGACACATGGATTAAATTCCTTAGTGCGGGATTCTTTTTTAAAAAGAATTACAAAGCAAATTAATGTATCCTTCTTTCTGGCGAATTCGGGTAAAAGTAATCCTTACTCTAATTATTTTATCTAACTAAAATCAAAATAAACCGCAATAGAATCCGTTTAAAAGTAGTTTAATTTCAATAGTATTAGTGGCTTTTATAAGAGACTGAATCCAGGGCTTTCCTTAATTATTAAATAAAGTAGATGAATCAATTTATTTTCAGCTACATTTCCAACTGCATGGTTCGGGCTCTATTTAAGCACGACTTAAGTATAAGTACGGTTTATGAGGTAGACTTACAGGTCTGAGTGTGTCTCGGGTCGTACGTCTTCGACGGGCGCGATGCCGTCCCTCACACTCTCCTCTGCTGACGCGAGCAACTGCACACATAACATACAATATTAACTTAGGCATATACAGGATTAATTTAAAAGGAGTGCGTATATTCCACGAGGTAATCAGGTGCATATCACTAAACAACTTTCCCCAAGGAACATAGGTCGAAATCTTAAAATGGAAAATAGACTTTCCATACAAAGTGTCAGGTCACGTGACTTATGTTTGTATGAAAAGATGATTTTCAAATTTAAGTATTCGACCTATGTTCCTTGGGGAAAGTTGTTCAGTTTTATGCACCTGATTACCTCGTTGAAAATACGCACTCCTTTTAAATTAATCCTGTATATATTTCACAAGGTACATTTCTATGTGAGATAAAGATGATATAAATCTATTAGATAATAATCAATCATTCAATGTTCCATCCACATATACACCTCCAGTACGCAAACCGAATGTATATACAAACTATAGGCAAAATAGCTACTTTGTACGTGTGAGCAGAAACTTCAACAAAACACGTAAACAAAATGATCTTGATCCTTTCTCTATCAAGGTGTCGTCAGCAAGAAGGTGTCTAAGGACCAGTTTTTTTATTCCGAGTTAACTCAACCAATGGTTAAATATGCTAACTAATGATTTGAAGTTTACGCGAATATTAGACATAGAAATAAAACTACTTTAAACAGATTCTATCGCGGTTTATTTTTATTTTAGTTCCCGACGTTTCAACACCTTTGCAGGTGTCATGGTCACGGGCAGACTGAGATGGTATTCGTCTTGACAAGATATGTTTCTCGTTCTACCTTCATATTTTTATAATTTAATTTACTTTTAATTCTAATGATTTGAAATTTCGGTAAAACGCGTTTTGTTTATCTATCAAAGGGTCAAGTAAGTTGGAGAGTGAATTATTTAGCCAAGAATAAAAATTGATGAATAAACACGTTCTACTGAAGTTTGGATATTTAACCATTGGTTGAGTTAACTAAGGATCATAAAACTGGGCCTACACCTTTATTTTTTTAACCAGGTGTTTGTAATGAATTTCTTTTTTGTTTTCAATATTGTAATTACCATTATATATGTACATTGCTGCTCATCAGATAGTATAGATTATTTATATAAGAGTGAAGACTTGTAATCTGGATTTCAGTTCTTTGGACGTCAGTTGAATTTCCTATTCCTGCTCAAGTTAAAATTATCTGTTAGTCTTCCATGTTTTACATAAATAAATAATGAGTAGTGTGACCTGCAGGATGTCGTCGTGTCGTATGAGGAAGTGGTCGTGGTGCGGCGTGACGTCAGCGCTCAGCAGCGGCAGCAGGAACTGCCCCATCGCCGGCGCCTCCGCCTGCATGGAACGCGGTATTCATATACAGGATAATTTATTATGGAGTGCGTATATTCAACGAGGTAATCAGGTGCATAAAACTGAACCACTTTTTCCAAGGAACATAGGTCGAAATCTTAAAATTGAAAATGAAATTCTTAATTTTAACTTGTCGACCCATCAAAGATGCCACATAACTCAAATCAAAATCATTTATTCAAACTAAGCTACTAAGTAGCACTTTTTGAACGTCAAACCTTTCATATTGACAGCACCCTGCCCCCTAGACAAGGCACACCCCCACAAACGCCAACGATGACAGAAATCACCCAAATTACATTAAATGTATGGAAATGACATCCCCCTTCAAGAAGTCACGCGACTTACCGAAGGGAAACGCCACGCGACCCACTTGCCACCTCCATACATTCGAGCGACTCCATCAGCGACAACGATTGCAGGAACGTACCTGGTCCAAGGGTCTGATTCGCCCACCCCTCACTTATGTTTGTATGAAAAGATGTTTTTAAATTTTAAGATTTCGACCTATGTTCCTTGGGGAAAGTTGTTCAGTTATGCACCTGATTACCTCGTTGAATATACGCACTCCATAAAAAATAATCCTGTATATTGTAAACGACACATAATAATAATAAGAGGCTCTCGTTGGACATCTGGGTTAAGGGATACAGAAAGCGGTACTTCTTGACAAGGCGCGTATCAAGAGGAGGTTCCTCTCTCTGGAGCCCTAAACAGCGGCAGCGATAATCAGGTTCACAAAATCTCTTTAGCACTACTTTTAAATTAACCCTTGTAGATAGAAGATAGATGTTGTGTGGTGTTACGCGAATGGATAGAGTAAGGAATGATTATATAAGAGGAAGTTTGAAAGTGGCACCGGTAACCGAAAAACTATGTGGGAACCGGCTGTCGTGGTATGTGATGCGGAGGAATGAGGATCATATCGTAAGGAAGGTTAGGGGCAGGGGACGACCAAAGAAACGATGGATGGATTGTGTGAAAGTCGATATGGCAAGAAAGAATGTTACTTGTGAAATGACGGCAGATAGAAGAGTATGGAAGAAGAAAACATGCTGCGCCGACCCCAAATAAAATTGGGATAAGGGCAGGAGGATGATGATGAGATAGAAGATAGATTAAGTTACATATAAATATGAATAAATATAATATAAATGTGGACAACATCACATACATTGCTCCGAATCCAAAGTAAGTAGCTAAAGCACTTGTGTTACGGAATCCAGAGACAACGAAGGTACCACAAACACCCAGACCCGAGGCAATGTAGAAAAGTGTTTTTCTACATTGACCTGTCGGGGGATCGAACCCGGGACCTCAGAGCTGACGACACCTTGAAAACCGGTGTGTACGCCACTCGACCACGGAAGTCGTCAATAAGTAGAAAGAGACACTTTCTAACTTGTCTTGCAGTGTATAAAGTATCTCTTCGTTCTGTATGTAGTTAGAGTCAGTGGTACTTACGGATGCCTTGTGCTGGTAGCCGTTGCAGTCCACGTCGACGGCCGCCGCCTCCTTAATGGACGAGCTGTCTGAAGAGCCAGCTGCAACAACACGATAATCGTTTTTTAGGTTTCCGCGAATATTAGACATTGAAATAAAATTACCTTTTTACGGATTATATTGGGAACTTAAATAAAAATAAACCGAATATATACTATCCTATGTACATATAGATTTTGTGATTTCCTAGCGGTTCAATGACCGGATTATCATACATATGGTTGCAGGAGGGGACCCAAAAAAGTACCTATGTGACTTTTTCAAAGTTATATGTACTTTCTTAATCATTCTAAGACGTCATTGACAAACGGTGAAGGAAAACATCGTGAGGAAACCCGCAATGAGCAAGCGTGGTGATCAATGTTCATTCCTTCTCTATACGGGAAGAGGCCTGTGCCCAGCAGTGGGACGAATATAGGCCGGTATTATTATTTATTATCATTAAGATCCCTTAGATAACGTACATTTCTACAAGCGTTAACGTCAAATGACATTTCTCTTCGATAAGTCACGTGACATAGACTTGTCACTTCCATAAATTTGAGCGATTCGATCAGCGTTACGATTGTAGAAATTTCTCTTGTATAAGGGGTCTATTCTATTCAATACTTCTGATTGCACGGATAGCCGAGTGGTATAGGTCACCACGCTAATTACCACTGTGCGCGACGTGCTGCGGGTTCAATCTCCGATTTACCTATCACTTAGGGGTATGAAGAAAAGATGTTGGCCGATTCTCAGACCTACCCGATATGCACACAAAATTTGATACAAATCGGTCCAGCCGTTTCGGAGAAGTTTGGGAACAAACATCGCGACACGAGAATTATATACAGGATTAATTTAAAAGGAGTGCGTATAGGTATTCAACGAGGTAATCAGGTGCATAAAACTGAACAACTTTCCCCAAAGAACATAGGTCGAAATCTCAAAAAAATGGAAAATGAACTTTTCATACAAAGTCACAGGTCACATGACATAATTATTATGTTTGTATGAAAAGATGATTTTCAATTTTAAGATCTATGCACGTTCTTACTTCGTTGAATATACGCACTCGTTATAAATTAATCCTGTATATCAGATAAAGTACAATATAATCTATATATATAAAAATGAAACCCGTTTTCCGTTGTCACGACATAGCATGAAAACGGCTTGACCGATTTGGCGGATTTTCATCTTGAAATGTTTGTGGAAGTCCAGGGAAGGTTTAAAAGGTGTAAAACATAAATAATAAGTAAAAAAAAAAACTGTTCCTAAACTCGGGAATCACCTTAATTAATTTACTTTTGACAGAACGAAGTCTGTCCGGGCAGCTAGTTTGATATAGTTTAAATTAAAAGTTTTAAAACACTCACTGGCATCGTCGAGCTCGGTCCACTGGTCGTCGGAGTCGGAGTCGGCGCCGACGTCCGACGCGTCCGACACGACTTCAACACGTCGGACGCGCATGCACACCGCACGACGTGCCATCGCACTGCGGCGACGGGACATCTGTGAACAAGAAAGTATGGTACATTAATTATACAGGTTATCTGATGGGTGTGACTGCACGGGTAGCCGAGTACCACGCTGATTACCACTGTGCGCGACGTGCTGCGGGCTCGATCCCCGCATGAGACAAGCATTTGTGTGATCCACAGATACTTGTTCCAAGTCTGGGTGTTCTTTGTGCATGTGATTTGAATGTTTGTGAAACCCCCGCGACACAAGGATTAAATTACTTAGTGCGGGCGTCGTTTTTTTAAAAACTAAAAAAAAAATAAAAAAATATTACTAGGTAATCAATAATAATAATATCTTGGGACAGCTCACACACGGCCATCTGATCCCAAACTAAGCAGAGCCAGTACTATGGCAATAACACAACTGATGAACATACTTATATATTTATAAAAACATACATATTATAGATAAGATATAGAACAAATGATCGTGCTCATCACACAAAGTGCTGTCCTGGGTGGGAATCGAACCCACGACCTCCGGCTTAGCAGTCAGGGTCACTAACAACTAGACCAACAGGCCCGTCAAAAATTAAAAGTAATAAAAGTTACACCCAGGACAAATCTTTGTGTGATAAGCACGATCATTTGTTCCGTGTGTGTATTCTTAGGGCCGAGTCACACCGGAATGGCAGCGGCCGGCAGCGACGCGGCGAGCACTTTCAGGCTTTTCAAGCGATACTGGTCTTTTAAGTAAGTAGTTAAAGTTTAATATTATTTCACACTGAAAGAGCTCGCCGCGTCGCTGCCGGCCGCTGCCATTCCAGTGTGACTCGGCCCTTACTAATATTAAAAATGTGAAAGTATAGATGTTTGGATGTTTGTTACTCAATCACGCAAAAACGGCTGAACGGATTTGGATGAAGTTTGGCATGCATATAGCCTTTGACATTGAAAAGAACAGGCTAGTAGTTCTCGAGTGAAAATTGAAAATTGTTTACGAGCTAAGCCGTGGGCAGATATCAGTGGGCAGATAGAAATTTGAAAAATGTGTCATTCCAAATGGTCAGTATTTCTTGGCCGTCGCCAACCAAGCCACACGACAGGTGAAAGTATACATACACGTAAACTTTATCGCCCAATTTGTTAAAATAGACTGACCCTTCTTATTTATAAGTCGGGTCACGGCGACCTCAAATCAATAGGTCAGATAGACTAGCTGAAATCGGATATTTGTCTGCCTATCACACTACTTTTAACTAAACAAAGACAGTGGTAAATGTCGTAGAGGCTTAGGCCCAGTTTTTTGATCCTGAGTTAACTCCACCAATAGTTAAATAAGCTAACTAATAAGTTTTTAGATTTCGCGGCTTGTATAAATCAAAATAAAAAAGTTTTTATTTCTTTTAAACCTCAAGAAGGCGCTCAAGAAATGTTATATACTAATCTAATGATTCTAGGTGCACGGTTCCAAAGTGTCCTTCTCATGAGAAGAACAGGCAAGAAACTCCATAGGTTATCTACTCTTTTAAAAAATGATATTGGTACAGTATACGTCATAAAAATTAAAGGCAACGGATCTGAACCGCGATTCAGATTCTAATTCTAGGAATCCAAGTTTCATCACGATCTTTACCATCAGTCAATGGTGTCTTAGAATGAATAAGAAAGTACATATAACTGCAAAAGTCACATTCGTACTTGCCTGGGTTCGAAGCTGCAATCATGTTTATACGAATCCGGTCATTGCACCGCTAAGCCACCATTACACGGAACCTTTAATTTACATTTATCAGATTCGTCCTCTTACCTCTTTCCCTTTAGCTATGGGCCTTCGTCTCGGTGCCCTCTGGGGCCGCGAGTGCCTCCGGGGACGGCCGCCGCGGCCACCAGACCACGACGATGAAGATGACCCGCTCCCGGAGCCGCGGTGACCCATCTGAGGAAACAAAAACATCCATTTACCAGGTGTACAGAGATGAGCTTTTCACAAAATTAAAACCAAACCCAAGAGCAGCGCTGCAAGACTTCAAGACACAGTGAGCTCATATTGCGTAGGTCGGAACACAAATAATTAATAAAAATAAATGAAGGTAGAACGAGCAACATCCATCACCTCAGTCGGCCCGAGACCATGACACCTGCAAAGGCGTCGAAACGTCGGGAACTAAAATCAAAATAAACCGCGATAGAATCCGTTTAAAGTATTTTTATTTCAATGTCTAACATTCGCGTAAACCTCTATACTAATATTATAAGCTGAAGAGTTTGTTTGTTTGTTTGAACGCGCTAATCTCAGGAACTACTGAACCGATTTGAAAAATTCTTTCACTGGGTAGATAGCCCACTTATTAAGGAAGGCTATAGGGTATAATATTGCCCCGTAACCGACGCCAACGCGGGCGAGCCGCGAGCAAAAGCTAGTAAATAATATACTTAATGAAAAGCAGAAAATGAATAAATTACTCTTCGGCCGCTGTATCTTGGTGAGTGATAAAAGCGATACAAGATATTATCGTGTCTTTCTTACCCACCGCTATTGCGTACTTGCATCTCACACAAACTGTCTTGTATCTCTTTCAAGAGTCGCCACGATTCGTCGGGCGTATTGTAAACAATATAATACATGGAACATGTTAAAATTTTGCTCTTATTGTGAAAAATAAAAATAATAAATGTGGACAACATCACATACATTGCTCCGAATCCAAAGTAAGTAGCTAAAGCACTTGTGTTATGGAATCAGAGACAACGAAGGTACCACAAACACCCAGACCCGAGACAATATAGAAAAGTGTTTTTCTACATTGACCCGTCCGGGGATCGAACCCGGGACCTCAGAGCTGACGACACCTTGAAAACCGGTGTGTACGCCACTCGACCACGGACGTCGTCAAATTTTAAATAATTAAACTTTATTTAAATTGGGCCTACGACTTGTTAATTATTCCGGCTGCTTGCTTAGTCATTGTCACAAAAAAAAGATTACCCAAAACCTACTTACTGTGGGAAATCTAACAATAAGGTAGTTAGTGACAGTAGATAATGATAATCAATTGTTGAAACAAACAAAATGTGTTTACAAACAACAAAACAAACACTCTTTATTATTAGACTACCTATATCTGTTTTCTGAGGTTTACGCGAATATTAGACATTGAAATAAAACTAATATTATAAATGTCAGTGTGGATGTTTGTATGTTTGTTACTCAATCACGCAAAAAACAGCTGAACGGATTTGGATGAAATTTGGCATGCATGTAGTCGTGGACATGGAAATGAACATAGGCTACCTTTTATCCTAATTACTTAAGTAGTTCCCGAGCTAAGCCGTGGGCAGACCGCTTTGAAATTTGGTATTTTTCTCTATTACAGCACAAGCGATAACACGGCAAAAAAAATCATTTCATTTTTCATTACTTTGACATTTTTAATTTCATTTTGGACCTAATTCTGAAGTCCACGCAGACGAAGTCGCGAGCAGAAGCTAGTAAATCTATAACTTTTAAATGGAATCTATTGTGACTATGTGACTATGACACCTGCAAAGGTGTTGATACATCGAGAACTAAAATAAAAATAAACCGCAACATAAAATCCGAAATCAAAATAAACTTGCATGTTCATTTTGCTTTAGCGATGTCTTACATAGAGTTGATTTAAACAAAATGTGATCTTTTTTTATTTTTTTTATTCATGGCCGCAGAAGTTTCAGTAACTTCTACCAGTATTGTTTATTGACCACTGATGGGCACTGAATATGTTGATAGGTTAGGGCGTCAGATTTGCGATCAAGTGGTTGTGGGTTCGAATCACACCCATTGCACTACCGATGTGAACCCACTCGTATAACAAGCAATTTAGCTTTGCATGATTTGTGTTGTAATGTTTGATACCAAACTCCTCTGAAAAGGCCTCTTAAATCTAAGAATTGGCCAACATCTATATTTGACCCCTAAAGGTAAGGCCCCTCTCCAGATACTTTCAATATGGCAGAACAATGTTTGCCGGTTCAGCTAGTATATCAATTAATTCAAAATATTTTAATATAATCATTTGCTGTATTCATTTTTGTCCCATAGAGCAAAATAAATGATCAAAGCAGTGTAAAATGAACTGTACAAACATGTGAAATCGCAGGGTAAAGCTAGTTATTAACATTTTGATCAAAACTTGTTTTGAAAATGTTGTGTACAGTTGTAATTGGATTTCAAATACACGTGTTAATTGATTTAATTTTTTTAGATTTATGCAAATTACCAATTGGACAAAGTAAAAAAAAAACTGTTGCAGGTATTTACTTTATTTTTATCATCAAGTTCTAGTTTTCAGTAACTAAATAATATCTGCTTATAGCTATGTATATAAACTTTAGGTACCTACATAGTACATGATAGAAATGCATTGTTATCAAAAAAATATGTAAGTAATTTGTTAGATTACATCCAAAACATATTTTTTTTTGCTAACTTTTGAAGTTTTCATAGTTTACTAGTAAATTATAAAGTTGTAACATAAAATTGACAACTACCTTACAGTATAGGTTCATTCTAATAAGAAAGATTGAAAAATAATGTTCTTGTATCAATTGAAATCTAACCAAAACATTATAAATCACATTATATCAACTAAGTTCAGATAAAATCTAAATAATTAACTGAAAATAAGTTTAAAGTTCATTATTGAATGAAATATGCAAATAATCAATAAATGCAACATGAGCACTAAAAATCTTTAAGTACTAGGCAAACAGGTTTTGTAGGAGCTTTGTGAACAATCAATACCACATTGGGACTTATTTATATGTACTTATCAATAATGTACACAAAACATGATGTACTGAGTCTTATTAGTGGATTGGAGTTCATTGACACCTGTACTCCCAAGGATCATAGGACGAGACTAGAACTGTCAAGTTAAAATCTACCAACGAAAGATATAGTAAAAGTCAGCCATATTGGCACTCACCGCTATTTCGAAGAGTGATGGGAAGTCCTGCTGCGGTTCGCCATCAGCCAAACCAGCCAACAATCCAAGTTCCGCGCTCAAATCCGCGAGTTCAGCGCCGATGCGATCCGCCCGATCCGCGTCACCCAGCTCATCTTTCAGGATGTCTCCTATCTCGTCGGACACTGCGGCCACGGCTGAAGCCACCTCGTCGGAAGGCACACCCTCCTTACCCAGCCCTTCGCCACCGCCGGCGAAAAGCTGAGTCTCTTCAGCAGTTCCATTACCACTACGGCCCAAACATTTCTCCATGGAAAACATCATTTAAGAACCGAATAACACAACTCATACGACAAACGTAACATCTAAAGTCACCGCTGGTCCTTTTAGATCACTCGAAAACAGATAACTCGGTAATTAAAAGACTTGAAACCATTTTTTCATCGGCACCGATATATCCCGAAGTTTTTGACAATACCAATATGGCGACGGTATTTTTAGGTATTTTGTGACCAGTTGCAAGTGGATAACGTGACAATATTCAATAGGGCAATACCTGAGCTAGCACACCTACAAAACATTATAACCAAAGCAACCAAGAGTTTTATGATTTATGGATACTTATTTGATCACTGATTGATTTCTCAATCGAGTTTACGAGAAGTTTACGTGAACTTTTTTATGATCCGTTGTTTAACAATTTTATTTAAAACGTTCTCATTACAAAATTGAATTCTTGTAGCGACTTAGTAATGCGATTTGCAGAGTTGCAATTTCGATGAATAAGGAGAGCGCGAGCGGACGGCTCGCCAGTCGTCTACAGTACACCGCCCTGCCTCAACGCATACATAGTACGTAGTTAGTCATAACAAAGTATTGTGGAACGTTAATACAAGTTAATTATTTTATGAGAGTTACATTTTATTAAATCTCCCTGAAGCACCACGAACACCACAACACTGGTGACCCCGACTTCAAAGTAGGCGACTCAATCGGGAGTTGAGGCAGGAGCGTGATAAAACCGCGTGGTGCAAGTAAAGTTAGGTTATATAACCTCGTGTACGGTTACAAAAGGACAACGAACATGCATGTTTCGGTCATGGCATCGCATCGTGGGAGAAAGGAACGTGCACGAGGACAACGTGGCGTCGCAACGCGCGTACATGGACAGCGTGGCATGAAAATCGCGCATGTGCGGCGTGGCTATATAGGACGCACGTGGAGGTAACCTGATCACGCATCATGGGAGACGACTCGTAAATACGTGAAACACAGGAACAGCTAAACGACTGACGAGAGCGACTACCAAAGAATCTGGCAGCACGGAGGTTCCCGGGATAGTACATGACAGTGGCTCGCATCACACTAGGGGGCGAGGGCAAATACCGCACCAGTGGGGGGCGAGGGCAAATACCGCACCAGTGTTGGAAGGCGCAGCCTGTCATCGCGCTGAGGACCTAGCTGATTCAGTATACCGGTAATCGTCGCTGGCTGATTTTGCTATTTCGTACGAAAAGCCTTCAAAGCGTCATACGTAAAGCACGAGCATTAGGTGAAACGGCAGTGTTTAGTGATTTTGTGTTTCAATTTATTTGTCGGTCAGTAACTGTAAATTGTTATTAATTTGTAATAGCATCCGTTCCATGAATCAAGCATTGTTGTAATTTTGTTAAGCTTGCATTATGCGAATTGCGCAAAGTCTATTTTTAGCGGCAACTTCAACAATAGGCAGCATTCAGCTGTTGGAATGCTGATAGGTCAAATTGTTATTGTAAGCAACAGTGTAAGCGTAGGAACTTGCATGTATTGTAATAATTGAGTGTGTAGTTTTAATGATAAATGGTTTAGAGTTAAGAAAATTTTTTATTTTGTAAAAAATTTTTTGAGAAAGGGGGGGTGTGATGTAGCGACTTAGTAATGCGATTTGCAGAGTTGCAATTTCGATGAATAAGGAGAGCGCGAGCGGACGGCTCGCCAGTCGTCTACAGTACACCGCCCTGCCTCAACGCATACATAGTACGTAGTTAGTCATAACAAAGTATTGTGGAACGTTAATACAAGTTAATTATTTTATGAGAGTTACATTTTATTAAATCTCCCTGAAGCACCACGAACACCACAACATTCTATTAGAAACTGGTAAGCAGATAAGTAAATCACATGTGAATTCAGAATAAATAACCTTTGTTTATTATTTTGAATGAACGTGGCTTATTTGACATCGCCTTATGCATTCTCGAACCCCTTTAATCTGTAAAGAATATAATTGTTTAATTGAACTACCCTCAGATAAGCGTAATTGTTATTGAGGGATGGACAGAGGACAAAGAAGAGAGGAACACAATTTCCAGTTTTCGTTCAAATTATTATCAGCTCTTACTACTCTTATCCATGTTTTTGTACTACTTATCTAGGAAGCGATGTAAAATAGATACATAAATAAATAATTATTTTTAGTTGTGAACTGGCGAAACTCCAAGTCTGAAAACCCTTTAGTTCAACAACTTATTTTGTCACACTTATTTTGACGAGGCAATGATTTAATTGTCAAACAACAGACAGCGTCATTATCTTGGGCTAACTGTCAGTGTCATTGTGTGTGTTAATAAAATAATGACAGAAGCCGATTCTGCGCGAAACATAGAAGTACACATTTTAAATATATTTATAAATTGTATATGAAAAACTATAATGCAGGTAAAATGCCGCATTGCGATGCACGCTACAACAAACACGCAATGTTTCTAATACAAACACGACGCTAATATATTAAATCAAACACATGTTCAATCGATAAACAAACTCTTACTTTAGATTACACTTTTTTTAAGTCTAAAATTAGTGCTTTGGTATTTAGGTTAAAGTGCCTAGACCGGGAATATTGTGTACTCGTATCGTGTACTTATATACTTTTAAATATAAGCGATGGCGGTACAGAATAAAGTTTTATATGCTTTTCGTGGATGGATAGCATTTGTCGCATTTATGGATTTGGGAACTGCAGGCCGGTCCTATATTGAAAGGAGGTCGTTTCTAAGCAACAACGGCGATGACCATTTGGATGGTAAGTGGTTTAAAATTTTAAATTGCATTAGAAAGTCTGGGAGACTGGCTGAATATTAAAAACCTTTGCCTGCTAGTGATACACTAAATTACACTATGATGTTTAATTAATCGGCATGTTAATTGTTAACTGTTTACATGTATGAGAAGGTAATAAATATTTTTATTTACCTTTTGCAAACTCTAATTAGGTTAAAATTGGCCTACATAACATAATCTAATTTGATTATAATATGCTATAACAAGCTTGAGGTCTAATTGAACTGCAGCAAAAACTTATTTTTATTTTATTAATAACATAATGGAAAGGGTTGTAAAATATTTTTACCTCCAGACCAATATAAGAAGCTGTAAATGCCTTTGACATTACTCTGATTAATAATGAGATTTTCTGTATACTTATTTTTTTTTTAGTTGTGCTAATCATATGATAAGAATTTGTCTATTCTATTCCTCAGAAGAACACTTTGTTTATCTTTGAATACTTCAATTATTGTAAAGGTGTTTTCACACATGGATTTTTAGATAAATGTATTTTTTTTAATCTTTTCAATCAGTCAAAACAGTAGATTGTTTATTTCATTTTTTTTTTCAATATTTCAGGAGACTTCACAATGTCACGTATGCTGGGCATGTACTCTGTACTAAAAGCTTTGGCTCTCATACATTGTACACTCTATATACACTATAGACCGTAAGTATTACACAAATAATATTCCTTTCTCATAAACTAATCTATTTAGAATTTTTATTACATTTTACATTAATAAATAATCTGGTTTTAAGTGGTATTGTCTAAGAAAGATAAAAAGAAAAAGTATTTATTGCAACCACAAAAGAGAAAACAAAAAAACACACAAGCAAAACACAAAAAAAAAATTAACTAAAAAATATTTAAAAAACCAATTTTACTTGGCAACACTGATTACTACCAAAATAAATATATTTAAAAACCAAAATGCAAGTGTGAACTCTTTCATTTGCAATTTGGTAATATAATGTTTGAATGCTTATGTAAATGATGACAGGCAACTACTTAAAAAAAAATACGACCTAATTTGCCGCCCTAAACCTGGGCTTACTCGGCCTATAGGAAAATCCGCGCCTGCCCGATACTAATCTAGTTAGCTCATTTTCTGTTTGTAGTACTTAAGTTATGATTTTTTGTTTATAGAGTGGTGTCTATGGGCTACTGGTCTCTGACTCTGACAATTATTTTGTACTTCACCGAAGCGTTTTACTACCACTCAACTGATCTCAACTTCTATGTGGTGTTCCCTTGTGTTTTAAATAGTAAGTTGCATAATCTTTCTATTCTATATCTTTTTTAAAAACGACGCCTGCACTAAGGAATTTAATCCTTGTGTCGCGGGGGTTTCACAGACATTCAAATCACATGCACAAAGAACACCTAGACTTGGAACAGGTATCTGTGGATCACACAAATGCTTGTCCTAGCGGGGATCGAACCCACGCTAATCACTACTGTGCGCGACGTGCTGCGGGCTCGATCCCCGCATGGGACAAGCATTTGTGTGATCCACAAATGCTTGTTCCAAGTCTGGGTGTTCTTTGTCCATGTGATTTGAATGTTTTTGAAACCCCCGCGACACAAGGATTAAACTCTTTAGTGCGGCCGTCGTTTTTCCAAAAGACAAAAAAAGACACAATTCCTCTTAATAATATTAATAAGTATAGATTATTTACATTTTATTAAGCTCCATATATTTTCTTTTCCAGTAATCACCCTCCTTGGTCTAATATACTTGCCTACCAAATTGAAGTTATTTGGCCAGATCCCCGGCACGTCTGGCATGGATCGCGAGGTGGACGACGAGAACACGCAGATATTACGCCAGATGGGCAACTTTAGACGGCGGAAAACTGGCAACAACGTCAAAAATAAACATGTCTGATGTTGCCATAAGAAAAAATGGCTGAGTGATGTGATACTTGTGCTTGAAAGGTTTTTGAGGTTAAGTTAGCTATGACTATGTTGTTTATGATATTATTTCGTTTAATATTTAGAAGCCCTTGCACGAAAACTGTTGACAAAGTATTCGTAAGTATAGATAACATTTCAATTTTTATGGACAATGAGATGTACACGCGGCACATTTCCAGTATAAGCTGATCTCGCATTGTATATGATTTCCGTACACTGCGAGGTCAGCATAAACTGGATGTGTATAGCTTGATATGTAGCCGTGTACTTGTACTTGAGATGGGTTAAAAATTTTGGTCCAATAAGAAAAGTTAAAACCATTAGTTAGATAATACTAAGGCTGTCATTAAAGTCGGTTTACGAACGATAATTTTACGTGATAACATCATAAGGAAATATTGATGAGAAAAAGCATACTGTCTCTCTTCTACTCGGACGCATCGGCCGATGGAGTGAAACAGAGAGACAGATGCGTCACAAGCCGAACGGTTAGGCCGATCGTGCCTCTCTATCGCTTGTTCCACGCTCTCGCTTGCACGCTCGGCTCTGTCGGAACGTGACACTTTTTCGTGCGTGCAGCAGGCGGCATCGATTCATAAGATATTATCACGTCAAAAAACATAAGACACGTATTATTTCTTTTATGAAAACAATACAAATTAACAGAGATAAAGCGCTATGAACTTTAGGAGTGGACGATTATGTGACGTCACTCGTGCTCAAAAATTAAAACAACGCTTAATTTAATGTATCTTTTTAATACGTGTCTCAATTTTTTTAATTATCTTTAAGACGAACATTTCTAATTGTGAAGTTAACTATAAGAATGCTTAGTTTGTCAATAGTTTTCATGTAACGACTATAAACGACACATGAATAGTAAAAGTGAACATTGTCAGCTTTATTAAAAAGCAGTAAGGTTCATTTTACATTTGCTGACTATTACACGTGACAGCTTTTTTGCTCAACATGGAGGGTTGCGACTTCACTGACCTCTATTGTAATACTCTGGACTGGCTATCGCTACAATTTTTTTACCTATTCCAAAGTCGCCATATTGCCGATGAGCGCGGTCAAAAAGCAGTAGTAAGAGTACTTTTAACTATCACTGTGTTTGCAATCTAATTAACTGTAGTGTGTACTGTGTACTGAGTTCACTGTACTGTGTACTGAGTTCACTGTACTGTGTTCACTGTACTGTGTTCTGAGTTAACAACAGTAAACTCAGTACACAGTTAGTCACACGTTCCATTAAAGTAGACAATTATTAGGTAAAATAGGTACGTAGGCCTTTCTGTTAAATAATCTGGTTTCCAGACATTACAGCTTACTAGGGTTGACAACATTTTTTGTCTTTGATAATTAATTATATTTTTACGGGGTATTTTGTATGGTATAGCTAGTCCACCGTAGTATAAAAGGTCAGTAAGCGAGGCAGACCACACGAACTTAGAGTAGCACTCGAGAAAGCTACTTAATTCGCTTTTTTGTACAAATCTAAACCTATCCTTCACTATTAGAATAAATGTAATATTTTCCTATCCTAACACATCTTTATATTCTTGCACGATCGCTTTTTTATTAGTTTTGATATAACTTGTACTAAGGCTTCTCGTACAGAGAACGAGCATTGGTCTGAATTGGTCACCACGCTGGTGAGTCCCACGGTGGGCGCCATTACCGAAGCTGTTCATAACACCAGCCTATAACTGTCCCACTGCAGGCCTCTCATACAGAGAACGAGCATTGATCACCACGCTTGTGAGCTGCCCCACGGTGGGCGCCATTACCAAAGCTGTTAATAACACTAGCTTGTAACGGTCACACTGCAGGCCTCTCATACAGAGAACGGGCATTGGTCACCACGCTGTTGAGACCCACGGTGGGCGCCATAAACGAAGCTGTTAATAACACCAGCCTGTTACTGTCCCACTTAAGGCCTTTAAAGCAAGTAATATCAATACTAATTTAGTTTTCTGATCCTGCTTTGAAACAAATCAAATAAATAGTGCCAATAATATGAGAACATATAATTTTATACATAATACATTTACTGATAATAGATCATAGAAAACCTGTAATATTTGTATACAAAGCTAATATTCTGCGTCTCTTTCTTACGTAGTAAGTATACAGGGTGTGAGGGACATCGTAACTCAAACTTCGCGATAAGGCAATACCTAATGCCACTAACCAAATTGTGGAAGTTTTTAATCTCGCTAATGATCGGTTACAGAAATTGACAGTTTCGAGCGCGCAATAATAATACCGGCCTATAGGTAAACGTCCCACTACTGGGCACAGGCCTCTTCCCATATAGAGAAGGGATAAGCATTGATCACCACGCTTGCTCATTGCGGGTTGGCGATTTCAGATTCCAATATTTTGGAATCCAGGTTTCCTCACGATGTTTTCCTTCACCGTTTGTCAATGATGTCTTAGAATGATTAAGACAGTACATATAAACTTTGAAAAAGTCACATTGGTACTTGCCTGGGTTCGAACCTGCAAACATGTGCATGCGAATCCGGTCATTGAACCGCTAGGCCACCACGACATTTTTGAGCGCGCAATGTGTTGTGAAAAATGCGACCTTTCGTTTGAACTTGCAAAACAGCTGAGCAGATACTTATATGTGAATTGAAAATCTTATTGGGTTAGGTCAGAATAATGATTAGGTACAAGCAGTCTAAAAAAAATCAGAACTCCTGAAAAAAATGGAAAAGTCGACGAAAAATTTCAACGCGGTTGTGTCCAGAATCATGTCCAGAATCTATGGAAATAGTTTGTGTGTCGATGTCGCTTACACCCTATATATTTAAAAAGGACTAGTTCTGAAACTAAAAAAAAAATGTGAAAAGCGAATATTTTCAAGCAAAAAGCTACATAGAAAAATAAAAAACGCATTCAGAAGTCTACATTTTAAGTTAGAAAGTGATTTAGCATTATTAGCTTAGTATTATAAATAAAAAAGCAAACCTTACAACGTTTACAAAGAGCAATCAAGTAAGCATTCAATGTATATTATAATCTCCAGGCTCTTCTCTTCTCTTACATCATGCTCACTGACTTTGGATGTAAGTTTTGTTAAAAATTCCTTAAGCCCATTTTTGAAGATATTCTTCTATAAGCACGTTAATAAATGATGAGATAGAAATTTTAAGGTGCTCGCGCATCACTGTAAAGTATACTATCTGACGCGCATAAATAAGTTTTTATAATATGGTGCCTTTTAAAGATTTACTAACTTTTTAGTTGGAGGGGCGGAAGGCGTTATGTTTTTATTAATTTTGAAATTATCTGCTTGCTCTTATGAAAACGTTGTAAGTCTGCTTCCCATAGCGTTGCGTTCAAGTTTGTTATTGCTATAGTGTACTAGTCATTATGTTTAAGGAGTTTATCGTAATTGTCATTGGACCGCTATATTGTGTGTGACAAAAAAAAACTTGTTTACTACGGCGTTAGGTACTTAATAACACAAGTAAACTGAAAAACTTAAACCTCAGGCAGGACTCAAACCTGCGACCACTGGCTTGACGCGCCAGTCGCTTTACCAACTAAGCTACCGAGGTCACTGCCTGGAAGTTTAAATTTCTCCTTCTACTTATGACTTAATTACAAATATTCGCTAACACATGCGATAATGTGTAAAAATAATTAAAAAATAACAAGTAGACTGAATTAAATTGAACACTTTTATTTTGCCATTTACTATTTATTGATGTCTGTTACGGCGTCGCTGGGTCAGTGGCGGGGCGCTTCGCCTCGTCGCGGGCGCATCTTGCTCCCCCCATTGCCCCCCACGGTGGCCATGCGCTGCGTGGATGAGGATTTTGACATAGAAGCAGTTGAATGTGTTGGTCTGTGAAACTTTTCACCACATGAAAATTTTATACACATAATTAGAAATAAATATTGGAAAAGTTAACACACAATATAATGATCCATTAAATAAGTTTTAATGAGTTTTAAGCAAGCTCAAGACATGTGCTTTGTAGAATTAGATAGTAATAATTATTTTATGGAAATATATTAATACTTGCTGCTATATACTTGCTATCGCAACTATGCCATGCGGTTAACTAGCCCAAATAAATTTTACGTTAGGTACGTTGGGAAAATTGAACAAAGCAACATACAACACTGAGAAATATGGCGTAATTTTATTATGACAAAAATAATATGTATTTTAGGTACTTACCGACGAAAACAAAACGGTTTTTGATGCTTTAAGCTTTTTTGTATAATTTCGACACACTTTAATATTGCAAACCGGCATTTTATGTATGTTTTCTGTTTGAAATTATACGCTCGTCGTATTGACAAAAAGGCGACACGATCGGTATCGTCTAAATTCTGTCACCAGTAGGGAAAAGGTTCTGTGGATTGGTTATTTATCCGTATAATATATTTCCATACTGTAATACCTTTAAGTTAGGAGGACCACACCCAGTGCCATATCAATATAGAAGTAACTTGTTACAATTTAATAAAAACACCGTTTGCAATTTTTGTTGTTTTTTTTATTTCCAAATGCCAAGTTTTGGGTTTGATACGTTAAGGCTAGTTGCCAGTCAACAACTAAGTAGCCTACGTTGGACAGGCCCGTTTTGTTTCCACATTGCCAGAACACTGGCGCCAATTAAAAGAAAAGCGTCGTATTTTTTTTTTTCCTTAACCTCTATACTGTCCCACTGCTGGGCAAAGGCCTCCCCTAAGTCCCAGTCGTTTAATAAAAGAAAAAATTCTACAAGCGACCGCTGGCCAAAATAAAATTTGTACCTAAATACTCCGGTAGGTACCGTGTAAAATGGGGTGAATAGACAATAATTGTGGTTTTTTACATTTTAAAGATTAGATAGGTACCTATATAATGAATGTGATGACCCTTACTATTAAAAAATCTATAACTAAGCCGTTTTTTGTTCAATTATATGCCTGCAACACAATAAGATTCACCCCAAAATTATTTATATTCACCCTATTTGAGACGTGCGTCAACAACTGGCGCGACGCATCTATATGTCTGCAACGCCAGCTAGGAGACTAGGAGTGGAGGATAGTCTAAAAAAATAGAAAAGGTTTCGTTCTTTTTTGCCAGCGCTAGTCTGGTTTTAATTAACCGTCACGGGGCCAGTATCAAGCCAGGGGAGTTATTCTATAAGTCCAAACAAAACATAAAGCCAAAGTAATATGATACTAACTTCAAAAAGATGTGTAGGTAAATAAAACCTCCAAATTATAATATATTAAAATATTTTTTTATTAAAACATAAATAAATACTAAATGCGAATGTTTTCTTTCGATAAACATATCTCACAGGCTGGACGGACACAAATTTCAATAAATCACAATACAGCATGCACACAGAATCTAAAAATTACATACAAAATACCTCATTATTATTTTAGAATTATCATAATTGACATTTTTTATTTTTCGTCTCACGGAAGTTATTATAATGATATTTTCAGAAAAGGTATTACATCAAAGTTTCGGACTAAAAACAGTCTCACAAAGGAATGATTTGATAATTACATACATACAAAAATGTACATTTGTATAATTCAGTGCAAATGTAAGATTTTTTATACAATAATGTTAGTAGTAGTCCGGCACGGGCGCGCAGGCTATCTTTACGAAATCTTCATAACGCACGGTGCCCGAGTTCGTGACGTTTGCTTCTCTGAAAATATTATCTACCTGTGAACAAGAAACAACAAAATCAGTATGTATTTTTCTATATGTAACAAAAGGAGATGGCAACACTGTGCCTTTGTTTACATCAGCTCCGTACTTTTAATTCAATTAATAATACAGTTTAGTGATTACAGTGATAAACTATATACAAAATAAAACTTTATTGTGCAACTGACTTGTGTGAATGTTATTTATGTGTTTGAAAACGAACTTGGGACATAATTACTCAGTTTATGAATCATATTCAGTTTATGGATTACGTCACCACTCGGGTTAAGGCGGGTTGTCAGGTAGACGCAGCATATTTTGATTTTAAAAAGGCTTTTGACCTAGTCGATAACGATGTACTTTTAAATAAATTCGCTGCTCTGGGGTTCTCAACACAGCTTCTTACATTTATGGCTGACTATCTCAGAGACCGTAAGCAATTTGTGAAACTGTGTGGCTATGTATCACAAGAATATTATACTCGCTTCGGTGTGAGTCAAGGTAGCACTTTGGGTCCGACTCAATTTTTAATAATGATAAACGACCTACCCAGCATTACCTCTAAAGCCAAATCTTTAATGTTTGCTGATGATCTAAAACTTTTCCTCTCAGTGAGGAAGGCTGAAGATTGCATAGCATTGCAAAATGATATTGATGCTGTAAATGAATGGAGTGTAAAAAATAAATTAACATTTAATAGTTTAAAGTGTAAAACTATAACTCTTTCTCGGTCTCGCGCACCTATCACCACGATTTATCAGTTAGCAGGTACCCCACTAGAACGTGTCCATTCAATTCGCGATTTAGGTCTAACTATAGATTCTAACTTTAACTTTCATGAACACATCATTAAAACATGTAAAGAAGCAAATAAAAATCTAGGGTTCATAATTAGAACTTCGTATCAGTTTAAAAATATTTTTGTTATGAAACTCCTTTACAATGCCTATGTACGAAGTAAACTAGAATACAATGCCATAATATGGAATCCCCGGGAAACCTTGTATACCATGATGGTTGAAAAAGTCCAACGCAGGTTCGCTAGGTGTCTTTACAAACGCCAGTATGGCTACTACCCATTTTTGTATCCATCAATCTTTGTGTCGGGTATGGTTGGTCTAGATACCCTACAGTACAGGCGGAGTTTTATGCAAATAATGCATTATTATCTACTACTTGCAAACGTAGTGGATAATCCCGGAGTACGCGAGAGCATTCATTTCTATGTGCCGGACCAATATATGCGAGGTGTTGGCAGGCGGCAGCACAGACTTCTCTCCCGTCCACCTGAGTGGCGCTCCCCGCATGCAGACAACAGCCCTACTTCTAGAGCCATTAATATGATAAATTGTTTTGTAAAGACCTATCCAGAAGTAGACATATTTATTGATAAACCTAGCGTTGTGTACAGGACCATGTTAGCTTTTTTAAATAGTTCCTGCGCGAGTAAAGTTGTATAAGTAATTATGTTTCTCTAGCAATTTCTTATTAGTAATTATTTATTGGTATAGTTTATAATTATTGTTTTGATGCATATTATATTAGATTTTAATGTTTTTATTTTGTGTTTGTGTTTTTTTATGTTTAGTATAGATATAAGCGATTTGGTTATGTACTGTTAGCTTATATTTTATTAATAAATGAATATGAAAACCCCTGTCCGAACCTATAAAGGCGTATTCGTGGTACAGTTCATGAACCGTCTCGCATAGGCGGCTTCTTTGACTCAAAACTGTAGGTAGTAGGTACGTGCGTTGCCTTGGACCAGCTTTTATGATTATTTAATTATTTTGACTGGGGAAAAATAATAATTTCCAATCCTTTTAATACTACGTATATGTGTTCGCAGTACGATACCGAATAATATTCTCAGGGATCAGACAGGGTTTTTGTTACATGCTGTATATTAACCCGATCTAGGTGTATCTGCAGACATAATCTTTCTATCTCGCCTTTTCTAAGCTATCATCATATTATTAGGGTAGGCTTCCAGTCTCCCCGGATTATAATAATAATAATTTTCTTTCTCAAAGCATATTGGTACCGATTCCTCTGTACGCAAACTAAACTAAACATAAACCATTGCTGTCTCTTACTAAGATAAAGCGTGAGAAAAGGACGGCAACAGATAACAACTAACTTAGAAATGTCAAACTAGTTTTCGTCTTGAACATCACATGTTTTTAGAACACACATTTCTACTAGTCGGCAAAGTATTAGATCGGAACTAAATTAGACAGTTCTAATTTTCGTCCGTCCTTTTCTAAATAAGAACAAGTGAAAACGATACAGAGACTAAAATTAGTTTTGACTGGCCTATTGGCTTAGTGGTTAGTGATCCTGATAAGCCGGAGGTCGTGGGTTCGATTCCCACCCAGGACAAATCTTTGTGTGATGAGCATGATCATTTGTTCTGTGTCTGGGTGTTGTTTATCTATAATAATATGTATGTATTTAGAAATATATAAGTATGTTTATCAGTTGTCTGGTTACCATAGTACAGGCTCTGCCTAGTTTGGGATCAGATGACCGTGTGAGGATTGTCCCAAGATATTATTATAGTTTAGTACGTGTTTAACAGATCGGGGCGAGCTATCTACAGACCTCTCGGGCAGACAGGCCTTCGCCCCAGTTCTGCAGCAGGTTCCGAAGCTGTCTGGCGGGTATTACGCCATTCTTCTCAACATCGCCGGCCCTAAACGCATTCACCACCTGCAGAAATAATGAAAGAAGTTAGTTACAAGTCTAACAGTACTAACAGCTCCTATATGATTATCCTTTGCTATCCCACAGCTGGGCAAACCCTCTTCCAAGTTATTAGACACCTCCAACAAGGAACAAGCATAACATGTTGCAATTATTTTACTTTTACATACAATAATTGAACGTTTTTTCGAACATTCGTTATTTACGTTTGAAAAAACGTCCAATTCGAGGTTGGTCCAATCCAATTAGAGGTTGGTCGAATTCGCGGTTGGTCCAACTCGTGTTGGCCCAACTCGTGGTTGGTCCAATTCGTGTTGGCCCAACTCGTGGTCGGTCCAATTAGCGGTTGGTCCAAAATGGTAAATTTTTCTTTATTTGATGCCACCTACAGAGATAGTACTCTCAATAATGAAAATCTTTAAAATATTACAAAAATTAGTTTTGTTTAAATGTTGGAAATACTTATTAATGGACCAAACATGAATTGGACTTTCGAATCGATCGAAATTTCGAATTGGACCAACCGCACGTAAAGGTGTGGAAGACAATATGGCTAGAAATATATTACTTGTGAGATAACGTCCGAAAGACAAGTATAAATAAATAAATGTGGACAACATCACATACATTGCTCCAAATCCAAAGTAAGTAGCTAAAGCACTTCTGTTATGGAATCCAGAGACAACGATGGTACCACAAACACCCAGACCCGAGACAATGTAGAGAAGTGTAATTTTTACCTTGACCCGTCCAGGGATCGAACCCGGGATCTCAGAGTTGGTGACACCTAGAAAATTTAATTTGTCGTGTACGCCACTCGACCACGGAGGTCGTCAAGTATGGAACAAGGTATGCTACGCCAACTACAAATGAAATTGAGACTATAAGGGGAGGAGGATGATAATGTTGGGTGGTAGTTCTTACCTCATTGGGCAGGTTCTCAGCTCTGGAATGGATGTGCATCACTTCCAGAAAATCAGCAAAAGACATCTTACCACCTTTACCTTTTAAATAACCTGTAAAAAAAAAATATTATTGTTTACATTATTCCAGTTGAGCTTAATAATTCTGCAATACAATATCTATAATAATAATAATAACTTGGGAGAACCCACACACGGCCATCTGATCCCAAACTTGGCAGAGCCTGTACTATGGTAACCAGACAACTGATAAACATACTTATATATTTCTAAATACATACATATTATAGATAAATAACACCCAGACACAGAACCAATGATCCTGATTTATCCTGGGTGGGAATCAAACCCACAACTTTCGGCTTAGCAGTCAGGGTCACTAACCACTAGACCAACAGGCCAGTCGTAAATAGTCCGCCATTTTATTATTATTTCAGTTTACCACAATAGCTGATCGAAAAATAAGTAAATTTTATATCCGATTTAAGTGTAATATTTTCTATGAACAGAAAATTATTAATTTTACAATTTTTATTTTCAACCGTACATGAATATTCTTACTATCTTCTATTACTGACAATCTATCTGACTAAGGTAACAGGTTCTCCAGTAAAATGGATTGTGGAAGTCAGATAGGAGGTGAAGTTGTTCAATGTAAAACATGAAAATCAGCTGAAACATCATAAATATATATTTTTAGGAATCAGAAGTTTGGATATTTAAAAAAAAACAACGCAACACACAACCAAGATTATATAACTCTTTATTTTTAATTCCAGGAACAAACAACAATCACGAAAAGTAACCTTATCTACCGCAAATCACCACACATTCAATTAGCACATAAAATAATCAAAGAAACAATAATTAGGTACACAAATTAGAAAGAGAAAAAATATAAGTCTCACGATCCTTGAGCGATGTAACCGCCGCGAACGACACCCGACAAATGAGCCTGAGAACTGTGTGAAGTCTGCTTTTATAGGCTCTTATGAGCTGTTATTCGTTGACTCCTAACAATATATTTACTAGCTGACCTGACAGACGAAGCTATTAAGTTTACATTAGAAAAGTTAACATGTTCGTTAAGTTGTCTGTAATTTTCTTATGTTTCGTCCAATTTTTTCTTTCGTAAGAACCTGCTCCTAATAATAAGGAACACAACAAAAAATAATTAGCTAAATCAGTCCAGCCATTCACGCATGATGCAGTGACCAAGGGAAATAGGTATTCATTATTATATATAGAGATATGGAAATCTTATATATATTTTGTACCCTACAAGCACTCGATAAATGTAATTGCAACGAATTACTACTGTAGTGCATGCTGGCTGAGCCAAATGGTAAGATTTACCTGCCAACTCCTGGATAGTAGGGCTCATTCCTAATGACCTCATCACCACAGTCAGCTCATCCAAAGAGGTTATTTGTCCTGATCGAGCAAAAAGGTAAAAACATTCACGGAATTCTGAAAAGTGAGATAAAAAATTATTTGTACTTAATCTTCTATGTGTATGTTGTGGTTTAAGCAGTTTATATGAATGAAGTACTAAAATTCCTAATACTAAACGGTTATGAAATTGGTATACAAGGAAAATATAAAGGAGTAATTATAAATCACTTGTTATTTAAACAGCTAACTTTCAAAAAGTCATTTTGGGGCCAAGGTACTGTTATTTCATCAAATTAACATATTGTGGGTTTTGTCTACTTCCTAGCATTATACAACTTTGTAAGATATGTTTTAAAGTTTATTAAAGGAACTTTCAAAGATAAATCACGAAGATAATCATCAGAAATAATATTTTATCTTATCAAAATTGAAACAAACCATCTATGTCTTGTTCCTTGAAATACCGCGCCTGTAACAAATAATATTTGTTTAGACAAAGAGATCATGGTAATCGATACACGCTTGTAACATCACACACCACACTTAGTACTTACCATTGTTATAGTGTTCTAAGAGTAAGAAGCTGTATCAGTTTTGAAATAATAAAGTACCTACCTAATAAACTTTCGAGATCAGCAAGTAGCAACACTAGCAACAACAATGAATGACATTTATAGACGTCAAAATTCAAGGCTGCCAACTGATCAATATTTAAAATGTAGCTACACAATCAACAATGCGCCAAACCACTGTTGGCAAAAATACAAAGAACGAGTCAGTTATTTACAAATTAACATGCATTCGGCCATCACCCTAATTCGTTATTGTTGTTTTGGCCCTAAACTAACTTATTTTCTCCGTGCTTCCCATTTATGGAAGCACCCTCACCTTTTGGAAAAAATGGACCAAATTATCAGACACACACTGTCTTTGATTTTAAATGTGGCCATGGATGACCGAGTTTGGGTTCAAGCCACTCTTCCTATTCGTATGGGAGGGCTCGGCGTCCGCAAAATTACCAGTATTAGTTTACCAGCTTTTATATCCTCGGTTCACGGTACTGATAAGTTAATCAGGAATATCCTAGCTTCTACACTGATTAATTTTGATGTGCCGTGTTTCTCCGAGGCTGTGGATGCCTGGAGACTTGCTTGCCCAAAATCAAATCTTCCTGACTACCCATCTTCCCAGAGACAGTGGGATGAGCCGCTCTGCAGAGTAGTTCAAGAAAGTCTTATTTCTACGTCTACTTCTACTGCGGAGCGTGCGCGCCTGCTGGCTGTTGGCGAGTGGGAGTCAGGTCTTTGGCTTCACGCACTGCCATCGTCGCACATCGGCACCTTGTTCGACGATACTACTTTCCGCCTTGCTGTTGCACTACGCATAGGTGCTTCATGTTGTTCACCGCATCGCTGCCACTGCGGTGAAGTAGTCAACAGCCTCGGACACCACGGCCTGTCCTGTAGCCGTAGCGCAGGTCGCATAGCGCGGCACGCGAATATCAACGACATTATTCGACGAGCTCTTGTTGCCGTCGGCGTTCCAGCTGTACTCGAACCCAATGGCTTGGCACGTGACGATGGCAAGAGACCGGACGGCATGTCGCTATTTCCATGGAAGATGGGTAGGCCTTTAGTGTGGGACGCTACATGTGTCGATACTCTTGCGCCATCCCATCTTCCAAGTTCATCGTGCTGTGCTGGTGCTGCTGCTGCGGCTGCTGAAAACCTCAAACGGCGGAAATATAGCAACCTAATGGGCAGTTATATATTCGAGCCGTTTGGGGTTGAAACACTTGGACCGTGGGGCCCGAGTGCACATATGGTTTTCAAAGATCTAGCCAAACGCCTTGTTGACACTTCACGTGACCCGAGGGCTGGCTTTTACCTTGGACAAAGAATAAGCATTGCCATACAACGTGGCAATGCAGCCAGCCTAGTGGGCACACTTCCGGTCGACAGCGATGCGGATGAATACTTTGACGCCATTTTTTAAACTTTTATGAATATATATTAGTTTTTTATTTATTTTTTCGTGTGTATATATCATTTATTATTTTAGTTATGTTAAGATTGTATATATTTAAAGTTATTGTAAATAAATAATATATTAGTTAATGTAATGTATAACTGTTATATGTCCCAATAAATAATGCAAATATGGGTTGACTTCAATTATTCAGGATAAATATATTTACACCTGCCACTGAAGTACAATTATTATTTTTATATAAACAAATTTTGACACGTGGACTGCAAAAGACTAGTATTTAAAATACAGAAATATTAAAAATAAATGAAATCCAACATGGGCGACCAATCAGCTGACACATTCGAAGACATATTTTTCCATGGTGTAATTATCTAAATTACGTGAATTATTACATAAAACTTGTTGTTATAAAGTTTTAAGTGTTCAAACTGTTATAAAAGTGATTACTTGACTATTATCTGTTATGGATAACAAGAATATCATTGCGTGAGTACGAACATAACATTCGTCAGGAATGATATTAATTACTTTAAAATGCCCTTTTAGGTTGTTCTTGGATACGATAAGAGTACTCTCAGTGTCCTTAGGTCTTTTACGACGTATATAATTTAATTCAATGAATGAAAAGCATGTTGAAATGTTATTTTTACGCAAATGTTTCTCTGAACAATTCGATTTGCATTTTGTATTACGTATTTCGTTTATAGGGCTATCATTTCGTAAATAATAAAGATTATAACTAGTACTCATCATTATTGCCCTTGTAATGTTCACGTATTACGAAAACGTTTAGTTCATGTTGACTTAATCTATTTATAACATAATTTCATGGTCAATTTTGTGATTGTATAAAAAAATCTTAGAAGACCTTGTCTACGTGAGTTTTGTATTTGATAAAGACTTTTTTCATTCATGAGTTATCATTTATTATTCATTGAAGTTGGTTATACGTTATATATTAGTCCTAACTGCCCCATTGCTGGGCAAAACTCCCTTTCTATTGGTTATTCGATAGCAAGGTTTCATTTAAATTTTTATATAGATATTTTCAAAAGGAAATGAAGAATAATCCTGAACATAAACAATATCTTCTTTTTTCCCACCTTCCCTGTTCTGTCAGAAGACACAAAAGTTAAATAATGGAAATGAAGTGACAGTGAAAAGGTTAAAACACCTTTTTAATATAACTGTTATGAATGATTTCCCACAAACCCTGATGAGAGCCTTTTAAAAAAGAATTGTCTTTAATCTTTGGATCTTATAAATAGTTCTAAAGTACTGAGTCATAGCAATAGCCCCCACTCGCCATTTATTTAAATTGATTTAAATGCTACCTATTATTAAATTCCTTATGGGAAACAGCCTTTTCCACTTTGACTTGATTTTTTTATTGTTGACAGAAAACCCACATTTTTATAAATAGCAAATTATCAAATTAAGAAATAAATAAAATAAAATCTTTTTTTTTAAATATTACTAGCTATGTGTTACACATTACCAGTATTCTTGTTAACCCCTCGTGCTAAGCTAACATGCTTGTGTTACGAGTGGGTTCACGTCGGAAGTGTAATGATGAAAAAAAAAGTGTGTGAATGGATTCGAACCTGTAATCACATAATCGCAAGTCCGACGCCCTTGCCAATAGGCTCCCGCCGCTTTATTTGTCAAACGTAGGTTTTGTATACAAATAAAAAGAATAAGTACTCCAACCAAATGGTGTAAAAATGTGTAACTGAATTCAAAATAATAATAATATATGATATCTTAAAGAGCCACTTTGTTTCTAGCCTTGATTTGAACCAGTGACCTTGTACAAATCAAGTCATTCAACTCATGAGTTTTATGTGACTAACCTGTTGGTCTAGTGGTTAGTGACCCTGCCTGCTATGCCACAGGTTGTGGGTTCGATTCTCACCCAGAACAAATCTTTTTGTCATGAGCTTGATAATTTTTTCCGTGTTTGTGTGTAATTTATCTATATTATGTATGTATTCAGAAATATATAAGTATGTTTGTCTGTTGTCTGGTTGCCATAAGGGTCTGCCTAGTTTAGGACCTCTGGTTTTACAGTCAGGGTCACTAACCACTAGACCAAGAGGCCAGTCGAAAATACTAAAATACCTATTCTAATATTATAAATCTGAAGAGTTTGTTTGTTTGAACACACTAATCTCAGGTATTACTGGTCTGATTTGAGAAATTATTTTGCCACAATAACCGACGACAATGCGGGCGAATCTGCGAGCATAAAGTAGTGTATACAAATTACGCATTTATGTACATAATTACATATATGATTTATGTATGTACTTCCAGTTATCTGTATGTATTCAACAATAAAGTTTTGTGTTAATAACAACTTATTATTACAATAATAATGTTGCTATGTAAACAAATGTGCGTGTAATGTTGATTTATAGGTACTTGGTATTGCCATTTACAACATTGTATGCATGATGAAACTAAATAAATTTCTAAAAACTAAGTAAATAAATTTCGATAATGTTAAATTTTTAGGGTTCTGTAACTCAATATGATAAACGGAACCATTAAAGGATCAGTTTGTTGTTCGTCTGTCTGCCGAAACTTTTTATCTCGTAAATTCGTGGAGTTATCGAGTTGTAATTAAAACCATATTATTATATTTAAGACTACAAATTCTTGAAGTAGTGAAAAAATATTATTATTTTAAAGATAGCGTTAAAAGTACTAGATATGTCTTTTTGCCGCAAAAACTTATGTTTCGACACTCTCACTCAAATCCAAATAATAATTAATAGGTTCATGGAGGTTTATGGAGTTTCTTGCCGGTTCTTCTCCATAGGAATGACACTTTGGAACCGCGCACCTAGAGTCAGTAGTTTTTAAAGTTAACGTTTCTAAAGCGCCTATTTTAGGTTTACTAGAAATAAAAACATTTTGATTTTGATTTTTTCCGCTGGCCTAAAACTATGTCTTATACTACCAGTACAGGAAAAGAGTCTTAAAACTATGCATTTGTAATTAAATCTTTAAAAAACATATTTTTGTACGGAACCCTCGGTGGGCGAGTCCGCCTCGTATTTGGCCGGTTTTTTATCTGTTTGTTGTCACGCACTTGTACTGTAAGTTTTATATATTATCTTGGGACAAAACACACACGGCCATCTGATCCCAAACTAGACAGAGCCTGTATTATGGCAACCAGACAACTGATAAACATACTTATATATGTATTTCTAAATGCACACATTATAGATTAATTACACCCAGACACAGAACAAATGATCGTGCTTATCACTCAAAGATTTGTCCGGATGGGAATCGAACCCGACCTCCGGCTTAGCAGTCAGGGTCACTAACCACTAGTCCAACAGGCCCGTCAAATACTGGACATTGCAGATTATAGTCAAAGGAAACATTCCTTAATTTTTAAAGAGATATAAATCTGTATTTATGGATTTTTCAAAATACGCTGGGCCGACCCGGGAATCCAACGAGCTAAAAAGTAAAAAAAAACATCCTGTACTCTTATGACATCAAATAATTGTAAATATAAACATCGTGGTAAAGTACGACTGCACGGATAGCCGAGTGGTATAGGTCACCACGCTAATGACCACTGTGCGCGACGTGCTGCGGGCTCGATCCCCGCATGGGACAAGCATTTGTCCATTGATCCACAAATGCTTGTTCCAAGTCTGAGTGTTCATTGTGCATGTGATTTGAATGTTTGTGAAACCCCCGCTACACAAGGATTAAATTCATTAATGCGGGCGTCGTTTAAAAAAAATAAGTGGTGGTCTAATGCATAGGGGCCTCTCCCGAGATCCACTATTACACTTCATTTATTTTACCATAATTATTTCTAATTACAACTTTTTCTCTTTCAGGATCTGTGAACTACCTGCCTACCTCTAAAAAAAACATGGAAGAACCTATACCTAGGATAAATCAACATTTGGTCATACATAAAATAACTTAGTCTAACTAAAGCAATAAAAAAAACAATCGAGATCTAGTCTCTAAAAAAAAATAGTGAAATTAATTAATTAAAAATATAGAATATTTATTTTTGTTATTAAATCTTATTGACAGTTAATTCCATTTTTAATCTGTATTATTTAATAATACATAGAGTTTTTAAAACTATATGATAACCATAACCAAAGAGAAAGTAATATAGGGATAAAATGCTACTGTAGTTTTTTTTTTGTAATTGCTGACGCATAGAGCATATTTTATAGAAGATTCAGTGTTTGTAATGGCCGCTACCATGGTGGAAACTCCACCGCCACAGTTAATTACCACTATAGAATGGGGGATGATGGATAAAAGCAAATTTTTCCCACTGTACACACTTAGTAGTTTCACTGGTAAGTTGTTTTTTTACTGGCAATATTTTATGTACTCCCCAGCTTCTCTACGTTAAAAAAATTGTTGCTAAAATTTGGATGTTTTTTACTAGTTTATTAAAATTAAGAACGTCCGGGGCCGCTCTGAGGTCCCGGGTTCGATTCCCGGACGTGTCGATGTAGAAAAAACACTTTTCTATATTGCCTCGGGTCTGGATGTTTGTGGTACCTTCGTTGTCTCTGATTCCATAACACAAGTGCTTTAGCTACTTACTTTGGAATCGGAGCAATGTATGTGATGTTGTCTACATTTATTTTATTAATTTTTTTATTTTATATTTTTTATATTTTCCAGTTAGATGTGCACTATATCCATTGACGCTAGTGAAGACTCAAATCCAGGTGCAGCGCAAGAAAGAGGCTTACAGCGGTGTAACCGACGCCATCACAAAGATATACCGGAATGAAGGGATATCTGGATTATATAGAGGGTTCTGGCTCTCAAGTGTAAGTTGAAACTTAATAATACTGGCCTATATACGTCCCACTGCTGGGGATAGGACTATTCTTAAATAGAGATGGAAGCTAGCTGTGCTGGTTTCACCCGCGTAATTTCCAGTAGATCAAAACTAAAGATTACTTAAAGAAAAGTAACCTAAGTCCCGTCGAAATCGGTCCAGCCGTTTCAGAGATTAGCCGGAACAAACAGACAGGCACAAAAATTGAAAACAAAATAATTATATATATTATGGTATAATTATGTTCCGTGTATATGCATTTAGTACAATACAATCTTTCCTCTTTATAATATTAGTACAGATAAATATTTTTGGCTTCACTATTAGCTACGCATATGAAGATTATCCATCGGCGTACGCGTACGACATTCGTTAATGAATGATTTTTTGTAGATCTATTGGGCATTTTGTAATTTCACACTAATTTTGAAATTTTTTATTGCATTTAAATCTTAAAAATTGTAAAGATTTTCCGTTAGTATACTTAAGAACATGTTTCTTACAGTTTCAGATAATATCCGGTATATTTTACGTAACGACATACGAAGGGGTTCGGCATGAGCTCGGAAAATACGATGTCAGTCCAAAAGCGAAGGTATGGTTCAACGATTTTTATATAAACTGTCCCACTGTTGGGCAAAAACTCAACTTACTAACTTCTTTAATATAAACTTTTAACGTTTTTACTCGGAAAACCATCGCTGCTCATTGGATTACTTTTTTTAAATCACCTTCACTGTGTCAATTTCTTTTTTTATTTAATATTTTTAATGAATTTCTTCACTGTATGTTTATAAATGTATAAATGTATGTTTTTAAGAATCTAATAAACGTTATTACAGTCTTTCATAGGTGGTGGTTGTGCGTCGTTAGTTGGTCAGACTATAATAGTGCCGTTTGATGTGTTAAGCCAACATCTGATGGTGTTGGGGCTTGTCAAGGGAAGAGGGAACACTTTGAATCCGGTGAGTACACTTTAACTTCACTTATATGTACTTACAGCTTTAGAGGAGAGTGGCTAAGGCCAGTTTTTTGATCCCTAGTTAACTCAACCAATGGTCTAGTGGTTAGTGACCCTGACTGCTAAGCCGGAGGTCGTGGGTTCGATTCCCACCCAGGACAAATCTTTGTGTGATGAGCACGATCATTTTTGTTCTGTGTCTGGGTGTTATTTACTTATTTATCTATAATATGTATGTATTTAGAAATATATAAGTATGTTTATCAGTTGTCTGGTTACCATAGTACAGGCTCTACCTAGTTTGGGATCAGATGACCGTGTGTGAGCTGTCCCAAGATATTTATTTATTTAATGGTTAAATATCCTAGGCTTCAAACTTCGGTATTTATGAATGAACATGTTCGTTAATTCATAATTTTTATTCCAATAAATGATTAAATAATTGACTCTCCGACTTATTTGACTCGATGGACAAACAATACGCGTTTTACCTAAATTTGAAATGATTAGTTAGAATATTTAACCATTGAAAAGAAAGAAAGAAAGAAAAGAAAAAACCCTTGGTAGAGTTAACAGTGGCCTTAGGGGGCGTTCATAAAATACGTGAGATGTTTAAGTGGGGGAGGGGGTCGAGTCAAATCTCATCTAATCTTACGTTGGAGATAACGTTCAAACTGGACTGAGCCGGGCGAGAACTTCGATCCTACCCAACACTGTTGTCTGAGACCTCCGTGGTCGAGTGGCGTACACACCGATTTTCAAAATGTCGCCAGCTCTGAGTGTTCGACACCTGGACGGGTCAATGTTGTAAAAAACTCTTTCTTGGTGTTTGTACCTTCGTTGACTCTGATTCCATAACACAAGTGCTTTAGCTACTTACTTTGGATTCGGAGCAATGTATGTGATGTTGTCCACATTTATTTATTAATAGCTGTGCTAGCGACTCCCTATTGTGGAATTCCGGGAATAGCAAAATCTTAGTTTTTATAATTGTTTTGCACGCCTCATAAGCGAAGCGTTGAGGTGGGTATTACTGTCAGTTTACGCACACCGAGTGATTCTCCAACTTAAAATGTCACTTTTTTATTCTTTATTGCTTTTATAAGTGAATATAAATAGACAAATGTTGAGAAAAAACACTATTTTTAACACTCATGATATTTTTAAATCTCTTTTTATTATTTAAACTAATTAAAAAATTGTTTAAAAAAGTTGTGTCTTGGACGTCCGTGTGTCTGTATGTGCGGATCCCGTATCTTGTGGTCACGATAACGAGCGAAATACTTCACTTATCGAGTTGGTTTTTTTTTATAGGCTTCAGTATTTTGAGGAATAGAAGCCTTTTACTTTTCACGGTATAATTCGATGTAGTTTAATTATTATTTACAAACTAGCTTTTGCCCGCGACTTCGTTCGCGTGGAATAGTGACTGCCGGCAGATTTTTGGTACTGAATTGATGCCGACTCTTGACCAATAGATGGCGCTGTATGTCCGGAATAAATTTTATTTTTTATTTTATTTTTTGTAATAAATGAATCGATTATTTGAGAAACCCCACAAGTCCCAATTTAGGCAAAATTGAGTTAAGTATGGCATTTAATTCAGTAGGGGTAAATACACAAGTCACGGAATAACCCCACAAGTCCTGCTTCATGCGTACGATATAAAGCCGGTCGAATTTTACGTTTAGTTGAGAAACACCATAAGTCCAGGACATGTGGGGTTTCTCTAATATACAATACACATAATCTCAGAGATGATTCTGCTCATTTTGTGGTGTACCATGAGGGCATTGCTGGAAAAGGTCCTAATGAGGTCAGCACCTTTTTACATGAATATTTTAAGCAAAATATGGGAAATGTTGAATACCTGCATGTTTTTAGTGACGGCTGTGGAGGCCAAAACAAGAACCACACAATAGTCAGACTCATGTCCTCTCTGGTCTCCATAAAAATTTTTAAGGATATAAAACAATACTTCCCAATAAGAGGTCACTCCTTCTTACCATGTGACAGAGACTTTGCCATTTTAAAAAGAAAAATTCGGAGGAGTGACCGGTTTTATACTGTGAAAGAGGTGGCTGAATTGATTTTGTCTGCTGGAGTTACAAAGAATTTTTTGGTAGTTTTGCCTACTCACAAAGACATACTGAATTATAAGAACTGGTGGCCGAAATATTACAAGAAGAAAATGCTCTCTCTTGAATCACTTGGGCGAAATGTGGCCAGAGATAAAAAAGTTTCATTCAACATTAGCCAGTATAACTTCTTCCACCACAATGAAAATTTTGATGGCATTGTTGAAGCCCGGGCATACATTGGAGGTCTCTCTAATGCCATATTTCCGCTAAAAAACACATCTAAGGCACTTATGGAGTTTCCCACAGAACCTGCAAGCATGCAAAAGCGACCAATAAACAAGAAGAAGATGATTGATCTTCAAAAACTGAAGACATACCTTCCACAAACAAGCAGAGTTCAAAAATTCTATGCAACTAATTTTAAATGGCCAGTTACGGATAAGGAATGTGAAGAACATTATGGAGGTTAAATTCTGCATTAAATAAAGTACATTTTCTTTGATTACCTAATAAATAACTTTGATTACTGAATAGTTTTATTTATATATTTGAGAAACCCCACAAGTCCAGTGACTTTAATCCTTTTTTTTTAGTAGAAGATGTAGGATTTTGAATATTGTGTTATATCACTGAGGTGTAGAATAGTCCTAGTAAAACTTTAGTGTAATCATCATAATAACATACTTTAAAAAAAAAATTGTATAACGTTTTTTGTGCCTCCTGTAAAATAGGGTCTCATGGACATGTGGGGTTTCTAAAATAATCGATTCAAATACTATCCTATGTCCTTTCTCAAGTTCCAAACTATGTCTGTACCAAATTTCGCACAAATCGGTTCAGTAGTTTAGGCGTGAAGCAAAGACAGACAGACAGGCAGACAGAGTTACTTTCGCATTTATAATATTAGTTTGGATAACCTCAATTTTATTGTAATGAATGAGATTATGAGGCGTGCACTTTTGGATTTTCCAACTATTATTTTTATTTTCCCAGCAAATGAACCCTTTAGGTCTGGACTTAGAGAAGCAGCTGTCGAGGGCGGGGCTGGCGCGCGAGGTGGCGGTGCGCGTGTACCGCCTGCACGGGCCGCTGGGCTACTACCGCGGGTACGCCGCCTCGCTCGCCGCCTACGTGCCCAACTCCGCGCTCTGGTGGGCGCTCTACACCACCTATCAAGGTAATTACACTGAATAATAATATTATAAATAAATATAAATAAATAAATATCTTGGGACAAGCTCACACACGGTCATCTGATCCCAAACTAGGCAGAGCCTGTACTATGGTAACCAGACAACTGATAAACATACTTATATATTTCTAAATACATACATATTATAGATAAATAACACCCAGACACAGAACAAATGATCGTGCTCATCACACAAACATTTGTCCTGGGTGGGAATCGAACCCACGACCTCCGGCTTAGCAGTCAGGGCCACTAACCACTCGACCAACAGGCCAGTCGAATTATGTAACATTAGTATACCTAGGTACGAAGCTGCTCAGCCATTGAGGTTGCAGTCTGTAGTGCCTTTAGCCAAAGAGGTAGCTGCCTCAAACACTCTTTACCTAGGTAGTACGTAACTAACTTATGGTTTCAAACTTTACCCGACTAGTTTCAGACTCAATAGGAGTCCTTAATCATGAGCTGAAGTGGCGGTAGCGGTGTCGCGAGTCGAACTGTTCCAACCGTTGAGTCTGAAACTAGTCGGACCATCCCGAGATTGCGCTTGAGTGAGCCGTTGAATCTTTAAATAAATATGAATTCTTCTCACAAATTTTAAAATTTATTCAAAAAAATTTCCACTTAAAAGTTTCTTTACAAGATATCCAGTCGCTATATTATCAAACTTATTCCATAAAAATGTTGGAATTTCTAACGTTCTTCTGCTTCTAGTGCCTCTCCAACTATTGAAGGTTGGCAGTCAGCTCCACATATCCTTTAGCAAGAACAGCTCCGCAGCATTTCTAACGTTGTCCACGTTTATTTTCAGATGAGCTTCTCAAGATAGCTCCATCATGGATGTCTATACTTCTGATACAGTGCGTGGCGGGCACGCTCGGAGGCTTCACCACCACCTTTCTGACCAACCCGCTGGATATAGTGCGAGCTAGGTTACAGGTATGTATATATTATTTATTTTGTAGAAAGTAAAAAAAATAAAAAAAAAACAGCATAAAAAGTGGTCGGACGGCCTTATTGCATACAGCTATTTCTATTATATATTGATGTGAAACTATAGCCACACGTAAAACCGACGTGGCGACGCTGGCGTGGCGACGCTTGCCGTGGCAATCGTGAGGGGCGAGACAGTTCGGGAGATAACTTTCAGGGCTAACTTCTGTCAGTTTAGTTCTTTTTGTTATAATAAATATAAAATAATTTATTAAAATGGGTGCCAAGAAACCAAGATGGCGCCGACGACAATTTGCAAATTTTTCGTCATGGATGTCATTTTCATCGTTCCCGAGGTCGATAAAAACCATTATGGGGTCGAAATTAGAACCCAAGATGGCGCTATAGTTAGGTATCGCGGCCGGAGTCGCGGGGTTCAGCTAGTAAAATTATAAAGCGGCGGTAACCTAATGGCTAGACTTGCGATTTTTTTTTTTTACAGTATTCAGGATCATTGATATATTCAAAAATCGCGAGTCCGTTGCTCTAGCCATTAGGCTATCGCCGCTTTATAATTTTACTAGCTGTTCCTCGCGACTCCGCCTGCAGTACCTAATTTTTTCAGGGTGAATGTAGCTTTCTAATGGTGAAAGAATTTTTGAAATCAGCACATTAGTTTTTGAGTTTATTCATTACAAACATACACACAAAAATACAAATCTTTCCTCTTTATAAGTGTAGGGATTAGACAGAAATAGATTAAGCATTATATATTGTAATGTCGTGATGGCCTAGCGGTTCAATGACCGGATAGCACTCACATGTTTGCAGGTTCGAACCCAGGCAAAGTACCAATGTGACTTTTTCAAAAATATATGTACTTTCTTAATCATTCTAAGACATCATTGACAAACGGTGAAGGAAAACGTCGTGAGGAAACCTGGATTCCAAAATATTGGAATCTGAAATTGCCAACCCGCAATGAGCAAGCGTGGTGATCAATGCTCATCCCTTCTATATATGGGAAGAGGCCTGTGCCCAGCAGTGAGACGTTTATAGGCCGGTATTATATATTATACATATCTTTGTAGGTACAAGGCGTAGGGACAATGAACGAAGTATTCCGTTCGCTATGGGCGGAGGAGGGGCTGGTGGGCTTGTACCTCAAGGGTCTGTCAGCGCGGCTGGTGCAGTCGGCGTGCTTCTCCTTCAGCATCATCCTCGGCTACGAGAGCATCAAGCGCGTGGCCCTCAGCGACGAGTTCCGGCCCAGGGTGCGCTGGTGAACCAATATACTGCGATACATACACCTGTCTTTTATTTCTTCCATTATTTTTAGTCTTTCCCGGACGGGCTTGTTGGTCTTGTGGTTAGTGATTCTAACTGCTAAGCCGGAGGTTGTGGGTTCGATTCCAGGACAAATCTTTGTGTGATGAGCATGATCATTTGTTCTGTGTTTGGGTGTAATTTATCTATAAATATATAAGTATGTTTATCAGTTGTCTGGATGCCATAGTACAGGCTGTCTAGTTTGGGATCAGATGGCCGTGTGTGAGTTGTCCCAAGACATTATTATTATTAGAATTCACTTTTATCACGTTCTTAAGGTTCTCGTTTCTCTTTAGGAAAAACGGAACCCGGATCACTTTGTTGTCCGTCCCTCTGTCAAGACCCGTCTGTTAAGTTGGGAATGCGTGGAGGTATCGAGATGAAATAAAAAGCATATTTTATCCCCTGCGCGTTTGCCAGCAGTAGATAGAGATCCAAAAGGTTTTTGCGTAAGTATAATTAAGAACGAATCTCAGACGGGTCCTGTACTTTGAAATAAAAAGAAACCATAATGTTATTATATAATTTATTACAAAATACAATCTTTTATACTAACTAATAACTACTTTGATATACATTGTCGTATGACGTTTTAAAATTATGCTTGTTTTATCAGAGGAATGGTGCAAATTTGCAAAAAATTGTGATATCTCAGCCATTGATCCTACTAGTATTATGAATGTAAAAGTGTGGATGTTTGTAACTCAATCACGCAAAAACGGCTGAAAGGATTTTTGGCATGCATGTAGCCTTTGACATGGAAAAAACACCACACACACAAAAAGGGGTCGCATAAGGTCTATTTTACAATATCCACCAATGAGAGACAAGCTACTGGCCTGCGATTGGTGGAAATTGCGACATTAGAGACCCTCAGCGGATTTAAAACGGTCATACGAGGATACATTTAACATAATGAGATTCAAAACAATTATTTCTAACGAGATTCATCGAAAAGCAATAACATAATTATTTAAATGGGATACTAATCCGCCAGTCCACATTTTCTGACACTTCAAACCAGAAAAATAAAAATAAACTTAAACATTTTTCTTTTTCAAAAATAAGCATAAAAAATGTGGACCACATCACATACATTGCTCCGAATTCAAAGTAAGTAGCTAAAGCACTTGTGTTATGGAATCAGAGACAACGAAGTTACCACAAACACCATGGCCGACGTGGAAATCTAGAGTCGGACCAGGACGGCCGGTGTAAAGAAAGCATGTACCGATGGGGTTACAGCACACACGAGCCTTGTGAGTGCGGCTTCTCTCCCCAAACCATGGCTCACTTGCTGAGCTGCCCAGCGTGTCCTGCCGCCTGTACACGCGAGGACCTGTATAACGCCACTGAGAATGCTGTCCGCGTTGTTGAGTACTGGTCCGTAAAAAATTGACTTTGCAATTGACACGCCAAGGCCCAGTTTTTTTAACCCGACTTAACCAATGGTTAATGGTTTTAAATTTCTATGGAACACGTTTATTGGTAAAAAAAATGGTTAATTAATTAACTCACAAACTTATTTGACCATTTAATAAACAAACAATTGATGAAAAACGCGTTTTGAAACCATTAGTTAGCACATTTAACCATTGGTTGAGTTAACTCGGAATCAAAAAACTGGGCCTAAGTAGAAGACAACAGCCACGTCGTCACAGGGTCTGATAGATTTTTTGTTGTATCCTATACATACTATCATCCCTCGAATTTACAATTGTTATAAAATAAATTGTTCAGACTTAATACAAAAGGATTTTTACGATCATCAGTCAAAAAACTTAATAATTACATTTTACACTTACTGTACTATCTGTAAGAGGTTATTTCCTCTGAATTGGGACAGTGATAAGCTGGTATTACACAGGATTATTTTTTATGGAGTGCGTATATTCAACGAGGTAATCAGGTGCATAAAACTGAACAACTTTTCCCAAGAACTCCATAAAAAATAATCCTGTATTTATACATAATTTTAACTTAAATACAACATTTTTAACTCACTAACATATAGTATGACAACATGAGAGAAAACGAGAAAGCATGATTGTTTTTTTCCTAACTAATAATGTCATTCAAAAATAAAAGGAACTTGGATTTGATGTCCTGAATTTACCAACTCGCATACGATCATTGCTCTCTGTATGAGACGCCTGCAGTAGAACAGTTACAGGCTGATGTTATTAACAGCTTCGGTAATGGCACCCACCGTGGGGCAGCTCACAAGCGTGGTGATAAATACTTGTTCTATGAACAAGAGTTCTGTAATGGGACAGTTACAGGCTGATGTTGTCAACAGCTTTGATAATGGCACCCAACTTGGGGCTCACATGCGTGGTGATCAATGCTCGTTCTCTGTATGAGAGGTCTGCAGTGGGACAGTTATAGGCTGATGTTGTCAACAGCTTTGATAATGGCACCCACCGTGGGACTCACAAGCGTGGTGATCAATGCTCGTTCTCTGTATGAGAAGTCTGCAGTGGGACAGTTACTGACTGGTGTTATTAACACCATAGAGTTGGTCTATGGCGACGGCGGTTCCATCTTTATTTCAGCCCCGAACGTTTCTTCAAACAACTCCAATTTGATCTCGTTCGTCGTACTCTCCGGGAGCATGTCATGTAATGCTCCGAAACCGGAAAAATCCGCTTCTTCTTCACTCATTTCCGTCGTACAGAGCTCGCTTAAAATCATCTTACTCCTGAAATTTTCTCCATTCGAGGCTTTGTACCTCTGGATCGCAAATTCCAAAGAATTATATGAACTAAGACACGTCTCACATTTGAATACAATAGAATCACGAATATGCTTCAATTTCTGGTAGATATTAAAATAGAATTCGTTATTGAAGTTCTTTATGCATTCATCGCATTCAACAATGAAATTTCGACGTCGTGACCCAAAGGTTGCCAACTCGTCAACGTCAAAATCAATGTGGAACTTCTTAATATGTCGTTTCAAAGTTTTACGAGTGCTAAAGTCCTTCATACAAAGAATACACCGAGGCAACACTTTCTCCTTTACATTCGTGACCAAATTAACGTGACACACTTCATTATGGCTGTCAAACTTTTCTTGCCCCTTGAACACAATATTACATTGCTCGCATTTGTAAATTTCGTCTTCAGCCAAATGTTTAGTTTTCACATGTATATCCAAGGCTTCGTTGGAACTGAACGAAACTGAACATAGATGACAGGGGAATGTGTTCATATTGAACGAATGAAGTAACTTAAGGTGTATTTTGCATGATTTGGCCGATTCAAATCTTTTGTGGCAGATATGGCACTGAGGGAACGCGGTCGAATCTGGATGCTTCGTTCTTACATGTTTTCTGAGACTTCTTTTCTCCTTAAATAATGTTTCACATTCGATACACTTATGCCTTTGCATGCCCAAATGTGTGTACTCTATATGGCGACGTCAATCCGGTGCAATCCATTGAAAAAAAAATCAATAAATTTATATAATTTATTACAAAATACAATCTTTTACACTAACTAATAACTACTTTACTTACATAGTCGTATGACGTTTTAAAATTATGCTTGTTCAAACAGGGGGATGGTGCAATGGTTAAAAAAAATGATATCTCAGCCATTATTAAATACTTATCCCTGAAAATTCGATCTGTCATGGTAGCCATTGTTTTTCTTTTTTTTAAATAGAGATATAACATAATTTGTATGTCTCATGATCAGGCTCAGGTTCTCTCAGACCCTCAGCGGATTTTTACACGCGATTACTTACGCATATATATCTGAAACCAGCATAGTTTTATAACGGTCATACGAGGATACATTTAACATAATGAGATTCAAAACAATTATTTCTAACGAGATTCATCGAAAAGCAATAATAACATAATTATTTAAATGGGATACTAATCTGCCAGTCCACATTTTCTGATATTTCAATCCAGTCTAATAAAAAAACTAACGTAAACATTTTTCTTTTTCAAAAATAAGCAAAAAAAATGTGGACCACATCAAAGTGGAGCTAAAGCACTTGTGTTATGGAATCAGAGACAACGAAGGTACCACAAACATCCAGACCCGAGACAATGTAGAAAAGTGTTTTTTTTTTCTACAACCCGGGACCTCAGAGCTGACGAAACCTTGAAAACCGGTGAGTACGCCATGGCGCCAGTCGGTCACGGACACCTCGAAAATCGGTGTATACATCACATGGTCCGGAGGTCTTCGATTAATTAATTAACTGACCAACTTATTTGACCATTTGATAAACAAACAATTTATGAAAAAACGCGTTAACCGTTGGTTGAGTTAACTCGGGATCAAAAAACTGGGCCTTAGTGGAAGGCAACAGCCACGTCATCACCAATTCAGATAGATAGACTGGTTCTATGTATTTCTATGAAATTACCTCGCTAGCTTCATGTCGCTAACTACGGAGGTAATTTCATAGAAATACATAGAAACCAGTAGTGTCGCTGCGACACGTCGTCTGCTGCTGCCTCATGTCGTCCGCTACCAACTTGTACCTTTAGGCTGCCTTCACACTAGCGTTTGTCCAGCGTAGGCGTTCGATGAACGTATGCGCAGCGCAGACGCCGCGACAACGCGCCGCTTCTCTACTGGAACAATCAGTACGCTGCGCTAGCGCCGCGTGTGCGCGACGTATGCGCCGCGTTCGTACAATCCTGTTCGCATCCGACCTCTCCTTGCCTCCCGCGCCCCTGTGCACGACAATGTACATGACACCGCAGTAACGCGGCGCATACGTCGCGCACACGCGGCGCTAGCGCAGCGTACTGATTGTTCCAGTAGAGAAGCCGCGACAACGCGACGCAAGCGCCGCGTTGTCGCGGCGTCTGCGCTGCGCATACGTTCATCGAACGCCTACGCTGGACAAACGCTAGTGTGAAGGCAGCCATATTCTGTCTTCGTTCGCTGGTAGGTGTCACATGACTACAGGGGCGGAGCTTTTGTTGTATCCTATACATACTCATCCCTCGAATTTACAATTGTTATAAAATAAATTGATCAGACTTAATACAATAGGATTTTTACGATCATCAGTCAAAAAAACTTAATAATTACATTTTACACTTACTGTACTATCTGTAAGAGGTTATTTCCTCTGCATTAGGACAGTGATAAGCTGGTAAATACAGGATTATATTTTACGGAGCGCCTATATTCAACGAGGTAATCAGGTGCATAAAACTGAACTTTTCCCAAGAACTCCATAAAAAAATATCCTGTATTATACATAATTTTAACACTTAAATACAACATTTTTAACTCACTAACATATAGTATGACAACATGAGAGAAAACGAGAAAGCGAGATTTGATTTTTCCTAACTAATAATGTCATTCAAAAATAAAAGGAACTTGGATTTGATATCCTGAATTCACCAACTCATAAAAGATAATTGCTCTTTGTATGAGAAGTCTGCAGTGGGACAGTTACAGGCTGGTGTTGTCAACAGCTTTGATAATGGCACCCACCGTGGGGCTCATAAACATGGTGATCAATGCTCGTTCTCTGTATGAGAAGTCTGCAGTGGGACAGTTACAGGCTGGTGTTGTTAACAGCTTTGATAATGGCACCCACCGTGGGGCTCACAAGGGTGGTGATCAATGCTCGGTCTCTGTATGAGAGGTCTGCAGTGGGACAGTTACAGGCTGGTGTGTTCAACAGCTTTGATAATGGCACCCACCGTGGGGCTCATAAGCGTGGTGATCAATGCTCGTTCTCTGTATGAGAGGCCTGCAGTGGGACAGTTACTGACTGGTTTTATTAACATCATAGAGTTGGTCTATGGCGACGGCGGTTCCATCTTTATTTCAGCCCCGAACGTTTCTTCAAACAACTCCAATTTGATCTCGTTCGTCGTACTCTCCGGGAGCATATCATGTAACGCTCCGAAACCGGAAAAATCCGCTTCTTCTTCACTCATTTCCGTCGTACAGAGCTCACTTAAAATCATCTTACTTCTGAAATTTTCTCCATTCGAGGCTTTGTACCTCTGGATCGCAAATTCTAAAGAATTATATGAACCAAGACACGTCTCACATTTGAACACTATAGAATCACGAATATGCTTCAATTTCTGGTAGATATTAAAATAGAATTCGTTATTGAAGTTCTTTATGCATTCATCGCATTCAACAATGAAATTTCGACGTCGTGACCCAAAGGTTGCCAACTCGTCAACGTCAAAATCAATGTGGAACTTCTTAATATGTCGTTTCAGAGTTTTACGAGTACTGAAGTCCTTCATACAAAGAATACACCGAGGCAAAACTTTCTCCTTTACATTCGTGACCAAATTAACGTGACACACTTCATTATGGCTGTCAAACTTTTCTTGCCCCTTGAACACAATATTACATTGCTCGCATTTGTAAATTTCGTCTTCAGCCAAATGTTTAGTTTTCACATGTATATCCAAGGCTTCGTTGGAACTGAACGAAACTGAACATAGATGACAGGGGAATGTGTTCATATTGAACGAATGAAGTAACTTAAGGTGTATTTTGCAAGATTTGGCTGATTCAAACCGTTTGTGGCAGATATGGCACTGAGGGAAAGCGGTTGAATCTGGATGCTTCGTTCTTACATGTTTTCTGAGACTTCTTTTCTCCTTAAATAAAGTTTCACATTCGATACACTTATGTCTTTGCATCCCCAAATGTGTGTACTCTATATGGCGACGTATATTTCGTTTTGATTTGAATTGCTTGTCGCAATATTCGCAACGAGCCCACGAGTCGTTATTATGGACTATTTTTATATGTGACGCCAAATAATACTTGTTACTACAGATCTTTCCACAGAATTCACATTCCACAGCCTCGTCTGTGGTATGTTTTAACTTAATATGGTGTTTCAAAGACCTATCACTGTAATACACTCTGTCACAATGCTCACATTTAAAAGCCATTTCATCATCTATATAAGTCGAGGAAATATTAGAATCCGCAATTTGAGATTGTGGATGAAAAATCCTTGTATGAAATTCAAGACTCGAAACATCCGTGAATAATTTATCGCAGTGACTACAGGAATTCACGTTTGGGGGAGGTTTGCAGACCTCCTTGTGGGCTGATACGGCCTCTTTGCTGTAAAACTTGTTGAAGCATACATTACAGGTTGAAAGAGAATATTCAGCATCATGATCAATCCGCATATGGTCTTTCAATTCGTAAACAGTTGGGAAAGGGTTCCCGCAAAACTCACAATAATAAGTCTGCAAGAAATCTGAGCCGTACTGCCTTAATAACGACTTCCTGCAATACTTGTAGAAACATTTGAACGAATGCTCATTTTTCACGTGATTCCGTAATACACGTTCTTCGCCAAAGCTTTGGTCACAAAAATCGCAAAAGAAATAGTTTTTTGTATCAATCTCCATATCATTTTCGGTTTTTACGATTGTTTCCTGATGATTGTACTGTATGTGGCTATCAAAATTCTCTCTCCCGATTATCACTTTGTAGCAATAATTGCACGTTAATTGCTCTTGATCGTCAGTACTGTGTCTTGTTCTCGCGTGACGTCGCAAACTCTGATTTGAGGTGTAAACTTTTGGGCATATATCGCAACGATACTCACTCTTTTCTCCATGAAACATTTCAATATGGCGTTTCAAATTACTGTTATTTGTATACACTCGATCACACAAGTTGCACTTAACCACATCTTTGTCGACTACAGAATGAACCGTTTGGATATGCGCTATCAACCCATGCTTGCCTTTAAATGTCTTGTTACATTCATTACAAGTCGGGTACTCAATATCAGGATTATGTAACAGATTCATATGTCTTTTCAAACTACGTGGCGACGAAAAGTTTTTCTCGCAAATCCTGCAGCGTTTCGTAAAATCTACACCCTTAAGATGTGTAGCTATCATGTGGGATGAAATATTCTGTATTCGGGCAAATATGCGACCACAGAGGTCACATTCAGGGTACGATTCTCCATAGCTGTTGTGACCTTTGGATAGATGGGCTTGGAGGCCGTTCGGGCTGGTGAAATTCTGGCCACAAATGTCACATGTACAACTGGCATTAATATGGCAGTTCTCTATATGGGTCTGGAGGTTGTATTTCCTGGTGAAAGTCCTGGAGCAGTAGTCACAAACATAGTCCAGGAGGCTCTCGTACATTTTGAGTGTCTTCAAACCATTATGGAGATGTGAACTTCCGATGTGATCTGAAATGAAAATTGATTATATTTACCATAACATTGAGACGACCGCCAAATATATTATTGAGCAAGTAACGTGATGTTCTTTAGAATTCCAGGAAAATGGGGCTTTTAAATCCAACATTATTTATAATAAAGATCGCCGCGGCTGGTCCATGGATGGTAAACATACTGAGATACCTTCGTGTCTAATATTATACAGGGAAAAGATTTGTATGTTTTCTACAAAATAAAATACTTTGATATCTTTGAGTAACAAAGTGTAGGTTGCAACACTTACTTAAAAAAAAGATACCACTATCCCTTAGTTACGAACTATCTATCTTCTATATATAAATAAAAAGAGAAGGCCTGACTGACTGACTGACTCATCAACGCCCAGCCCAAACCCTTGGACCTAGAAAGCTGAAATTTTGCACAGAGGTTTCCTTTATAATGTAGGCAAGGAATAAGGAAGGATTTTTCGAAATTCAACCCCTAAAGGTGTTAAATAGGGGATGAAAGTTTGTATGGAAAAACGTTATTTTTGTAGTTTAAACCATAAAAATTCATGGTTACCATTCTGGTAAAAAATTAAAAACCACGTGTTTCAGTATTTTTCGAAATTCAACCCCTAAAGGAGTTAAATAGGGGGTGAAAGTTTGTAGGGGAAGTTCAGTATTTTTAAAGATAGACACATGAAATTTCGTATACGGGTTTCTCGATAGTAATAAATAAAGACGTATTTCAGCGATTTTGAAAACCTACCCCCTAAGAGGGTAAAATAGGGGATGGAAGTTTGTAGGTATATAAATTGTGTAGTTTTCATAGATAGGCACATTAATTTTCATAGGATTATGAGTTAGAAATAAATTAGACGTACCTAATTCCGAGATTTTAGAAATCTACCCTCTAAGGGGGTGCAATAGTGGTTGGAAGTTTTTTAGGAAGTTCGTCATTTTCAAAGAGAGAGATGAGATTTGGTATAAGGGTTTTTGGTTAGAAATAAATGAAAACATATTTTAGCGATTTTAGAAATCTACGCCTTAAGATGGTTAAATAGGGGTTGCAAGGTATTATATTGTGGACTTTATTTTTAAACATAAGGCCATGCCTTTCATATACGGGTTTCTGGTTCGATACAAATAAATGACCATCTAAAACATATATTTACGATGACATCCGTGTTCGAGTGGCGTCCACAACGGTTTTTAAGGTGTCGCCAGCTCTGAGGTCCCGGGTTCGATCCCCGGACGGGTCGATATAGAAAATCACTTTTCTACATTATGTCGAGTCTGGGTGTTAGTGGTACCTTCGTTGTTTCTGATTCCATAACACAAGAGCTTACTTTCTTTGAATTCGGAGCAATGTATGTGATTCTTCTTCATCTTTTCGTGTCAATGATTTTCAAGTTTTGTTTGACCAAAAAGTTGCCACCATTTTAAAAGTTTATCCAAACTCAATGTATGTGATGTTTCCCCACATTATCTTATTATTATCAGGTGTTATAATATTTTATGAAAAATATAATTCATGCTCCTTACTTTGAAAATCACAGAATACATCCATCTATCCTTTACTACTTACTACTCTTAACTTTACGCGCGAGCGAAGCCGCGAGCAACAGCTAGTATTAATTATTGTTATTGATTTGTAACATATTTGAGGGGCTCGTGTAAGCCGTACGGTTTGACCGATAATAAAGGTTATGCCGCGGTTGGTCCGTGGATGGGTGACCATTTGTAAACATACCGAGACCCCTCCGTGCCTCGGAAAGCACGTTAAGCCGTTGGTCCCGACTGTCATACAGTGATCTTTGACAGTCGTTAGGTCATTACAATTCTGACAACCAGTCTTACTATGGAATACTGTATTACCTAGCAATAGGTTGTGGAGGTCAGATAGGCAGTCGCTCCATGTAAAATACGGAATTCAGATAAATCCAGTAAGATTGGAAGCCGACCCCAACATAGCTTGGGAAAAGGCTAGGCAGAAGAAGAAGATTTGTAACACATTTATGCATAACAATTACTTGTAAATTAAATACAAATTGAAAGAAGGGAAAAAAAGGCCTGCTGGAGGGTCCAAATTGTTTCTTCTTTAAATTAACATTTAATTTACAGGCTATTTTTATTTTAATAAATGTTTTTATTTATACCTAAGCGTGAGCAAAGCAGAGGGAAATAGCTAGTTCTTTATAAAATAGTAGCTGTATGTACCCTACATCTACAAATTAATAGGTGTATTTTTGTTTCAAGGGATTTTTCTTTATAGCAACAAACCCAAATTATTTACTAAGGCCCAGTTTTTTGATCCCTAGTTAACTCAACAAAGGGTTAAATGTGCTAACTAATGGTTTCAAATTTCGGTAAAATGCGTTTTGTTTGTCAATCAAAGGGTCTAATAAGTCGGAAAGTTAATTATTTAACCATTTGTTAGAATTCAAAATTATCAAAATGTTCTATGAAACTTTGGAATCATTAGTTAGGATATTTAACCATTGGTTGTGTTAACTAGGGATCAAAAAACTGGGCCTAAGTCTACTCATGATTCAGGATCATACATAAAGTCTTTTCAATTCAACAGTTACTTTCAAAGACAAGTGTGCTTTAACAAACAACAAAACTCTTTTGTTCTATTATATTAGTAAATATAGACTGATCCAATAAAGAACACTGTACTTTATTAAGATATACAAACTAGTAACAGAAGATGCTTTACTGTAGGTAATATATTTATGAGTACAAATTCAACAGATTTTTGCTGACTCCAGGTATACCTATATTTGTAATACAACATGTATTACAAACCGATTGAGGTTCTGAACTAATTTGTGAATGTTCAGCTTTATACTTAGAGAAGACAAAAAGAGTTTTTCGACATCAACATTGAAAAAAGATGCCTTTCAATTTAAAATATATAGCTAGGTATGAAGCAGTTTCCGATAATTCGGCAAAATACAGAAAACATACAATTAACTTGTGATCAATATAACTTGTATGTGTAAAGTACAGGTTAATGTTACTTAGGAAGTAAATAAACAAAGATTTCACTTACTTTCTCCTAAATTTATGATGGAAATACACAAAAAAGAACAGATTTAATTTCCGACATTTGTTGCAGTGGTACTACGAGTACGAAGAAATCGATTAAAAATCACATATTTTATCTGAAGTCTCACTTTACATTACAATAAACTTCAACTTAAAGTTTAAACACAACATTTTATATCTTAATTAGAAATAATACTTTTTTGTTAAGTGTAAAGTCTACAGAAATGAATGAGTAAGTATTTTAGTAAACTTAAAATATGGAAATCGACAAAATTTCGAGAACGAGAATTAAGTGATAATTTGAGTGAAAATCCTGATTCCAAAGTTACGCACCAAATGACGTTTGGCTTGACAGCGACGCCGAATCACAAATGGTCGGTAAAATTAAACCTGCGTTCAAATTTGAGAGAACCGTATTCAAACGTGATAAATAAATTAAACTTAAAACGCTGAGTATTTTAAACATAAATAGTACTAAGTAATATATTAGTAAAAATGAATTTATACGTCTTATATATTGTTAGCCTGAACCAAATTAATGGTAAATTTTTCACAAAAAAAATCGTTCAACAAAAATAAATAACAACAAAACGCCTATGTACTACCAAAATGTCAGATATGTCAACTTTGTTTGGGTTTTCTTGTCGGATCGCTATTCATTTAATTTATTTTTGAGATAATTTATAACTTTTATAACATAAAAGTTCTATTGTACGTAGTTTAATCAATTGTTAACGAAATATATTATGCGTGATTTAAAGCCTTTTATAAACAATGACCAAAATGGACATAATTTTTATAAAATAGTGTTATTGTAATAATAAAACAATTCTGATTTCTGACTCAAATTTAATTATATATCTGTTGTTTATGAAAACCTAGCGTAAAAAAGTCATAAAAATATTAATAGGCACAAATAAATCTTTAAACGATTGCTTCAACAAAATTTATGGTCACGAAATAGTTCTTGATAACATAAATAAGTTAAAAATGGATAATTCGGCTGTATGCAGAATCTGCTTAGTGAATGATGTTCGCATGCATGCAGTCGTCAGCCGGCAGCTGCAGGAAATGTATGAAACACTCACAAATTTACCGGTAAGATATATTATTTATCAAAACCATTGTCAAATGCAATGATTATATTTAAAAAAAATGTCATATTAATTAGCATTCTGATATTTCTGAGTCACTTTCTTAAGATGTGTATTTGGTTAATATAAAAAACATCATGCTGTTATTAACTGCGGCATGTCTTGGGCTAAATACAGCAAGCAAGTATCCCGAGGCCTTTGCCCAGCCGTGGGAACTATTATAAGCTATTAAAAAAAATCCCATGTAATTTTTTTTTTCTATCTTAAATATTTTTTTTACCAATGTAAAGAAACTTTTTTACCAATCTAAAAGTATTGCTATAATTAATTACCTACTCACTAAAATAGTTCTATTTTTAATGTTTTTTTTTCCAGGTTGAAAAAGAAAGAACACCGTTGCTAGCTTGCTACCTGTGCTACGCACTTCTGAAGAGGTGTTACCAATTCAAATTAAAATGTCTTCAATCTCAGGAATTTCTTACAAGTGCTAATGATTGTGAGGTAAGGAATTAAATTCAATAAATCTATACAATTTTTCTGTATACACATCATTGTCATCCTCCTGCCATTATCCCAATTTATTCTCTATCTGAGGTCTTCTCACTGGTAAAATCTTTTCTAGCTATATTATTATCATATATCATCTTTCTCACATTCATTTCCAAAACCATCCATTCACGTTCATTCCCAAGGGTTTGGGTTTTGAATTTGATACGTTGGCTGCCCTAGGCCTACGAAAGATTGCCGCCCTTATGTGCTGTAAAGCATGTAATATTAAATAAACTATAGAATTGAGTATTTTTGAGTTTTTGCACCTAGGCGCGAAGGCAAATACTTAAAAAAAAACGCGTGGCACTCGGGGACTGCGGCGGTAAAGGTATTGCATGGCATTTTTTATCAACTTATACAATTATAATTATTTTTTCTATAAATATTACTTCAAGTTTATTATATTTGTTATCTAAGTTAAATGAGCCGAAGGTATCACCGCGGGGCGCACCTAGTAAATTACATGAAAACAATATAACATACCCTCAAAAAGGTAAAATGATCAACTTTTTTAATCCTATATTTTTTTTGTTTCTTCCAGATAAAAACAGCCAATCAACAGAAACACAGATATAGTAACACACCGGTATTAGTTATAGATATTTTGGATATATCTAAGGAGGATACAGTTGATGCTGTGATGGTAGTTAAGAAGGAGATACCAGTCATTGACAACACACACAATGTAATGCTTAAAGAAGAGACCATTGATGGTATGTTCGAGTTAATCAAATCAAATCAAAAAGTTTTTAGCAGGCGCTCAAGAAACGTTATATACTAATCTAATGATTCTAAGTATAATAATACAGGCCTATAAACGTCCCACTACTGGGCACAGGCCTCTTCCCATATAGAGAAGGGAAGAGCACGCTTGCTCATTGCGGGTTGGCGATTTCAGATTCCAATATTTGGAATCCAGGTTTCCTCACGATGTTTTCCTTCACCGTTTTGTCAATGATGTCTTAGAATGATTAAGAAAGTACATATAACTTTGATAAAGTCACATTGGAACTTTTTTTTTTTTGCGGGGTGAAAAGCACGGTTCCAAACTGTCCGTCCCATGGAGAAAGAACCGGTTTTATGTAAGGTTCACACTTAGAAATAATTACGGTGACTGGTCGTTCTGTTGACCTTGGTTTCTGTAGTTTACTTTATCTTAATTTTTTATTTCAGCGAGATACTCATAAACCTCAAGCAGTTGTTTATTTGGCATGTTCCCTAAACTATTAATTTTTTTTTATATTGTAAAGACAGCGTGCTGCTGGGGAGTTAGTTGCGCCGTTTCTTCTCCCCGGCTAGAGCACTTAGGAAGCGGTGGGGTGGGCGAATCAGGGTGCTGTCTGTGTTGATGACCTTCAAAAAGTGCTACATGGTAGCCTAATTTGAATAAATTATTTTAAATTGTATAAATAATTTATTTTATTTTAGAACTAGCCACAGAACCTCACAGTTATTCAGACGTAGATGATCAGAGGCAGAGCGACTCAGAAGATGATGTGCCTCTTACTAAAATAAAGAGTGAAGTAGAACAGATTAAGAAGAAGAGAGATAGAGGGAGAAAGGAGAAGAAGATTAAAGACGGTATGTTATTACATTTAATATAGTTGACACTGAAACCTGTATTGGGCCACCCTTAAACCCTAGGGGCATAAAATAGCCTACGACTTAGGCCCAGTTTTTTGATCCCGAGTTAACTCAACCAATGACGGGCCTGTTGGTAGTGGTTAGTGACCCTAACTGCTAAGCCGGAGGTCGTTGGGTTCGATTCCCACCCAGGACAAATCTTTGTGTGATTAGCACGATCATATGTTCAGTGTCTGGGTGTTATTTATCTATAATATGTATGTATTTGGAAATATATAAGTATGTTTATCAGTTGTCTGGTTACCATAGTACAGGCTCTGCCTAGTTTGGGATCAGATAACCGTGTGTGAGAATGTCCAAAAAAAAAAAAGGTTAAATATGCTAACTAATGGTTTCAAAACGCGTTTTTTCATCAATTGGTTGTCTGTCAAATGGTGAAATAAGTTCAAGAGTTAATTATAGTCCGGCTCATCAAAGAAGTCCCACGGCAATAAGTGGAACTAATTATGACAATAATGAAATCCCCAAACTGCGGGGAATGATTTACCCCTCCATATAATGTGTTCACCTAAGGCTTAGGTCGCCAGGTATAAAAATACATTTTAGGAGAATGTACAACATTAGAGGTTAGCAAAATTCTGTAGCATGACTGACACTAGCGCCCCGTCTTTGGGACTTCTTTCGTGAAACGGACTTTAATTACTTAACCATTATTTACAATAAAAAATGATGAATAAACGCGTTCTACTGAAGTTTGAAACCATTAGTTAGCAATGTTAGCATATTTAACCATTGGTTGAGTTAACTCGGGATCAAAAAACTCGGCCTTAGTCTTAGAACTACAATAAATACACAAAAAAAGTAATATTAACGGAGAATATTGAACAGAATCAGTTACTGAAATTAAATTTTTGCACCTTGTATTTATTTCCACCAATCACGAGCCAGTAGTTTGTCTCTCATTGGTTGATAATGACAGCTACACTTGATGCGATACTAGCTACCCTATGCAAATTGGAGCATCAAACTCAGTTTAACCCGTGAACTGAGTTTAGTATAAAATTTTTAATTGACCGCGTTCACATGCAATGGTGAAGTCGGTCCTTGGTCTTTTTAACAGACTTCAAAACAGTTGAATTCGTTGACAATTCAAAAAAGGTATTCGATACCCATAGAATAATAACTAATTAGTTATTATTCTATGTCGATACCGACTTCAATTGGCATGGGACCCACTTCAAATAAACAGTTAGTAACTTAACAATTGAATATACAGGATAAATTTATATGGAGTGCGTATATTCAACGAGGTAATCAGGTGCATAAAACTGAACAACTTTCCCGAAGGAACATAGATCGAAATCTTAAAATGAAATATTCATACAAAGTGACAGGTCACGTGACTTATGTTTGTATGAAAAATAGATTTTCAATTTTAAGACTTCGACCTATGTTCCCTTAGGAAAGTTGTTCAGTTTTATGCACCTGATTACCTCGTTGAATATACGCACTCCTTTTAAATTAATCCTGTATACCTAAAGCGAGTTAGAATTCAGATAATTTTTCGCTTTTAAAAAAACACATACCCGATGTGTTTGTGAAGTCGGTGTTTATTTTATGTTAAAAAGTTTTTTTTTTTAAAAAACGACGCCTGTCTTGAGGATTTTCATCCTTGTGTCGCGGGGGTTTCACAAACCAGCGTTGGAACACCCAGACTTGGAACAAGCATTGTGGATCACACAAATGCTTGTCCCATGCGGGGATCGAGCCCGCAGCACGTCGCGCACAGTGGTCATTAGCGTGGTGACCTATACCACTCGGCTATCCGTGCAGTCGCTTAGTTTATAACTGTAGTTCTCCTTCACAGATTACGAGACCTCCGCCCACGTAATACTGCTAACGAAAGAGCAGCAAGTTGAGAGTTTGTTAGCTCGGGCTAAGTCCCTGAACTACACGTCATCACCGTTCAAATGTGGGCAGTGCTTCAAAGGTTTCGTTGATACCAGGGCTTATGAGAATCATAAGGTGAAACATGATATTGTGAGTATATGTTCAATATTCAATACTATGAATCTATACTGACGACCTCCGTGGTCGAGTGGCGTACACACCGGTTTTCAAGGTGTCGTCAGCTCTGAGGTCCCGGGTTCGATCCCCGGACGGGTCAATGTAGATAAGTACTTTTCTACATTGCCTCGGGTCTGGGTGTTTGTGGTACCTTCGTTGTCTCTGGATTCCATAACACAAGTGCTTTAGCTACTTACTTTGGATTCGGAGCAATGTATGTGATGTTGTCCACATTATTTATTTATACTAATATTATAAAGCTGAAGAGTTTGTTTGTTTGAACGCGCTAATTTCAGGAAGTACTGGTCCGATTTGAAAAAATATTTCACTGTTAGGTAGCCCACTTATTGAGGAAGGCTATAGGCTACTTTTCTTTTGGAAATCTATCTCCTAAGGGGGTGAAATAGGGTTGAAAGTTTGTATGAGAAGTTCGGTATTTTCAAAGAAATTTCGTATACGGGTTTCTGGTTCGATACAAATAAACACATATTTCAGCAGTTTTTAAAATGTACTCCTTAAGAGGGTGAAATAGGGGTTGGAAGTTTGTGTCTGAATTGTGTCGTTTTCAAAGATAGACAAATGATCTATACTTATTATCTATACTCGTATTATAAAGCTGAAGAGTTTGTTTTTTTTTGTTTGAACGCGCTAAACTCAGGAACTACTGGGCCGACTTGAACAATTATTTCAATGTTAAATAGCCCACATATTGAGGGAGGCTAAAGGATATAATTTGCCACAATAACCGACGCCCACGCGAGCTGAGCCGCTAGCAAAAGCTAGTCCTGTATACAACATGTAACAAAGCCCCTGTCAGATCCAATAAAGACGTATTCGTGGTAGTTCATGAACCGTCTCGCATAGGCGGCTTCTTTGACACAAAGCTGCAGGTAGTAAGAACGTGACCTTTGAGGAGCGGTCGGTGTTGATGTTGCCTTGGATCAGTTTTTATTTTGATTTAATTATTTTCAATTAGGAAAAAAAAATAATCTCCTATCCATTTAATGGCTACGTATATGTGTTCGCAGTACGATACCGAATAATAGTCTAAGGGATCGGACAGGGGTTTTGTTACATATTGTATAATTAATTAATAAAAGAAACTGTATGTATATGTGTCCAGCGTAGCGGCACCTTCGTGTGCGAGATATGTTGCATGCGCTACCGGACGGCGCAGCATCTACGGACCCACACAGTTAATGCCCACTCCAGGATATACAAATGTGATAAATGTGGACATATTACACATACTGCGTAAGTATATATTAATAATATCATAGTAAAAAAAAATATTATCATAGCTCAAAAAAAAATTTAAAAAAGTTGGCTGTCTGTTTTTCTTTGTTAGACGGGCCTGTTGGTATAGTGGTTAGTGAGCCTGACTGCTAAGCTGGAGGTCGTGGGTTCGATTCCCACCCAGGACAAATCTTTGTGTGATGCACGATCATTTGTTCTGTTTTTGGGTGTAATTTATCTATAATATGTATAAGTATGTTTATCAGTTGTCTGGTCACCATAGTACAGGCTCTGCCTAGTTTGGGATCAGATGGGCGTGTGTGAGATTGTCCCAAGATATTTATTTATTATTCATTTATTTAGTGGTTAGTGACCCTGACTACTAAGCCGGAGGTCGTGGGTTCGATTCCCGCCCAGAAAAAAACTTTGTGTGATGAGCATGATCATTTGTTCTGTGTCTTGTACTTTTCTCTATTACAGCGCAAGCTATACATAACACGGATGAAAATTTTATATAATAATATATTTTTCATTTCTTTTTGGACCCGATTCTTATGACCACGCAGACAAAATCACAGGCAGAAGCTAGTTGAGAAAATAAAGATATGGAAATAGTGTAGTTTAATATGTTACAGAAGCCAGGCAAGAGTTCACGAGAAATGGCACAACGGTCACACATACGAATGTCAGCTATGCAGCCATAAGTTTAGGTATGGACATTAAGCCCGTCACAGACTTAGCTATAATATATATTAATATTTTTATAGCTAAGCATATTACTATATATTTTCTATACTAATTTTCGTGTGACCGCACACTCAGCTATAATATATATTTCTGTGACGTCACCAAGCGATACCGTAATATACATTATTGCATATTACTATATATTATTGTATAGCAAGACATATTACGAAATACGTGCGAACACTAGGACGACCATCAATTAATGAAGGCAAAATATATATTTCTCAGTGTGTGGTAGCTTGCTATAATATATATTATAGTACGGTATATTAATATATATTATAGCTAAGTCTGTGACGGGCTTTATCTTTACATAATGGGGGTTACCGCGTGTCGAAAATCCGCTAGGGTCGCTACTGTCGCTTAAGGTCTATCTGGCAATTTCGACCAATTGCCGGCCAGTAGCTTGTCTCTCATTGGTGGAGAATGACAGATAAACCTTATGCGACACTAGCGACCCTAGCGGATTTTTGATACAGATTCAGTTTTATGTACCTGATTACCTCGTAGAATATACGCACTCCTGTATATTAAATTGTTAAGTTACCAATTATATTATTAATATTACTAATCATATTACCTAACACAAGCAATTTCTTGCTTAAAAGGTGATCTCTGAATCATGGTAGTTTAGGTAGTTAAGGCTTTATGTAACTGAAATAAACATTTTTTTTTTTTAATTTATTTATATTATTTTTTAGGAAGCCAACATCGTATCTCTCCCACATGAGGAAACGTCATCCAACAGAACACGTGTGCAACATCTGTGGTGAGAGCTTCGTCGGTAAACATGGACTACTCATGCATAAAAGCAAAACGCATCGAGACGACAAAGTAAGCTTATTATTTTTACTGTGCCAGAAACATTGCTCCAACATCACATACATTGCTCCGAATCCAAAGTAAATAGATAAAGCACTTGTGTTATGGAATCAGAGACAACATAGCTTGGGAAAAGGCTACGCAGCTGATGATTTTATATCAAAACTAACTGTGTCCTGCGGTTTCACCCGCTTTAGATTCCATTCCCGTAAAACATGTGATCTATTCCAGTCTTCTAACTTATTCACTCAGACTTTTCATATTATTAGTTTTTTTTTATGTAAACCTTGTCTTGACAATAAAAGTCCATTTTTTTTATAATTTTACTACATTTTGGTTTATTACTGGTATTCTTGTTAACCTCTCGTGCTAAGCTATATGCTTGTGTTACAAGTGGGTTCACGTCGTCAGTGCGATGAGTGGGATACGAACCAGCAACCTCATGATCGCAAGTCCGACGCCCTAGGCATTAGGCTACCGCCGCTTCTATAATATTTTATACCTCGTTTCTACTTTCAGATGGAGAACTCCAAGGAAGCTAAATCTGAGAAGTACTGTAGCGAGTGCAATATACACTTTTATTCCCTGGACGCCTGGAAGAGACACATATTAAGCTCAATCAACCATACACTAAAAAATGATAACAAGTAAGTGATACTAGCATTTACTGCGACTTCGTCTGTTTTTATAGGTAAATAAAATAATTATCGAAAGAATATCTCGGAGAAAGTAAATCGTTTTTTGACTGGCCTGTTGGTCTATTGGTTAGTGACCCTGACTGCTAAGCCGAAGGTCGTGGGTTCGATTCCCACCCAGGACAATTTTTTGTGTGATGAGCACGATTTGTTCTGTGTCTGGATGTAATTTCTTCAATTTTCTTTTTTGTTTCGTTTTCTTTTTTAAAAACGACGCCCGCAATTAGGAATTTGTTCCTTGTGTCGCGGGGGTTTCACAAACATTCAAATCACATGCACAAAGAACACCCAGACTTGGAACAAGTATCTGTGGATCACACAAATGCTTGTCTCATGCGGGGATCGAACCCGCAGCACATCGCGCACAGTGGTCATTAGCGTGGTGACCTATACCACTCGGCTATCCGTGCTGTCAAATTTATCAATAATATGTATGTATTTAAAATATTTAAGTATGTTTATCAGTTGTCTGGTTACCATAGTACAGGCTCTGTCTAGTTTGGGATCAGATGGCCGTGTGTGAGTTATCCTAAGATATTATACTAATATTATAGAGCTGAAGAGTTTGTTTGTTTGAACGCGCTAATCTCAGCAACTACTGATCCGATTTGAAAAATTCTTTCACTGTTAGATAGCCCACTTATTGAGGAAGGCTATAGGCTATAATTTGTCATTATAAGAGACGCCCACGCGGGTCGAGCCGCGAACAAAAGCTAGTCTTATATATTACTAGCTGTTTCCCGCAGCTCCGCCCGCGGTCAATTTTTTTTTATATATAATTAAGATTTAAACTATCCTATCTCTCAAGTTGGATCGAACTGCACATGGTGTGCGAATTTTATTATAATCGGTTAAGTGGTTTAGGAGTCCATTGAGGACAAACATTGTGACACGAGATTTATATATATTAAGACTAGCTTTTGCTCGCGACTTCGTCCGCGTGTAGTAATGACTTCCGACAGAATTTGGGTTTTTCACTTAGTTATCGCCTGTTCCATGGTCTATCGATTACATATGTGTAAACAAACATTGAAAAAATCAAATTGTCTCCCTTTACAATTATATTAGAAATATTTGTCTCTATGAAATCATGGTCTAAAAATGCTATGTTCACTTATACATATGCTATGCTCACTTGCTTCACTGGTGGAACCTATATACAAAGTTTTAAGTGAATCCATTGAGAAATAAACTTTTTCAATTTACCACCCTTTTCTCTCCTTTGGGGGGGAATTTCCAAAAATCCTCTCTTAGTGGTAGCCTACTCCTCCCAACAAACACACATGCCAAATTTCAGCTCTTTACGATGAGTGGTTTCGGCTGTGCGTTGTCTGTCATTTACCACCCTTTTCTCCCCTTTGGGGGGGAATTTCCAAAAATCCTCTCTTAGTGGTAGCCTACTCCTCCCAACAAACACACATGCCAAATTTCAGCTCTTTACGATGAGTGGTTTCGGCTGTGCGTTGTCTGTCATTTACCACCCTTTTCTCCCCTTTGGGGGGGAATTTACAAAAATCCTCTCTTAGTGGTAGCCTACTCCTCCCAACAAAGACACATGCCAAATTTCAGCTCTTTACGATCAGTAGTTTCGGCTGTGCGTTGTCTGTCAGTCAGTCAGTCAGTCAGTCAGTCAGTCAGTAACGGAAGAGTTTTATATATATAGATTATAAAGCTGAAGAGTTTGTTTGTTTGTTTGAACGTGCTAATCTCAGGAACTACTGGTCCGATTTGAAAAATTCTTTCACTGTTAGACAGCCCACTTATTGAGGAAGGCTATAAGCTATAATTTGTATACAGGGTGTCCCAAAACTCAACGATAATCTGAGACTGGATGAAAGGCCAAGTTATAACAGTTCTGGGAAAAATAAAAAAAAAAATCTATATCACTCAGTTCAGCGATAAAAGACATTTATAAAAAAAGTTGAATTTCGACACCTTTGGTCGCATTTTCAAGTCCTGTGGTCACCAATGTCGCATTTTCGCTGTGATTTTTTTAATTTCGTGATCTTCATTAAGAGTCCCTATCAATTTCGGCGCGCTACTAGTTTAGGTAACTATTTGAGCGCAGTATCTCTGTGTGCGTTCGAACTATCGCTGACAATCGTAGTGTGCGTTGTCGTACGGTGTAGCGCCAACAAATATTCTTGGTCCGTAAACGCTATTGTCAGCACTGCATAGTTTTTATTACCCACTAAGTTCCGTAATACTGGATGGATGTTATTGTGATTATGACGTGTTATGTTTAAGTACCTTATAAAAATATCGTTACCTAGTAGTTACGGCAGTCACTTACAAAAAAGGCTAGGCAGATAATGTACAGGATGTACCAGAAAGGTGGGGGGTACAGTCTATCAAATTGAACAACTATCTCCATGGGAGTGTATAATTTTCTATTATTATGTGTTTTATTTCAGGAAAATAAAAACGAGATATTTTTTAGTTACTTTATTGCAACACGTCGCTTTTCTTCAATTGTTTTGAGAGAGCTCATTTGACATCCCAACTTTACACAGTGTTGTGAAATCTCCACGAGTTGGTCAAAAAAATACTGATAGTCAACTATTCTTCTTCCTTCAATTCGTATCGGTGTAGATGGTGCAGACTGAAAAAATATTAGTTATGTTTAATCACTGAAACAGGTAAAACAGAAATGTGTGGTCAAATATTATGAGGAGTCGGATATATTATGTTTCACCAGAAAATGGCAAAACAAATAAATAAATGTTTCAAAATTTTTATTCTAAAATGGTACATGCAAATACATACTTGATCCAACTCCATGACTAAATCTTCTAAAGAATCATCGAGAGAATTAAAGCTGATTGAGACAGGCGTTTCTTGAATTAAATCCATGTTCTGAAATTATATTAATACGACATTAATATTTTCAATTCCAAATCAAAGATGTTTGAAATATTTACATGTATCAAGTTACATGTAAATATTTCAAACATCTTTGATTTATATAATTTTTATATAATTGAGATTTAAACTATCCTATCTCTCAAGTTGGATCGAACTACACATGGTGTGCGAATTTTATCATAATTGGTTAAGTGGTTTAGAGTCCATTGAGGACAAACATTGTGACACGAGATTTATATATATTAAGATATATTAGATAAATAAAAAAAAAAACTAGATAAAAGGAATACCTTGTGTCCGATGGGGGCTTTTCGCTTATAGATGATGTTCCAGGTAAATTTTGATTCTCGGTAGATTTCTGCCTATTTAATTCTCTACAAAAATAAAAAAGTTCATTTTTAGATTCAAGAAATAATAACCAATTCTAACAGTTTTCGTAATTACAAAAAAAAAAAAAATTACCTAAGAACTGCAAGTGCTTTTCGTGTTTTTTCAACCTTTTTCTTTTTACTTTTGATTTTTCCTTGATAGTAAAGATCACTTTTTCAACCCATTTTCTAAAAATTAAACACTATTTTACTAATAGTACAAAACATTAATATGTATAAACAACATTATGAAATCATAAAAATTCACACTGCATAAATAAAAAATTAAATCTACTCACGGTCTCAAAACTGGTCAGGTGTAGTACAAAATCACGCGCGATTCAAGAGTTTCGTTTGGAGCGGCGAACGTCACGGGCGACACAGGTCCGTCGCCAACAAGCCCTTGGGCGCGACTGAATGTATCGACTAGTATCGAGCGAGCGCATCGGCTTATAAGGCATTATTTAGAAATTTTATTACAAATAAATAAGAAGTCAGAAATGAAATATAAAAATTGGATTTGGTAGATAAATACCTCAGTTTTGTAAATATATAATGCTTATTGTTATTTTCAATAAATTCTTACCCATAGACGACGATTTTGCACATGACTTTATTGGGTTTTTTCAGCGTGGATCACATTTTTTTTAAGTACTAGTTCATTGAAATTTAAAAAAATACATTGTCTACTTACTAGCATACTATATGCCCAGTATTTATGATTTTTCTCAGATTGTTATTTGCTATCAGTAAGCTAAAAAAGCAATTGGAAAATCTGCTGTTTCGTGCTTACGTAAAAACATGTGTTAGGTTTTTATTTTTCATAATTTATATTGAGTAGTTATTAAAAATTGACTTTGTACACTTACTTGATAAATGAATGATAAATAACTGTGCATTAAAAAAACAGAACAGATATCTTGAAATTATTGAGAGATTTGCGCTGAAAAAGTTGGAAATTTCTGTTTTCGAACCGCGAAATTGATAGGGACTCTTAACGATGCTATTAATCGCAACTACAAATTAATGCAAAAACATTGTTAATTTAATAAAATGAGTTAAGTTTTAGTGAGTCATGGTTCACAAAAATATTGTTAGTTAACTTTGAGACTTAATTTTGAAGAAAATATGTACTACACTACCCTTGGCAAGTTATTTCAAAAGATGGCGCATTTAATCAAGATTTAAAAATGGTGCAACACTTGCCACTTTTCTTGCCATTAAAAATTGTATTTCTTATTTATTTCAAATTGAGCGTATTTCAAAAATAATTATTGATACTTTTTTGTATTAACAGATCGGGGTCTCGAGTGTGTGTAATGAACAAAAGTGATAGAATGAGATAGATAGTGACGCTGACAGTCTGTCTCACTCTAGAGTGAGACAGATTGACATTCGACTTTTACGATGAGCGAGACGGATAGTGACGCTTGAGGGGGGCTCGTCCGTTCACAACATTTAGTACGCATCGTTTCTTCGTCTACTACGCATCTCTCGTATTCGTGTAACTATCGTACTAACGACTTTGGCTTGTGTTAATTTGGACTTGATACTGCATTCGTACTGACGACAACAATTTCATTCAAAACTATATCGTCGTAGTCTCTTTGCGGTCTTCCACCGGACGTATGAACACTGGGCAATCGTCCTTCCGAGTATGACGCATGCACATTTTGAAATACACGATAATCTGGGTGACGCTGCACATTTGGGTATCTCTCGCGATACAATCTGGCTGCAGCAAAGGCATTACAACGGCATTTACCGTAGATAAGATGCATATTTGCATATTCTTCTGCTGTGTACAGATCCGGCATGTTGTTCACACACTATTTTCACAGCACAAATTCCAGAAAAGCAAAGCCAATGTCGTCAGTACGAATGCAGTATCAAGTCCAAAGTATCACAAGCCAAAGTCGTTAGTACGATAGTTACACGAATACGAGAGATGCGTAGTAGACGAAGAAACGATGATATCCGTCTCGCTCATCCTAAAAGTCGAATGTCAATCTGTCTCACTCTAGAGTGAGACAGACTGTCAGCGTCACTATCTATCTCATTCTATCACTTTTGTTCATTACACACACTCGAGACCCCGATCTGTTAATACAAAAAAGTATCAATAATTATTTTTGAAATACGCTCAATTTGAAATAAATAAGAATTACAATTTTTAATGGCAAGAAAAGTGGCAAGTGTTGAACCATTTTTAAATCTTGATTAAATGCGCCATCTTTTGAAATAACTTGCCAAGGGTAGTGTAGTACATATTTTCTTCAAAATTAAGTCTCAAAGTTAACTAACAATATTTTTGTGAACCATGACTCACTAAAACTTAACTCATTTTATTAAATTAACAATGTTTTTGCATTAATTTGTAGTTGCGATTAATAGCACCGTTAATGAAGATCACGAAATTAAAAAAATCACAGCGAAAATGCGACATTGGTGACCACAGGACTTGAAAATGCGACCAAAGGTGTCGAAATTCAACTTTTTTTTATAAATGTATTTTATCGCTGAACTGAGTGATATGGATTTTTTTTTTATTTTTCCCAGAACTGGTATAACTTGGCCTTTCATCCGGTCTCAGATTATCGTTGAGTTTTGGGACACCCTGTATAAGAGACGCCCACGCGGGTCGAGCCGCGAATAAAAGCTAGTCTTATATATTCTTGTGTTCACAGTTCACACTGCGTAATATGCGGCTGGCATTTCACCGGCAATATAACTCTAGCCACACATATGGTTGAACACGAGAGGAGCCTCCGACAAGCAAGGAGGCAGACCCTGGTAGCCGGTGACAGGCATTTGAGGTGTCAGCAGGTTAGTGAAGCTTTCAAGTTAAGAAGGTAGCCTAGTGGATTTGGCGTCGGACTTGTGAACATGTGGTTGCTGGTTCGAACCCCACCCATTACACTACCGATGTGAACCCACGGGTAACACAAGTACTTAGCTTAGCACGAGGGGTTAACAAGAATACTGATGATTTTAATTTAATAATAATTATATTTGCATTGTATTGCAAAGTATAGTTGCCGGCAAGTAACTTGGCAATGTTTTGGAGTAGTGAGAGCGTATTTTCATATTCTATGCAACAAAAGCACAGTTTTATTGCTCGACTGTATCACTGCTAGTAATCTTTAAAAAAAAACTTTTTTTTTAACATTTATGTACGGTAGAACGTTAAAATATGAGATGAACTCGTAACGACTCTTACCAAGTTACGTGCCGGGTACCATATGTGATGTTGGCCACATTTATTAGAAAAAAAGGTGTATAAAAAAAAATGTATTGTTATAAAGGTTTTTTTTTCATTACAGTGTGGTGCAAACTTCGTGAGTAGATCTAAACTGCAAGCTCACATCAACCGAACGCATCTCGGTCTTAAATATAACAAGAACATTGTATGCGAAGTATGTGGCAAGAAGTGTACGGTGAGTCACTTATTATGAACGGCAGTGTAATTTATATTTTGGACTAGCTTCTGCCCGCGACTTCGTCTGCGTGGACTTCAGAATTAGGTCCAAAAATTAATGAAAAATGTGAAAGAAATTAAAATTGGAATAAAATTGTCTCCTGTGTTATTAGCTTGCGCTGTAATAGAGAAAAATACCAAATTTATAAGCTGTCTGCCCACGGCTTAGCTCGTAAACAATTATCAATTTTCCCTCGGGAACTACTTAAGGAATCTGGATGAAAGGTAGCCTATATTCTTTTCTATTTCATAGGCTAAATGCATGCCAAATTTCATCCAAATCCGTTCAGCCGTTTTTGCGTGATTGAGTAACAAACATCCACACTTTCACATTTATAATATTAGTAGGATAATATACAGAGTGCAAGGGGGACGCCCCCGAAAACGAGGACATGAGACTCTTGACATGATATAGGTATCAGGTCTACAGTCTCTTGTCTTCATTGATGACAATGTGTCGTGAGAGGGCGGGAGAGAAAAAATTACCCGGATGGAAATAGCATTATTCTATTACAAATGACTATTAATTTTACTCAATTCAGGCACGGAGGGGTCTCGATATGTGTACGTACCAACCACGGCGAGCGCAGCTTAACCTTTATTATCGGTCAAATCATACGACTAACACTTAGCCACGAGCCTCTCTGTAAATAAACAAATACAATATGTGTAATTTATAACTATGATTACCATTTCTTTTTTCAGTCCAATGCTACACTCAAATACCATCAGCGTACTCACACCGGTGAAAAGCCCTACTCGTGCGCAACATGCTCCAAACACTTCTCTGACAGCAACCAACTAAGAATACACACACGCACACATACAGGAGAGAAGCCGTACGTGTGTGCCGCTTGCGGGAAGAGGTTCAGCCAGAAACCCGCGCTGAATCGGCATTATAGGGTGAGTTTGTGCGAGTTACGGTGAGATTGGGTGAGTTCGTGCGAGTTACGGTGAGATAGGGTGAGTCTGTGCGAGTTACGGTAAGATAGGGTGAGTTTTTGCGAGTAACGATGTGATTAGGTATATTTTTACGAGCGATTTACGAGAGAGTGTTAGGGTGAAGGGTGAGTTTGTGCAAGTTTAGTGTGAGATAAGGCGATTTTAAGAGGCTCAACTAGAAAACCGCGCTAGATCGGCATTTTGAGTGAGCTTCTAAGAGTTTGCTTTGAAGGTGAAGAATAGCGATACCGTGCGAGTTACAATAAGATAGGGTATGTTTATGCGTGTTTACGGTGAGTCGGGATGAGTCTGTGCGAGTTACGGTAAGATAGGGTTGTGCTAGTTATAGTGAGATGAAAGCGAGTTATGTGCGAGTTAGGGTAGTTAAATGCTATATTTTAACCCCCTATTTGATGTTTAATTTAACTGAGCTATAACTTTTAGTGATCTCGGGGAGGCTTTTGCCTGGATGTAGGTCATTTCCAATGAAGGAATAATAAAAAAAAAGTTTTTATGTTAAAGATTATCTTGTGATTATAGTTTTTGTTTTTTCAGGTACACACTGGGGCGAAGCCCTACACATGCCAGTACTGTTCCAGGACATTCAGCCAATCGAACTCCTTAAAACTCCACGTCAAAACTGTGCACTTAAAACAACCCGCTAACAGTAGGAAAAACAAAACGCAAGTCGTAGATATTGAAAAAAATAACGATAAAAATACTCAGGAAACTCTGGCTGTATAAATATTGTATAAAATAGGTACTAGTGGTATCACAAGGTTTTACTCGCGGAATTCGTCCCATTTCCCGTAAAAAATATTTTTCTTTGTCTATAAGCCATTTTTTTTTTATATTTATTCTGCTATTCTGGACGGGGATGAATCAAACAATTAAAAGGTCATGAAATTCGGTCAACCCGTTTTTGAGTTATAATAATGATAACTCAATTATGTTACAAACGGGTGAAAATTTTATTCCATTTTTCACAACGCACACGAAGTCGTGGGCAGAAACTAGTATGTTTATAAGATCATAAAAAATAGTAGCAAGGAAATACGCGAGATAATCCTGCGATTAATTGTGATGAAGCACCGCTTTTTTCAAATCATTTAAAAGAAATAACTCGAGTTGAGTGTAACTCAAATAGGATGGTAGAAAGAAGTTATTGTGGAGAAAACTTAAGTGTTCTTTGTGTATACTGTAAATACGAATCATAGTTCAATAAAGATAATATTTTGAATAATTTTTGTCTTCTAATCATTGTATGTTAGGACTTTGTATTATGTGTAAAAAAGTATATAAACTATGTATAAATAAATCTTATTCTACATATATAAACATAGTAATGTATCTACATTAAAAATATTTGTACTTTGAAGTGTGGACTTTTATTGTCTAATAATTTAAAAAAAAAACCTGCGGCTTTTCAGCTGTAAAATAAGCATAATTTAAAAAGCTAGGGATGGCATCGATGTGATTATTAGTATTTTTGTTTATTTTAGTCGATTTTTTAAATAAATCGACTGTTGAAAAGGTTGTGCATTTTAAGCTATAGAGGCCACAGCAGACATATCCACTTGAATACGGAACGTCACCATATCAGCTCAAGCCGTTTAGTATAATTTGTGTGAAATTCGTTACTGAAAAGCACATTAATCGGAATCATAACATAAACGTTTCGCCTCGTGACAGGCACACGAACCGCGGTTATAGTTCATCGTCCTCGTGCTTGGGTTCGGATCGTCTTTTCATTTTCAAACTGAATTGGTGCCAGCCAAGTCAACCAGCGGTGGGCAAGCTGTGAGCGCGGCTTTGCTTTGCAGCAGCCGACTCAACGTATCAGTGCTGCTTGTCCACTTTGTTTAAGTGCTTACGTTACAGACCGTTCACCATAAGTTGACCCCTGCTTTTGAAGTACTTTACATCACGGCAGGGGACATCTTACGGTGAACGGTCTGTAACGTAAGCACTTAAAGGTGGACGCCAGCATCACGGCGCGGCGAAAGGCGATGATCGCCTTCCGAGTTGATGTCTGCCATCACCTTAACACATTGGCGACAGCGATTGCTCACAGCTGGTGCTGAGATATAAAAAGCATTAAAGTAATACTTCGATCGAAGTTCCAACTCTTACTTGTACCCAAATAAAAATCAGTTAGTCCAAAGACTGAGAATTTCTTATTCTATTATAAGGCTAAGCAGATCCTGGCACATGGGATTGGATAAGATTGGCACAACACATTGTTTACAACTTGTATTCCAAAATCTTCTTTGTCTTCTTTTCTCGTTCACATCCCAAAGTTACAAAAAGAAAAATAGGCTAGACCAAAATAAAGGGAAAGAAATAAGATCAGTCACAATAAAATTAACCTTGTTGTATGTTAATTAAACTAAGATTTGAGTTGATAAAAAAACAAACTAGAAGCCTGTGATGTCTGAGGTTCCCGAAAATGTTACTATTCAAAATAAAATAAAACGAAATCTTGCTTCGCAAATTATTCATTGAATTCAAAATATAAAGTTAAATCGAACAAGAATAACCTATACCTATCGGACCCTCAGCATATTTATATCTGTACGAAAGAAACGATATAAAAAGAATAGATGATATTTTTATTAAAAGTTTTGTATAAAATCTTGCCGAAATTCCAATTATTATTAATTTCCTTTAAAAAAAAAATTAACAGCGAATAGTAAGCTTAATCGACTAAATGGAATACATAGTAATCGTTTCCCAGCTAAAGCGATTAAGAAATGTCACTCAAATACCAATCAAAGCAATTAAAAAAAAAAAGTGGTGTAAAGTGTAAACGATATTATTATTATTTGTTGTTTTGCTTCAAATTATTTGTTTTATTACGTAAATTACCGCGAATATGTCTGTAAGATGACTTACTATAGCTTTATCGAACTTCCATTAACATTTTAAAACTATCAAACCACAATTTAATTGTGTAATTGCTGTGATGTTTACAGATTTATAATCGGTGTAGTTCGTCAACAAAATTTTAAATCGGCTGAAATGTTACCAATTTTGATGTATAATAATATGGAAGGAGGTTCTAATTCGTTGAATAATAGTTCGGATTACAGTTTTAATCAGTACGATGAGAATAAGATATTGAATTGTGTTAGAAACCGTAAGAAAGTTAGTGAGTTACCTAATTGTCCGGTATGTAGTTGTACAATTCGTCAGGGAGAATTAGATTCCCATTTGGCTTCAGAAGTTGAGAGACTGCAGAAATTATCTGGTTGTGGTTCTAAAAGGAAGATTAGTGGTAATACAAGTGTTAATTTGGCTGTTCCTGGCTCCAGTACAAGTGCTGAAGTCCAGGAAGAAGAAATAGATGTGACTGGCTGTTTGGGAAGCGATGTTTACCAAGTGAGTTTCGGTTGATTGTTTATATATTTCTATAGTTTTTATACGTAATCATTTAGGAAAGTAATAATAGAGACTTGGTGCAAAGGCTTGGCATTTTTATTAGTTTATTTCTAGTAATGTATGTAATTTCTTGCCTTTAGACTAAGTTGTTCCTTTGTTGTTATTGACAATCTTCAGATAAAACACTAAAAAAATTGTGGTGTCAGATCTTTCTATTGTTATTAAGCACACAAAGAATTGAACTGGGATCTAAGTACTAAATCTATCTCACAAGCTATTATCTCATAAAATTGTGTTATAATTTCTTTATTGGACACAAATATACAAACGAAGTTTTTTGACGGGCCTGTTGGTGTAGTGGTTAGTGACCCTTTGTTTCCCACCCAGGACAAACGTTTGTGTGATGAGAATGGTCACTTGTGATGTGTCTGGGTGTTATTTATCTATAATATGTATTTAGAAATATATAATTATGTTTATCAGTTGTCTGGTTGCCATAGTACAGGCACTGCCTAGTTTGGAATCAGATGACTGTGTGAGCTGTCCCGAAGTAAATTATTTTATATTATTCCTTGAGTAGATCTAACCAGTGGTTCTTGAGTTGAGTATGTTTAAACAAACTTATTCTTTCACTTTATTATTATTCATTACAATACAAACAAATAAACTCAATATTATCAGCTGAAATTCATTAAATGGTAACATTTTCTAGTAAACTACTGAATAAATTTTGATGAAATTCATACATACGAGAACCCCTCAACTACTCGATAATATTGAGAGATAGAGAAAAACAAATAGTCCACTTAAGCCCTGAGCTCCACATAGGCGATACTGCATTCAATAATTGCTGTAGTCAATAAATACAAAAAATCAACGCGAGCAAGGCGCAGGTACACCTAGTCTATATAAAACAAAGTCGGGTTTGTATTCACGTGACCGTGAGTACAGTCAACACTAAAAGTAGATGATGAATTGAGTTTATAACTTTTGGAGTCAAAACTGATCATGAAGTATGGCAACTGCACTAGTAGTAAATGCTTGGTATAATTTACAATCACATACTTTTGAATCACTTCGACGCCACACAGTTCTGACGCGAACGCGTATTGAATTTCTGATTTTGTACATCTTTTTTTTTTTTTTTACGACCCCCGCACTAAGGAATTTAATCCTTGTGTTGCGGGGGTTTCACAAACATTCAAATCACATGCACAAAGAACACCCAGACTTGAAACAAGCAATTGTGGATCACACAAATACTTGTGCCATGCGGGGATCGAGCCCGCAGCACGTCGCGCACAGTGGTCATTAGCGTGGTGACCTACACCACTCGGCTATCCGTGCATCTATTTTGCTGTAGACTGTACCAAAAAAAAATGTTCTTCTAGCGAGTCCACACGAACCGCCTCCGTCGTCTACGAGCTCGTCGCCGCGGCACGCCACCCCCCCAACACGGGGAGTGTCCCGTCTGCAACAACAGCCTCCCAGTGTCCCGCCTACAGCGTCACGCTCTCAGATGTCTGAAGAGGACCGGCGCGGAGATAGACGAAGACGTACCTGATACCAGCTCGGAGGATGGCAGTATTGATGTCGAGGTAATTTTTTAACTTTAAAGCTATCGCGTTGCATGATTTTAATAAAATTACGTCACGGGAATTAACGCGAACTCATGCATTTACCTTTTAAGGCTTGACGTTTCGGCCGGGTTACACAGACCACGGCCAGTGTAACCCGGCCGAAACGTCAAGCCTTAAAAGGTAAATGCATGAGTTCGCGTTAATTCCCGTGACGTAATTTTATTAAAGAGGTAATTTATTTTTTTTTGTTTAAAAAGGTTACTAGCATTGTGGGTCGCACATTACTAATAATCTCGTTAACCCCTCGTGCTAAGCTGAGATGCTAGTGTTACGAGTGGGTTCACGTCGGTAGTTTAATGGGTGGGATTCGAACCCGCAACCACATGATCGCAAGTCCAACGCCCTTGCCATTAGGCTACCGCCGCTTAATTATGGAAGGACCAGGTTTTTTGAAGTGATAACTTCTTATGAAAGGGTGAACCGCTTCGTAACGTAACGCGTTACGGCGCTTCTCTGTCTGGCTTCCCTTTCTCTCACGCGTACGGCGGCAGAAGGCAGGCTCCTCGCCTGGCTACTAAAAAAAATCTCAAAAATTTGCCAAATAATAAAAGGACATTTCTGGCTATCCCTACCCCTAACAGCGATAATAATAATAATGCCCCATCCCATTTTAGAGTAAAGTTCTCAACATGGCCTCTGCGTGTTGAACCTGTGTCCCCGCGTAAGCCTTTCAAAGGACCGGGTATATTCATTACTGAGGATAGCCCGTGATTTAAAAAAAAAAGAGATACAAATAATAATAATTATTATAATTATTTATTTGCATAAAATGTAGGTACATAGGTTGGATAGAAACAAGGAACCGAACTACGTTGTTTTGGTAATCCTAGCAAAATCGATTTACCTACGTCATTATGATAAAGATTGTATAACAATATTCTAATAATGTTTGTCAGTTTATTGTAAAGATTCAAGATAAAGAGATACCTATTTTTTATTAGTGAGGGACCCCCTGCAAAATTTCAGGTTGCGACCGCGCCTGCCTAAACGCCTGCTAATGTAAATAATCTACACTTCTACACTAATATTATAAAGAGGAAAACTTTTTTTGTTTGTTTGGTTGTAATGAATAGGCTCAAAAAGTACTGGACCGATTTTAAAAATTCTTTCACCATACGAAAGCTACATTCACTCTAAGTATCATAGGCTACATTTTTACAAAAAAATTAGATACGCGGGCGGAGTCGCGGGGAACAGCTAGTAAATAATAAATGTGGACAACATCAGCACATTGCTCCGAATCCAAAGTAGGTAGCTAAAGCACTTGTGTTATGGAATCAGAGACAACGAAGGTACCACAAACACCCAGACCCGAGACAATGTAGAAAAGTGTTTTTGTACCTTGACCCGTCCGGGGATCGAAACCGGGACCTCAGAGCTGGCGACACCTTGAAAACCGGTGTGTACGCCACTCGACCACGGAGGTCGTCATAATGTTATATTATGTTGTTGTAGAACGACGAGCCGTCAGCTGGTGGTTTCGGGGCGGAGTACCAGTGGTGTGGGGAATGGAGGGTCAGAGCTACAGCACTGCAGGAAACTGAGGCTAGAGCCGCGACCTGCGTGCGAAGAGTTTCCAATGATCAGGCGCTAGTGAGTTGACATTACTTATTTAATCAGCTAGACTAGGGTTAGTCTACCTTTTGAGTTGGAATAGTCAGAAAGACATGAGTCTGAAGATCTTCAAGCAATTTGTTGTTTTAAGTTTCAAACACGATTCTAAATTCGAAACGGTTCGACTGGCCTATTATTCTAGTGGTTAGTGGCCCTGAATGCGAAACCAGAGGTCGTGGGTTCGATTCCCAGCCGGAAAAATTTTTGTGTGATGAGCATGATCATTTGTTCCATCAGAAATAGGTAATATTATTATTTAAATAATAAATCATTAAAACATAATAAAATAGAGTTTATCTTACGATGTTGTTTTAACAATTTTTCTATATTCTTTACAGGTGGTAGATGGTGATGAAGATACAGAATTGTATGGACCTCCACAATATTCTCCGTCCAGGATAGCACCTGATGTAAGTGAAATATACAACATGTAATAAAACCCCTGTCCGATCCAATAAAGGCGTATTCATGGTACAGTTCATGAACCGTCTCGCGGCGGCTTCTTTGACACAAAACTGTAGATAGTAAGTACGTGAACTTTGAGGAGTGGTCAGTTGTTCTACAATTTTAAGAAGAACAATATTCTTCTTCTTTAAGTGCCACTACAATTAATGAAGGTCCACCAGCTGCTGATAATTACAATTGTTGGGGAAGGTACAATAGGCGAATGAAATTAATATAATATGTACTACTTGCGCCCCGCGGTATTTCCCCAGTTTATCACAAAACTTATTTTTTTAGAATAAAACGTAGCATACTACGTATCACCAAAATTGGTTCAGCCGTTTTAGCGGGAAGACGAAACAAATATACACACACACTGAAATATTCTCCTTTATGTTATTACTATGATATATGAATGTTTATACTTGGAAATAAAAAACTATATTGAGATTTTTACTTTTCAGGTTGATTTAACCCCCTCAGACGCACAGACAGACAGTCAAGCCGACACACAAGACACTGCCAACGAAGACAAGATTGATAAATTAGAAAATGGTATAAAATATAATGGTTTAGTTGAAGCTAGTGCCGCAGTGAGTATTAACATATTTCTTCTGCCTTCTCCCAAGCTATGTTGGGGTCGGCTCCCAGTCTTACCGGATTTAGTTAAATACCGTATTTTACATGGAGCGACTGCCTATCTGACCTCCACAACCTATTGCTAGGTAATACAGTATTCCATAGTAAGACTGGTTGTCAGAATTGTAATGACTTAACAACTGTCAAAGATCACTGTATGACAGTCGAGATTTACAACTTTATAAATAGTCACCCATCCTCGGACCGACCGAAACGAGTGTGCCTTAACGTCTATTATCGGTCAGTCTGTAGCTGTACGGCCTACACTTAGCCACGAGTTCCCTTGAATTTTGGTATAAAAATATAATAAGCTTACATGTCGTCTCGATACGCCTTGCTATAAAAACAACCGGTCTATAAGGTCCCACTGCCAGGCCTCTTCATCACGCTTGCTCGCGGGTTGGCGATTTAAAATTACAATATTTGGAATCCAGGTTTCTTCACAAACGTGAAGAACCTTCACCATTTTTGGTGAATTAAAAAAAGTATATAGCAGTATAACTTTGAAAAGAATCCGGTCATAGAACCGCTAGGCCACCACGACATTTTTTATTATGACTTAATGACTCTCTAAAGTGCTTTCCATCATGGTCATCCATCCACGGACTAAACGCAGAGAGCGTGGCTTAGCCGTTAATATCGCTCAAACCGTACAGCTTCCACTAGTATGTTTGACTTAAAATAAATTTTATTTCAGACACGGATTCATGCCTTAAAAGAAAAAATTAGAGAATTAGAAAGAAGAAACAATGGAGCTGGAGAGGTAACTATTATGTTTTTGGTGTTGCCAGTTAGTTTTACTAAACTTACCATTACAAAATTTCTTTAAAATAATTAGCGCTATGATATCTGGTATCAATGTCGTAGGAATTTACTATATATGTGAACTAGCTTTTCGTCGATTATCGCGGCATATTATAGCCTTCCTCAATGAGTGGGCTATCTATCAGTGCAAGAATTTTTCAAATCGGCCCAGTAGTTCCTGAGATTATCGCGTTCGTTAGTCAAAATCTTAAAATGGAAAATGAACTTCTTATACAAAGTGACATGATTTTCAATTTTAAGATTTCGACCTATGTTCCTTGAGAATAGTGTTCAGTTTCATGCACCTGATTACCTCGTTGAATATACGCACTCCTTTTAAATTAATCCTGTGTAAACAGTGAAAATAATGTTCAATTTTATAAATGTATTTTTTTGTTTCAGGTAAAATGTTTAATATGCTTAGAGCCATATGCCCTACCAGCTGTCTCCATACAATGTTGGCATGTTTACTGTGAGGTGAATATAATATTAATATTTACAATTATTTTATTTAATTATTTAAAGAAAACGACGCCCGCACTAAGGAATTTATTCCTTGTGTCGCGGGGGTTTCACAAACATTCAAATCACATGCACAAAGAACACCCAGACTTGAAACAAGCATTTGTGGATCACACAAATGCTTGTCCCATGCGGGGATCGAACCCGCAGCACGTCGCGCACAGTGGTAATTAGCGTGGTGACCTATACCACTCGGCTATCCGTGCAGTCACAATGAACTTTTAATTTAAAGGACTCAAATCAAATCAAAATATTTTTATTTCAAGTAGGCCTTTCCGGGCACTTTCGAAATGTGAAATAACGCTAGTTGCGCGGTTCCAAAGTGTCATTCCTATGGAGAAGAACCGGCAAGAAACTCCATAATACTAGCCTGTTGGTCCAGTGGTTAGCGACTCTGATTGCTAAGCCGGAGGTCGCGGGTTTGATTCCCACCCAGGACAAATCTTTGTGTGATGAGCACGATCATTTGTTCTGTGTCTGGGTGTTATTTATCTATAATTTTTATTTATTTAGAAATATAAGTATGTTTATCAGTTGTCTGGTTACCATAGTACAGGCTCTGCCTAGTTTGGGATCAGATGCCTGTGTGTGAGATTTCCCAAGATATTATTATTATAATAAAAGCCTTTTGCTTAAACCTTATCTAACTAAGCTTTATTTAACCAATTTCTGTAGTTGTATATATAGCAGATTATTTTTCGAAAAATGATGTCACAAAGAACCTCACTTCTTACGTGTATAGTCACGAGCATAATTAATATGTTAATAGCGAAATGGTAAAACTTATTTAGCGAGAAGTTTTTGTTGAAACTCAAAAACATATACATACATGATTTGAGAACTGTTATAATATTATGTTGTTAAATGTTAACAGTTCAATTGATGGTGAGTTCCTGTTAAATTATTGTTTTACAATTTCGCTATGTGTATAGTTGTATACATATTTATGCTCATGACTGTTTACTGACTGTATTTTTGAAAGAGTAACCTATGGAGTTTCTTGCCGGTTCTTCTCCATAGGAATGACACTTTGGAACCGCGCACCTAGAGTTTTTAAAGTTAACGTTTCTAAAGCGCCTATTTAAGGTTTACTAGAAATAAAAACATTTTATTTTGATTTTGACTGTACACTAATAAACACACATTTTTTTATTCACAGGGATGTTGGCTCCAATCTTTAAGGGCAAAGAAAATATGCCCTCAATGCAACGCCATCACAACCGCTGAACATTTACGAAGAATTTACATGTGAAGATGAAATAATACAATAATAGGACTGATTATATTTATTAAACAACACATTGTACGCTCATAACAAGATTTATATCAAGTCGCAACATGAATAGCTATATTCGTTGACTTCTTAGGGCTTACCCTAAGACTCAACCCAAACGTACCCACAAAATGTAGTCAAGCGGCTACAAGCGGTTGATAACGACTGCAAAATGTGGTACGTGGTGGACTTATTCATTTTCAATACAAAATGTATGATCACTTGTGGTTGTGGTGGTACTTGGGATTGGCCCAGCATGAAAGCCGTTAAGGTCATAATTTAGGATTCAGTTCTTTGAGGCTGTAATAACATTCAATACGTAGTACACAGGAGTAGATAATTATAATCTTAGCAACAACATTTGTTCTACGACTTGATAATTCGTTAGTTTTTAAGCTATTGCATAACTTTTATCGCGGGCTTTGAGCGCGGCGACCGAATCAAGAAATTCCGTAACGAAAATAAAACCTAACACCCCCCACTCCGCCTACCATGTATGTAGCTCGGCCGAGCGTTCTGAGTGTATATGGTACGACTACGAAGCTCGCACGGATCGAGACGAGCTGCTCCGAAATCGGACGAAAACGTAAGCAGTTTTTTGTGAGAAAGTATTTGTATTAATATAAAAGAAAAAACTTGAATTAAAAAAATACTGCATAAATAAAAAATAAAAAATTATAATTGCATAAGTTGATGAAAAATGCTATGCAATAGCTTTACCGCGGCAGTCCCCGAGTGCCACACGTTTATTTTTTTTTATACTGAAATGTACCTATGCACCTAATTTAATATTTATGTATGAAGTATGAAAAAAAAAAACTAAAAGAATTATTAAAAGACATACAACAAATGTTGTTGCTTATGTTAGTTATCTACTCTGCTGATGGTGTTTAGAAATAACCCTGTATATCAACCTTAAATAAAAAATAAAATAAATGTGGACATCACATACATTGCTCCGAATCCAAAGTAAGTAGCTAAAGAATTGTGTTATGGAATCAGCGACAACGAAGTTACCACAAACACCCAGACCCAAGAAAATGTGGAAAAGTGTTTTTTTTTCTACATTGACCTATCCGGGGATCGAACCCGGAACCTCAGAGCTGGCGACACCTTGAAAACCGGTGTGTACCCCACTTGACCACGGAGGTCGCCAAATTGATTGCTTTTGAAAGAACTGAATCGCAAAATTATGATATTAGCGTTAGGGTAAGCCCATAAGAGATTAATAATATTGTTGTCGCTCGCACGATACGTGCGTCCGACGAAACTGATCGCACGACCGAGCGTGTAAACGTACTGGGGGGTTATTCTCTAAGTCCAAACAAATAATTACGTGGCATAACGCAAATTATAATTCAAGAATCCAGGTAATCAGGTGCATAAAACTGAATCACTTTCTCCAAAGAACATGGGTCGAAATCTTAAAATTGGAAATTAAATTTTCATACAAAGCGACAGGTATGTGACCCATGTTTGTGTGAAAAGTTGATTTCGACCTATGTTCATTTGGGAAAGTTGTTCAGTTTTATACACCTGATTACCTCATTGAATTTACGCACTCCATAAAAAATAATCCTGTATAATAATACAGCCCGATGACAGAACACAAAAATGATTTAGTGACAGGGGTTCTTGAACTATAATTTTCGTCATGACACGTTAAGTCTTGTTTGGACTTACAGAATAACCCCCCAGAGGGGTCTGTATGTTTATGAATTTGATCTATACATGTTATCAGAAATATACTGCTCAAATAATTACCTTAGTAAGCGCAGCATAAGACTTGTATGATTCTGTTTTTGGTGTAGTGGTTAATTTACACAGCTGACTGTGAAGTCGATGGTTTGAATCCTGGTTTAGGTTAAAATTTGGTATTGCCTTCTATGAAGATATGTACAATAATAGTATGTAATGAATATTAGAATATATGCACTATTACTATGTAAATAAAATGATTATTTTTTTCTATGAATTTAGGAGTTTTATTTTGTTTTTTTTTTTATGAGTACTAGCAATGTGGGTCGCACATTACTAGTAATCTCCTTATGCTCTCGTGCTAAGCTAAGATGCTTGTGTTACGAGTGGGTACACGTCGGTAGTGTAATGGGTGGGATTCGAACCCGCAACCACATGATCGCAAGTCCGACGCCCTAGCTAATAAGCTACCGCAGCTTAAGATAATGTTTAAAAAACGACCTTTATTTCTAGTGTTAATTATTTATTCGCATTAGCGAATTGACAAGAAAATGTAAACAAAACAGGAGGAAGACCGATGTCCTTTATATTCTTCTTTCTAATAAAAATAATACCAAGGCATAGAATAACTATTCACATAATTCTGACTAGCTTTTACTCGCAGCTCCGCTCGCGTGGGCGTCGGTTATAGCAGCAAATATGGAAGGCTATAAAATAATTTGTCATTATAATCGACGCCCACGAATACAGAAGATTCCCATTAGTTTCCAATATCAATTTTGATCGCTATACAAATCGAGAGAACGAAAAAACTTGCCACTGAACAGACAAGGGAAGATTGCTGTGGTTGTTTTGGAAGGGTTAACTCGAGAGGCCTAGTTTTTTTATCCCGAATTAACTCAACCAATGGTCAAATATGCGAAATATCTCCTAATAAATAAATACTGTTTTTAATTTATGAAATGTTTTTACGATTAAAAATTAGTTTCTTTTAATTTTTCATTATTATTATACAGAAAGATTGTCCGAAATGAGTGTCGTTTTCATTTTGTTTAAGCCTTCTAGCAATTAAATTTGTTATTAAAAATCTTGTGTTTCGAGTGGGATAACGTAGTAGTGCAATGGGTGGGTTCGAACAACAACCACGTGATAGCAAGTCAAACGCCTTATCCATTAGGCCACCGCCGCTTGATGTCCTTAATCGTTGGTCTCCGCACTGACCAGTGTTTCCACACCATCTCCTCCGTCAGGCTGAAACGAAAACACAATTTCTACGGTATAATATCCTGATAATCGCGACGGTAAAAGGCAGAAATTCCCAAACGAGAATTTAATGGCCCCGATTCTGTTAAACACGTACTAAACTAATTTTAGTCCATCGGCATCCTTTTCACTTGTACATATTTAGAAAAGGACAGACGAAAATTAGAACTGTCAAGTTAAGTTCGGAATAAAATTATCATACAAATTTGGCGACAAGTAAAAACGTGTGCTCTAAATAGTGATGTTCAAGGCGAAAACTAGTTTGACATTTCTAAGTTCGTTGTTATCTGTTGCTGTCCTTTTCTAACGCTGTATGTTAGTATAAGACAGCAATGGTTTAAATTTAATTTAGGTTGCGTACAGAGGAATCAGCACCAATAACGTGGCTTACAAAGCGACTCCAAAATTTGTAATTGAATTCGTGTCAATTTCAATGAGATTCAAACTTAACGGCGGCTGTGAAGTGAGTTGCACATGTTGACTTGCACATTGCCCAGTACCTCGCCTCGAACCCCCCCGCTGCTGTTTGAATTTGTCACTGCGTAGCAACTCACGCCATGTTCACAGCCGCCATCGTGCAAACTTAATGACTCTCTCTCTCTCTTAAAAGTTTGAGAGAGAGAGATTCATTATGATCTTTCTTATGATTTTGATTTTGATAAAGACTAGAGCAGATAGTATTTCCGGGGTCTTAACAGCACAGAACACTCCCGGACCGATGTAAACCTATAAGGGTTCCGTTTTTTTTCCTATTGAGTACGGTAAACTAAAAGTTGCAAAGAACATCACGTGATTAATGGAAGACCCTTAATTTAATGTAGATAGCAATAATTGTACAATTTTTGACATCGGTTTGCTTTCACTATATACGTAATAAGAGTATACGTACTTGCATATCAGCCACAGTCAAGGGCGGATCATCTTCGCGTAAAACGGTCTCACCATCCAACTTCTTAAGGTTAGGGAGTCTTCTGGCAGCTTCTGACCTCCATACATCCAACTCGCAGCCGTCGTAAAGAGGATTGCCAACGAAGAGTAAGTCTTCGAGGTGTGGTAACTCCTGGGAGAACAGGTTAAAGGAAATAAGTCAATATCTGTTGAACGCTTGATTTTAGGATTGTCGTGAAATGCTGTATCTGTCTAAAAAACCACTAATGGTTGAATATCGGATATGAAAAAAGTAAATCTTTAATTAAGCCATTTAGATTTTATTCAATCATCAAGGAAAACCATTATCCAACAAACAAAAAATCCATTGTTTGACATTTAATTTCGCGGGCTTTTTCCTATTTTTAATATTGGCGCCATTCCATAGACATACGCGTCGAGTGATCGTTGCGTTCTGAATATCTAATAAGGAATAATATTTTTAGTAGCTTTGCTAAACGTCAATAGACCATAATAATATATTAATTATTATCTTATATCACAAAGGAAATATATTGAAATAAATATACCTGCAATTTATTAAACTCACTCCATTCTTTTACCAAGTTGTTACTCATGTAAAGAACCTTCAAACTTCTTAAAACGTGAATCCCTTTTAATTTTTCTATCAAGTTGTAGGATATCCACAACTCCTCAAGGCACTCGCCGAGACACTCCTACAAAAACAGTGTAAAGTAAACCAACTAAGCAAACAAAATTGAATGCTAGCGAATTTTAAAACAATAAAGTGGGAAAAATAATCTAACTATCAATCTTACCATGCCCGCAAACGACTTGATATAATTCCGGCCCAACGATAAGACTCGAAGTTTTTTAAACGTATTTAATCCTGTTACTTTTTCTATCATATTTGTTGATAGGCTCAATTTCCTGTTGCAGAAAATTAGAGTAAATAATAACTTCTAAAAAAACTTACGCATTCGTACATCTTATTACTTGGGCCACACTTATGTACATTCAAACAACAGCAGCTCATAGCAGCTGCGTAAATCCCGGTCAAACAGCAAAAGAAACTTAGTTGTTCAAATTGCATAATTTCGTACTTCTAGTAAAAAAATAGGAGACGAGCTTCTAGGTCTCGAGGGCGTCATGTGCGATTTACTCAAAAATGTATACCTACATAATTATATTCAAATAATTAGAAAGAAAGAAATAATTATTTGTTAGAATATAGTAGGATATAAAGGATTAAGGAGATTTTACTTGCGCCTATCATTCATATATGATTACATAACCCAACTTACTCGCAGTTCGTTAGAGTAGCCAAAGTATTATCCATTTTTTCGATCGGTGGCCATTGAAACATGAGGCTGACTTCGGTAGCGGTGGCTGATTGAAGACCAGATTTCTCCTCCCACCTTTTTATTGCGTCTTTTATAGTTGAGGCCTTAGCCATTTCTCTAAAACTTAATTTTATAACAGCTCGTCTTTAATTAAGACCTCCTTAGCAACTAAGTTATTGACAAAACAATAATACAGTCATTCCAATAAATGTTTAACATTCCAGGCCTTATGATATTATTATTTCTAAAGTTCATCTGATTAATAAAATGCACATAATAAAATAAATTATTAAAGATTTTGGTGAAACAAAAATGGTTTAGGAAGATGTGTTGCCATATTAAATAAAGCAACCAACCAGCCAACTACGCAAGCTCGCCTATCATGAAATGGCGTCGATTATCTTATGTAAAGCCACGCTGTGTTAAAATCTATTACAAATAGCGCATATTCCTTGAATTCGGTGCAATATCCAAGGATATTTTCTACAAATCTCTTTAGGTAATTGTCATTTTATTTGACATTTACCAAATCACCAAACTTTTTTTTAATTTTTCTTTTTTCGGCTTCTTTTTTTTAATTAAAAAAAACAAACGCCTATCTATACTCGGACTGCAGAAAAATTGTGTTTTCAAAGGTGAATATTTATTTATTTCTCTTATTTTCTTTAATATTTGTTGTGATTAGTGGTTTAATACAGCTTTAGGAATTATTTAATGGACATTGTATGTACTCGTTACAGAAATCAATTATATTTTGTACCTTTTTACCGTGTTTACGACGCCATAGTCTAAGGTTTTCTTTTTATAAAAAGTTATTTTTGACAATTTTAGATTCCCGCTTTTTCATTGTATTTTGAATTTATTTTATTAATTTTCTATTTTGTGTGTTATTTTATATTGGAGCTGAAGTAATTGTAAGCTTGTACATCTTTTGTTCATGTATAAGGTAAACATCATAACCTGTGGTATATTTATATGATAATACATTCATTATGTTTCATACGAAATCCAATAATATTGTATAGTTTATTTCATAATAATATGAATTTTCTCTTACGAATGACTACAATATGTGTTCCTAAATGAAATTGTTTGATTGTTACGTAATTTAAAGACATTCAATCCGATATTTCATCTAAAAACGTAAATATCATCAAAAGTCATAATTGTATCTCTTTTTCAGGAAACTATCGTGATAAATTAATTAATAAGGCAACAACAGCTAAATGTTTGCCCCCGCAATGGCTGAACAACCTGAAAGATTTGTGAATGTAATACCAAGTGCTCGGCTGAAAGTCAAAGTAAAGGTACTGTATAATATTCTGCAACATTCAATATGTAACAAGAGAGGCTCGCACTGTTTTACCGATAGTAAGTTAAGCAGCGATCGCCGCGGTTGTTCCGTGGATGGGTTACCATTTGTAAACATAATACATAATAACAAGACCCCCAAAATAATGTTAAGCCTTGGTCGCAGCTTAACCTTTATTATCATTGAAAATGTATCATACTTAGCCACAAGTCCCTCTTTTGGTTGTACACTGTTAAAATAAAACAAAGACTAATATTATTGTTCTTACATGACAACCTCCATGGTCACCAGCTCTGAGATCCCAGGTTCGGTCCCCGGACTGGTCAATGTAGAAAAAACACTTTTCTACATTGTCTCGGGTCTGGGTGTTTGTGGTATCTTTGTTGTCTCTAATTCCATAATACAAGTGCTATAGCTACTTACTTTGTGATGTCCACATTTATTTATTACCGTTAAACAATCTTGAAACAGCTCTCAATCTTTTTATTCTAGAAAGAAATAATCCAAGATGATGAGGACTCGGTCCACTGCCGTCTTTGCTGGAAAGGCTTTGCCAGTGAGGTGGCTCTTCGTAACCACGCTAGGATGGAGCACATTGATGCATACGCTACCGGCGATCCCTCTGTGTGGACCCAAGTTAATAAGAAGCCGGTAAGTTAAAACCATGTTAATAATCTATGGGATAAAATACTATACTTCTGGAAACTTCTATCAAGTACTCATGTATAAAAATGAGGGAACTAATCGCATATATAAAATTCATTGCATTGTTTGTTACCAAACTCCTCCTAAACAGCTGGACCATTTTGTATGAAATTTTGTGTGCAAATCGGGTAGGTCTGATAATGGGCCTACATCTATTGTTCATACCCCTAATTGATAGGGGTGCCACAGATTTATGTCGGAACAATATTTGCCGGGACAGCTTGTTTATGTGAACATTTATTTGTTTACAAAAAACAGTCGGAATAATTATTTAACAATAAAGAGTTATTATTATTATTATTAACCTGTCTTCTGTGCAAATAAATGTCTCTGATTCCATAACACAAGTGCTTTAGCTACTAGCGTACACACCGGTTTTCAACGTGTCGCTAGCTCTGAGCTCCCGGGTTCGATCCCCGAACTGTAAAAAAACACTGTTCTATATTGTCACAAATCTGGGTGTTTGTGGTACCTTCGTTGTCTCTGATTCCATTACACAAGTGCTTTAGCTACTTACTTTGAATTCGGAGCAATGTATATGATGTTGTCCACATTTATTGGTCTCTCCGTGGTCGAGTGGCGTACACACCGGTTTTCAAGGTGTCGTCAGCTCTGAGGTCCCGGGTTCGATCCCCGGACGGGTCAATGTAGAAAAAACACTTTTCTACATTGCCTCGGGTCTGGGTGTTTGTGGTACCTTCGTTGTCTCTGATTCCATAACACAAGTGCTTTAGCTACTTATTTTGGATTCGGAGCAATGTATGTGATGTTGTCCACATTTATTATTATACTTCCTCAAAATTATAGGAAAAACAAACGGAAGACAATATTATCAAAATGAAAACTGAGAAAATGCTCTCTGAAATGGAACCGACGAGTGTCATGGCGTTAGCTTCCAAAGACGTCAGCTATATAATAATAAAGGCTGATGATGGAACCGACGTCAAGAGGAGGAAGTTGGAGAGAGTGGTCAAGAAGGAGAAAGAGGATAAAGCGGAGAAGCAGCTGCTTAAGAAGGAGAAAGAGTCTGAGCCTATTACGTGAGTAGATATTTTCTATCGGTCTATACGGGATTATTTTTTATTGAGTGCGTATATTCAACGAGGTAATCAGGTGCATAAAACTGTATAACTTTCCCCAAGGAACATAGGTCGAAATCTTAAAATGGAAAATGAACTTTTCATACAAAGTGACAGGTAACGTGACTTATGTTTGTATGAATAGATGATTTACAATTTTAAGATTTTGATCTGTTTGTTAGGAAAAGTTCTGAGTTCGTAAAATAAACGCACTCCTTTTAAAATAATCCTGTATATATAAAATAAATAATAAATAAATAAATATCTTGGGACAATCTCACACACGGTCATCTGATCCCAAACTAGGCAGAGCCTGTACTATGGTAACCAGACAACTGATAAACATACTTATATATTTCTAAATATATACATATTATATAATATATAAATAACACCCAGACACAGAACAAATGATCGTGCTCATCACACAAAGATTTGTCCTGGGTGGGAATCGAACTATAATATATAAAACTAAGCTAAGGCTAAGTGCGAGTGGGACCCGCTCACGAAGGGTTCCATACCATTATCAGCTCTAATCAAATGCTCCCAGCGTACATCACCTTTGCAGGTGTCATGGTCAACGTCAGACTGATATTCGCTTAAACCTCCGAAAACAATATTAAAGGCATTTCTTCGTTATTCATTAAATCATGTTAATTTCTCTCCAGCGGTCCCTTCGAATGCCTCCAACCCTCGACGCTGGTCGCCGACGGCACCTGCCACCAGATCTTCTTCTCCTGCTGCGAGTACTCCATCCATCACAGAGATGAACACACGCGTCGCAGGAAAGGGTTACGATGTCAAGTCTGTGAGAAACCCCTCGCCTGTTCTGGTGAAGAACAACCGGCGCCGTACTCTTGTGAGGTAAACAGGCAGCATGGGACAAGTATTTGAGTGTAAAAAGTTTTATTCATCCTCACAGTGTGACTGCACGGATAGCCGAGTGGTATAGGTCAGCACGCTAATGACCACTGTGCGCGACGTGCTGCGGGTTCGATCCCCGCATGGGACAAGCATTTGTGTGATCCACAGATACTTGTTCCAAGTCTGGGTGTTCTTTGTGCATGTGATTTGAATGTTTGTGAAACCCCCGCGACACAAGGATTAAATTCCTTAGTGCGGGCGTCGTTTTTATTAAGAAAAAAAAAAAGTATTGCCTGTTTAAGGGTTCCGCATCTCAAAAGGAAAAAACGGAAGCCTTAATACAGATGCTTTAGGTCTGTATTATTTACTAGCTATTGCTCGCGGCTCTGCCCGCTAGACGTCGTTTACCGCGGCAAATTATAGCCTATAGCCTTCCTCAATAAATGGACTATATAACACAGAAATAATTTTCCAAATCGGACCAGTAGTTCCTGAGATAAACGCGTTCAAACAAACAAACAAACCAACTCTTCAGCTTTATAATATTAGTATAGATCATTGAAGCGGCGCTGCGGCTGTAGCCTAATGGCTAGGGGGTCGGACTTGCGATCATGTGGTTGCGGGTTCGAATCCCACTCATTACTCCACCGACGTGAACCAACTCGTAACACAAGCATCTTAGCTTAGCACGAGGGGTTAACAAGAATACTAGTAATGTGCGACCCAAATTGCTAGAAATCTTAAAAAAAAAATTATAAATCTTGACGCTTTGACCGAGTTGCAGTTTGTTGTTGTTGTGGTCCTAAGGCAAGGCTGGTGCAGAGGGCCCCAAAAAGTTTTCTCCAAGCCGGCCGGTCCCGCGCGATTCTTCGAACGTCTTCCCATTTGAGTTCTTCCTTCCTTGTGACGACCTCCGTGGTCGAGTGGCGTACACACCGGTTTTCAAGGTGTCGCCAGCTCTGAGGTCCCGGGTTCGATCCCCGGACGGGTCGATGTAGAAAAACACTTTTCTTCATTGTCTCGTGTCTGGGTGTTTGTGGTACCTTCGTTGTCTCTGATTCCATAACACAAGTGCTTTAGCTACTTACTTTGGATTCGGAGCATGTATGTGATGTTGTCCACATTTATTTATTTTATTCCTGAGCTCCTTGTCCACCGATCCTGAGTTGCAGTAGTCATGGTAAAAATATTTTAATTTTGATTTGATGCTGTGTTGTTCCAGGTGTGCGGTCTCGGCTTCATGAGCAATAAGGAGCTCTCTGAGCACACAGCCATCGCTCACGTCAAGTTAAAGCCGTTTGAGTGCAGCGTGTGCCATAAGCGGTTCACACAGCATGTAAGTTGCTAAAACGGAGGTCGTTGGTTCGATTCCCACTCAAGACAAATCATTGTGTGATGAGCATGGTCTTTGTTCTGTGTCTGGGTGTAATTTAGCTATAATATGTATGTATTTAGAAGTATATAAGTATGTTTATCAGTTGTCTGGTTACCATAGTACAGGCTCTGCCTATTTGGGAGCAGATGGCCGTGTGTGATATTGTCCCAAGATATTATTATAAGATACTAGCTTCTGCCCGCGACTTCGGCTGCGTGGCCACCCGAATTGGGTCCAGAAAGAAATGAAAAATGTGAAAATAATAAAAAAGAGAAAAATACCAAATTTCAAAGTAGTCTACCTGCGGCTTAGCTCGTTAACCATTTTCCCTCGGGAACTGCTTAAGGAAACGGGATAAAAGGTAGCCGATGTTCTTTTCCATGTCAAAGGCTACATGCATGCCAAATTTCACACAAATCCGTTCAACCGTTTTTGCGTGATTGAGTAATATCAACATCCAGACATCTAAACATCCACACCTTCCCAATTATAATATTAGTAGGACTATATTATTTTTATAAATACCTAGTAGGCATTCCTATTGCGGTCTATAGTTTTAGCCACCCAAACCTAATATAAACATTTCTCCTACAGGGTGGAGTCCTACAACACATGAGAATGCACACCGGTGACCGACCATTCCCCTGCACGTTCTGCCCAAAGGCCTTCACACAGAAATCAGGCCTCGACCAGCACCTACGCATCCACACCAAGGTGAAGCCCTACCGCTGCGTTGTATGTAACAAGACGTTCTGCCAATCAGTGCATCTGAAGCAGCATATGAGGACCCACACCAACGTGGCACCGTTCCAATGTGGGATCTGTGATAAGCGCTTCAAACAGAGTAGCCATCTTAATTACCATTTAAAGAACCACAATCCAGCAGTCATGACTGATCAGCAGAGAGCTAAGTATGCGGAATTGATTGGTATGATGAACGGCCAGGTGCTGGATGAGAATCATACCGTTCAAGTTGAGACGGAGGTGGATAAGGAATGGATTGAGTCCATCAATGAGAGTTAAGTTGGATTTAAGTTATGGTTAGGTGCTGACTCTGAGTATGAACTAATTTCATACCTTATTTTTATTTTTAAACCTGAAAGTAAGGTTAGAAGCATTATTAGTATAGACATTTTTTCGTCTTGAATTTAGACATTATCATATCATTATAAATAATACAACACGGGAATCAACGCGAACTAGAGTCTGCTTGCGACCACGGCCAGTGTAAACCGGCCGAAACGTCAAGCCTTAAAAGGTAAATGCATGAGTTCGCGTTAATTCCCGTGACGTATGTTATTTATAATCATGCAACGCGATAGTTAATAATAATAATATCTTGGGACATCTCACACACGGCCATCTGATCCCAAACTAGGCAGAGCCTGAACTAGCAACCAGACAACTGATAAACATACTAAAATATTTCTAAATACATACATAATATATTATAGACACCCAGACACAGAACAAATGATCGTGCTCATCACACAAAGATTTGTCCTGGGTGGGAATCGAACCCACGACTGCTTAGCAGTCAGGGTCACTAACCACTAGACCAACAGGCCCGTCGAATGAGTTAAAAGTGGATATCATCATATCAGCTGTAGGACATCCACTTCTGAACATAGGCCAATTTCCAATAGGCCCGGTCGGAAGTGGCTTGCAAACAGTGCGATCCTGCGATTTTCAGATTGTCTGTTCCCTGTTTGTGAAGATCTCACTTAATTCCAATTAGCATTCTCTGCCGAGATCATCCCTGCTGCCAGTGAATCTCATTACAAACCAAAAAGCTCTGAGGTCCCGGGTTCGATCCCCGGACGGGTCAATGTAGAAAAACATTTTTCTACATTGTCATCTGGGTGTTTGTGGTACCATCGTTGTCTCTGATACCATAACACAAGTGCTTTAGCTACTTACTTTGGATTCGGAGCAATGTATGTGATGTTCACATCTATTTATTTCGTGAATATGTTCTATATGTAATTCTCATGCTGCCTCTGACTCTTCAAGGTGCAATGTAGTGACAGGTCAACTTTGAGAGAGTCTTAAAGTTAATCGTAGATTGAGTACGAGGATATAAGGTTACTAAACTTTTAAAGCCATGTGCATTCTATTAGTACTATAAACTCCTGTACAATTCAAATGTTGACTAAAGATATAAACATTAACTATTTAGTCCATAAGTTAGTTTAAAATATATTAGACAAGTATTTTTCGCTTTTTCAATATGTGAGAGAACTGAAGATACAGTTTAGGAATGTCTAATGACGTCACAATATTTCATAACTGAGATTGTGACGTCATTTCAAATCAATGTTTAGTTCCACGAACTTATCTGTCCTGGTGACGGTGTCGCTGCTGTTGAACTTAGCGTTTCAACTCAATAAATCCTCGCCCAAGTTTTTAAGGACTAAATTAAATCTTTATTAAAGCGATTATTTTAAATTAAAGCTATACAAAAAATAAATAAATATCCTGGGACAGCTCACACACGGCCATAAAATAAAATATTGGAACGAAGTTCCTTATCGCGCGTTGTGATAGACGGAAAAATTCTTACGAAAAGTTGTCACGACTTTTGCTATAGTAAGCTATTGTAAGCTGTGCGGCGTGCGCATGTTTCTCTGTCTGTCTGTCTGTCTTATTACCTAAAAATTTTAATATTATTAATAATAAATTATTATCCTCACTAATTAATCGAAAGGAACTTCGTTCCATCCGGGACACCTCTCAAAGTTTTTTTCTAAATACATACATACATATAATAAAGATAAATAACACCCAGACACACAACAAAATAAATGATCGTGCTCATCATACAAAGATTTGTCCTGGGAATCTAACCTCCGGCTTAGCAGTCAGGGTCACTAACCACTAGACCAACAGCCCATCACAATAAATTAGTAAAATAATATTAGGTCGAGATTTGGCCTTCGAGTCCGATAATTTTGTGGCAGTATATCGCGTTTTTGGTTACTTACGTACGTAAAAAAATATGTCTCATATTTTATACAACATATAACAAAACCCCTGTCAGATCCAATAAAGACGTATTCGTGGTACAGTTCATGAACCGTCTCGCATAGGCGGCTTCTTTGACACAAAGCTGTAGGTAGTAAGTACGTGAACTTTGAGGAGCGATCAGTGTTGCTGTTGCCTTGGATCAGTTTTTATTTTGATGTAATTATTTTCACTGAGGAAAAATAATAATCTCCAATCCATTTAATGGCTACGTTTATGTGTTCGCAGTACGATACCAAATAATACTCTCAAGGATCGGACAGGGTTTTCGTTACACGCTGTATATGATAATATTTTAGTCAATATTCCTTCTTGTACATATGGATTCTAAAACTTTTACTAAATATTGTGTATAGCAATACTGTTATTTATTTTTTTATAGTTTAAATTTAATGTATTTAAGGTTTATGTATCAATACTTCTTTGTTATTATAAAACGTTATGTTATTGGTGGATTCGTGTTCTCAGCTGGATTCAGCTCTATGATACCAATACCAAGAAGTATTGATACATTTTATATATAGTAAAAATGTGATTGTATATTAGAAAAGTACATACATGTATTTGATTTAGCTATAATATATTGTATACAATAAGTAACTGAGGTATTTCATTAAATGAACTTTTAGTATTATTTTTGAGTTTTATTTGTTCTTTTTTCCTCCTCGGTCGTCGAGTGGCGTAGGTACACACCGGTTTTCAAGGTGTCGTCAGCTCTGAGGTTCCGGGTTCGATCCCCGGACGGGTCAATGTAGAAAAACAGTTTTCTACATTGCCTCGGGTCTGGGTGTTTGTGGTACCATCGTTATCTCAGATTCCATAACACGAGTGCTTTAGCTATTTACTTTGGATTCGGAGCAATGTATGTGATGTTCTCCATATTTATTTATTTTATGCCTTGGGTGCTAATGATGCATTTACCAACCTCTGTAATGTAATGGATATTATATTTTTTTACTGGAATAAAAATTTTTTTTTTTCTAAATTTATGTAACTAAGTACCTACACTAATATTATAAAGAGGAAAGGTTCGTATTTTTGTGTAATGAGTAAACTCAAAAACTATTGCTACATTACTAAAGCTACATTCACCCTGAGTAACAAAGGCTATACTAAAAAACTTTTTTTTACTAAAAAATTAGGTACCGCGGGGTGCAGCTAGTATTTTTTGTGTTTATTTTGTTGGTATGGCCCATAGAATTATAACTAAAGTAACCAGATTATAGCAAAACAACTTTTGTGGGGTCATAGTACCTATCGGCTATCAAAGACCACAACAGTATACCGGCTAGTATTTTATAATATCAGCAGAAAGATAAATAAATAACAATGAGTAAAATATATTATTTAATAATTCGGGGAGTGGACTTTTGAAATGCTTCGCATCGCAAAATATTGAGATAAATTTCAGCAGCTGGTGGCTGACCTTCAATTTTAAAGTGGCACTTAAAAAAAGATCAAAGAAGTAAGATTATATATCTCTGCTAGGTACATTCCTTTTAGATTACAGATTGAAGTTTCTAGAAACGTGACGCTATATGAAAAATAACTATTTTAAGCATAAATGAATGCGTGCGACATATACGATAAGCCTCACGACTAAAAGAAACGATAGATCTGATGTACAAAATGTAGAATTTATTCGATTTTCGATGTGAAACGCAAAAGTCAAATAATTTCTGACATTCACTGTCAATACTGTCACATTGATTATCACGTCGTTTTGTTTTCATTTTAGAAAAATACAAAAAAATATCGGTGATTTATTTGAATTTTCTTGAAAAATAACATTGTGCTACCGTCTGTGTCGTAAGAATTGAAAATGTTGACCTCAAAGGTAAGTTTTTTTATCCTACTTGGTTCTATACGTTTAGAAATATATTCGTAATTGAGATTTCAATATTCATTTCACTTAATGTTCTTTAATCAAGCTATGTCTGCATGACTGCAACTTAACTATAATTTCTGACCTTGGTTTTTATCTAAAGTCCTTTACAAGTGCTATATATACATATTTACTTTGATTTCAACATGATAGCAGTGTTTAAACTACCGCTTATCACTTGTATTTTTAAATTATTATAATTTATACTGGAGGCAAAGGTCATGGTGTTTTCAGCCACTATCATTTGAGTATTTATGCAGAAAATGTAAATTAGGTTTACCATGAGTTTACATAAATTTATGGTGATTTCCTGAAGGAATTTGAAGACTAAACAATTATAGAATGATTTGAACTTCCGCCGGCAGGACTCTAAACCGCGACTGCTGTTCAATGGTTATAGTAACTATTTAATTACAAGTATTGCTTGATGTTTAGAAATTTAACAAATCAACAAACACTGCTATTAGATTTAATATTTTAATCTCATAGATTTCAATATAAGTTTGGAATACAAGTTAAATTCTCCAACAGTAACTATATAATACACTGTTCTGTCTCTTTGGAGGGTAGCCTGGTGATCTGTAAGTCAGGTCCTACCTACCTATTTACCTAAGACACCAGACTCTATCTTTATGCCTATATCCTTATTGTAACCCTGTGATGTGATGATGAGAAAATATTTATAAGTAACTATTTTTATAAATAAATAGCATTTGATGGCTACCATGTCAATCTTTTGGCTTCTGCCTAGCCTATACCCAAGCTATTGGGGTTGGCTACCAGTCTTACAGGAATTAGCTGAATACCGTGTATAACAGAGCGACAGCCTATCTGACCTCCACAACTCAATGCTGGGTAATACAGTATCCCATAGCAAGATTGATTGTCAGAATTGTAATGACTTAACTACTGTCAAAGATCACTGTATGAACATTGGAACCAACAGCCTAACCTGCTTTCTGAGGCATGGATTTCGTTATGTTTACAAATGGTCACCCATCCACGGACCAACTGCGGCGAGCGTGGCTTAACTTTTATTATCTGACAAACCGTGCGGCACACACTTAGCCATGTGCCCATCCTCAATATTAAGTAATGATATGTATATTAAAACATTCCTAACAGCTAGAAGTGTTGGTCGACTTTGGTCCAAAGGTGGACGCTCAGATATTGAACAAAACCCTCAATGAGTTGAAGTCACATGATGGTGTGAAGGAAGCGGTGTTCAAAGATGGTGCTATCATGGTGGATACGTCTCTGCCAAGCTCAAGGGTACTGGAGATGGTTACCAACACATCTGGAAAGAGAGCTGTTCTCCAAGGTTATGGAGGTAAGATTCTCAGTTCCTTATTGCATTCCATAGATGGTGTAACAAAGTAAAAGTTATGGACCCTGTCGGGCACAGCAACATTAGGAGGAAGGAAGAGGGCTCAGTAGCAATTCACGTAAAATAAAGATAAATTAATTTGGCGACCCCCGTGGTCGAGTGGCGTACACACCGGTTTTCAAGCTAGCTCTGAAGTCCCGGTTATGATCCCCAGATGGGTCAATGTAGAAAAAAAAACACTTTTCTATACACATTGTCTTGGGTCTGGGTGTTTGTAACTTTGTACCTTTGTTGTCTCTGATTCCATATCACAAGTGCTTTAGCTACTTACATTGGATTCGGATGTATGTGATCTTGTCCACATTTATTTATAAAAAAAGCCCAATATTTAATAAAAAATATAATAAATAAAAAAAGCATTTTGTTAAAAATTCGCTCTTTCCTCAAGTTTCCTGTTTAGCATTACTTACCAGTTCCCAGAAATGGATCGTTATTAACAATACTATCAAATGGTGTAATAATACAGGTTGTTTTATGTTTCAAATTAAGGGTCTCAGCACACATATGGGATCGGAAAGGGATCGTCACCGTATCGCCTCGAGCCGTTCAGAATGGTTTGTATTAAACTCCCTACTGCAACGCACACTAATCGGAATAATAACGTAATCGCCTCGCCTCGGAACAGGCTCCGAACTTGAATTCCCGCGCTTACGGCTCATCGTCCCCGCGCTTACGTTTCTCCGTCCCCGCGCTTACGTCTCTCCGTACCCGAGCTCACATCTCTTCGTCCACCCTTTCCCCTTTCCCCTCCCGCGACTTGCCTGCTAAAGACGCCGCCATTCGCAAGGAGTATTTCGAGGCGTAAGCGCGGTGTCGCCTAGCCGTAGCCGAGTTGACGTACAGGCGCTGCTGATACGCTTTCGTTACGTGCATACGGTAGGTTGACGCCTGGTTGACAGCGAGGCGAAAGGCGTTACGGTTACGATCCCTTTCCGATCCCATATGTGTGCTGAGACCTTTATTAGGTTCGAAACCTGACTATGATTATAGATTTTTTAAAAATCCTATGATGCAGTTTTTGTTGTCATCAAAATCGGGTTCGCGACTCCTTTGAGGGAAAATTCAAAGTCAAAAGCAAAAATCAAAATGTTTTTGTTTCTAGTAAACCTAAAATAGGCGCTTTAGAATTCAAAATTCATTTCGGGCAAGAAAATCCAAAAGTTACTCCATAATTCACCCTGTATGTTAATTAAATTTTTTTTTTTTTTTTTCAAATTCAAATTCAAATTCAAATTCTTTATTTGCGGAATATGGGTAAATTAACAAGATGTTCTTTAATGAATTTATAAATCGCCATAATCAGGCTCACGCCATGCAAATTTAAATGCACATTACGTACAGACGAATCAAACATAGTATCATGCAAACATATCGAGAAAAATAGTCCATACAATTACGAAAAAAATTCAGCTTACAATAATAACATTCATTATTACATTCACTTATTAATCTTAATGCTAATGAAAACAATACAATACATAATGTCAAAAGAGCAGAAATAGTCATTAAATAAATTTAAATATTAATATTTTTATTTTTTTCATGTCAGTTATTAAACAATGTTAAAATAAATAAACTTATATTCAGATATTACATCACTTTTTATAGTATTTTATCATCAAGAAATTCTTTTACCGAATAATATGATTTGTCTATTAGTATTTTCTTTATTTGATTTTTAAAAATATTATTATTTGAAATTTTGAGTAAGGAGTCAGGTAAATGGTTGTACACTCTAGGGATCATGCAAAACACACTATTATTCAAAAGACCAGTTCTGTTAGAAATAAAGCTTATTTTAAATTGGTACCTCTTGCTTTTAAGCTTAACAAAAAAGTTGCTGTTATTTCTGACAAACATAATCATATCCAAAATATACAAACAAGGAAGTGTTAAAACTTTAATTTTAGGGAATATTGGTCTACAGCTTTCTGTCTGCGGCATCCTAAACATCGCTCTAACGCATTTCTTTTGCGCTCTGAATACCATTTCCTTATCTGCAGAGTTGCCCCAGAACATTACACCATACATTAAAAGAGGGGTAACGTACCCATGATAGGCTGTAAGAAGTGTGGGTGTATTAACAGTTTTTGACAGCATGTAGATTGCATACGAATATTGATTTAGTTTTTTGCATAACATTTCCACATGTGGTTTCCAATTTAGCTGAGAATCAATGTTTACTCCCAAGAATCTTGTTATATTTACTTGTTCAATTTTTGTGTCTAGGTAACCTATATCCATTTCTTTTAATATATCAACCCTATTTCTAAATGTCATCAATTTTGTTTTAGTTAAATTATTATTATGGTTTTCAAAGACTATAAACGTATACAATTTCTTACGCAGAAACTCAATCAGCTGTAGCAATGATATCGAGCCAGTCTTGCTGCAGGAGTCAAGTGCTTGGAGTGATCAGGTTCCAACAAGCCCCTGAGGGTCCGCTGGTGGCTGACGGCAGTATTGATGGACTTACATGCGGGTTACATGGTCTGCACGTGCACGATACAGGGGACCTCAGTGAGGTATGTTTTTAATATAATAATAATAAGCTCCCAGCTCTTTCTTGCCTTAACTGGCGGCTAGGGAGGGGTCGCTAGAGCTATATGCTCGGGGGTGGAAGTGTCTAATGGCGTAATAACGAGGAAACCCGCTCCGGGTCCGCTACTGTGACCCGCGATGGCGAAATCGGGGCCGCACCGCTCGACACCCCTAGCCGCTCGCACTGGAGTTGCCCCCTGCTGCCTGCAGTGGCGGTTGTTTGGGGGGCCCATCTAGTGAGTGGCGAGTCACCACCTGCCTATTTATTTACATTTTCATGTGTAGAAAGGCAGGTGACATAGTTTCCGATTTTATTATAGTAACCAATCCAAGTAACACATACTCACTAATAGCCCAGTTTAGTTTTTAATACCTTATTCCACAATAGTTCTGTAGCTACTTTGAGCCGTTCATGTCTGTTCTTCCATAGAGCAGGGGTGAATGGCCCCTGGTAGGTGCCCCATCCCATATTAGAGTAAAATTCTCAACAAGGCCGCTGCGTGTTGGACCTGTGTCCCCATGTAAGCCTTTCAAAGGACCGGGTATTCTCATTACTGAGGATAGCCCGTGAAAAAAAAGAGATACAAGATAATAATAAAAGTTTTAAGTAGCGATAGAAGCTTGAAAGGAACGCCTGTGAATGAAAAGATGAGAGGTAAGCGTTTGTCGTGGTATGGACATGTTATGAGGAGGGATGAAAGCCACATAACTAAACAAGTTATAAGTATGACTGTGGATGGGTATATAAACAGAGGGAGACCGAAAAAGAGATGGATGGATTGTGTGAAAGATGATATGAGAAAGAAAGGAGTGGATGCCGCGATGACGAGTAATAGAGAGGAATGGAAGGAAAATACGCATTGCGCCGACCACATATGAATGGGATAAGGGCAGGAAGAAGAAGAAGAATAATAATAAAAGTTTATTGCAGATCAAAAGTACAGGATCCATAATTTGTTAGTAAAAAACATACTTAAGCCTAGTGTTAGTAGAAACAATATCTATTTAACATGTAAATGTATCCAGTGAGCCAGCATGGGGCTGTCCCACCTATCACATAATCTATATATATAAAAATGAAACCCGTTTTCCGTTGTCACGACATAGCATGAAAACGGCTTGACCGATTTGGCTGATTTTGATCTTGAAATGTTTGCGGAAGTCCAGGGAAGGTTTAAAAGGTGTAAAACATAAATAATAAGTAAAAAAAAAACTGTTCCTAAACTCGGGAACCTTAATTAATTTACTTTTGACAGAACGAAGTCTGTCCGGGCAGCTAGTACATAATATAGCTAGACTTTGGTGTCCCACAATAGAGGTGTGAACTAGGTTTGAAAAATTCTGCTGAGTCCCTAAGTTATGCCGGCCACACATGTAACGATTTATCTGGTTCTGACGCATTCCATATGTTGTAAAAGCAACTGACAGAAAAATTTGTGCAATTATTGCTGTCTGATTACCAATTCAATAAGAAGTTTTGTATTTGGACAGCAATAGTTAGGCAACCTTTGCTTTTAAATGCTTTTTTCAGTATGTATGCGTTTTTCTTCACGCTCAAACGATTTTGATAAAATTTCGTATTGAGATAGGTGCAATCCTAGATTAGAACATGGACTTTTTATCATAATAAAGAGTTATCGGAGAAAACCCGGGGCGTCAATAAAGTTTTTTTTTTCTGAAGGGCTGTGGGTCCATAGGAGACCACTACAACCCGTGCGGCAGCTCGCACGGCGGTCCCTCCGACCCCGTGGAGTACCGCCACGCGGGGGACCTGGGGAACATAGTGGCGGACGAGGCGGGGAGGGCTACCTTCAGGATTGTTGATGACGTGTTGAAGGTAAGGACTTCTAAACGTCGCCCTGAGACGTGCTTGGATAGGAGAAATTTGAAGACTTGGGCAGTGACCTCTGCAGTTAAGTTGGTAAAGCAACTTTTTTTTTGACGACCTTCATGGTCGAGTGGCGTACACACCGGTTTTCAAAGTGTCGCCAGCTCTGAGGTCCTGGACCGGTGAATGTAGAAAAAAAAATATACTTTTCCACATTGTCTCGGGTCTGGGTGTCTGTGGTACCTTCGTTGTCTCTGATTCCATAACACAAGTGCTTTAGCTTCTAACTTTGGATTCGGAGCAATGTACATAATATGTGATGTTGACCACATTTGTTTATTTATTATTATTAAACTTTTGCGTTGAACCAGGAGTCGCGGGTTCGAGTCCTGCCGAATGTTCAAATTATATTGAATTTCTGATTTTGATCATCTACTTTTGCTGTTGACTGTACAACGTTTCTATTTTCTTCTGTTAATTTCTTTTGTATTTAACTATCTAACTTTCCCAGGTGTGGGACATAGTGGGGAGGTCGGTGGCGGTCACAGAGAGGAGGGATGACCTTGGCAGAGGATGCTCTCCGACCTCCAAGGTCGATGGCGACAGCGGCACTCCGTAAGTACATAGCTACCTCCAAATATTATACTTAAAACTACATAGCTGAAAAAATATATTTGATTGCACGGATAGCCGAGTGGTATAGGTCACCACGCTGATTACCACTATGCGCGACGTGCTGCGGGTTCGATCCCCGCATGAGACAAACATTTGTGTGATCCACAAATGCTTGTTCCAAGTCTGGGTGTTCTTTGTGCATGTGATTTGAATGTTTGTGAAACCCCCGCGACACAAGGATTAAATTCCTTAGTGCGGGCGTCGTTTTTTCAAAAAAAAATATATATATATACAGGATTATTTATTATGGAGTGCGTATATTCAACGTGGTAATCAGGTGCATAAAACTGAACAACTTTCTCCAACACTGAAACAAAGAGAATGGACAACAGCATTCCTAAAGAAAAAGAATACAAAGTGCGGTCACCATAATTAAGTTAGAAATAAAAAGACAAGGTGTTAGCACCTTTGATATATTGTATTTTTTTTTGACAAAAAAGTTTAACCAGCTCTTACATTACTAGTATTCTTGTTAACATCTCATGCTAAGCTAAATGCTTGTGTTATGACGTACAGTCACGAGCATTAATATGTATACACATAGCGAAATTGTAAAACTTATTTAGCGAGAAGTTTTTGTTGACCCTCAAAAATAAATAAATGATTTGAGAACTGTTATAATTTTATGTTGTTAAATGACTGAAAGTTGTATTGAAGGTGAGTTCCTGTTAAATTATTGTTTTACATTTTCGCTATGTGTATACATATTTATGCTCGTGACTGTACGCGTCGGTAATGCCATGTGTGGGATTCGAACCTGCAACCACATAATCGGAAGTCCGACGCTCTAACCATTAGACTATCGTCTCTTATTATTATTCATCTTCATCCACAGCGTAGCATGCGGCATTATTGCCCGTTCAGCTGGCATATTCCAAAACCCTAAACGCATATGCGCATGCGACGGCGTCGTAGTGTGGGATGAGAAAGACAGACCTTTGGCGGGGAAAGGGAGAAGGAAAGAAGATAGAGAAGAGAAGAGATGTTGCCAAGAGGAGAAGAGTGAAACAGAGCACGTGAAGCCTTGCTGTAAAGTTTAGTTGATTCACTAAAAATAGAAATTCTTTTGATCATAAACTAAAGAAACAGAGCCAAAAACAAATCTATCTTTTTCTTATGGATTAATTTAAAAGGAGTACGTATTTTAATATAATTACGTCACGGGAATTAACGCGAACTCATGCATTTACCTTTTAAGGCTTGACGTTTCGGCCGGGTTACACTGGCCGTGGTCGCAAGCAGACTCCAGTAATAATAGGAGTACGTATATTCAACGAGGTAATCAGGTGCATAAAATTGAACAACTTTCCCCAAGGACCATAGCTCGTAATCTTAAAATGGAAAATGTAATTTTCATACAAAAATGTCAGGTCACGTGACTTATGTTTGTATGAAAAGTTGGTTTTCAATTTTAAGATTTAGACCTATGTTCCCTGGAAAAAGTTGTTAAGTTTCATGCACCTGATTACCTCGTTGAATATACGCACTCCTTTTAAATTAATCCTGTATATTAACACTAACCGGTCTCTCAAAACACAAAAAATATTTGGCGACCCTGGATTCTTGAACTATAATCTGTGTTATGCCACGTTATGTTTTGTTTGGACTTAGAGAATAACCCCCTAGTACTTGGCTACGTGATAGGCCGAGTCACACGTCACACTTAGTTGATCAGAGTTTGAGACGTTCTCAAGTAAAAACTCTCAATTTTTAAATGATTTTTGTTTAGTTTCTGATCAAGAGAATGAGAGCAATTCTCTACCATCGTATTTCGGAGTAGGCTCATAATAATACCAGCCTGGAATCCCACTGCTGGGCATATTCCAAATTTAGATACCAAAATTTCCTCATGTTTGTAATTTTATTTTCCATTAGTGGAGTTTTAGAATAAAAAATGTAGTTGTACTTAAAAAACCATGGTGGTACCAGTCTGGAAACCTGTATCCTTGTACACCGCATCACTGGACAACTGTGGAAAGTCTTGTTTCCTCCCTAGATAAGTGACATTTCTACAAGCGTTAAAGATGTTAAAAATCGCTTATAGTACGCTTATATTTGAAAGGAGTGCGTATATTCAACGAGGTAATCAGGTGCATAAGAACAACTTTCCCCAAGGAACATAGGTCGAAATCTTAAAATGGAAAATGAACTTTTAATACTAAGTGAAAGGTAACGTGACATATGTTTGTGTGAAAAGATGATTTCGACCTATGTTCCTTGGGGAAAGTGGTTCAGTTTTATGCACCTGATTACCTCGTTGAATATCCGCACTCCTTTCAAACTAATCCTGTATGTGACGTAAAATGTATGAAAATGACATTTCTTGTCACGTGTCAAAATGCCACGTGACTGGACTTGTCACTTTCATACAATCATAAAAATTCCATCAGCGTTAACGCTTGTAGAATTGTCCCTTTTCTTAGGCCCAGTTTTTTGATCCCTAGTTAACTCAACCAATGGTTACATATGCTAACTAATGGCTTCAAATTTCGGTAGAACGCGTTTTGTTTGTCTATCAAAGGGTCTAATAAGTCCGAGAGATAATTATTAAAACCATTTTTAGAATACAAATTGATGAATAAACACGTTCTACCGAAGTTTGAAACCATTAGTTAGGTTGTTTAACCATTGGTTGAGTTTAAGGATAAAAAACCGGGCCTAAGAGAGGCAGATCAGATTTGAAATTAAAGAAAATTTATATTGTCATCAAGAAATTCTTTTTGATGTTGTTTTTGAAGTAAATTGTAAATATGTCTACCCATCACTATAATATTTCAGTTTATGACGTACGGGAAAATGTTTGTTTTATACAATTTTATTTATTAAATTATTTTTATTAATATTTTTTATTTTATTTGATCTGCATACCGTATTTCTTGTATTGTCAACCAGAAATGAATATTGGCTTTTATAGGTTATTTTGATGAGATCCTGTCTATTAACGGCCAATGTGACCGAATTTTGATCAGGATAATATTGGCCGCAGTGGACAAACGTCTTAACGTTGTTCCACTGCGGCCATCATAGAATGTCAACTAATAATAAATGTGGACAACATCACATACATTGCTCCGAACGCAAAGTGAGTTGGTAAAGCACTTTTATTATGAAATCAGAGAACGAAGTTACCACAAACACCCAGATCAGAGACAATGTAGAAAAGAGCTTTTATTCTACATTGACTCGTCCGGGGATTGAACCCGGGCCCTCAGAGCTGGCGACACCTTGAAAGCCGGTGTGCACGCCACTCGACCAACTTCAGAAGGTTAGAAAAAGGTGATAATAATAAAAATAAAATATATAGTTTAATTACAATACTTATTTTATTATGTCTTTATGTGATGGTGTATCAAGTCATCTTAATCACATGAACTTATCAATAGAGCCCCTTTTCGGAGAAGATTCAGAACACTTTTTCAATACAGTAAAACAATTTGACAGATCCGTCTATTTTAGCAAAAAATATTAATTTTGATTCTGAATATTTACAAAAACAATACTATTTACAAAAATGTGTGTGTGTATACACTTAAGAAGTGAAACCTCTTTATGACATCATTTTTCGAAAAGTGATCTTTTATTTACAACTTTACAGAAATTCGTTAAATAAAGCTAAATTATACAACATGTAACAAAACCCCTGTCAGATCCAAAAAAAGGGGAATACGTGGTAGTTCACGAACCGTCTCGCATAGGCGGTAAACTTGACAGTTCTGATTTTCGTCTGTCCTTTTCTAATTATGTACAAGTGAAAAAGATAGCGATGGACTAAAATAAGTTTAGTGCATGTTTAACAGAATCGGCGCCATTGTTATACTTAAAATAAATATTAAGCTACAATTTATTTCATTTATGAATACCTATATACTTATCCTATAAATGTAAAATTATCAATGACTAGTGTAATTATTGTGCATAATATGCAACAGAAGTCAAACATTTGATTTTACGAAATTCAAAATGTCCTCCCATTTTGAAACTAGCAACATTGTGAAACATTTTTGTGAACTATATTCGTCCATAGTGTAGACGCAAGATTATAATAAACTTATGTATATTTTAGGTGGACCAAGTCAATACATTTTTTTTAAGAATCACCTTACTATTAATACATTGTTCGTGGCAACACTGCGCGGGCATCGGTGGGGGAAGACACGACTGAGGGGAGAGGCGACGTGCGCGGGAGGCGGGAAGGACATACATACTATACAAGTCGACCCTCAACCACGGTGCGAGACGCCCATTTCTACGCGTCGCGCTTACCTTGTCATATTAATTTTAAATATTCATAATAATTACCAGTACAATCTGTCAAAGTTTTATTTATCCTACCACACTTAGGATGGGAAACTGAAGCAACATAATAACAAATACTATTTCAGTAAAAAATATGAAATAAATATCGAACTGTCTTCAAAATCTTACAAGAATATCAAAATTATCTTACCATGAGGGTAGTTCAAAAAACAATACTAATATTATAAAGGGGAAGAGATTCTTTAATTGTTTAAACACGATAATCTCCTGAACTATCTTTCGGATTGAAATTGTATTTGTACATATAATTATGTGATAAATTGATTCACGAAGTATTTACTTACGCTACTTTTTTTATAACTAGCTGACTTGGCAACCGCTGTACTGCCATATTAAAAAAAATCGAGAGAGGGCCACCTCTATCACTTAGGGGTGTGAACAATAGTTTACCTCTCCCAGACCTATTGAATATACAAACAAAATTTCATAAGAATCGGTCAAGCCGTTTCGGAATTTTGTTACTAACACTGCGACACGAGACTTAGATTAGGGTAGCGCTCAAAACATGAAAGATTATCCTAAAACGCGGACTAAGTCACGGGGGACAGCTACTCTACACATTTTTGTAACGATTTGTATGTTTGTGAAAAATAAACTCAAAAACGCCTGGACCGATTTTAAAAATTCTTTCAGCAATATGATGCTACATTATCCTTTATTATAGTCATATTAGCCAATTATAGTCATGGAAGCTGACAATAGCCGTAGTAGGCAACTTACAACAGCCAATATAGTTATTTTAGTCAACTTTAGTCACATTAGCCAAATATAGTCATATACCTATCTGTTTTGTGGAATAAAGGTTATTCCTAAAAGTATTGGGTTCACAAGCGGAGCCGCGGCACCAGCTAGTATGTCATAAATTCAGAATCGTCACTCGACTGATTCAAACATGACTGTCACATGCTATCATTACTACACTCGTCGAAACATGTCTGAGTTTCAGCCGAATTGAAACTCAATAAAACATCGCTTTTAACTGAAAACCTATCGGCCGTCTGTGTTTCTGTTGATGTCAAATTATTGACAGATAAGCTGTCAAAAAAATTAGATTTTGAAGTTTCGAAATGACAGAAGCAGGTTTGCGTTTCTTTTATACTTAAATCGGGCGATTGGGTTTCGGAACTTTTTATTTGAGTTTCCTTATTCGATCTACTTGACCCAAATTCTAAAGTCTGAGTTTGTATGTCAGATAGCGAAATAATTTCGGGAAAGAACATTTCGTTCTCACTATTTTGTATCGACATCGGATCACCGAAAACAGTTTGTGTTGAATTATCGTCTGTCCGCGTTTCATAGTAATTTTTCGGCCATGACAGTAGTGTGACGTCATTTGTTAGGTCTTCAGGTATTTGGGTGGCTAAAGATTTCTTTGGACTTTCGGCAAATTGTAATTCTAAATTTTCTTGTGGCGATCCTAACTCTGCTTGCCTTAAAGGGAATGATTCTAAAATAATTTGCGTATTACCCGAATCCGTCGTTTCCGGCAAAGTTAGTGTTTGTAGAATTTTAATACTATCTTTTTTTTTTAGGTCCAAAGTCTGGAGTCTCCTTTTTTCAGCTTTTCTCTCGTTTTTATACATCTTATGTACATCTGGATGCTTCCTCATCAGATGAACCATCAGTGCCTCATTATTTGAGTATTTCACGTTACAAATTTGGCATATAAAAACGTAATTACAAGTTTTTCTATGGCGCTGGTAATCAACATCTAAGGTGAAATTCATTTTACAATCTTTACACGTAATGCCCCTAGCCATATGCACCTTAACAGTGTGCTGGTTCAAGAATTTCCTACCGGAGAACCATTTTTCTCCATTCGTTTTAAGATTGTATACACAATGAGATTCTGTACAGTGATAGTGTAGTTCTACTACAAAATCGTCGGACACATTATGGACCTTTTTCAAATGGTAAGTAAGGTCATTTTTCTTTGTGAATTTATCTTTGCAATGGAAGGGGCACGGTAAAAGTATCTTCTCTTCAGTTATAGGTGCTTGTATTTTAATAACTAGCTTTTTGTCTTGTAATTCACATTTGATTTCGTTTTTGAGCTTCTTAGTTTTATTATTTTTCTGTAATAGACGAAAACAACATTAATTTTTTTTTTCTTGCAATAAACACTCAAATTTTTTTTTTTTAAAACGACTCCCGCACTAAATAATTTAACTTTTGTGTCGCGGGGGTTTCAGAAATATTCAAATCACATGCAAAAAGAAGACCCGGACTCGAAACACAAATGCTTGTCCTATGCGGGGATCGAATTTTAATATAGTCATAATAGTCAGGTACAGTTATAGCAGCAAATAACTGAATTGTAACCGACTAGTCATTGAAGCCAAGTGTAGTAATGGAAGCTGACTATAGTCAGTTGTCAACTTAGTCACAATAGTAAATATAGTCATATTAGCCAATTGTAGTCATGGCAGCTGACTATATTCAGTAGTCAACTTAGTCACAATAGTCATACTAGCCAATTGTAGTAATGGAAGCAGACTAAAGTCATAGTAGCCAACTTAGACACAGAAGCCAATATAGTCATGTTAGTCAAGTACAGTCAAGCTATATTATGTCCAAAATACCTTTAAAGAGCTCTTCAGCTGCCTGTCAGACTCCTGGCATTGTTCTCTGAACTGCTTATAGCTGTTCATGGTCTGCTCGCAGTTGGAACATAAGAGTTCTGATAGACCAGGGGTTCTAATAGTCTGGAATTAAAAAAAAAGTTAAATTAATCAATTGTAATTTTTTTTTATGCCTGTCAAGTGTAATAAAGGTTTTCGTGTCAAAAAATATAAATATATCTTGGGAGAACTCACAATTGGCCTGTATTTTGGTAATCAGACAACTGATAATAATATTTTTTCTAAATACATAATTATGTATTATAAATAAATTACACCCGGACACAGAACAAATGATTATGCTCATCACACAAAGATTAGTCCTGGGAAGGAGTTGAACCTACAGCCTTTGGTTCAGCAGTCAAGGTCACAACCAATAGAACAACTGGCCAATTTATAAAACCATTGAAGTCTGCTTGGGAGCAGCTACATACAATATATATAATTATAAAAATTCTCTATTTGCTAAGTATAAGACATAATATTGTCCCAAGTAGTGATATAAAGAATACAAATCATGCTTTAGTTTAATTATTTAAATATATAGGCAATATTATTTGGCTGAGGAGTTTATTTGAAAAAGCTTTATCTCAGAAACTACTGGTCCAATTTGAAAATTCTTTCAGTTTTAGATAGCATTTTTCTAGGTACGTTATAGGCTTCTTTTTACCGCGATAGCCGACGCCCATGCGGGTGGAGCTGTGATCGAGAGCTAGTCAATAATAATAGGAGTACTAAAACGAAAAATTAATATGATAAACAAACTCTTAACTCAGCTGTTGAGCCTACTCGATAGTAAGGCAAGCATAAAATTAAGTTTTAATCTTGTAATATAAACTATTATTATTACAAACCTCGATAATAGATGTAATTTGAAAGAAATCTTCTGATAAACCCCATTCATAGATGTTTTTCATTTCTCTTGATTCTGCAAGACAGCCACGACATATCACGGCTGAGCGTTCTAGAGGCGTCTCAAAGTGAGTTAAAGGCGCCGACATTTTGATCTCACTATTATTTACAGTATTTACACATTTAAAATGTTTTGGTAAACCATTTCTAAAAATAACCTTACGAGTCAACTGACAGATGAATGATTATTGACAAAGTTGCAATCCGTTTTACTTTCACCATTTTACAATATTTTGGTTGACTACCAAAAACTTTTAAAATGGGAAGACGCTCGAAGAATCGCGCGGGACCGGCCGGCTTGGAGAAAACTTGTTGGGGCCCTCTGCACCAGCGGGGTGCCTTAGGACTACAACAACAACAACCAAAAACTTTTAACAATCTATTTTCGTGACTTATAGAAAATATAAATTATTAAGTGTGGCATCGTATTACGTTGAAAACACTGCAACCATGATTTGAATTCGTTGATTTGTTGTTGACAATGATCGTTCTTACCAAATTTTATGTATTATAAAATACTTGCAGTGTTAAAATCAAGCACGTTTAAAAATTTTTGAACGTGACGTAGAATGAAACGCGCTACAATGGTTGCGTTCGAAATTTTAAGGAGGCAATTTTAAAAAAGTTATTGATTTCCAATTTAATGAAATATTGATTTTATGTTCACTAAGGATATTTTCAGAATGTGACAAATAAACCTCAATTTTTATAGAAAAAGAAAACAATGACTTTCAAATACTAATGCCATAAAATCTATTACCATAAAAATACACTAGAAAGCCATATAATAATTTGAACGAAGAACTCACTCGTCATTTTGACAACTCTTTTGGCTCAGCTAAATTTACAAGAGTATGATTGTCTAGTAGAAAGGTAATATTATTTCTATTTACATTAATTTCACACATATATTTTTTAGCAAATTCATAAAAAAACGCCGGTTGGTATTTTATAACGAAGTTGGGCGGAGATAGTTCACATTGGAGCGCAGAGACTTCACAGCGGTCGCCATTTCCGCCACGAATACTGGCTGGTGATATTGTGTGTGGAATAGTGGTATTGGAGGTTATAGTGCTTATTTCAAAGTTATTTGTGCACCAATTTTGTTGAAAATAAATTTTGAGAACGTTATTCGCGTATCCGTAATTGTAGGCACTTTAAGTGCGTCCAATGAGTGAGTATCTTACATCCAGATTACGTAGCATTTGAAACGCGCACGTGCAAGTACTCTTAATATTTTCCGAATTAAATTGCATTTACACGGTATCGACGTTAGATATGTAATCATATTTGTTGACGAATGTGTCGGTAAGTGATTGTGATATAAAATCGATTTATAGGAAAGTCGGTCAATTAATTATTTTAGTTAGTAGGTTGATCTATTTTTGGCCTCTCGTATGCACTATTGTTCCTTGTACTATTTTTTATTTACATCTGTTCGGATTCATGTGTTGTAAACAGCGTACGTGGAAAGTTCCGCAAAAGTAGAAAGTTGAATATTTAAATAATCAGGACACCTTTCATTTGTTGACATTTAGTTTCATAATATTATCGCGAGCTTGCGTCGACATAATCTTAAATAGTGATACATAGACAAGGTCCAATACAGTCGATACACATGCACACCTACAATGTTTTTATCTTTTAAATTGCACTGATCAACAAACGTATTATTTAATTCAGCCAGTTCATGACCCTTTTTGGTTACAATTTATATCTACTTCTCAAGTTCTTTGATAATGTACAGATAAAAAACAGTGTGTTTATTTGAACTGCAAGATAGTAAGTTATAAACTACAAGCTAACTTTATCAACATTGCAAATACAATGAAATTGAAATCAATGAATGAATGAAATGTGTACAAAATTTGACATCACTTGAAGTTTTGAATTTAGAATTTTGTAAGTTTTTGGCGGGAATTGCGATGTTTTTATTGTGTATCAATTTATTTACTTTTGCTACACGACACTGGCAATCGTTATTTATAGCTGTAAATACAGTAGATTGCCAGAACTTGTAAAAATTAAAGTTATTTATTAGTTTGCAAAAAGACATCTGTAGAACTAGAATAGTGCACAACCCATATTAGTAACCATGTAGTTATACCAAATCTTTAAAACAATCAAAGATTCAATGAACAAACAATAAAACTCAGATTTGATAGATCAGAAATAAAATGATCACAATATCAGCTCTTAGAACAAATCTAAAACTAGGATGATGAAATTATATTAGTTTGTTTGGTATATAATTTATTTTAAGTACCCAATTTTTTTCTCACTGCCTGATCAATTAAATTGTCAAATGAATACCTATGACACAACCGTGATAGGTCTACCAAACTTAACTTGAATAACAACCTTCATTAAGCTCAAAATGAGGTCTGACATGTACTTTTAATTTTTGTCCAATTGTCAATTAATATTTATCAGAAACCTAGGCTTAAGGTACAGATACACATGTTCGAAATAAAGCATGTTTGTTATGAGCAAGTGCTGGTTAGAAACGTGTAAAAAAAAGATTCTTTTAAATGGTATGCTTATTATCAATGAAAAAGGCATGCTTTTTTTGAGCATGTGTATTTCTTTAGTGCAAGATAAAAAATACAAGCACCATTCAGTGCTACAAATCTTAAATGTATACAAAAGTAAATAATTTCTTTTAGTTTTAATTATTACCTACTAAATATGCATAAATATACGGAAATATGATGTAATTCTAATTAGAAACAGTTTCTATTAGCTTTCTCTGGCTTTGAGAAGAAAACTACAAAATTAAATGAAAGGCATTGTAATGTCATTGTGTGTAACATAGATAATGAACCAATTTTTTTTATGTGTTCCAAAGAGTTTTCATAGAAACTTTTCGACCTTGAACTTTATGTTAATTTTGACATTTACACAAAATTACCAAGACCAATTCCAAGAATAAAATTGAGGAAATAATTTTTTTTTCTAGAACTGTCTGTTGCTTGTGGCTCTGCCTGAGGTCCATAAACATATATTATACTAGCTGTTCCCGTGGCTTCACTCACTCCTTATGTATGTTAGTGAAGGATAGATGATCTCTGATTTTGAGTCTAGTTTTCGAGGAAAGGAGCAGGAGCATGAATAATATTTTTCATTAAATATGATGGTGTTAAAAATCTTTACAGTATCTGTCTTTCTTTGAAAATACCAAATTTTTAAAAAAGATGTCATAAAAAAAAATAGCCAATAGCCTTCCTCTATAAATGGGCTATCTCAGACTGAAATAATTTTTCAAATTGGACCAGTAGTTCCTGAGATTAGCGCCTTCAAACAAACAAACTTTTCAGCTTTATAATGTATTAGAGATATGTATAGTTTCATCCTTTTAGGAATATAGCCCGTTACATAGGAATAATGTAGTATTTGAATAATTTTGTAATGAGTCCAGTAGTTTTTTATTTTATTCAAACAAAAATACTAACCTTTTCTCTTTTAAGCTTTCATTTAACTTTAAAATTGAGGTAATTAAATATTGCAATGTATTGTATTGAATTTAGAAGTTCCTTTTTTTGTTGATTGAATAAGGATGGTATGTTGTTTCATAAAAAAAAATTGTATCTAAGCAATGATATTATAAGTAAAAAGGTGTAGATAGGTTACCTACACAAAATTCGATCTTCAAAAACGGCACACTAACTCACACATAAATAACTGAATATTGCAATGCACACTACATTACGATTAGACGTCAAGGTAGGATGGCATGATTCGATTATCGCAAGCAAAAAAGAGACAAATGTAATTGGCGACATAAATAAATCAGAAATGACATTTTACCTTACGTGTCGCTTGCTGAGCGCCTATAACCTATCTACACCTTTTTACTTATAATATCATTGTATCTAAGTATTCAGAATTACTTACTATTTCCATCTCATTGCAGAACCACTTTTGTACACTTTTTCCTCATTTTGTTTGTCCATAATTTTTTTTTTTGCCAGTAATCCTATTCATAGTTTTCTTATAAGAAGTATATTATATTCCTCGTATGACCCAGGCATCCACTAAGGCCCAGTTTTTTGATCCTGAGTTAACTCAACCAATGGTCAAATATGCTAACAAATAGTTTCCGAAAGGATTTTTCCAAATTTAACCTCCAAAGATGAAATAGGGCTTAAAAGTTGTATGAAACTTATACCTTGGACGTAAAGTATAAAAATATTATGAATAAATCATTGTAAATACTTTTTTTAAACAATACTAGCGGCCCACCCTTCTAGATTTTTAATAAAGTACTGTATTTTTTTTATAAAAAATTTCCTAATTAAACTTGCGCGAGCGAAGCCGCGGGTAAGAGCTAGTTCTCTATGAAGGAGACAAACAATACTTTGATATAAAATCACATTTATTTAAAAAGGTTTAAGGTTGATTTTTAACTGACGAACCATACCATTATGTTTCACACAAGCCCATCTAATTATAATATCTATTGAAAAGGACATATGTTATTAATATTGTTATAACAAGACATGTGTTTAGTAAATTAGGTCCCGGTCACATAAATATTTATGGTCAATATAAAAATATTTTCAATTTGGAGAGTTTTCTCTTGCCATCTTATTAATCTTTTGAATGGTATATATTCTGAATTCGTCATTCTACTATCCTACTAATATTATAAATGTGAAAGTGTGGATGTTTAGATGTTTGTTACTCAATCACGCAAAAACGGCTGAACGAATTTGGATGAAATTTGCCATGCATGTATCCTTGGACATGGATAAGAACATAGGCTACCTTTTGTCCCGATTCCTTAAGTATTTCCCGAGGGAAAATTGCCGTTCTTTCTTATTTCTAAATATTAAATACTATTCTACACTAATATTATAAAGAGGAAAGATTTGTATTTTTGTTTTTTTTTTGTGTGTGTATGTTTGTAATGAATAAACTCAGAAACTACTGTGCCGATTTCGAAAATTCTTGCTCCAATATAAAGCTACATTCACCATGAGTAACATAGGGCTATATTTTTTACTTAAAAATTAAGTACCGCGGGCAGAGTCGCGGGGAACAGCTAGTACTATATAAATGCGGCGGTAGCCTAATGGCTAGGGCGTCCGACTTGCGATCATGTGGTTGCGGGTTCGAATCCCACCCATTACACTACCGACGTGAACCCACTCGTAACACAAGCATCTTAGCTTAGCACGAGGGGTTAACAAGATTACTAGTAATGTGAGACCCACATTGCTAGTAATCTTAAAAAAAAAAATGTATTAAAATATAAAATGAGTAATATATAATATTTTGTTGTCCCCAGTTGCCGAGAACATCAGAAATGAAGATAACCATATCACAACCGCAACGATTTAATGCTCTCTCGAAACTTCCCGCAATAAACTTTTAATTTTTAAACCCACACTAAGACATCACTAATTAAGTAAACGTAGAAATATAAGATTTGATAGTTTTTTTTAGTTTTTAAGTTGATAATAAATTGGTTAGAGAAATTCAAGTAAACATTATGAAAATACCGGAGACTACGTCCAATGTTGGGGCTTATTATGGTAACGAGGAGAATGGACAGTGGCAGGTTGGTTCAAACAATTTATTTATGAACTTAACAAAAATTTGACTGCACGGATAGCCGAGTGGTATAGGTCACCACGCTAATTACCACTGCGCGACGTGCTGCGGGCTCGATCCCCGCATGGGACAAGCATTTGTGTGAACCACAGATACTTGTTCCAATTCTGGATGTTCTTTGTGCATGTGATTTGAATGTTTGTGAAACCCCCGCGACACAAGGATTAAAAACCTTAGTGCGGGCGTCGTTTAAAAAAAATAATAGTTAAAGAACTCTTAATACTAAACTATATTAATCACATTATCCTCATTACTCTATCCCTTCCCCTGCATCTCCTCTGTCTCTCCCCCCTTTCTCTTTTGTCTCCCCTCTCCCTCTCTCATGTCTCCCCTCTTTCCTGTCTCATCTCCTCTCTCGCCTCCCGTCTCTATATCATGTCTCCCCCCCCCTCTCTCTCTCTCTCTCATCATCTCAGTAATCGTTATTTTGTAAGTGTCATTTCGTTACGTTTTTTTTAGTCTTGTCTTGAAATGTTACATAATATTTTTATGGACTCCTGTTTCTGTCTCTCATGGGCATTATTCTATCCCTCGTCCCTTCCTCTCCTCCTTCATGTCTTCCGCCACTCTCTCATGTCACCCCTCTCTCATGTCTCACCCCCTTCTCTCTCTTGTCTCCCCTCCCTCTCTTATGTCTCCCCCCGTCTCTCATGTCTCCCCCCCTGTCATGTCTACCCCCGTCTCTCATGTCTCCCCTCTCCCTCTTTCATGTCTACCCCCGGCTCTCTTGTCTCCCCTCTCCCTCTCTCATGTCTCCCCGCTTTCCTGTCTCATCTCCTCTCTGGCCCCCCTCTCTATACCATGTATCCCTTCCCACTCTCATCTCAATTACCGTTATTTTGTAAGAGTAATGAGTTACATGTGTTGTTGCAGCCCAACGGCGTTATAATAGACAGCGGCGTGGGCGGCGGCGTGGTGGGCAGCGGGGACGCCGGCATCCACCGCCCGCCGCTCTACCCCGTGCACATACCCAGGGGACATCCCGGTAATTATTACTTATTTATATCTATATATATAAAAATGAAACCCGTTTTCCGTTGTCACGACATAGCATGAAAACGGCTTGACAGATTTAGCTGATTTTGATCTTGAAATGTTTGTGGAAGTTCAGGGAAGGTTTAAAAGGTGTATAACATAAATAATAAGTAAAAAAAAAAGTGTTCCTAAACTCGGGAATTACCTTAATTAATTTACTTTTGACAGAACGAAGTATGTCCGGGCAGCTAGTTAATAAAAGGTACATGATAAAGTATGACTTACAACATTGTCCAACAAAACTATATTATTTGTCTGTTGGATCAAAGTAAAGTATTGTAAACTAACTATAATATTTCTTATTTCTTAGTCATACGATACACTAGATGTAGTGCGGCTAAAGTGGCCCATATCCTTCATGGCCTAATGGTCCAGTGGTTAGTGACCCGGACTGCCAAGCCGGAGGTCGTGGGTTCGATACCCACCCAGGACAAATCTTTGTATGATGAGCACGATTATTTGTTCTGTGTCTGGGTGTTATTTATCTATAATATGTGTTAATTTCTTAGACACTGGAGCTTGGGCGCTCAGTAAAACGCAGATTCACTTCTTACAAACTTGATTTATTGTTATTTATAGAGTTTACAATATTTAAACCTACCTTTTAGAAGACCTTTTTTTTTACCTTTTTTTTCTTAGAGAATAAAAGGTACCTTTGTACCTTTTATTCTCTAAGATGTTTTTTTCCTGTATTATATTGTGTGTACATAAATAAATAAATAAATAAATAAACTTATTTTTTTATTTGATTTTATGGAGAGAGTATCAGTACGTCTTTGTTCCAGTGATCGTAATTAATGTACAAAAGTGGGTAAATATTTTTCTTGGTATGATAAATTGAAGTACCGACATTCAAAAGCGCCTTTGAGTGAGGAATTAGCAACTATTTTCGCGCGCATGTAATGCCTAGTTTGGTAGGCGCAAACAATATGTATAAGTATGTTTATCAGTTGTCTGGTTACCATAGTATAGGATCTGCCTAGTTTGGGATCAGGTAGCCCTGTGTGAGCTGTCCCAAGATATTATTAGATATTCCTCGATAAATGGGGCCCTATGTAACACTCAAAGATTTGTTCATATCGGACCATTTCTATAATATTAGAATTATTTATTTGAATTCTTATTTGGTTGTAGGTTACGTGATGGCGGGTGCGTACTACCCGGCCGCGTTCCCGGCTCCCCCGCAGCCGCAGGACGACTTCGCCGACTACATGTGGATGGAGAACGAAGAGGAGTTCGATAAACAGGTATAAATAGGCAAAAAAGTTTATATACAACATGTAACAAAACCCCTGACCGATCCAATAAAGGCGTATTCGTGGTACAGTTCATGAACCGTCTCGTTTCGCGGCTTCATTGACACAAAGCTGCAGGTAGTGAGTACGTGAACTTTGAGGAGCGGTCAGTGTTGCTATTGCCTTGGATCAGTTTTTATTTTGATTTAATCATTCTAATTGGAAAAAAAATATCTCCAATCCATTTAATGAAGAAAATGAAGCGGCGGTAGCCTAATGGCTCGGGCGTCGGACTTGCGATCATGTGGTTGCGGGTTCGAACCCACCCATTACACTACCGACGTGAACCCACTCGTAACACAAGCATCTTAGCTTAGCACGAGGGGTTAACGAGATTACTAGTAATGTGCGACCCACATTGCTAGTATCTTTAATTAATTTTTGTCTCTTCTGACTCAACCCTGACCCTGGTCTAACCCATATGATGATGTTTCCAGGTTATGCAGCAGTTGGAAGAAGAAGCCCTGATGGAGCAGTGCATAGAGGCCATGCTGGAGGATGAACAGCGCGAAAGACAGAGGCCCACCGCCAACGGACACAACCACCAACACTACCCCACGTGAGTTACACCACAACATATTTTAACTACTGTATATTCAAGCACCAAGCCAAGTTTTAGTTCAATGTCTTAAATTCGTGTAACGACAGTATAGAAATATCAGAAAAAATAATAGCTAAGCCGTGGGAATTTAAGATTTGAAATTTGATATTTTTCTCTATTACAGCTAGTAGTTTATATAAAGAAGAAGTTCTACGCTCCTTCTATATTATATAAACTACTAGCTTCTGCCCGCGACTTCGTCTGCGTGGACTTCAGAATTGGGTCCAAAAAGAAATGAAAATTGTGAAAGTAATGAAAATTGGAATAAAATTTTCACCCGTCTTATAGCTTGCGCTGTAATAGAGAAAAATACCAAATGTATAAGCTGTCTGCCCGCGGCTTAGCTCGTAAACAATTTTCCATTTTTCCCTCGGGAACTACTCAAGGAATCGGGATAAAAGGTTCAGCCGTTTTTGCATGATTGAGTAACAAACATCCACACTTTCAAATTTATCTATTATATATAATTCCAGTGTCACGATGTTTGTTTGGGATGATCTCCGAAACTACTGAACCGATTTTAATCAAATTTGCACACCGTGTGCAGTTTGATTCAACTTGAAAGATAGGAAAGCTTACATCACAAATATAAAAAAAAAATAGAGACCGCGGGCGGAGCTGCGGGAAACAGCTAGTAATATTATAGTACGGTGTGCGAAATTTCATGTTCCTCCGTCAGCGTAATTTTCGTAAAAAGTGGTGCAAAGTTTTTGCTTTACTTATTAATATGTACATAAAATTATGTATGTACATTATGTATAAATTAAATATGTACATTATGGAAAAGCAATAAATATTGAGTATTGAGTATAATATTAGAGGCCCAATAGTCATCGTAAATCGACCATAACTCGTTTTAATTTTAAGTTTGAAAAAGGTTTATGCTTCACATATCTATATATAGATGTTTGCTATGATTGCAGAACAAGTAACGGTGCATCGTCCCTATCTCTAGAAGAGACAGTGTCCCGCTCCACGCTCAACCCCCTCGCCGCCGAGTTCGTTCCCACGAGAGCGAGGCAGCCTGCAGCTACAGGTAAATAAATAAATGTGGACAACATCACATACATTGCTCCGAATCCAAAGTAAAGTAGCTAAAGCGCTTGTGTTATGGAATCTGAGATAACGAGGGTACTACAAACACCCAGACCCGAAGCTATGTAGAAAAGTGTTTTTTTTTATCTGGGAATCTGTCTGGGAATCCTGAAAAAAGTCTGGGAATCCTGGCCTCAAACTTGGCGACACCTTGAAAACCGGTGTGTACGCCGCTCGACCACGGATATTGTCAAAAAATTGTTTCATTGTTTCGTCGAACGCGCTAATCTCAGACTACTCAGTCTGATTTTTGGGAAAATCAGAATGAGTAGTACCGGGTCTGAGGTCCCGGGTTCGAACCCCAGATGAGATTTTTTCTAAAATAAAAGTCCATCCGTCCGTCCCGATAGCTGAGTGGTATAGGTCACCACGCTAATGACCACTGTGCGCGACGTGCTGCGGGCTCGATCCCCGCATGGGACAAGCATTTGTTTGATCCACAGATACTTGTTCCAAGTCTGGGTATTCTTTGTGCATGTGATTTGAATGTTTGTGAAACCCCCGCGAGACAAGGATTAAATTCCTTAGAGCGGTCGTCGTCTAAAAAAAAGCGATTATTTTAATATTAAATAAATAAATAAATTAATATCTTGGGACAGCTCACACACGGCCATCTGATCCCAAACTAGGCAGAGCCTGTACTATGGTAACCAGACAACTGATAAACATACTTATATATTTCATACATACATATTATAGATAAATAACACCCAGACACAGAACAAATGATCGTGCTCATCACACAAAGATTTGTCCTGGATGGGAATCAAACCCACGACCTGCGGCTTAGCAGTCCGGGTCACTAACCACTAGACCAACAGGCCCGTCTATATTACGAACAGACATAATATTATTATCATATTGTTTACAGAAGATAGAGCAGAGCCTTCAGAAGCGGCCGCTGAAGAAGCGGCGAAGACTGAGGAGCCCGCGCCCGAAGCACTTCCTCAGGAACTACCAGATAACACGGAAGGTAACACTTACACTTTATACTGACAGGCCTGGTGGTCTAGTGGTTAGTGACCCTGACTGCTAAACCAGAGGTCGTGGGTTTGATTCCTACCCAGGACAAATATTTGTGTGATCATTTGTTCTGAGGTGTTATTTATCTATAATATGTATGTATTTAGAAATATACAAGTATGTTTATCAGTTTTCTGGTTGTCATAGTACAGGCTCTGCCTAGTTTGGGATCAGATGACCGTGTGTGAGCTGTCCCAAGATATTTATTTATTAATAATACGACACCACATTCAACCTCTAAAATTATCAATGTTTCTATACTATATTATGCATGTATTATACATATTAACCTTTCTCTTGAATAACTCAATTTATTTTAAAAAAATGGGTGCTTATACTAGTGTATGCATGTGAGAAGTTATACCTTACAGTGATGCGCGCGCATCTTAAACTTTTACTCTCATAATTTTTTTCATAACGAGCCTAAAGAAGTAACTTCAAACATAAAAGTCTGCGAGCCTAATATTTAAAGAAGAAAACATTTTTATATCATTGCAAGTAGTTATCAAACCTTGTTTATTTAATTGATAAATAACCTCTATGGAGGAGGTAAATCATACTTTAAAAAAACGAAATTTAGTCGTCATGGCAACTATCTACTTACCAATTTTTCCATGGTTACCGTATAAACAAAGGTGTGAACTTGTGTTACTTGATGCGCGCGTATATATAAATTTCGCTCTCATAATTTTTCATAACGTGCCCAAAGAAGTATAACTTCAAAAAATCACTTAAGTACTGTTGCAAATTATAAAGATCTAAGCATATACTTTACATTCCAGGAAGACACTAACACCTGCAACACTACCACCCACGTTTTTACTAGAACAGGTGCTAGAGAATCCTATAATTAAATTGTATACATTGTGTCAATAAAGAATTATTATTATTATTCCAGAACCAGTACAACCTCAAAAAGATCCCCCAGAAGTAAGCGCAGCGGACCTAGACAAAGATAAAAGAAAAGAACGGAGAGACTCCAAACCTAAGGTCGAAGTCAAGAAAACAGTCAAAGTCGACGTGAAGCCGAAAGTCAAGCCGCAGGTAGTCAAGTCGGAAACCAAAGTCGTTCAAAAAAAGAAAGAAGTTAAGAGTGTTAAGAGCGATACGAAGGTTGAGGAGAAGATTGAGGAGGTGTCTGAGGTGAAGGTAAGGTAATCCGGAAAAACGATTTTGGTAAATGTGTGATAGAAAAAAATTGTTGTAGTTAGCGGTTTCGTTTGTGTGGATATGTTATTAACTGTGTTTTTTAACTAACTTGTGTTTACTAGCAATGTGGGTCGCACATTACTAGTAATCTCGTTAACCGCTCGTGTTAAGCTTAACGCTTGTGATACGAGTGGGTTCACGTCGGTAGTGTAAGGGTTGGGTTTCGAACCCGCAACCATATGATCGCAAGTCTGACGCCCTAGCCATTAGTCTACCGTCGCTTTGGTTTTATGGTTTTGTTAATTAAATTTAACTAGTGACCCACTAACAATGGAATGGGAGTGGTTAAGTGTAAGCCGTGCGGTTTGACCGATAATTAAGGTTAAGCCGCGCTCACCGCGGTTGATCCGTCGATGGGTGAATATTTGTAAACATACCGAGTTCCTTCCGTGCCTCGCAAAGCACGTTAAGCAAGTCCTGACTGTCATACAGTGATCTTTGACAGTTGTTGTCATTACGATTCTGACAACCAGTCTTACTATGGAATACTGTATTACCTAGCAATAGGTTGTGGAGGTCAGATAGGCAGTCGCTCCATGTAAAATACAGTCAGCTAAACCTGGTAAGACTGGAAGCCGACTCCAACATAGCTTGGGAACTGCTAGGCAGATGATGTGTGATAGAAATAACAAAATTGTTGTAGCTAGCAGCTTTGTGAATATTTTTGTGGTAAAAAAATTGCTTGCGGTTTAACTGTGTTTTTTAACTATTGGTTTTATGGTTTTATTAATTAAATTTGACTGGCTTGTTGGTCTAGGTTAGTGACCCTGACTGCTAATCCGGAGGTCGTGGGTTCGATTCCCATCTAGGACAAATCTAGTGGGGGCTTTGTGATGTCATAAGTAGGCGAAAATAGTTGCCACAAGTTATGTTTAGTTCCCACTCCGTAACTTAAATTCGCTGTATATAAGTAGATATTAATTATTTTGAAAATGCCAATAGTCTTATGTTTTTTTAGTGTCCTAAAAACTAGAAAAAAATCCCTTTTGAAATGCGACTACTCTTTGCCGTTGAATTAGCTGTGTAAATAAGAAAAAAAAAAGACAAAATAATAATTGTTTCTCATCTTATTTACAGCCGCAGCCAGCCCCTGTAGAAGAAACGCAAGCGCCCTCTGGTTTCAAACCGGTAAACTACGCAGCAGCAGCGAAAGCAAACAAACCCAAAAAACCATCACCGGCCACAGACAAACCCACACCACAACCAAAAGTAGAAAAAGTTAAAACCGTTGACAAAATTGACAAGAAAGAAAAACCTAAAGCAGAAAAAGTCAACGTTCAAAGAAAAAACTCCACCAAGTAGGTACAATTAGGTGTTTTTGGCTGAATAAAAACCTCTATGGTAATAAAAAAATATTGCCCGTGTACAAATTTTATGGCAACACTGAACAGGCACGTATTTTACGTACAGCCTTGTGTAGTTTGAAAGTTAAAAATAGTTTGTGATATTTCCATTTTGAAGTAAATTTGCATTTTTTTTTTGGAAATAAAAAATAAATAAAAAAATATTATAGTGTAAAAATAATGTATGGTAAACATATGTGAATATTAAGGTTTAAAAATATTATTTTAGTTGTAGTTTTTTTCAATTTGAGACCGGATTATGGACGGCCATAGACAAAGGAAATAAATTTTGGTCCTTCTAAAACGTAGATTTCATACATCCGCGAATCCGGATTTCTTAAACTCGTCCGTACATATCCCGGATGTGTGACCAATACAATTTTTTGTAACGCGGGTCTTGAGATCCGGATTTCCGGATGTATTTTGGGGCCGATTGTCTATGGCATGTCACATGAAGTGGACTTATGAGTCATCTGTTTTTTTTTTAAATCCACAATTTTGTCTCAAATTAAGAAAAAAAAAATGAAATAGGCTAAAATAAGGTTGTCCATTTTATTATTCTATAGAAGTTAATTTGTCTGTAAATTTAAAAAATAAAACATGTATATGAAAAAAAAAATCACATTGTCTTTGGGTATAGATTTAGAAAAGTGTGTAAGTTTATAAAAATACATGGAATCGCGCGAAATTTAAAACAGTTAATTATCTTTTGGTTAACGACAAAAATAGCTGTTGGTTAAGTAACCGTTTTTTAGTTTTACAGTAATACGAGTTTTAACTTTATCAGTTAAAATTAACTAAGGACTTTGAGTAGACAACAAGGAATATAGATAAAAAAAAAAAAACAAAATTTTATAGATAAAAATTAGATTTTTTTTGTGGGTAGTAATGAAAATTTAATTCACTTTTTCTTTACCTTGACTTTTTTAGTTTTAGGTTTATGCAAAACCATCTAACATAGAAATAACTTGTTCCTCTTTTTTTCGTGTTGGTTAAAAGACTTTCTTTACACAGTGTTCATTTATTTTTAAAGAAATATATCATAAGAAAATTACTATAGCCCCAAAAACTTGAAAAATGTTATTCTGGTAACACTGAATTAATTTATTTTCTTCAAAAATATTTTTTAAATGGTACCTACGGTAGCTGTATGGTGTGTCGGGCTTGCGATCATGTGTAAGTGAGTTCGAAACCTACTTATTGCACTTCCGACGTGAACCCACTCGTAACACAAGCATCTTAGCTTAGCACGAGGGGTTAACAAGAATACTAGTAATGTGCGACCGACATTACTAGTAACCTATCCATTTTAACTCATTATGTCTTATAAAATAAGATTATTTGTTTTCATATTTTTATTCTGAATGAAAATAAAATTAGTTTAGTGTACCACAGAATTGTCTTATCTAATACAAATTCATATAAGAAGCCGCGTATTTCATGTTTTAATAAAAAATATATTAAAATAGAATGTATAGCTTACAATAGTTTATAATATATTTGTATGGGACGTGATTTCGAATTAAAAAACGGTCTACCGAGTCTGATTGTCTCACGGACCCGTATTGTCGCACAAAATGAACTATAGTTTGTCATCGTTTGTTGTTGTAGCGGTAAAGTATATACGTATACTATATACAGCATGTAACAAAACTCCTGTCAGATCCAATAAGTATTCGTGGTAGTACATGAACCGTCTCGCATAGGCGGCTTCTTTGACACCAAACTGTAGGTAGTAAGTACGTGACCTTTGAAGAGCGGTCACTTGTTCAGCTGTTGCCTTGGATCAGTTTTTATTTGTATTTAAATATTTTGACTGGAGAAAAAAAATATTCTCCAATCCATTAAATGACTATGTATATGTGTTTGCAGTACGACACCAAATAATACTCTCAGGGATCGGACAGGGTTTTTGTTACACGCTGTATATATGATACATGAGATACAGCCTTCGGACAGCGGTGGATCAGTAATGGGGTCCCTTCGTCACCCTTATTTTAAAAAGAATTTAGAAACTTAAAATAATTATTATATCTATATGTATATAACAGCTCATTTAAGGGACTCGTGGCTAAGTGTAAGCTGTTTTGACAGATTTAAAGGTTAAGCCGCGCCCGCCGCGGTTTATCTCTGGATGGGTGACCATTTGTGAATTCCGAGATCCATCCGTGCTTCGGAAAGCATGTCTCGACTGTCATATGTCTATCTTTGATAGTTGTTAAGTCATGATTCTGACAACCAGTCTTATTTTGGGATACTGTGTTGCACAGCAATGGGTTGTGGAGGTCAGATAGGCAGTCGCTGTATAAAATACGGTATTCAGATGAATCCGGTCAGTCTGGAAGCCGACCCCAACATAGCTTGGGAATCAACCTACAATGATATCTTTTCAAAAATACGTCCCATACAAATGATGATTATTAAAAAAAAGTTGTTATCTTTACTTTTTTTCTTTTATCAGGGAATCTGTATAGTTATGTTTTAATGTTAGCTAAAAAATTATTCGTCTTATTTTTATAAAATAGTTTTAAAATTCGTTTTATTTTTAATTTTTCTATGAAAGTTTAAATTTTCGGTTTGGCAATACTGCACTTAAAATGAGTATGCTGTATATTATTATCTTTTCATTGAATTTTAATTGGTCTATCTCCGTTTCTTTACTAAGAAATGGGCTAATTGAAATTTTTAAGATTGATCTTTATTCTTTTTTTCTATCTTGGTTGTCCCACTGCTGGGAAAATTTGTCCACTTCTAAGTCTATTTATTTAAAAGGCACATGATCGAAATTTGTTTTCTTTCGTTTTTACACTTATTCGAGAAAATCGTTAATTTAAACTTTTATAATAATACTCTAGTTCATTACAATTATTATTTTAAAATTAAATTCTTGTATTCGAATGTCCCATTTAAGGTTTTTATTATTATCTAATTAATAAATGCATATTATGGATTAGTTTTACAATTACATATTAAATATGATTATTTACAAAATCTTTGCTAGTGCTCAATTTTCGTTACCGGTAATACGCGAGACCAATTTTTTCTTTTTAAACTGACAAACCTGTCACTTTGACGTTTGAATGTCAAGATTTGACAGCTGTCAAGTTGACAGTACTCTGGGATTGACACAAGACATCTCTGTCACTTTGTCTTTGAGTGATGGATGCAATGTAACGATTTATTTTTAAATGTTTCCACATTATGATTATTAAATATTTTAATAATTTATTTTGTCATCGTTGATAGTAGATTCTGAATTGTTTATTCTAGTTTAAAATTGTCTCTGGTTAGTTGCAGATTACATTAGGTAATATATAACATATTCAGAGACAAATACCTTGTTTATGGCACATTTGTTTAATAATATAAGCGGCGGTAGCCTAATGGCTAGGGCCTCGGACTTGCGCTCATGTGGTTTCCGGTTTGAATCCCACCCATTGCACTACCGATGTGAACCCACTCGTAACACACTCATTTAGCTTAGCACGAGGGGTTAACAAGAATACTAGTAATGTGCGACCGACATTGCTAGTATCCTTTGTAATAACTACTGTTTCTTTAAACATCTAAACTAAAAATGTATTTTCATCCATAGGTTTTAGGCATAGACTATCCTAATCCAGGCTGAAGTCTAAGTTATTTCCAAAACGCATTTAAATGCGTTTATCCATTTCGTTGAATTTTTTCCAAGACAATAATAGATCACGTCATACATAATTTTAACAAAATATTCTTAAAGCATATAATTTTTCAGTATTCAAAGGTCTGCAACGAATCAAGTCGTTATATCAGCGTAAGTTAACTTATTCAAGGGCCTTCAGTTCCTTGAGTTAAAATATGGAGTTAAAATTTACGCGAAAACAGTTAGACGATGCAATTTGCTCCAGATCTTTACTATAGTTAGCTAAAACTCATAAATTATCGGAATGAAACGGCAATATCATCTCTCTCTCTCCCACTTATAGGTTTTATGAAGTTAATGATTGAGGGTCGTGGCTAAGTGTGAGCCGTACGGTTTGTCCGATTATAAAGGTGTAGATGCGCTTGCCACGGTTAGTCCATGGATGGGTGATCATTTGTGAATTTAGTGATACCCCTCCGTGCCTCGGAAAGCACGTTAAGCAAGACTGTCATACAGTGATCTTTGAAAGTCGTTAAGTCATTACAATTCTGATAACCAGTCCGTACATCTATCCAAAATTTGGCATTATTGATTAGCTAGATCGCACTTGAAGCGAAAGAGTGTGGTTAAGCCCACCGCTGGGCAAAGGTTTCGGTCAATTATTGTTGAAAAAAAAATCTTATAAATTCCTTACTCTACGCCCTACTATGCCTCTGTGTCTAGATGGGCAATAAATACAACGAATATAACATAAATATTTTTTTAATGACAAATGTGTTCATAGACAAGGATTGTCTCTGGTATATTTATAATAAAGATAGCGAGGATATTGTTACATAGAAATATTGAGTTGATTGGTTGAATTTTTTTCAAGACTTGCCTACATCAAATTTGATTAATTTTATATTTTTAATCAATTCACATAAAATTCGTCTTAGGAATAAAATCGGTACAAAAGTTTCATTATCTACTGTAAACGCACAATATGAACAGTCTAAACTAAAGTAAAATTGTATAAAAATAATATTATAGTAAGTAATATTGATTGAAATAATCAACCCAAGTTTGTCCACTGGACATAGGCTTCAGGTTTGCGCCACATCACCCGGTCCTCTGCCTTCCGCATCCAGTCCTCATTATCGAACCATCGGACAAATTCAATATTAATATGAATTCAATACTGCTCTGCGAGCTTATTATGTATCAAAAGGACTGTTGCCATCGTATAAGGGTGATTACAGACAAGCGTTTTATACGCGTTTTAGCTCGATAAATCGCGTACAAGCGCGGTTTTATCGTCGACGCGCGTTTGCTCGTGTAACTGCGAGCGAGAATGAGTAACATCAATAATAGTGTTCGGTTTTAGGTTCTCCATCAACTAAAGCATTCGTCTGTAACATGTAATATTTGGGATTTGATTTTGAAAACATTATAATACTACCTCCATGATAACGCGCAATCTTTTACAAGTTGTATCAAAATATGATATGCTCGGATTATTCGTTCACCGAATGCTCGCGTAACATTACAGGACGCGATGTGTAATGTTCGGCTCTACTTCACTTATGTAATGCTTGACTCTGTAAAGTTACATTGCAAATCGGTGATAGCCTAATGGCTAGGGCGTCGGAATTGCGATCATGTGGTTGCAGGTTCGAATCCCACCCCATTGCACTACCGACGTGAACCCACTCATAACAAAAGCATATATTTAGCTTACCACGAGGAGTTAACAAGAAAACTAGTAATGTGTGAACCATATAGCTAGTAAGCTATTTAAAAAAGAGGACGAATGTTCCCAGCGAGGGTGTCCTTCGCGTGAAAGCGCGTATACCTAAAATGGCGTTGAAAACGCAAGTCTGTAACTGCCCTAAGAAAGACGCTTCTACCCGCTGTGTTAAACGATAATAACAATACGAGAGAAATAACAAACCAGATTGTTTCGTGCGAGTCCTACATCACTCGATACGGTTAATGCGTTCGGCTTTGTGTTTGGTTAAGAGCTTGGAGCCAGCCAATCAGAGCGTCGAACGTCTTCAAACGTGTCGTTTTAACGTTTAACTCGTACTGTACAGAGTTGATAATATTTGTCTATTCAACAAAAAAATTAGTCGCGTTCTAGAATATTTAAATACATTTTTTTGTCCTCACAAAACAGTGATTACGTTGGTATTTAGTTAAGACATTTAATTAAATACTGTTTTGTGGCAACACTGGTTATTTTTATCTTTGGGGCTAGTAAATGGTTTAGACGATGCGACGAATTTTTTTACGTTTTTCTTTCTATAGGATATTTGAATCTCCATTCATTTGAATTTTTATTTACAATAAACATCGTCTTCCCATGCAATAATTATGTCACAAATAATCGCATAGATGTGCGATTAGTCGCATAGATAAGCGATTAATCGCATAGATACGCGATTAGTCGCATAGATTTGCGATTAGTCGCATAGATAGTCGCTCGTCAAAACTATGTGTCACTGCCGTTACTTAAATGGTAGACAGACAGTTTGCTGAAATCCATAAGTGCCTATTATATGGTTACTGAATGCTCCATTCTTTTAGAAGTTAGCATAATCTATTATAAGCATAGTAATGTTGTTAGCCTGTGTTGTAAAGAAATTTCTAGAAAATATATAGCGGCTACGAATTTCACAATCTAACCTATCTTTTTCATTTACTATGTTAGAAAAGGACAGGAGATAGTAGCTATCTATCCCTCTCTGTCTTTCTTAAGAGGGAGACCGTTACTAAACTTAAAGTTTATATTTTTCAGTTTTTAACAATGACGGTAGTCGTAAAACTGTCGAGGTAGTTTCACCTACCCACATTTTTTTTTTCTAGAAGTTTTTTTATGAAACAGTGAATAATATTGATAATTGTAAATTTATTGTAAATTTTGACATAGGATACGCATGTTATAGTGAGCTAGGATACGTTCAAAATAATAAAAATGTTTAGTGACACTAAATATATAATGATACTGTAAATCTATATTGTTGTTTTTATTTTATTTTTTACCCGACTGCGGCGAAGACTACAGCGGTTATGAGTTTGACCCTGCTGTATTCAATATACACGATAATTTTTTAAATGGAGTGCACATATTCTACGAAGTAATCAGATGCATAAAACTGAACCACTTTTCCCAAGGAAAATAGGTCGAAATCTTAAAATGGGAAATTACATTTTCATACAAAGTGACAGGTCACGTGATTTATGTTTGTATGAAAAGTTGATTTTTAATTTTAAGATTGCGACCTATGTTCCTTGGGAGTTGTTCAGTTTTATGCACTTGATTACCTCGTAGAATATACGAACTCCTTTTAAAATATTCCTATATTTTACCACCAGTGTATGGATTTGAAAAAGTTGACTGATTTGACATTATTTTCTTCTCATTTTTTTTGTTTATTCGCAGTAACTAATTAGCACCTATATGTCCATAAACACAGCTCCTATTAATTTGATATTTATTGTGAGATACCAACCTACACATAACCTGGAAGCGCATAACTTTTAATTTTAATAAAATTACGTCAAGGGAAGAGCCGAGTTACACTGGCCGAAACGTCAATCCTTAAAAGGTTAATGCAGTTTTTATTACAACAAATTCAGGAAAAGAGGTGTATAACAAATTCCAACTAATTCCAAATAGTGATTGGGTTACAAACATCTAAACATCCACACTTTCACATTTATAATATTAGTAGGGTGAAAAGAAACCTAACGAATTATTAAAAGTGAGACGTTGCAGGTGTTTTACTAACAATCTTGTATACAAAGCTCCCCTGGGCTGTTTTCACCAGAGCTGCGCTGAGTGAGGGTAATGGCCGAATATGAAACGCCAATCAGTTTAAGAGCATTTCAGACATGCGTTTAATCACATGTTGTCTTTGTCAGTTTAAGGTGTAAAGTAGAGACGGATAAACATTTAAGCCAGGGCGTGTTAAATTTTATCAGCGATGACCTCCGTGGTCGAGCGGAGAACACACCGGTTTTCAAGGTGTCGCCAGCTCTGAGGTCCCGGGTTCGATCCCCGGACGGGTCAAGGTAGAAAAACACTTTTCTACATTGTCTCGGGTCTGGGTGTTTGTGGTACCTTCGTTGTCTCTGATTCCATAACACGCGTGCTTTAGCTACTTACTTTGGATTCGGAGCAATGTATGTGATGTTGTCCACATTTATTTATTTATCAGCGTTTCTGTAGTCAGGTAAGTAATTAAAGTGATCCTATTGGTTCTTACACATACCTCGCTACACATCTCCAAACATCTCTGGTGGAAATGACTGGCTTGTTGGACTAGTGGTTAGTGTCCTTGACTGCTAAACCGGAGGTCGTGGGTTCGATTCCTACCAAGGACAAATTTAAAAAAATCTTTCACTGTTAGATATCCCACTTATTAAAAGGCTACTCCCACGCGCGCGGAGCCGCGAGCAATAGGTAGTTATAAATAAATTAGACACAGAACATTAAGATCATGCCCATTACACAAAGATTTGTCCTGGGTGGGAATCGAACCCACTACCTCCGGCCTAGTCAGGGTCACTAACTATAACCAACAGGCCCGTGATTTTCAATTGACATGGAAAAGTGCTATTTTGTATACTAATTCAAATAAATGGGTTTTTAATATAGTCAAAGGCCTCGACAGCTTAAGCAAGCGTAAGTATAACATTGAAAGTTTTTTTTTCTAGATTATTGGTACCTAAGTGTTGTATTTAGTTGTATTCAAATCAGAAATAAAAATACAATAATAAATGTTTTGTTTACGCAATCATCTTAAAAGTTGTAACAACAATTTACTTAATAATTTATTTCATTGCTTTTGGTATTAAAGTAAACAAAAACATAGCAACACTGATCAATGTTGCCAACTTAAAAAATCTCATACAATATCGATTGCAGTTCCGCGCAGACTCTGTAGTCTTACATTACTGTCTAACACTTAGAGCAGGAAGCATTTTATACAGAAAAAATAAATAATTTATAACTAAAAAGTGCCAAGAGTGATACTAAATTCTAAATTTTTATATTCAAAAGAAAAAAATGTTGATCGCAAAGCCGTGAGTTGAATTGGTAAATTATTAAAATTTATCGTGAAATTTTGTATTTAGACGGAAAAAGTTAAATAAGTTAAAACGGCTCCCTTAATAAGAATAGTTTTTATCGATCAAATGTATAAGTCGGCTTATGCCGTTCAAAAAAGCGCGTATAAACTAGAGTGTACGGAATCAGAAGATCATTTTCACTGCATATCGCTGCCCCCTGACATCAAATTATGTCTCTACCCAGGGAGTTTAACTACAGTCAAGTAAGTATCCTATTATTTTCAATATTTTATTCACATAATTATTAATCTTCAAACAAAATTAATATGTAAACAACACTGGTCTATAAAAAAAAGAATCATTCTGGCTGAATGACTATTTGTCATTACATATATTAAAAATAAAACTTTATATTAAAAAGAGTGATGTGCTACAATGCGCTTAATTAATAATTTTGTTTGGATTTTGAAGATACAATATTTCGATTTATATTCGTTCCAATTTTTGCTTAAAAAAAACGTTATAATATTTTTTAAATACTTACGCAATTTTAAAAGTACTTTATAAACGAAGGTATGTTCTTTAATCGAATATACCTACAGTACCTACTATAATTATTTTTAGTGCTAATAGTTAAAAGTTAATCTAAATAATATTATTTATAGCTACATAACTATACATTTACAAACAATATTGAATAAAAATTTTGAATAAAAAGAAATCGCAACAATGGCCTCTACGTATTATAAAGGGGACAACGTTACATCCCTAGGTATGACCTAGTTTAGAGTACATTGCTCTTTTAACACAAGGCTTACGTTCAAGTGCTTAGTAATACGTCAATGCATGCTGCAGTATCTTTTAATCAAATAAAGAGGGTATAACCCCATATTGAATAGTGGCATAATGAAGGCATTAAAAAAATTACGAATAAAGAAAATCGACTAGCTTTTGCAAGTGTCTTTACTTGTGATTCAACGTCCTTTTGACAAGTCCCTTTAAATTTTTGAATGGTGGGATGGGATTTAAACTCCAATATAGTTTCATTGAAATCGGTACATCGGCTTAAGATTGTCATCGTTTTTTGACTTTCGCATTTCTAATATTACCTAATTATTTATTGATATCAAATTCTACTGCATTGAAGACGGTGGGTATAAAAGTTCTTTTTTTTCCGGTCGTAAGAAGAACATTGCCAAAAAGAAATTTGAAACAAGTAAAATACACTTAATTGAAGAAATAAACGCTTATTTCTTTAATAAAAAAAAAATCTTTTAATTCCTGGCAGAATAAAAATGAATCTTCTTAAAAATAATGTTCGGTCGATTCTGATTTTAATCGCATTGGACTCTTCTTTCGCTATAAATGCTAATGTTCGAAAGAGATAGTCTAAAACAAATGCAGTCTGCGCGGAATATTCTCGAACAATTGAGAAGGGGTTCCAAGCGAGACTGGCACGAAATAAACTCCCCGATTTTACTATTAAAACTTCTGTGGACGTCGATTCAAACACCGATCGATGAACCAAAGATTTTTACACTATATTCGCGATGTATTAATGATGACTCCGCATTTGTTTACTCGATTTTATACATTAACTAGCTTCTGCCTGCGACTTCGTCTGCGTGGACTTCAGAATTGGGTCCAAAAAGAAATGAAACATGGAATAAAATTTTCACCCGTGTTATAGCTTGCGCTGTAATAGAAAAAAACAAATTTCAAAGCTGTCTGCCCACGGCTTAGATCGGAAAAAAAAATAATTTTCCCTCGGGAACTACTTAAGGAATCGGGATAAAAGGTAGCCTATGTTCTTTTCCATGTCAAAGGCTACATGCATGCCAAATTTCATCCAAATCCGTTCAGCCGTTCTTGCGTGATTGAGTAACAAACATCCAAACATCCACACTTTCACATTTATAATATTAGTAGTATTTGTCTGGACTTTTAAACAGGCTATGAGTCCTCTGAGTTTGATTCGACATTTCTTCTCAAGTTAGAAAATGTCAACTCCAGCGAGTTCAAAAAGTGACATGTAAAAATGATTGTGGATCTTAATTGAAAAATAAATCATTTGAATGCTTGGATTGCTCTGTATCCTGTAGTTTAGTCCTCTTTAGAAGGCGTCAACCTTTCCGCCGCGTCGACTCTATTGTACATAGGTATTGTTAACGAACAGACAGTCTACTGGAGGGTTTGTTGCGCCGTTGCTTCTTCAAAGCTAGAGCACTTAGGAAACCGTAAAGGGTGGGAACAACAAGGTGCCGTCCTTAAGTAATTAACGTTGAGAATGAAAATGGTTAACTCTTTAACATGTAATTAAAATCACTTTTTTGAATAATTTTTGACGGGCCTGTTGGTCTAGTGGTTAGTGACCTTGACTGCTAAGGAGGGTTCAATTCCCACCCAGGACAAATCTTTATGTGATGAGCACGATCATTTGTTCTCAGTCAGGGTGTTATTTATCTATGTAAATATGTACCTATGTATTAAGAAATATAAGTATGTTTATCAGTTATCTAGTTACCATAGTACAGGCTCTGCCTAGTTTGGGATTTGATGGCCGAGTGTGAGCTGTCCTTTAAAAGAAAGAAGAAGAAGAAAGATAAGTATATCATAAGTTCTCTTTGTCCGGGATGAACTCCGAAACTACTGAACCGATTTTAATCAAATTTGCACACTGTGTTCAGTTTGATCCAACTTGAAAGATAGGATTACTTACATCACAAATATAAAAAAAATTGAGACCGCGGGCGGAGCAGTGGGAAACAGCTAGTTAATCATATATTCTTTTATTTAACAGGGCCTTTTAAAGGGAAAGAATTAATATAAAACTGTGCCAATGAATGAATTTTTTAACAATTGCAATACATTGCTTCATATACGGCAAAGCACAGTAATAATAAATAATAATTACAACAGAAAAAACATGAATCATGATATACAACCATGTTAAATAAACCTTGAAATAAGTTAAGTAGGTCAATATTTAAATTTCAGCGCAATTCGCAGTGGAATGACCGCATTTTAACCTCAGGGTCGCGAGTTCAGTTACCGGGCCTAATAACCTCACACATTTCTGACCTAACGTAACATTAACGAGCAATTTCTTTACACAGGTAGTTACCGAATATGTGTCTGAAAGGGGTAAAAAGAAAGAATGAAAATAAACGTATATAATGGAAAATGAAATTTTCATACAAAGTGACAGGTCACGTGACTTATGTTTGTATGAAAAGTTGATTTTTAATTTTAAGATTTCGATCTATGTTCTTTAGGAAAAGTTGTTCAGTTTTATGCACCTGATTACCTCGTTGAATAAACGCACTCCATAAAAATAATCCTGTATAAAAATAAAAACAAAACTTTAAAACACACATATAATGTGTCTCACGACTGATCCAAATGGGTTTCCAGATCAGCGTATTGTCAAATATTGGTAAATTGATACCCGTGTTTGACGCTGGTTTTCATCTAGCAACAAATAAAACACAAAAAATAACATTTTATATAATAATATAATGCATACCAGATATACTCTTCAAACCTTTTAAATAGATATTCCTTTGATAAAATCCTGTATAACAGCTCGTAGCACTATCACTGCAACGGTTTCTAATACAAAGAATAATCAAGTCATGGTACTGTAATCAAATATGTTTGGTCCCTGACTGGGCGCCAATAAGAGGTTATTGGCGCCCAGTCTGGGACTCTTAACGTATTACTCAAGAACTCGTAACGTCTCCAGAGTTGAATAAACTTATATCCATGATAATTGTCTACAAATTGTGATAATTATCTATACTAATATTATAAAGCTGAAGAGTTTGTTTATTTGTTTGAACGCGCTAATCTCAGGAACTACTGGTCCGATTTGAATAATTCTTTCACTGTTAAATAGCCTTCCTCAATAGTGGCCACTATTGAGGAAGGCTATAATTTGCCACGATAACCGACGTCCATGCGAGCAAAAGCTATTTAGTAATATTATGAGTAACAAATTGTCATGGTGGCCTAGCGATAGCAGGTTCGAATCCAGGCAAATACTTGTGACTTTTTCAAAGTTATATGTACTTTATTAATTATTCTGAAGCACAATTGACGAACGGCGAAGGAAAAGATTGTGAGGAAACATAGATTCCAAGAAATTGAAATCAGAAATCGCCAGCCCGCAATGAGCAAGCGTGGTGATCTTTTTGACTTGATTGTTGTACCTATAAATTATAATTCATAATGTTTGTATGCCTATAATAGGCTGATCATAGCGCACTATTACCTTTTAAACCATGACCAACCACTGTACCTATGTTTCACAAATAAATATTTCTGATTTCTGATCAATGCTTATTCCTTCTCTATATGGGAAGAAGCTTGTGCCCAGCAGTGGGACGCTAACAAGCTGGTATTATTATGTGAAAACTGTGATATTGTTTGGATATATCAGTCCCGGTGTGGGCGTCATTAACCTTTAATGCGGTTGCAGTGTAACGGCTAAAGCGTCGGACTTGCAATCATGTGGTTGTTGGTTTGAATCTCACCCATGACACTACCAACGTGAATCCACTCGTAACACAAGAATACTGGTAACGTGCTACCCACAATGTTAGTAAACTTTATTTATGCAGGATTATTTTTTATGGAGTGCGTTTATTGTACAGTATAGTTGGTGCGTGCGGCTCTGCCCGCAGTCCCGATGTTTTGTCTGGTAAGAAATAAAGCCTATGTTACACAGGAATAATGTTGATACTAGAGAGAAAAAAAATCGGTTCATTTGTTTTTGAGTTTACTTTTTACGAACATAGAAAAACACAAATCTTTCGTCTAAATATATTAGTATAGATAAAGGAATAAACACAATCTGACCGCAAAGTGTGATAATAAATAGTAACATTATGAGTTAACTGTCATACATAAAAATATTTTGCCTACTTCGGCCCCACGGTGGGCGCCATTAACGTTTATTGGCGCCCACGCTGGGACTCGCAGTGACTCAACCGAGTTATGTTGAAACACTTTATACGTTAATTCTCGGTAAAAAAATAACTTTAAAAGTTAAATGACAAAGTTTGATTAATGTTATTTCATACAGTTAATGGTAGTTTAACTTTGAACCTTTTAGTTCGCTTACGATTGTATAATAAAATGCTGTAATCAGTTCAGGTGATCTATTAGATGGCTTTGATGAAGTAATAGAAATAAAGTTTAGTTATGGCGAATAATACGGTCTTTTCTTTATTACTTACTAGCTGTTTTCCGCAACTCCGCCCGTGGACAGGCGGACGCTATATATTTTTTTTAAATTATATTAAACCTGTGTGAACCGGGGACGCAGTAGCTTGCCAACGGTAAAAGTTTTTTTTTATAATAATATCTTGGGACAGCTCACACACCGCCATCTGATACCAAACAACGCAGAACCTGTTCTATGGTAACCAGATAACTGATTATATATTTCTAAATACACACATATTATTGATATAGAAAGACTAGAATAGAGAATAGAAATAACACCCAGACACAGAACAAATGATCGTGCTCATCACACAAAGATTTGTCCTGGGTGGGAATCGAACCCACGACCTCCAGTTTAGCTGTCAGGGTTTTACCAGTAGACCAAAAGGCCCTTTTTAAACCGGTTCAGTCGTTTCGGAGCCTATTCACTGCAAACAAACAATCAAATCTTTCTTCTTTGTAATATTAGTGCTATAGAGAACTGTGGTTCACAGTTTCACCAATGTAAGTAGATCCTCTTCCTGTAAAGCATGCTGTCACTGTCTTCTCCACCATTCACTGGCCTCTTCCATCCGAAAGCTCACTGATAAGACCCTGACTGTTGCAAAACAGCTCCACCTTACCTGACCCCTTTGTCCCACCGCAAGAAATTCTCCCTGCAGGACATGGGCTACCTGGATCGATGGGGACGAGGACTTCCCCAAGTCCGTCGCCCCCGGACCCGTTCATGGGGGGCGGAAGAAGGCGTTGTGCGCCCTTCTTCTGCGCCCGGTGCACTTTCTGCGGCCGGGGAAGGGAGTGGAGATCTCCCTCTCCCGTTCTGCAGTCTCCTTCTGCGACATCACGTCCTCGCAGAAGGACACCACCGCGTCCCACGACCCTGCGCTACCGACCATCCTCCGCACCACGGCCGCGACAGATGGACATGGGCTACCTGGGTCAAGTCAACCTGGAAGTCTCTAAACCGACTTCCGACTAACATAGACATTGACAGCTTCAGTCAATGTAGTATATCAAAATATCTTTATTTTCTGGCAAATAAAGATATTTTGATACAGTTCATTTTTCCACTGACGATCAATAGAACTTCAAAAAAACTTAGGTAAGTAATGAAAATAATTTCTGTTTGACAATAACAGTGAGTCATGCTTCGTGCTTCAAGGAAAACAATTACTCATAGCGTTCGCTACGATTCGTTATTACATAACCAATCCGTTGGGTAAAGAACTTAAAGTAATATTCATCGTTGGAAAGATACAAAAGGTTCCATACCTGTCGTATGAGATAGCTTGTGACTCGATGTGGAATGAAACGATCTGTTTGAGCTTCTGGACAACACTTTTTTTATTTAAAACTTCTTCTAATTTTTTAAATACAAAACTAGCTTCTGCCTTCGTCTGTATGGACTTCAGAATTTGGTCCAAAAAGTAATGAAAAATGTGAAAGTAATGAAAAATGGAATAAAATTTCCACTTGTGTTATAGCTTGCGCTGTAATAGAGAAAAATACCAAATTTCAAAGCTGTCTACCCAAGGCTTAGCTCGGAAAAAAAATTCAATTTTCCCTCGGGAACTACTTAAGCAATCGGGATAAAAGGTAGCCTATGTTCTTTTCCATGTCAAAGGCTATATGCATGCCAAATTTCATTCAAATCCGTTCAGCCGTTTTTGCGTGATTGAGTAACAAACATCCAAACATCCACACTTTCACATTTATAATATTAGTAGGATAACCTAGCGTTACAGATTGTATCCAATTTTGTAAACCTTCTTCTGCGTAGCCTTTTCTCAAGCTATGTTGGGGTCGGCTTCCAGTCTTACCGGACTTAGCTGACTACCGTATTTTACAGAGCGACTGCCTATCTGACCTCCATAACCTATTGCTAGGTAATACAGTATTCCATAGTAAGACTGGTTGTCAGAATTGTAATGACTTAACGACTATCAATGATCACTGTATGACATTCGGAACCAACGCTTAACGTGCTTTCCGAGGCACGAGGGTGTAAACACCGCCACACTTGACTCTGAGCGGTACCTACTGAGAATTTCTAAACTCTTATAATTTACTTATATAAGGTAAAGGCACTCAATTCCGTGGGGTTCTAAAAATGGCACCATATTCCGATGTATTTAGAATAACGGCGTTTTCAAGCTATTTACAAGTTATTTTAGTCTACAAGATACATTATTCCATTAATAAATTATCTGTTTATATTTATATGAAGAAGAGAATGTTTTAGTGTGAGTACGTTTTAAAATAATTGGTAAGTTTGACGCTAGCAGCTGACTCGAACGCGCGCCTCATACATTTCGGACGTTATACACGTGAGTAATACGATTTGCTAAATAGTGTTTTAGATGACAGTTTTGACGATGTGAGTTTTAGTTAGGTTAAAATATTGGAAAAGGTTATATTTTCTATCGAAAACACTTAATATTTGAGTATTTTCTTCACAAATAAAGGAGAAAATAAGTTTTTAAAATACCGCGGCATTTGGTGCTAAATATTTTAGTTGGTTCCTAAATACCGATGTATACCACGGAAATGCAATTTCATAGATGTTTACTTTTTAATAAATTTTGAATTCACCTTTATGAGTATAAACTTAATATTTTAGTTCTCATTAGTTGAATAATCCATAAATATAAAAATCTATTTCCGAGGTACACTACGGCGTCGCATTTACATTGTCAAAGATTGTCTGTTAAGGTACTTTAATAATTAATTGTATGGAAAGCTAAGTACAGAAAATTAAGATATTAATATGTTCTGATATATTTTGAGTGTACCTTGCATATTTTTTCAAAGATATCGCAATTCAACATTGATTTATTCATTTAATTTTTAAAAATCTTTTACTTTTTATTACTCGGAATTTAAAAACTTGATTTAGTATTATAAAACGCTATTCCGATGTATTTAGTTCGGAATTAGATTATTTGAGTACCTAATACCGTGGTATTGGCACACGTTAAATACAGAGTGTTTATTATCTTACGCGGCATATCAAACAAATAAATGATTTGATTTGATTTGATTTGCGGCTTGTTATGCACTTTGTATGGTTTTAGTAACAGTGAGGATATATTTGCCCTTAAAAATAACTTTCATAATATATACTCAGATATAGGTATATACATATTGGTACTTTTGCTAACATTTTATTATTATAATTGTTTTATTGTAGGATAATGAAGCCAAGAAAAAAGTACACCGAAGAAGATCTCCAAAATGCTTTATAAGCAATAAATAATGGCAGTAGTTTTTATAAAGTTTCTCGACAGTACAATATTCCGGAAACGACATTGAGAGATAAACGTGATAACAAATATATTGGTTAGACTTGATTTTGAACACCATGTATCATTCTCCCGTCCTTTCCTTTGTACACTCGGTATTAGGAACCAAATGCATCGGAATTAAGATTTTTAAATCGGAATAAGGTGCTTCGGACTTCTTTATATTTTTACATAATTTAACATTTTTAAGAAACTTTTCATGTCAAACTGTGAGTTTATTTCAAAAATAAGATTAACAATACTTTTGATAAAAATAGCTATTTTTACACAAAGGTATAATAGATACTTAATTTTTAATGTTCTTTCTAGTTATTACGAAATCACCGCGGAATTAGGTGCCTTTACCTTATATAGTTTCAGACTTTTTCCTGTACCTAATATCAGACGATAACAATCAATCACATACTTTACTAGCTTCTTCCCGCGACTTCGTCTGCGTGGACTTCAGAAAGGATCCAAAAAGAAATGAAAAATGTGAAAGTAATAAAAGATGGAGTACAATTTTCAAAGGGACATAGAAACATTTTTATTGGTTGTGGTAATAATAAGATGTTGATAGGTAAAAGGAAGGAAGTAAATTATGGAAATTTAAAGATTCTTGGCTTGTATTTTTACTGTCATGCACAATACCATTATCAACAATAAAAACAGTGACCTTCTAATATCAATTTTAATGTCTGTAAAACCGCAGTACCTTGATTAGATTCACAAACGCAAACATATTGATTAAATATTTCCGTGGCAGACAGTAGCGAATGAACTTGGATCGATGCGATGGAAGATAGAGACAGTACCACTGAACACTAAGGGCCGAGTCACACCGGAATGGCAGCGGCTGGCAGCGACGCGGCGAGCACTTTCAGTGTGAATTTTTTTTAAACTTTAACTACATACTTAAAAGATCAGTATCGCTTGAAAAGCTTGAAAAGGTCGCGAGGCCGCCCGCGGTGACGCGAGCGGCCGCGAGAGTTTGGCAGCGACGCGGCGAGCACTTTCAGTGTGAAAAAATTTTAAACTTTAACTACATACTCAAAAGATCAGTATCGCTTGAAAAGCTTGAAAGGTCGCGAGGCCGCCCGCGGTGACGCGAGCGGCCGCTACCGGCCGCTGCCATTTCGGTGTGACTCGGGCCTTAGACTCAAGGCGAGAACAGTACGATGTCTGCTTTAAATATTATGACAACGAATAGATGCACAATTTTAGATACTTTATTAAAATACTCACTCACTTTGTTGTCCGTCCGTCTGGCTGTCAAAACTATTTATCTCGGAGGTATCGAGATGAGATTCCATACGTTAAGATCTACAGTCCCTGGATGCCATGAAAACATGAAATATCTACGCTAACGTTTTTAAGATGCGGCCGTTTATATCGAAAAAAAAAAACGTATATTTCGACACTCAAGGGAATCAAAATTAATAGAGTATTTTGCGATGTCCCAGAACCTTGTAATTTGGCAAGTAAGTAGTATGGTTATGGGTAGTTCTTCGAAATTTCATTCTTTGACTGATTCATATGGCCAAAATTTAATTCCACTTTCAGCTTAGTAACGCATCTTCATATGAAAATAGGTATGCCAAATAACGTATATTTGAATGAGGGACTCGTTTTTACAAAGTAGTTTTCGAGATATCGACATTTAAATATTTTGTGCCCAGATGAATCAGAATTTGTTACAGATTAATCAGAAACAGAAATAAAAATGAAAAGGTTTGAATGTAAATGGGCTCAGTCTTATGAAAATAATCATAATATTATAACAACAATAATCAGTTTTTATAAAAACAATTATCAGTGATCATATCGCGGAAAAAAATTGGTCAATTCAAACTTGCGTAAAATATGTTTCATGCGATTTCTTAGCAGGTGTTTCCTTGGACTTACTTGGACAAGAAAAATTACGCAACAAAAGTGCTCCTTTCTTGCTGGAAAAGGGAAAAACTAATATATTTTCTGATTCATATCGGGTTTTTAACATATGAATCAGGCACAGATGAATCATGATTTTGCCTAAAATCATGCATAACTCATCATACATACAGACTTCAATATTGTGATTTGTCTACACGAATCTATAACCCAAAAGCATCACACGAAACTCAGATTGAGGTTTCAAAATAACAAAATAAATTTTATAAAGTAGGCATTGTAATCAGGAGGCTACCTGAACCAAGCACAGATGAATCAGATGTTTACCTTCGTTTCACCGGGATCTAATCCAACTAGCCACAAGTCCGCCTTCTAGCTCATAGGTTGCACGTCTGGCTCCCCCCCGCGCGAGATTCCAGACCCTTATTATTATTATTCGATCAAGTACGGTCAAGCGCAGCTTACTCCACATGAATCAGTATTATACGCCGGACACTTCTTATTTAATTAATTATAAACACACTAACGTAGTTATAACTAATACATAATTTTTTTGTAAGAGGTCAATTCATTTCCTTTCGATATAATTTTAATTTATATTGAAGAATCAAAGGGAAAATGTGTCATCGACCATTTTGTTCCGGAAAATGGCAAACGGACGCCCTATATGAATCAGGAGAACAGACTTCAAAATTTTTTATTTTATATCTAGACAGCAATTATTAAAAAAATATAATTTGTCCTAGATAGAGGTAAAGCTAAACTGTATAAAAAAAAATATTACATGCCGTTTTGTTTGTTGGTTACAGAAATATACCCACAGACATCGAAAATTTTGTCTCTGAAGAACTACCCTTATATACTACAAATATAGAAAAAAATCTAAAAACTATACATTTGTAATTACTTAAATAGTAAAAATATAGACTTGTACGGAACCCTCGGTGGGCGAGTCCGACTCGGACTTCTACGGTTTATGTAGACAAAATCCCTGGAAATATTGGTACGCGGGAGTCTGCTAAGCGAAAACTTCTCATCTATACATAGGAAATGCCGAATCATCAGTTCAATGTAGCTGTACAGTCACGAGCGAAACAATAATTTAACAGGAACTCACCATCAATTCAACTTTTAATCATTTACCAACATAAAATTATAACAGTTCTCAAATCATGTATATGTTTTTGTGTTTCAACAAAAACTTCTCGCTAAATAAGTTTTACAATTGCGCTATGTTTATACATATTTATGCTCGTGACTGTACGGAACCCTCGGTGGGCGAGTCGGACTCAGACTTTACCGGTTTATATAAATAAAATCCCTGGCAATGTTCATACGTGGTCTGCAGTAGCGAAAACTTCTCTTCTATACACAGCTAAATTGAAATGATGATTCAACATTTCCTGAGTATTGGCCCGCAATGTCGTTTTCAATTTAAAAAGTAACTTGGAACTGTCCCACAGTAGATAAAAAAGGTTAGGGTGACCTTATACAAAACTATTATAGGTACAGTCAACAGCAAAAGTAGATGATCAAAATCAGAAAATAAACACTAATGAACGGAGTTCGCGTCAGAACTGTGTGGCGTCGAAGTGATTCAAAAGTATGTCATTGTAAATTATACCAAACATTTACTACTAGTACAGTTGCCATATATTCGTGATCAGTTTTGACTCCAAAGTTATAAACTCAATTCATCATCTACTTTTGCTGTTGACTGTACCAATTTAAGAACTAGATTAGAAAACTTTGATAAAAAATTAAAAACGTTTAAAAAAAGACACATGGCGTGTAATATAAAGAATGACAACTGAGTTACTGTCACTGTTTTTTCCCAAACTCCTCCGAAAGGGCTGGTTTATTTATTTAAAATTTTGTGTGCATAGCGGGTAGATCTGAGAATCTGCCAACATTTATATTTCATACCCCTAAGTGATAGGGGTGGCCTTGTCCAGATTTTTTTAATATGGCAGAACAACGTTTTTCGTGTCAGCTATAGAATGCTCGTGTGTTTGTTACCAAACTCCGAAACGGCTTGACCGATGTTTATAAAAAACTAGCTTCTGCCCGCGACTTCGTCTGCGTGGACTTCAGAATTGGGTCTAAAGCTTCGCCCGTTAACAATTTTTAATCTTCCCACGGGAATTATTTGAGAGATCGGTATAGAAAGTACATGTCCTTTTCCATAGCATAGGTGACATGCATACCAATTTTCAATTTTCCCTCCGGAACTACTTAAGGAATCGGGATAAAAGGTAGCCTATGTTCTTTTCGATGTCAAAGGCTACATGCATGCCAAATTTCATCTAAATCAGTTCAGCCGTTTTTGCGTGATTGAGTAACAAACATCAAAACATCCACAATTTCACAATTATAATATTAGTTGGATTTCGGTAGTTCTGTGAATAGGACGTGAACATTTTTTATACCCCAAGTGTTAAGGCTCTTTATGATATGGCAAAACAACGTTCAGCTAGTCTAATATTTATTAAATTTATTTATTATTAGGAAAACCATTAGCTATACTATACAAAATTTGTAAAAGCAATATGAATAGAAAACATAAAGCCAATAGACGACAAGGTGTCGCTAGCTCGTAGGTCTCAGGTTCAATCCCGGGAGGGTCAATGTAGATAAAAACACGTTTCTATATTTTCTCGGGTCTGGGTGTCTGTGGTACCGTCGTTATCTCTGATTCCATAACACAAGTGCTTTAGCTACTTACATTGGATTCGGAGGAATGTATGTGATGTTGTCCACATTTTATTTTTATGAAAAAAGGTTTCCACGGATATCTGCAGCATTCCATAAAAATATAAAAAGCTGTATAATGATTATGTAAGTATCTACCTATATTAATTTCTAATACTATTAACAATGTTCCCTTCAAGCTGTCGACGTGTATTTTCGTTGTCTGGCGAGTCCTTGACCTCCTATTTAAATGTCAAGGACCCTGTACAAAACCGTCTGGTTCGTTCGGGAATATTTCTAAATAAATTCATTCAATTTTCTTGACTTAATTTAACTTTGGCATAAGTAGACATTTTTTTTATTGTGTAAATGAAACAAAAAATAACATTCGATGATAAAGAATAAATTCTGAGCCGCGGGAGAGACTTTGGCAGAAACCACAAACGACAGAAATACTTAGAAAGAAGATTACGATACCTCCGTGGTCGAGTGGCGTACACACTGGTTTTCAAGGTGTCGCCAGCTCTGAAGATTGATCCCCGGACATTTCACTGTAGAAAAAAAAAAACACTTTTCTACATTGTCTCGGGTCTGGGTGATTGTGGTACCTTCTTTGTCTCTGATTCCATAACACAATCTTTTCAAAATCTCTTTATCTACTTACCTTGGATTCGGACTAATGTATGTGATGCTGTCCACATTCATTTATATATTAATAAAAAGCTTAATTATTTAAAGATTACTCAGGCTTACTCACGTGCATTATTGGGATCGCCCGACTAGTTTCAGACTCAATAGAAGTTCGACTCGCGACACCGCCGCGTCAGCTCATGATTAAGGACTCCTATTGAGTCTGAAACTAGTCGGGCGATCCCGAGAATGCGCCTGAGTAAACCGTTGAATTCTTAAATAATTATGAATTCGTCTCACGGAAGTCATTGTAAAAAAAAAGAGATGAAAGCTTATAATAGACATTATCATCCAACCTCTTGCTATGCCTCTCTGAAAGACTAAAGTTGGCGCATTGACTTATACAGGAGTGGTATCTATGCGAGGGACGAATAGTTTAGGGATATACCGGAAGCAAGGTGAGGTATGCTGCTTTGTATACTTTTCTTCATTGTCTTTGACGAGATGGAATAGTCCTGCGCAGCTCGAGAATACAGTCCTCTCTCGTAACTCCTGCAAGTAATTATGATGTGCAAGGTAGCGAGGTGAAGACACGCTGGACGCAGAAGGAAGTCGTGGCTCCACAACATCCCGGAATGAACCCGGATCTCGAGCGCATTCGGAACTGCCCCCTTAGACAAGTTACATTTCTACAAGCGTTAACGATGATAGAAATCGCCTAAATATATACCTATATATATATACCTTGGGATAGCTCACACACGGTCATCTGATCCCAAACTAGGCAGAGCCTGTACTATGGTGACCAGACAACTGATAAACATACTATATATTTCTAAATACATACATATTTTGTATAAATAACACCCAGACACAGAACAAATGATCATGCTCATCTCACAAAGATTTGTCCTGGGTGCGAATCGTACCCACGACCTCTGGCTTAGCAGTCAGGGTCACTAACCACTAGACCAACAGGCCCGTCAAATTAAATGACATTTAATGTATGGAAATGACATTTCTCTTCGGTAAGTCTTCTTCTTAGCGTGTCGATCAATGTCAAAGTCAAACTCTTACGATATTCAGCCACGCGGACAGCATTCTCAGTGGCGTTATACAGGTCCTCGCGTGTACAGGCGGTAGGACACGCGAGGTAAGTCACGGGCCTAAGACTGTCACTCTCATACATATCTGTTATTCGATCAGCGATAACGATTGAATGTATATTGTCTAAGGGGGCAGTTCCGCATTGCCCATCATTAGTCTCATTTTATCGCTTCTATTATTCATGACCTTATAACCTTTCGATTTTAATAGCTTTCAATTTTCATTCATTGCAGTTCGTTCATTAGACTAGAAACATTCTTTTGTTTCATTCGTTCATTATTTAGTTCGTTCGCCCACGGTTTATCGATTGTGTAATGACTGTCTATTCTCGGAAGTCTAACAATAACACAGCGTCAGTCCGTAAATATTTTATTGTCTGTCATTTTATATTGGATGTTTTTGCTGGACAAAGGAATAATCATCACACAAAGATTTATCCTCGGAGGGAATCAAACCGCTTTGGGAGTTAGGGTCACTCACAACTAGACCAACAGGCCAGCCATAAATCCTTCCTACATTACGGATAGGAAGGTAGGATGGATTGCATAATATTATAAATGAGAAAGTAACTTCGTCCGTCTTTGTGTCACGTTATCATGCCTAAACTAATGGACCGATTTAAAACCGATTTCAACGACCTCCGTGGTCGAGTGGTGTACACACCGATTTTCAAGGTGTCGCTAGCTCTGAGGTCTCGGGTTCGATCCCTAATAGTAAAATACTTTTCTACATTGTCTCGGGTCTGGGTGTTTGTGGTACCTTCGTTGTCTCTGATTCCATAACACAAGTGCTTTAATAGCTACTTACTTTGGATTCCGAGCAATGTATGTGATGTTGTCTACATTTATTTTTACACACACACACACATACACAATTATATTAATATTTTTATCTCACTAATTACTCTGTATTTTTCTTAGTTATAAGTAAAGTTTTTATACTTAATAATTTTATGTTGGAGCAGTCCCTATCTCGGAGGTGGGCGCTAACAGTTGCGACACAGTTTTTGTAACTAATGTGGCCGCTGTTAACGCATAATTAATGTTACTCACTGGTTTTTGTTCCAATAAACGAGTTTGTTTTTTTGTTTTTTTTTTTTTTATTTATTTATAAAAAAATGAAATTTAGTACAGAAATAGCCTGGAGTTTCAGATTCACTATACACACATACACAGACATTGCGACAAAAAAAAACACTTTTCACTCACACATTTCGACAATTTAGTCGACAATCCCCCGAATATTAAAACTCTAATTAACTTTAAGACTTTCTTAAATGTCTATCTGTCGCTACTTTACACCTTAAAGTGACAGAGACAGCATGAGACTTAAAGGCGCCTTTAAACTGATTGTCGTTTCAGTATCTGGCCAAAAGTGTACTGAACAGCCAATATTTTAAAGATTTTAGTGTTGATCCTGTTCTAAAAATTGTATACAATGATAAGCACTATGTTTCCAAGAGGTTTTGGTACAGTAGTCGCAAATGATGTGTAACATTTGACATTTCGAAGAAATGATCCGTGTGAATAGATTTTTCTATTTTTTTTCATTTTTAGTATTTTTCTATTTTTTTTCAATCAAAATTAAACATATTAATGGAGAAGATTCCTGAACATTAGAATCAATTTCTTCTTTATTAAATCGTAAGATCATAAAAGATCGAATTTAATAATATATTTTTTTAAGCATTGACAGAAATTAATCTGAAAATTTAAAAAAGCTACATACTGATATTTTATTCGTAAGATCATAAAGAAAGACTAATTTCATAAAAGATTTTATTTAGGCTGCCTTCACACTAGCGTTTGTCCAGCGTAGGCGTTCGATGAACGTATGCGCAGCGCAGACGCTACGCGACAACGCGGCGCGTCGCCGCTTCTCAACTGGAACAATCAGTACGCTGCGCTAGCGCCGCGTGTGCGCGACGTATGCGCCGCGTTTGTACAATCCTCGCGACGCACGCGCCGCGTTGTCGCGGCGTCTGCGCTGCGCATACGTTCATCGAACGCCTACGCTGGACAAACGCTAGTGTGAAGGCAGCCTAAGCAGTGACAGATATTAACCTAAAAATTTAAAAAAGCTAATATCAAATCTAATAGCGCGCGCTTTCGCGACTTCCTGTTACACACTTCCGTCCCATTTCACGAAATCACTGCCACAAATTGCAAAGCGAAGATTTGGAAAGCGAGAGGAAAGATGTTACACATCAAAAATAATAAAAATAGCATATTTTTTTTTTAAGTTGGGGGTTTATTTATTTATAATAACTTTAAATAATATACAATCTTAACATAACTAAAATAATAAATGATACACACGAAAAAAAAATAAAAAACTTATATTTATTAATTAAAATTTAAAAAATGGCGTCAAAGTATTCATCCGCATCGCTGTCGACCGGAAGTGTGCCCACTAGGCTGGCTGCATTGCCACGTTGTATGGCAATGCTTATTCTTTGTCCAAGGTAAAAGCCAGCGCTCGGGTCACGTGAAGAGTCAACAGGGCGTTTGGCTAGATCTTTGAAAACCATATGTGCACTCGGGCCCCACGGTCCAATGGTATATTATAATTATGATTTGATTTCCAGGAGCTGTCGAAGCTTGATACGCAGATCCTCGGCACATCAGCTCCACCGACGTCAACGGCTCTCTCCTGCTCCGTCGACCTGCCCACTGATGTCATCTCAGAGGTAACCAGCCCTAAGCAATATGACGCGAAAGAACGGGTTACAAGTCTGCTAAACTCGTTACTATAGAACATTGAAAAGATTCTCTTTCTTATTTTTCTCTTAAAATGTTTTTTTTTAATTAATAATCATGTCCTTTTTAACTGACTGGAAAAGATTTTTTTTTGTATGTTACGCATAGTTACGCAATATCTCCGGTAATAGGGTTGTCGACAATTTGTTTGAAGTTATATTTCTTTAGGCGCGTTATGAAAAAATGATGAGAGTTAAATTTTGCGCGTGCATCATCACACCTTTGTTTATGCGGTAACCATAGCAAAAATGGTAAGTAGATAGTTGCAATGCGACCAATTTTCGTTATTTTGAAATATAATTTTCTGTCCTCATCCATAGAGGTTATTTATCAATTAAATGAACAAGGTTGTGATTCCTTGCAATTATATTTAAAAATAAATGTTTTCTTCTTTATATATCAGCCTCACAGATTTTTATGTTTTTGTAGATACTTCTTTAGGCTCGTTATGAAAAAATTATGAGAGAGAAATTTTAAGATGCGCGCACCTCACTGTATAGTATAACCATGCTCACGCGCGTAGAGAAATACATAATTATTAATTAAAAGATATAAGCTTTTAATTAATAAATATGTAATTCTCTCTAACTGACTTTAAAATGAATATTTTTGTATATTACGCAATATCGCCGGCAATAGGAATGTGGACAATTTTTTTTAATGTCCGTTTTTAAAATAGCAAAAAAATGTTAGACACGTATTTTTTGCCACGTCTTTTTTACTAAATTGTGACGTAACAAGTCCCAACTCCTGAACTTTAGTAGAAACTTTAGAAGTATTATGGCGATGAATTTATTTTATTTTATTTTATGTTTCTATTATTATTTTATTTCATAGATTGTCATTATACTAACATAGGTTAAGTTGTTTTTGTAACTAACACTTTATGGGCCTTGAAGTCTGATAATAAAATATTTTTATTTTATTTTTTATTATAGAATTTGTTATGTTCCCAGGCTGTGTTGTCCCCGGACAAGGCAGGGTCCCTGCTGTCTGTGCAGTCAGCCCCTCCTGAGCAGAGGGAACGTCCGGCGAGCTTGCTTCTCGAGTTGCCGTTAGCAACGGTATGTATTATATCGACAATAGCTGACCCGGCGAACTTTGTTCCGCCTCCGCCTTAGAGGTCTTGGTCGCGGTATGGTATTGTTATTAATGATAATATCGGCACAGCAACATAATATTAAAAACTTTAATATGCATTAACCTTTTAAATATGATTTTATTAAATATTTTTTTTTTTTAAATATGTTCAGCTGTCAGTTGCGTTTTGTTATACCACGTTTTATGTCACGTCCCACGGGAACGACGGGACGGAATAAAAAGTATCCTATGTCCTTCTCATGGTTCTTAGCTACCTTCCTACCAATTTTAGCCAAATCGGTTCAGCCATTCTTGAGTTATAAATTGTGTAACTAACACGACTTTCTTTTAAATGTATAGATTACTAGACCGGGTGTGTGACCTCTGTTTTGTTATTTACAAACGTACGGAGTGAATGCAGGGGGGTTATTCTCTAAATCCAAACAAAAACATAACGTGGTATAACGCAGATTATGGTCCAAGAATCCCGGAACGCCAAATCTTTTATGTGTTTTAGACCATAAATATTTTACTCAAACACAGTAAGTCGAAACAGATAAAGCCTCTCTTAACTTTACGTAACACGTAGTTGGAATGAATGAAAAGCACACAATGCGACATCCCCAAATAAATATAAATGGAAACAGGGTAGGGAGAAAAAAAGAAGCCAGAATTAAAAAAAATTGTCTTTAAATAGAACCCTAAGTGGGCGCGTCAGATTCGCACTTTGCCGGTTTTTTTACACAACTGTTTGTTTTACTTTAAAAATAATAATAATTCTTTATTTCAGCCAACTAGGCCCATAAAAATCGCGTAGAATGACGGAACACGCACCATGTACGATTAAAAAAGCCGCGCCATAACACGAATTTTCCCTCAAGCTCAAGTGGGTCTTGCACCGAATATAGTCCACGAGCGTCTCCACCGTCGTGGAATGGTGAAAGCAGGACACGTACAGCTGCGTCGTTGGCGTCGAGGGACTTAGCAGGTTGTTGGAGTCAGTTTAATTGTATGCTTAATATCTTCTCTTTTTTTTAACAGCAAGTGGGTGCGTACCTATCCGCGATGTCTCCGACCGAACAGGAGGAGGACTCGTTGCTGACCCTCTCGTCGGTGACGGCGCGCCCGCTGCTCGCCGCCTCCAGGAAACTACGGCCTCCTCCCGATTCATCCGCTGAGTAAGTTCTTTATTTATAATCAAGCGTATTTTTTGAAGTGAAAACTTCTTTATCATCGTTCTGATTTGAAAGTCAATGAAACAAAAGTAACAGTAAAAAACATACATTCATAAGATTTAACGTGGGAGAAAATGAGATAGTTAGCATTATAGTGTTTGAGAAAAGGCATCACAACAACCGTGGTGTTCTTAACCAAACACCGTATATGTATGGCTTGTATGGTTTCATCATATTCCTTCCGCCATCTTCCCTTTCTTCGTCCCACCCACAGCTTTTTAAAAAACTTTGCTAGCAACACGTAACGCCCGTCTTCGTTCGAAAAATATTCAAACTCACTGTGAAAAGTATATTGGTGCACCACCTGACCCTCTCCAAGTCTCCAAGACCCTGTTCTTCTTCTATTTCTTTGATAAAACTTATATAGACTGCACGGATAGCCGAGTGGTATAGGTCACCACGCTAATGACCACTGTGCGCGACGTGCTGCCGGTTCGATCCCCGCATGAGACAAGCATTTGTGTGATCCGCAAATGCTTGTTCCAAGTCTGGGTGTTCTTAGTGCATGTGATTTGAATGTTTGCGAAACCTCCGCGACACAAGGATTAAATTCCTAAGCGCGGGCGCCTATTGGTCTAGTGGTTAGTGACCCTGACTGCTAAGCCGGAGGTCGTGGGTTCGATTCCCACCCAGGATAAATCTTTGTGTGATGAGCACGATCATTTGTTCTGTGTCTGGGTGTTATTTATCTATAATATGTATGTATTTAGAAATATATAAGTATGTTTATCAGTTGTCTGGTTACCATAGTACAGGCTCTGCCTAGTTTGGGATCAGATGGCCGTGTGTGAGCTGTCCCAAGATATTTATTTATATTTATTATTATTATTATATAAAAATAAAAAACTATTTTCTAGGAGCACCGCCCCACCAGACGGTGGTTACGGCTGGGTGGTAGTATTCGGGGCGTTCATGGTGCAGTTCTGGGTGGCGGGCCTCTTCAAGTCTTACGGAGTGTTGTATGTGGAGATCATGGAGACCTTCCCTGATTCCTCTGCATCATTCGCGTCCTGGATCCCCGCTGCACTGTCCACCTTGTGCTTGGCTCTTGGTAAGGATAATGGTAGATTGTAGTATAATATTTTAAAAGGGGAAGGTGAACTATAACAACACCAGGTGTCTTAGAATAATTAAGAAAGTACATATAATTTTGCAAAGTCCGTTTGTTAATCATGTCACACATGGTGAAGGAAAATATCGTGAGGAAACCTTAGGAATCTAGATCCAATTCGTAATGGCAAGCGTGTTTATCAATGCTCATTCCTTCTCCATATGGGAAGAGGCCTGTGCCCAGACTCCCCCTCCACGCGTCGTATTCCTCAATCCTGAGGGTCGCGACTCCCCCGCTGAATCATTTTCTCGTTTACTATCCTCCTCCATCGGTTGCGGTCTTTTGCTGGGCCCAGCTGCAGTGGGACATTCATAGGCTTCGTTACTTACGTTTAATTTGCATTTAAATTTGCATGGCGTGAGCCTGATTATGGCGATTTATAAATTCATTAAAAAACATCTTGTTAATTTACCCATATTCTGCAAATAAAGAATTTGAATTTGAATTTCCTTCATAACTTCAATACTAACTTCATAAATTTTTCTTTCCAGCCCCTCTGTCCTCGGCTCTCTGCGAGAAGTACTCTTGCCGTCTCGTGGTGTTCATCGGAGGCCTGTTCTGCGCCACTGGCCTCGCTCTCTCCTACTTCAGTACGGGGTTATTACATCTGCTACTGAGCTTCGGGGTTATGACTGGTAAGAGAATATTATTTTTGTACCAACTTTTAGCTAAAAGACCGTTGACACTCCGGTGGTCTGCTAGCGATAGGCACATAAGGCAGCAGGGCCAGGGAAGCCCCCGCCGCACCCTAATCTACTGTTACACTATGGTGCCTTAATACCTACTTTTCGTTTATGTATTCTATTCATTATACCTTTTGATCTTTATGCCTAATATGTAACTATTAGACAAATAAACAATATGCCTAACAACTTTATGCAAATCAAAATTAGGGCAAAAAACAATAGCCTAAACTAGGTATACGTATGCTTATTGAAATAGTATGCCAAAAAACAATGATGTCAAAATATTATTATGCCAAATACCAATACGCCCAACTCGTTTTGACAAATTAAAACAGGATAAAAAAAAAATATGCGGAAAAAAGGGATCCCAGCAGGCAGGGGTAACACGTGCAGGGGAGAACATCATTCGGGTGCCGAAATTGGGAACTTGGGTTCCGTGGTGATTCGGCGTAGAATAGTACGTCCACCTCTTTACCCGTGGGTGTCATAGGAGGCGACTAAGAGATATAGAAACAAGGAGAACGGGGAGCGTTCTCCTAAAGAATTTAATGTAAACTGCGGTCACTAAACTGCTTGCCCAGCCTGGTGACTGACAGGAGGGCAAACACCGATGACAATGATGACGCACCACAACACACAGCCCCTAAATGGAGGACCGGGTGCTGTGGAGCACCGCGGGAGAGGCTTAGGACCAGCAGTGGTCCGCGATAGGCTGAGTTTATTGATTGTGTCAGGAATTAACTTGACAGGCTTTAGTTAACTGCCTCACCTGCCACTTGTCACTTTCATGCATTTAAGGTCATTTAAGCGATTTCTATCATCGTTAACGCTTGTAGAAATGTCACTTGGCTAGGGGGGCAGGTTTGTCGTACAGTATTTACGGCGTGAAAATCACTTATCATATATTATTACGAAGCATTTTTATTTTTTGTAAAGAAAATGCAGTTAAAACGAATTTCTCTGTCCTAAACCTTTTTGTCAGATTTATCAATTATCCCCTTAAATTAAAAATTCCATACATTATGCAAGTGGCATCGTTTCTGCACAGTGATGTAACAAATATAATATTAATATTATGATTGACAGGAATTGGTGGCGGGCTATCAACTACACCTGGCATCGTTATCGTCTCCCAATATTTTGATAAACACAGGTAATATATTTTTAAAGCGGCGGTAGCTTAATGGCTAGGGCGTCGGACTTGCGATCATGTGGTAGTCGGTTCGAAACTCGCCCAAAGCTCTACCGATGTGAACCCACTCGTAACACAAGCTTTTGGCTTAGCATGAGGGGTCAAGAATATTAGCCATATGCCACCCACATTGCTAGAAAGGTTTTTTAAAAACGAATACAAAAGAAAACTAATTCTATCGCGGTTTATTTTTTATTTTAGTACCCGACGTTTCGACGCCTTTGCAGGTGTCAAGGTCACGGGCCGACTGGTCGACATGGGAACTAAAATAAAAAATAATTCGCGATAGAATCCGTTTTAAAGTAGTTTAATTTTAATGTCTAATATTCGCGTAAACCTCAGAAAACAAAAAGTGTATAATCTAATGAAACTAAAAATAGAAAAGACATAAGTTTTAAAAATAATGGTTTAATTAGAAATATGTGTTTATACATTATCATGCTATCTCTTTCCAGGGCATTGGCTAACGGCATATGTGTGAGTGGGACGGCTGCTGGCAGCTTCGTCTTCCCGATGTTGATTGAAAAACTAGTGGATATGTATGGATTGCACGGAACTGTGTTATTATTGGGTGAGTATTCTTACTGTTATATATAATAATACTGGCTGTTACCAAAAGAGGTAAAGAGGACTTTTGGTATATTCAGTTTACACAATTCAGCTTAAAATTAGTTTAATTTTTGATAATCCATTTCTCCATCTTAAATATTTAACGGCCAAAATCGTACCAAACGTGTCGATGATATTATTATCTTATAAGTCTTTGAAAATATTACTCTAAGATTTTTGAGCAGTCCAAAATGCCTAATGCTAATTGAGTGTTTGATTAATTGCTATGAGATTTAATAAAGATCATCGGAGTGCAAATGTAATCTAATAAGCGCATCGTTCAACGATTCGTTCAGGTGAACGAAAACCAACTTGCACTAGGCATACTGTAAATAAGAACAAATCTATCAACTGATCTAACGCAAGCCTTTGACATAGGTGGCGGCATGCTTCACGTCTGCGTCTCAGCCACTCTGTACCGACCAGCGCCCCTCAGCTTCAACTCCTCAGCGCTCGCAGATAGGACGCCAGCCACCACCACCACTACTGAGCATACCACGTTACTGCATGATATACAAGAAGGTGGGTTCCGCAGGGAGCTGTGTGAGGTCCGTTACTGAAGTAATCATGGTTCTGTACACACAGCAGGTTAGATAGTTAAGCAGGGCATACCAATAAAGTGTGTGCAAAATCAACGAGTCTATTCAGTTTCATTAGTATTCACTCGTGATTTGGGTCACTTCAATGTTTTAGGGAATATGTTGGCAAATGTTGTCGGCCTGTATAACGATCCAATGAAACGAAATTAACAGTGAACTGTGAGGATGTTATTACCGTAAGAAGCTACGAATGTCCCACACAAGTGCCAAGATCCTTTGACCTCAGAGTCCTACAGTGATCAAGTCAATTTATGCTAAACCGTTTTATCACCAGACCAAGGCATAATGTTCAAGTCAGACTCCCTCAAAGACAACCGCCTGCAGAACCTGTTCCAGCCGGAGTCAGAGATGGCCCTTAACCAAAAGAACCTGCTCCTCAACGAGGATAAGAGAACCAACCTCATAACGGAGATCATGCACCCTAGTTTGATTGAGGTGCGTATTGTATATATTATAATAATAATAAATATAATATAAATAAATAAATGTGGACAACATCACATACATTGCTCCGAACCCAAAGTAAGTAGCTGAAGCACTTGTGTTATGGTATCAGAGACAACGAAGGTACCACAAACACCCAGACCCGAGACAATGTAGAAAAGTGTTTTTCAACATTGACCCGTCCGGAAATCGAGCCCGGGACCTCAGAGCTGGCGACACCTTGAAAACCGGTGTGTAAGTACGCCACTCGACCACAAAAGTCGTCAAAAATAACAATGTGGATATAAAAGTAAAAGTCAGATCAAACGACAAATTCATATAGCGACATTAACTGGCCTGTTGGTCTAGTGGTTAGTGACCCTAACCGTAAAGCCGGAGGACGTGGGTTCGATCAACACCCCGGACAAAGCTTTGTGTGATAAGCACGATGATCTGCACTGTGTTATTTATCTATATTATGTTTGTATTTATAAATATATTAGTATTTTTATCAGTTGTCTGGTTGCCATAGTACAGGCTTTGCCCAGTTCGGAAGCAGATGACCGTGTTTAGTTGTCCCAAGATATTATGTTACATAATGTAGTTATATAGTAATGACTATTGGGGTGGATCGGTAAGATACATAGCGCACAGATACATAGACATACCATAACACTATTAAAATCTCTAAGATTCGTAGTTAGATGCATACACATAGAACGTAGTAAATTGAAATATTAGGGAGAACGATTGGAGTTATTTTCATCCTGATCTTATGAATGGTTTTTATGATTGCAGGTAGCTCGTCAACAAATGCAGTCACAGCACTCTGATTCCGAAGATTCTGAAGGACTCGATGTTTTGGGGGTTGTTGGTAAGTTTTTTTATAAAACCGTCCGAAAAATAAGAACAATGTTTCGGACAGCGTCATCTATCAGACTTTGAAATAACCAATTTTTTTTGGACAAAACCGACGCCCACACTAAGGAATTTAATCCTTGTGTCGCGGGGGTTTCACAAACATTCAAATCACATGCAAAAAGAACACCCAGACTTGGAACAAGTATTTGTGGATCACACAAATGCTTGTCCCATGCGGGGATCGAGCCCGCAGCACGTCGCGCACAGTGGTCATTAGCGTGGTGACCTATACCACTCGGCTATCCGTGCAGTCATTGTCAATGTAGTCGGTAAAACCTATTGAATATTGGATTGCACACGTCGCCTTAAGAGTTGATGTTTTCCTTCACCAATTGTCAATGATGTCTTAGAATGATTAGAAAGTACACATAACTTTGAAAAAGACACATTGGTACTTGCCTGGGATCGAACCTGCGACCGTCAAGTAACCCCTAGGCCACCACGACACTTAACCCTCACCACGCTAAATTACTTATGTGAAACCTGGTTAATTGGGATCTCAAGGGACCAAGGATTTTGTACCATTTAAAGAGGTTTTCATTTATCCAGTTTTCCAATTAGACAGGTTTAAAATTTAGTTGTCTCATTTACAGAGGCTTGCATTAATAGGAATTATAATAGGAAGCTTTATTTTTTCAGATGCTGATAATGTGTGCTATTTACGTTTGGACATTTTGTGAACTTTTTATTCACTTGTTTGTAGGTCCAATTTGAGATACTACCTACTGACAAACAAAGCACGTAAAATATCTTGTTGAAACCTGTCCGAACCTAATAAATTGTCTCACTTATAAAGGGAATTGAGCTCCAGAGTCCCACCTCCCATTATTATAGAGGTAAACCTCGAAAAATCTTAGAAATCAAATCTCCTTTAACTAGGTTCAAAAAGTCCCATTGACAGAGGTAATTCGATGAAAAAGTGCCGGGACCTCATTGTAGTTCTCAATAATAGAGGTTTCTCACTTATCCAGGTCCCACTTAACCAGGTTTCACTATATAGTTACTATTTTTCTTTGTTTTAGGCTTACCTAAAGAAGTGGCCCGTCTCCGCCTGCGTCCCACTCGGTCTTCTTCTATCCTGCACTCGGTAGAAGATCTGTCTACTGACAGTACTTGTGTCTATAAGGCCAGCAGACGACATCTCAGTAGGTAAGTCACTTTTCTAACAGCTGACGTTACAGTCTGTCCAATAGGGCTATTTATAGGGTATGTATAAAGTACAAATATAAGGTGCTTAAAATTTTATATTATCTGCCACGGTTGCAATGCGAGAAAGTATTGTTTATGTATACCTACAGGATTAATTTAAAAGGAGTGCGTATATTCAACGAGGTAATCAGGTGCATAAAACTGAACAACTTTCCCCAAGGAACATAGGTCGAAATCTTAAAATGGAAAATGAAATTTTCACACAGGTCACGTGACTTATGTTTGTATGAAAAGTTTTATTCACCTGATTACCTCGTAGAATATCGGCACTCCTTTTAAATAATCCTGTATATTTTCAGTATCGAAAAAACTGGACATTTTTGAAGTGAAACTTCTTTATCGACGTATGGGAGAAAGTCACGTAATGAAAATCGTCACGTTTTTCGGTTACGCGCCATGTTGCTTTTTATATCGAAGTTTAGTATAGTGACGTAAAGAATATAATGTAATATAATATGATAATAATAACAACAATATATTAGTTTTGAAGTTTGGTTTGAAAAAAGAATAACAATATATTAATTTGAAAGTGATAAAATAAAAAGACTTGTTCAAATTTAAGTGAATTAACAAGAAAAGTGAGAGTGATTATATATTTCGTTTTATAAATTCAACACGTATGAGCATGATTTTAATATTTATTTGAGGTTAACCTCACTTTTTTTCATTTAAAATCCTTTGCACGTTATATTTGTTATAGTTAAATAAGTATTATTTCTCTCAAGGTCGCTGTACATTCGTCCGCCGCCCAGCCGCCTCGCGCAGAAGTTGTCTGAACCGATCGTGATCAAACAAGAAGAAGTACAGAAGGAGGTTCAAGAGGAGAAGAAGCAAGCGGGATGCGTCGAGAAGATCTCTAGGTATTATATTATAATCATTGTTTATTTGCATAAAATCTAGGTAGGTACATAAAAGATGAACGATGAAGTGACATGCAATTATTTAAACAGATAAGTCATAACTAATAATACATACACAGTTAGTTAGAAGCGGCAGTAGCCTAATAGCTAGGGCTAGGACTTGCGATCACATGGTCGCAGGTACGAATCCCACCCAGTGCACTACCGACGAGAATCCACTCGTAACACCAGCAGCTTAGCACGAGGGGTTAACAAGAATAGTAATGTGCGACCCAAATAATTTCTAAGCTTTTTTTGAAATAATTCCGATATGAGTAAAATGATTTTTCTTTAAAGATTACTTTAATTTATTTAACCGCAATTAGCAAACCATTAGTTAGCATATTTAACCATTGGTTGAGTTAACTCGGGATCAAAAAACTGGGCCTTAGAGAATAACCCTCAGAATATGTATGAAATAGGGATGTTATGGATATATAATTTCGGATCCGGATATGGATATGGATATTGGTAAAAAATTATATCGGTTTCGGTTACGGTTATGGATATTATATTATTTCGGATTATTCGATAGTTTCGGTTACGGATATGGATATCCATAACAACACTGATATTTACTATAAACTTATAAAGTATAACCCGTACGAATTAGCTGTGCACCTCGCGCTGTGACGTAATAACGTCACAGCGCGAGGTGCACAGCGCCTAATAAGGTGGCGGGAGAGGTGTCGCATTCCAGCGGAGTGCACAGTTAATTCGTACGAGTACGTAGTTAGACTCCGCCCTATCCGAAACTATCCAAAACTTTTATTACGGATTCAGTTACGGTTACGGAAATTTTTTTATTTCGGATATCCGGTAGTTTCGGTTACGGATATGGATATCCATAACAACACTGGTATGAAACACTGTGTTCTTTTTGTATTCTTAGGTACCTGGACGTGTCCCTGCTGAAGTCGTGGCGTTTCGGCCTGCTGTGCGCGTCCGTGGCGCTGATGTCGTGCGGCTCGCCGTACGCGCTGTACTACCTGCCGGCGTACACCGTGGCCGCCGGACACACTAAGTCTGCTGCAGGTATGTGTAATGTTATCTATATTTGACGATTGACGACTTTGACGACCTCCGTGGTCGAGTGGCTTTCACACCGGTTTTGAAGGTGTCGCCAGCTCTGAGGTCCCGGGATGGGTTAATGTAGAAAATCACTTTTCTACATTGTCTCGGGTCTGGGTGTTTGTGGTACCTTCGTTGTCTCTGATTCCAAAACTCAAGTGCTCTAGCTACTTACTTTGGATTCGGAACAATATGTGTGATGTTGTCCACAAAAAAAAATATATATCTACTATATAAAAATAAGTCGGGTTTTCCTTCCTGACGCTATAACTCCAGAACGCACGAACCGATTTCCACGGTTTTGCAATCGTTGGAAAGGTCTCGGCCTCCGTGAGGTTTATAGTAAAGAAAATTCAGGAAAAATTTCAAGAGAAAAGCATAGACCGCGAGCGGAGCTGCGGGAAACAGCTAGTATTAATATAAAAACTGGCAAAGTACGAGTCGGACTTGGCGGTTACCGTACCATCTATAAGAAAAGTAGAAAAAAATGTGTTTATGATATTGCGTATTTTCCTTCCATTCATCCCTACGGCTCGTTATCCCAGCATCAACTCCTTTCTTTCTTTGACAGGCTTGTTGGTCTTGTGGTTAGTGACCCTGACAGCTAAATCGGTGGTCGTGGGTTCGATTCCCACCCAGGACAACTTTGTGTGATGAGAAATCATTTGTTCTGTCTGGGTGTTATTTATAATATATTATGTATGTATTTAGAAATATATAAGTATGTTTATCAGTTGTCTGGTCACCATAGTACAGGCTCTGCCTAGTTTGGGACCAGATGGCCGTGTGTGAGTTGTCCTAAGATTCTTTTATTTATTTATTCTCATATCATCTTTTACACAATCCATCCATCTTTTTTCGGTCTTCTGCTTATTCAAAAAAGGATTTACGATGTCGTTTCTTTTTCAAGGTCACCTGGTCGCCATCAGTGCCGTTTTAGATCTGTGTGGAAGACTTGGTCTCGGCTGGCTGTGTGACCTACACTTGTTCTGCAGAAGAAAAGCCTATATAGTGAGGTAAAGTTTAATTTTTACTTCTGTTTATATAAGTGGGGTCATAATGTTCGAAGACGGGGTAAGACCCTTTTTGGGGTAAGTCGACTGTTTTAAGACCCCACAATTGGAGCAAACCAAGAAACGGATATGGCGATTCTAAAATAGATTATTATTGTTTTAAATATTATAAATGAAACAGAAAAAAAAAACAATAGTTGTTTTCCCAAGGTAGTAATTACACTGACTTGAAAGAATGCTTTGTACGACGTATGGTTTTGGTAGATGGTAAGACATAAAGCTCATTTTTCCATCGTCAGGTATCTTTATTCGAAAGATACTTTTGAAATTTTGACAGATGTCTCATACAAGAACTGTCAAATGTATTTTTTATCTTTATGTGTGAGCCCAAATACTCCCTATTTCAAGTGGGAGAGAAAAAAAGTTATCTGACCTTGGAAACCTTCCAGCTCTTAGTAGTCTACAATCACAGACCAATATTATTGGTCTATCTACAACTACATCTACATTTTTTTTTTTGGATATTCAAAGCTACTATTCAACAAAAATTATCAATAAGTACCTACTTGCTGTATGAAAACGACGCTTGCCTTTGAAAACCACTTGGTACATGTATTATAATAAAGTTATACACACATCAAAAGTGTCTAGGGATCAACATATATTTTTGCAATAACTTTTCTCCTGATTGATATTAATTAAAATTTTCTTTAAGGATTCATCGAATAAAGTGTTTTCGTTTGTCACAGTAACGATAAACCAAGTCACCTTTGCATTAATAAAGAAATTTGCCATTTTTTAATAAAGGGATTTTTGACATTTGAACCACTAACACAAAAGTTCGAAAAAAAGACTGAAATAACAGTTTTCTTTAAAATTTTATTGGGTAACTTAAACAATTAATAATCCGTGTTTCTACCGCGAACACTAACAACACAAGAACATCGGTTTGGCATACTCAAAATGAGTTCATCCAAATCACGCTGTGGAATGGCCGCCCATGTTCGTTGCAACAACAAAAAAAGGTCTTCTTGCGACTGGATACCCTCCATATTCGGCAGAGCTCTTCTCTGTAGCATATCCCATGCATGCTCAATCGGGTTCAAGTCTGGCGACTGAGCAGGCCAGGGCAGGACATTGATGTTAGCTGCGGCGAGAGTCTGTCTTACAACTCTTGCGGTGTGCGGTCGTGCATTATCATGCATTAACTGAAATAAGGGACCGATTTGCACTTGTAGAGGAACGATGACGTCTGATACAATCGTCTCAGCATAAATTTGAGCGTTGAGGTTGCTTCTGATCCAAATCAACTCAGTTCTTCCGCCGATCCAAATACCCGCCCATACCATGATGGTTCCACCACTATAAGGATGGACTTCCTGGCAGGATTTTAATCGCTGTTGGCGTCCAGGGGTTCTCCAGTGTCGTATACGTCTTGTATCCGGTCTCATACCAAAACGAGACTCATCAGAAAAGCACACGAAACGCCATTGTTCTTCTGCCCAATTTCTGTGTTCAAGAGCCCATTGATATCGAATCCTACGATTGTGCATTGCTATAGGTGGTACCCGTAGCGGTCTTCGGGAATGAAGGTTCACTTCATGCAAGCGGTTTCTGACTGTTTGGTCGCTAATTAAGTTCCCTGAAGAGTGATGAAGCCTCACGGCTAACATCATGGCGGTTATTGTTGGAGCTCTTCGAGTTAAGATTTGAATGTATCGGTCTTGTCTCCGTGTGGTGCAGCGATACCGTCCTCCATGGCGCTCAGCCACGGTACCAGTGCTTCGGTAACGTGTCCAAAGTCGACTGATAACACTCTGACTTGTATTCAGAGCTAAAGCCACAGTACGTTGCCGGGAACCAGCTTCTATCATTCCCACGGCTCTGAGCATTTCTTCCCTGCTTAAATGACGTCGCCGCTCCATAATAACGTTGGTTTTAATCAGTAGTAGGGAAACAGTAGCACTAATAATGTCTTCAATGCGTTGTATGTTTTTATAGGGAAAATATTGACAGCTGATTTTCATCTTTTACTCGAATTTGATTCACAGTTCCTGATTCGAATTATGAAATGCACCAAAAAGGATCCATATAAATTTATAAAATCATAAATTTATTACAAAGCCACATCTCAATCTCAAGAAATCCGCATAAAAATGCTTGATCCCTAGACACTTTTGATGTGTGTAGTTACATAGGTTTTATTGTGACGACGACGTGGCGTTATACAAAACTAGGTTAATTGCTGCGAAGTACGACGTGTGTACTCGACCAGTGCCGGTGGTAAAAGAGAACGTCGAACGAGGAACGCGCCGGCGATGCGACGCGGCCAGCGGCCCTCCTCCCGCGCGCCCCGCGTCCCCCTCTCGCGCTGCACAGTGGGCTTGATTGCCGCGCCTGCACAGTGTGCGCGTTAACACTTGCAAATAATAAAACAACAATATTTTCCAGTATCCTGGTGGCCGGGATCGCTGTACTAGCTCTTCCTAGTTTAACGTCCTGGTGGGGGTTAGCTGTTGCGTCAGGTAAGAATATACTTTCTATGTATCAATACTTTTTTTGTAATCCTTACTTTCGTTATTGTCTCATTAAGGACTGTAATGAAATAGACATTTTGAGGGTAGACTAAGAAGAGATGGTTGACCGCACTAAGGAATTTATTCCTTGTGTCGCGGGGGTTTCACAAACATTCAAATCACATGCAAAAAGACCACCCAGACTTGACACAAGCATTTGTGGATCACACAAATGCTTGTCCCATGCGGGGATCGAACCCGCAGCACGTCGCGCACAGTGGTAATTAGCGTGGTGACTATACCACTCGGCTATCCGTGCTGTCCAGTGATTTATGGAATATCTGCCTTTTGCCTAAAGTTTCACAAACACCTATTATTCCAGACATAATAATTCATTGTAAGTCCATGTCTGCGAGCCATATTAACAACTTCCCTTTCTCGTCAGAAGACACAATAGTTAAACAATGGAAATGTTGATATGTGACTCACGGGACAGTGAAAGGGTTAAGATTAGGTACCTAACAACTATCAATATCACTGATTCCCGTTATCGTGATGACGAGATGAAATGTAGTTTTAAACTGAGTGTTGCCAGCTTCGCCCTTCGAAAATTATCCCGCGGCATCTACTCCAATAAAAAGAAGCTTATTTATTTATTTAATAATTTATGTACACACAAAAAAGAATAGAAACAATGCAATAGAAAAATAATGTACAAAGGTCCTGCTTGTTTCTAAAGAAATTTCTGCCAGCAGTCCCGCAAGAGGAGAGGTAGTTAATAATGGCAGTCAACAGTGTGCAACTTATGTAGAGAAAAACGAAATACTATAAATATACATACATAAAGGTACATACAATACATATACCACGAGAGATTGCTATCAATGATGATTCCGAGGTCCTTAACCGTATCCGAGAAGCAGATCGGGACACCGTCGAAACACAGACATGCCACAGACGGCCAATTTAGCCGACTACACATAGTCCTGCTACCTATGATAATGGCTTGAGATTTAGTAGGGTTGACTTTAAGACCATAAGAATTAGCCCAGGCACTGATAGCGGCAAGGTCAGCATTCATAGCCGCAATAGCAGAGTCTGCGTCAGCCACTTTAAAGTGACGGTACAACTGCAAGTCGTCGGCATAGAGATGGAAGTGAGAAGAAATGACTCTAGTAACAGAGTTAATAAAAACTGAGAATAGAAGAGGAGAGAGGACGCCACCCTGGGGAACACCCGCCGTGAGTTCAACCCAGTCAGAGTAAGACTCTTCCAGTCGGACACACTGCGAGCGCCCCCGAAGATAAGACTCAAGCCAGGCTAGAGAAGTGGAAGAAAAATTATTGGACTTTAGGATGCCTAGTAACACATCAAAGTATACAGAGTTAAAGGCGCTGCTGAAGTCCAGCAGGACAAGGACCGTCAACATCTTATTCTCCATTGCCCAGCGGACATCATCAGTCACCTTCAACAAAGTTGTAACCGTGCTGTGACCAGAACGAAAACCAGATTGGAAAGGAGAAATGAGAGAATTTGCCGTTAAAAATCCATTAATCTGCTTGTGGACAACATGCTCGAGTACCTTGGAGAGGTAAGGGAGAATAGAAATGGGTCTGAAGTGAGATGATAAAGAAGGATTAGCTATCTTGGGTAAAGGAATAATATGTGCTTGCTTCCAGGCAGAAGGGAAATTGCAAGTATATAAGGAGTGATTAAAAATGTGGGTAAGAATCGGGAGCAAACAGGGAAGGATGAGACGGATCATTCTCGAGCACACATTGTCGTTGCCGACTGCAGTGGAGGATATTGCAAGCAGTGATTTTTCAACGTCAATCTCGGAAACTGAACTTAGAGAGAAAAGTGGGCAATTTGGTACCGGCAAGCTCTCGAGCTCCAACAGAGCTTATGTTATTTCAGAACTACTTATGTGCTAAATTCTATCCAGATCCATTCGCATCCATACTCACATTACAAAGCGGGCAATTTGGTACCGGCAAGCTCTCGAGCTCCAACAGAGCTTATGTTATTTCAGAACTACTTATGTGCTAAATTCTATCCAGATCCATTCGCATCCATACTCACATTACAAAGCTGAAGAGTTTGTTAGATCGTTTCGTTGAACGCGCTTTTCTCAGGAACCAAAAGTCTTTAGATCGAGAAAGGCAATAGGGCTTTTTGACGTTAAACTGACGCACACGCAAGCGGAGCTGCGAGTAAAAGCTAGTTTAAAATATAAGTGTCGATTATGATTTTTAGAGTAAATTGAGGAGACCTTTCCTCTTGCCTGGTCTTCCTGCGCACCTTGAGTCATTTATTTTCAAAGTTAACTTTTCTAAAGCGCCTATTTTAGGTTTGCAAGAAATAAAAAACATTTAGATTTTTTTGGTTTTTTGAGTGTAACAACTATTAGGTTATTTAAATTCACAAAGAATCTTTACCTTCAGTTTATGGGTGCCATTTTTTCCACGTTCCAGGTGCTTACGGCCTGTGTCTCGGCTGCTGGTTCCTGCTGGTCCCAGTTCTGCTCGCCGACGCTTTCGGGACAGCTCGCATCGCTTCATCTTACGGTCTCGTCAGAATGTTTCAGAGTCTCGCTGCTGTGTCAGTACCGCCGACCGCAGGTGAGAATTTAACACGTTATAGTAATAAATAGATTTGCTTATGGCAGAACTTAGCACGTTGTATATATTGTTAATTGAATCATTTACATACTTTCTATTTATACGGGATTATTTTAAAAGGAGTGCGTATATTCAACGAGAGAATCAGATGCATAAAACTAAACAATTTCCCCAAGGAACATAGGTCGAAATTTTAAAATTGAAAATCATGTTTTCATATCCGCACTCCTATTAAATTATTCCTGTAGCGTCACTGCCTTAACAGTTTCTTTTGCCCCATTTGATGGTTGAGAGGTTAATTGTTAAAACATATAATATTACTTTATATTATAAACTTATACAGTAAGGCTCGTATTTTTTTTAAGTTTCAAACGACAGTTGCACTTACCCCTTTGGTAAGGTGGGGTAAGAAGGTCTCTTACCCCACCTAACCTTACAACTGATTTTATAAGTTTGACTTTCCCAATACAGGGGCTATATTTTATGCTTCCTAGAACAGTATTTTTGGTCAGCAGCTATAAACCTTGGCTGGATATATTTAAGATACATTAAAACACCTAAAAATATGGTTCAGAAAGGGCGGTTAGGGTTACATTCAAGTTAATATTAACATTGTCAAGTTCTGTGATTGGGTGTTCATCTTTTGTTAAAGCAAATGAGATAATTATTAGATTTAAGAAACTGTGAATAAATCTTTGATATTTTCGTTTCAGGGTATTTACGTGACGTGACTGGCGGTTATTCTTGGTGCTTCTACGGCATGGGTTCATGTATGGTCCTAGGATCGATTCCGGTTATTGCCTTTCATTTGAGCACGAAAAACGAAGATTCAGACTCGTCAGTAGATTGAAGGAATTATATAAAAACTTATTTAAACAATTTATGTCTTTCGGGGGTCTTAAGAATTGAAATTAGAACGTTAAAGGGGTAATTTGATCGTTGGGGGTAAGAATCAGTTTGTGGGGTCATATGTTTTAGACCGAGTCGGTTGTTATGTTATTACGTATGTATATGTATTAAATAACTTGCAGTATAGTGAAGAATGAGGTTATTGAAAATTTATATTAACTGATCTGGTCGTGAATATAAGAACTTAATACGGTATAAGCATTATTTTTCATGCTATTAGAATTATTTGGAATCAGATCCTTGTGAAATAAATCATTTTTTTTGTCACTAAAATGTCGGAAAAGTCTAGAAATTTAATGTTAGTTCACATAGGCACTTAACACTTTTTGTGAACTTTGCGGCGTGATACACATTTCATGTTTTTTTGACCCCAATCACGTTTGAATATAAAATTTTCCTTTCGATTTCACTACATAACTGAAAGAGCATTTCTTTAACTCTTTAAATGGCTATATCTTACTTAAGTTGTGCATGTTATTAAATAACTGTGTTATGTAGACGTAATAAATGTGGGTTTAGAAACTATCTGTTCAACCGAACACCACTACTCCTGCAGCACTCAAAACGTAGCAAGAATGAGGATATATATTAAAACTTCAACAACTCGTTTTAGAGTAATATATTATATTTTATGTAGTACAATTAAAACAAACAATACGGCGTGGGGTCTTTAAGTCGCGGAAAATCTTAACACCGCCATTCAGGAATGGCGTCTCATTTAACAACGCCATCTATTGTCAACATTTTAAAATACATTTCAAACACTATCTTTGTGGCTAAATTTAGTATTTATGAACTAATGAAAGCATTTTTAATAATTTATATAATAAATATATGCTTGGTTATTTGATTTTAGATTCCACCGGTAGGTTATTAAGGACTCCTAGTCCGAAACTAGTCAACAATTGCGTATATGAAAATTGTTTATGTATAAACAAATGTCTTATATACAACATGTAACAAAAACCTTATCCGATCCCTGAGAGTATTATTCGGTATCGTACTGCGAACACATACACGCAGCTATTAAATGGATTGGAGATTATTATTCTTCCCCAGTGAAAATAATTAAATAATCATAAAAACTTATCCAAGGCAACAGCAACACTGACCGCTCCTCGTTCACGTACTTACTACCTACAGCTTTTTGTCAAAGAAGTCGCCTATGCGAGACGGTTCATGAACTGTACCACGAATACGCCTTTATTAGATCCGACAGGGGTTTTGTTACATGTTGTATATACAAGATCTATAAAATCCTTAATCTTTAGTGATAAGTGTAAGTAAATTGATGAAGAGTAAGTAGATGATTATTTTCGTTGTCATTGATAGAAACTCTGTTTTTAACTGACGTCCAAAAATTACTTTTTAAGTTCGAATGTAACTCGTAGGTATCTTGTATTTGTAAAATGAAACGTTGTGAAATGAAAAAGCGATTGTTAATAGGGTGCAAAAGCCAATTAAGTTAAAAAAAAAATATTTTTTTTTCTTAAATTTCTGTTCGCAAATGGCGCGTTAGCTCATGGCAACCGTCAAAAAGTGCTTCCTTATCGCTTAGTCTCAAACTATTCGTTGTCGAAAAATATGCTAAAATTTTAATAATGACTATAATGTCTAGACACAAAAGACCTGCGGACAACTTTTTTTCAATAATTATCCGGATATAAACAAATATTAGACACGTATTTTTTTCTTCTACGAAATAACTAATATCTTCTTCTAAACAGATAATTTAAGTAAAGGAGTGGGGGCTCAACACGTCAGTTGTGGCTACTATTTTTATCTACTTATGACGTCACAAACCCTCACCCCTGAGTTTTAATACGCCATAACGGTTACAAATAGAAAAAATACGTATCTAATATGTTTTAATTACTCAAGTTACGGACTAAATAGATTTTGAATTTTCGCTACCTTGTCCGCGTCTAAGTAAAGAGAAAAAATACTATTGATTTCATATATACTTTGGTGATGATCTGTAAATTTAGTTTAAGAGAAGACATGTGTTGTAATGTAAAGTCTGTGATCTTGTGAAAATCGGTGAGGAATGAGGAAAAATGGTAGTCACTAAGTGACTTTGAAAAGACGTATGCAAGACGAGAGAGAAATGGATGATTTATTTTTTAATATTTTAAATATAATTTGGAATTAAAAATGCCTGAAACTTAGATTATATTTTGTCTGCGTAATATAATTACAAAAAGAACCTAATATAAGTTCAGACCAGAAAAAGGAGACAGAATGTACGCGGAAATAAAGCAAACGTACTCTAACTATAAAAAGTATATAAAAAAAGAAAAATATTAGGTAACCATGACACCTGCAAAGGCGTCGAAACGTCGGGAACTAAATCAAAATAAACCGCGATAGAATCCGTTCAAAGTTAATTTTATTTCAATGTCTGAAATTCGTGTAAACCTCAGAAAACAATAATATTAAGTACGTTAAAGATATATAAATGAATATTTGTTTGTACCTTGTTGGATATTTAAATAGTTCTCAAAAGACGCTTTGTTTATTTGTTTCTGTTCTTTATATTTCAATAAATATCTTTTTGTACTGCATTAACCTAAGTGGCGTATCGTTAGACAAATAGTCTTCAGTATATACAAAAACTAAGGTATACAGAGAAATCATTTTTCAAAACATACTGAGAAATCATTTATGATGCCACTAAAAGTTTTTAAGTTTAGTTAAGAATGAAAAGTAGAAGGTTAAAGGGGGTAATTTTATCGTTGGGGGTCAAAAGAATTTGTTCTAGGTGGGGTCAATATTTCATTATCAGTGAAGTTAAACAATTAAATAATTAACTAAACTAAAATTTGGTAAACGGTATGACACAAATATAATATACCTTTAATGGCTATAATTAGTTTTAATTAAAAGGTTAAACTTAGCGACGTAGCTGCAAAAAGTTATCTTAAATAAACATACAGAATTAATCAAAACAAATAAATAAAATCAGTCTGTTTAGTTTATTTTCTGTAGCCCTCATTTTCAAAAATTGTGGTACAGAGAAAATAGAAGTGTAGATGAGTTAAGTTTTGATGGTCTGATTCCACATTTGGCATCTTGACTCGGCCATTGTGTAGGAGTGCAGTAATGCTAAGAGAGAGAATATAAAAAAAACGTGGGGTCTTTTGTTCAAAACTAATATTTTTGGACCCCAAATTTTTGGTGTAGTAAAACAAAACTTGTTGTCGTTTTTAGTATGGATGGAGTGAGGGAATAAAAGCAATGATACTTCTTTTTTATTTTACGTAAAATTGAAATGGTAAGCAATAAAATAAATTAGGTATCTACCACTAAAATAGTGTTCTGAGATTATCTCTTCATGCCGAGTTACTAAATAATAATTATTTAGTAAATTAAGATAATGAGTACCCGGATACATGGAGATTTTTTCGTTTTTACTTTGTACTTCACGACGTCCGCGGTCTACTGGCGTATAAACCGGTTTTCGAGATGTCGCCAGCTCTGAGGTCCTGGGTCCGATCCCCGGACGGGTCAATGTAGAATAAACACTTTTCTACATTGCCCCGTGTTTGGGTGTTTGTGGTACCTTCGTTGTCTCTGATTCCATAACACAAGTGCTTAAGCTACTTATTTGGATTCGAAGCAATGTATGTGATGTTGTCCACATTTATAATTGATTAAAAACCGCGGTTTTAATTACTCCTATGAATGAGGGCTAGTTTCAGTTAGTCGTAATTGAAATGAAATAATGCTGTAGATGTAATGTGGAACGAAAACATACTATTTTAACCTGCACTCTATTACACTGACTAAAAAAATATTTTAGCTAAATGTGGTATAATTTTTCTTTGCTTCTTAGCAAAAATACATATATACAGACAAATGCCAAAGATTGACTTTAGCCGTGACAATATTATATAGACCAAGGGTTTCCGTAAGCTCGAGCGACTTACACTTATTGCGCGCGCCTGTTTGTGTGTGTGTGTGTGTGTGTGTATGTATGTGTATGTGTGTGACAACTGCACGCTCAAACGGCTCCATTAATTTTATGAATTTTGGAATGGAGGTAGCCAGACACCTTAAATTAATGCATAGGCTTTTTATCCTGAAAAAAAACTATTCTTAAAAATAGGCTGGTGAACTAGTATGCAAAAGTCCTACAGCTTAAATAAAACAAGAGAAACAACCAGTGGTTTTTTTTTCTTATTCATTGTTATGAAAAAATAAATGCTCCACAACTCCACCAAGCTAAGTTTGCACCTCGCTGGAATGCGGCGCCCCGCCCGCTTCTATGTATAATAAAATGTTAAAAACAATAAATGCAAAGTAAAATCAAACAAGAATTTGTTTACTTTTTTAAAGTCATAGCGAATCGTTTTTTGCAGACCGTACCTAAGCGTCAGTGTGACGTAATCGTCGCGAGGTGCAAACTTAGCTTGGTCGAGTTGTAGTTATGTATCGTGTAATAAATGTAATTCAACAGTATAACTGGTACTGAGTTTATAATTTAATAGATGTTCCTTGCAATATGGAAGCTAAATAAATTTCCTGTAATAGAAAAATGTGTCAAAGCACTGCAAATACTTAGCTAATTTTTAGAATTTTGGACTTGTATCCATTAATTTATTCTATCGTTGTACTTATTGTACCCAATCCAAGTCCATTTTGGGGTTATGTGCGCTTAATAGTGACCCCCAATAGTAGCTTTTGTAGTGGGGTCATTAGGCATTTTTTGAAGAAATGACCCCATTTACGTCTGGGGTTTAACACGTGAATAACATCAGAATCATCCTAGGGTTAAGAGGTTTGAGTCGTGTTTTGTTTATGTCAAGTCTTGGCTGAGAGTTGTACCTACTATGAAGTTATACAGGGATGGGGTGAATAATCTTGATGGAGTCATAAGTTATATTATTAATTATTATTTTATGTTTTTGACAAAAATCTTTTACTATAATAATTTATAAATAAAATGACACGTTAACGTGAAAATTGATTTTAAAGTTTTGTCTTGAGACGTTTATTCACCCCATTTAAAATAGAAGTGCTGGCATATAAAACATTTTCGTTAATATGCATTGACGAAAACGGTACAATTAAGTAAGATCTGTAACAATGTGTTAGCATTTTTATGTTAGCCGTAACAACCGGCGTGTTAGTAGTCATATTTATTCCATGTGACTTTAAAATCAAGAGCATGCCTGTTTGTGTTGTGTTTTTAACCTCAAATAATATAAATTCCGAACTATGGAATTGGGAGTAAATTGTGATTTTGTAGTTTGATACTACAGTTATTATTAGATACTTACTGGTTCTAGTTTGATTTAATACTATTCCTATGTAAAACCAATATCTAAATTAAAGGCTTTAAATAATAACTACATTGCAATGCTCCTATTTACTGAATATAATATGTTGTAAAAAACAATTTTAAGTGAGGCCAATAGAATAATAACTAAAGGCCTATCGAGTTTTCTGCTTCCTACCACCAGCGCCATCTATTATCAGGAATATAAGTTAAAATACTTTAGTTCCCCAACCGCCGCAAGATGGCGCTTTCAGTCCACAAATTAGTGGATCAAAAATATACATAATTATGAGTTTTTGATCTATTTTAATAAAAACTAATATAATCTACTATAATATTGATGTGTTCAGACACTTACAGGTAACCATTTTCAAGTGTTAAAGGGCAGAGAAGTAAAAATTTATGGCTGACGCAAGATGGTGGATAATTCGATGTCCATTGATGATTTTTTTGGTTATTGTGTTTGTAGTTTTGTTTTAAAAACTGCGATGGACTGTGCAGTTATTTGCCATTTTGTGTAGAAGTCATCGCTTGGTGTATTTTAAATAAGCGTCTCATTTAGAAATTCAGTAATGTGTTACAATAATGTGTCGGTTTGCAGTTTGAGTGGACTAGCAATGCACATTGCTTTGTTGAAAAATTGTTGTTTTTTTACTTCTCTGTTCTATAAAATAGTGAATAGATTGATAATGATTACAAGGTGAATTGATTGTTGCAATGTACGAGTCGATTTTTGTTCTGTGGATCAATCAATTTTTTTTGCCTTTCCTTCATTTTGGTAAATTGTTTTTTTTTATATTTTTGAAGCTGAGTCATATTTCAGTTTTGGGACTCTTGATATAATATTTGAAACCATTCACGACTGCATTATTTTAAATTTAAAATGCATTATTTTTTTAAACGTTTGAATGTTTGTCAAAGAATGACATATTGAATGAATTTGAATTAGGTAGACATAAAAAATCTAGATTAGCGCTTAAGATTATACGTGCACAAATAAAAGACTAATTTCAAAAATTACCGGTTCTTTCCAATTCTTACTTGATTTGATTTGACCACAGAATAAAAATCAAGTTAAAAAAGATAAAGTAATGCTTCACGTACCCGCTTCTGTAAATTACTATTGATGTAAAACAAATTAAACTTAATGACTATGGCAGTAAAGTATGTATTCATAGAAATTAATGTTTAATTCTCACTACAAAAAAAAAAACAGGATTTTATTCGCACACTGCCATACTCATGTAGCGACCATTCCTGGAAATATACGACTGCAGTGTGTATTTTTAAGTATTTTACCTTGTGGCAACATTATAATAAGAAACTGGCAACCCTTGACTATATTATTGCAAGTTCGTGTGTCAGTTTGTTTTAAGTTTCCCGTGTTCGGTTCTCTGATTGGTCCAGAGCTTGGAGCGGGTCAATCGAAGCGCCAAACGTCATAAATGTTCCCCGTGACGTCACAAGATCAACATGGCCGGAACCAGCCAAACTGGCAATAAAAATCTAAATAATAATAACTTAGACCCAACCTCTTGCTGTTAGCCTTAGATATTTAACAACTATGAGGAAACTCCACAGGGCGGGCTTTTAGTGATGTTGCTAACATAGTTTTTCTATTGGTTTAGTTGGAGGCCCTGCCCCCCTATCCAAGAGACTTTTCTACTAGAAAATCATGACATTACAATATGTATGTATGGAAATGACATTTGTTTTCGATAAGTCACGTGACTTAGACTTGCCAATTTCATACATTTAAATGTCATTTATACGATTTCTATCATCGTTAACGCTTGTAGAAATGTCACTTCGCTAGGGGGGCTGTTTCGCAAAAATAGTCACACATCCTTCCCTTTTGTTTGTAAGTAAAAGACTCCCTCCGCAGTTTCCACTAGAGCTGCGCTGAGCGAGGCTAGATAAAGAAAATGATCTTATTGGTTCATAATAAACACATCCTTGTACATCTCGGATGGCCTTAGTCTGGTTTGTCGAAATTATAGTTTTGCCACAAGCTGTAATCTTAAGTTATAATATTATGTCACTTTGAAAAACATGTCATTATCATCATCAGCCTGTAGAAATACATGTAAGCATGGGTAATATAATATTACTGTTTACTTTTTTGTAAGGAATTTCAGTTGCTTCTAAGCCTTGTTAATTTTTTTATTTATGTAATGAATGTATCTATTTTAGCTAGATACGGTTTTAATTTATTCAAAACTATATATAATGATATTTAATATGTAAAATCAAACGCCTTACGTGCATAAGCAACTCAACTTCTGAATTCGCTGTCCTAATACTTTCCGCGGGCAACTACTAACATCAATTTCTCTTATTTATCCTGTTATACTGTCATTATTTGCGTTGTATATGTAACAGCGCCATCTGTTGACAGTATATGTAAAACTTTGTAAATTACATTGAATGTTTTTCAGTGTGACACAATTAAAATATAATTTGAATGGAAAAATAAACTGATAGTTATTAAGTATAATTATTGTTTTATTTGCACCCATTTAAACAATTAACAACCTGTGTTACCCTGTAAAATGGGTTGCGGGGGGCAGATTGGCAGTCGCTCCATGTAATATACGATATGATTAGAAACCGACCCAAACAAAGCTAGGGAGAAGATGAGGCAGGAGATAAAATAAAATTCTCATTTAAACATTATTTTTATTAACAAATCAACACACTGTTATAAAATTTAACACATTTTTAATGCTGGTTACACTGTCCTGTTAATGGGCAGTCGTTTGCGCTGCTCTAGCGTTTGATTGGACTGCCACTGTAAAAGCAAAATAATATCATTTTGGAATTCTCAATTCAGACACTTTGAAGCGGCGCGCGGCGGTAGCCTAATGGCTAGGGACGGACTCTCGATCAAGTGGTTGTGGGTTCGAATCCCACCTATTACTCTACCGACTTAAACCCACTCGTAACACAAGCTTCTTAGCTTAGCACGAGGGGTTAACGAGATTACTAGTAATATGCGACCCACATTGCTAGTAATCTTTTAAAACATAAAAAAAGACTGGTCGACAGAGTAAGTACCTATAAAAACTTAAATCAGCGCAATCTACAGCATGTAACAAAAACCCTGTCCGATCCCTGAGAGTATTATTCGGTATCGTACTGCGAACACATATACGTAGCCATTAAATGGATTGGAGATTATTTTTTCCCTAGTCAAATATTTAAATACAAATAAAATCAGATCCAAGGCAACAGCAACACTGACCGCTTCTCAAAGTTCACGTACTTACTACCTGCAGCTTTGTGTCAAAGAAGCCGCCTATGCGAGACGGTTCATGAACTGTACCACGAATACGCCTTTATTAGATCGGACAGGGGTTTTGTTACATGTTGTATACATACCTGTTGGAACTGGTACGTTCAGCGTGAGAACTTTGAATGTCGGAGAGGGGCTGAAGGTTGGCGAATGTAGAATACTTTTCCTCGGTTTTATATCAATGTGCATTATTTCTGACAACGACAGCTGCCGCGTATGACGTTTGTCTATTGTTCTGAACACAAACATTGGCGCTTCTGATAGAGGACCTAAAAATATAATATATATTTTTGTAGCTAAAAACTATTAAAAGGGGGGGTTATTCTGTAAGTCCGAACAAAACATAACGTGGCACGAGGGAAAAATTTAGTTCAAGAATCCTGGGTTTCCAAATCTTTTTTGTGACTGATCTGAGATTCACTGGGTAGTTTATACTATACTAGCGACCTGCCCCGGCTTCGCACGGGTGGCCATTTATTTCTTCATAGATGTGCACCCCCTCCCCTGCGGTTTCACCGTGCGAGTCGTGCGACACATATCGGCCGGCGGCCATAATTCATTTTAATAACAATTACAATTTTAAATTCGTAATATCTTTTGAATGGATTGTCCGATTGGAATAAAATAAAAAGTACTTTATAGCTATTGAAACAATCTTGCTCAATAAATAGTATTATTTGGATAAGGATTAGTATTTGACGATAATATGATCAATAAACATAGGCTAATAATTTTAATTACTTTTATTCTATGGAAAAGTGGTTATAATGGCTAAAATATAAATGTTTGGTTTATACTGTCGCGGACTTTTTTGTAGGCATTATTGAGTTCTACAACTTTTCTATAGAAGTCAACCATACATCTCTAACCATTTAGGCAGCGTTCGCGAGAATCGTTAACGTACGGCAGTTTTTTCGTCGACTTACTCCACAATTTTCACTACCACGAAAAATCCTATCTATTTTCCGGGATAAAATATAGCCTATACGGATTCGGAAGAATTCCTCTAAGTAATGGTAAAAGAAATTTTGAAATCGGTCCAGTAGTTTTTGAGCCTATTCAATACAAACATACAAAAATACAAAAATACAAAAATACAAAGGTTTCCTCTTTATAATATTAGTATAGATAGGACATAGAACAATTTTTTTTTTGACGACGACCGCATCATCATACTGAATTTAATCCTTGTGTCGCGGGGGTTTCACAAACATTCAAATCACATTCACAAATAACACCCAGACTTGGAACAAGCATTTGTGGATCACTCAAATGCTTGTCCCATGCGGGGATCGCACAGTTGCGCACAGTGGTAATTAGCGTGGTGACCTATACCACTCGGCCATCCGCGCAGTCAAAAAAATTTGATACTTAAGTCGAAACCCACTCAAAACCCTAGACTTAACCGCGTTGACTTAGAGAATAAGGCCCCTAAAAAGGTATCTGCAAAAGTGGGCAATAAGAAAAAAAGTGAATCACCGTCTAAATTCTAAATTTAAGTCTTCATCAACCGCAGGAGCAGTTAGCGCCTCAAAATCCATTTTAATATTAACAATAATTCGTCCGCAGCACAGAGAATATAATCACTAAGTTTTAATCCGCACATTAGCCTGAACCAAAGCAAACTGTACGACCTTCCAACGTATGGACGCCATCACAAACTCTTGGCCAAAGAATTGGCCAATACATTCGCCACTGTGTTGGCCAACGTGTAGACCAGGCCATAGGTGGCAGAGTCCCGTCTCTGAGTACCCGTTACCTCAAAGGTACCAGGTATTTAGGAGTACCTACGTTAAAAACTAGATGTGAATACCAGTACCTTTCCGATTGATTTTCTTCTTGTTCAAATTCTTGTTGTTAGCAATTTCTTGCGTCTGCCTCGTTTGTAGCATGTTATGTGCAAAACTGTTTCGATTCGACGCTGGTTTCAGAGGCAGTGTTTTGGGAAAAGCTCTGTAAAAATGAATAAAGCAAACTTAGTTTAATAATAAATACGGGTTTCGTGGCCAAAGGGTAAATTAAAGTCCGTTTCAAAATAAAAAAATCAACAATATTTTTATTTCAAGTAGGCCTTTCCAGGCACTTTCAAAACGTAAAATGACGCTAGTTGCTCGGTTCCAAAATGTCATTTCTATGGAGAAGAACCGGCAAGAAACTCCATAGGGTACTCTTTTAAAAATGGTTATTGATATACAGAGCTTCAATACAGACAACAACGTAAATAGCAAAAGTTTTGATGAAATAAGATAAAATTGAAAATTTTACCATTAATTTACCTTGTTGACACATTTACAAGGATTCTGGTGCAAAAGCATCACGAAAAATTTATATAAACAGAAAAAAAAAATTACATACAATAATTATGTAGTCCTAATCGACCCTAACAGGAATGTCAAGACATGTCAAAAGCCTTCTAAAAATAGAGGCTATGGGGAATCTAATTGCAGTAAACAAGGTTAAAACAAAAGTATGCTGGACCGCCAGGGAAGCCACATGTGCAGATGATACTAAACCCAAGCCCGCCTATCTCCTAAATAATCGCTAACCTTATAATACGCTTTCTTTATTAACATTGATTTTACGCACTTCACGAAAGAAGTCCCACAGACGCGGCGCTAGTGTCAGTCGTGCTACAGAATTTTGCTAACCTCTACTGTTGTACATTCCCCTAAAATATATTTTTATACCTGGCGATCTGAGCCTTAGGTGAACACATTATATGGAGGGGTAAATCATTCCCCGCAGTTTGTATGTTTTGCTTGAGCCCACGAAGTTTTCTGAGTTGGTACGACGTATTTTCGACAGGTGGCGCCACTGCCATTCCAATGATTATGTCTGATCAACGCGAACAACGTCGCGGGTTCAGCTAGTATTATAACATAAATAATAATACCTATGAATAGAATATGGTAGTCTCAATATAAATAAATAGCCGGCTATGCAAGTTTTGTAAACCAATAAATAAATCATATTTCAGTGTTTAATGACTTCCGCGTTCGCACGTGACTTGAACGAATCGACTAGCGACTGATCACGACTCCGTGATTTGGAGGGCCCGTAAAAATCTGTCTTAGTTGTTATTCTAGACAGTTACATTGATACCTACCTAACCTAAGGAAGAAAAAAAAACTTTTAATTGGGACACGGCACGGAGAAAGTATTAAAATAAACATGTAAAAACGATAGGCGGATTTAATACGTTGGCTTCTTCTTCTTCTTATCGTGTCGATGGCAATGATATTGTGTCAGCCCAGGATTTTGCTACGAGAACTGCATTAACAGTAGCCTTCATTAAATCGTCCAGCGTGCAGGTGTTAGCACGAAGGACAAGATAGCAGGTGTTCCATTGTTTGGGGAGTGATACCACATCTACATCTAATGTGTCAATGTATCCCCACTTAGAAAGATTATCTCTGCCTTGGCCAACCTGAGTCCGAAGTTGGTATAGAGACTTTCAGGTTGGCCAAGGTAGCCCAGGCAGGCCTTGGTCCCCGAAGGATCTCCTTCAAGAAATAAATAAATTAAAGTATGGCGTCGCAACGCAAGATAGTACGGCGTCAAGACGCTGGAAAGAATGCTGTCGCGACGACGGATAGTATGGCGTCGCGACACTGGAGAGAGTTGCGTCGTAACGCAAGATAGTACGGCGTTTCGACGCCGGAAAGAATGGCGTCACGACGACGTAGAGTATGGCGTCGCGAAGCCATATTTTCCTGTGTGCCCTACAGCTACGGCATCGTGGTGCCCGACGTCTATGGCGTCGCGACGCTTGACAATTACGGCGTGGTGACGCCCGACACGAAGAATGGCCTCGCGACACCGGAATTCTATGGCGTCGCGTCGCTGCAAGTAAATCTAATATTATAAAACTCTCGTGTCGCGATGTTTGTCACCAAACTCCTCCGAAACGGCTGGACCGATTTGTATGACTTTTTGCGTGCGTATCGGGTAGGTCTAAGAATCGGCAACCATCTATTTCTCATATCGCATCAGGGTTGGACTTCAACTGTTTTTTTTTAATGGCATAACAAGGTTTGCCGGATTCGCTAGTAATAATAGTGAAATTCCAAGTTCACCTGGATGAAGTGGACCTCCTATTTGAGAAGACGCCGTATTTGAGATGTGGTGCCGTTGGGTCCGGGTGGGTCCTCACTGTAGGGTACGACTGGCTCCAGGTCTTCTGTGACTCCACTTGCCTTTTAGGATTGAAGAGGAAACTGAAAGACAAAAATAGACCAGGATATTTTAAACGCTGATACAGGAAAAGGCCCGAACTCCGCCGTGGGTGTTAGTGTGTGTCCATACTGAACGCACACTTAGTGTGGTGACTAGGACCTGTGGTGGGCGGTGGGTGGCGTGTGGCCACAGTGACGCGTGTCCGGTTGTAGCGATTACATCAATTTCAGCTGTTGCAAACCATGGACTCCTCGTCCTTGACCTCGACTTGACAGTTCGATTTGAGATGACAGGTGTAGAAAACAAGAAATTGTGTGCACGCAATAAATATAAAACGAGGAATACATACTGTTTTTTTTATTTGTATTTAATAAATAATTGGAGATTGAATGCAATATTCTTTGAGTACACTCACTACATACCAATACACATTTTCATCATTCATTTTACAGGATAAAAGTTTGTAGGACGACGCGCTTAGGCCAAACGAGAAGACTGCATTACAATCACCAACACAGAACAATGTGAATAGTTGGTACAAAGGACGGTCTTATCACTAGTTGTGATCATTTCCAGACAACATATGCATGGATTCGAGTGAATACGCCCTTTACACGTCGGCCTCAAAACTATCACAAAAGTAAGCCGGCCCTATTGGCTGGCGGATACCCGCACTTGGTGCTGATTGGTTGGTGCTGGTGATGATTTGCAATGCATTATCACGCACCAACATGAGAAGTGGATGATGTTGCACGGCTGTTCAGGTTTAGTCCGTAAGAATCCCACACTATCCACTCATTCCCCCGAGCGGGTGTCCATGAGGATTCCCACGCCTTAACAAAAAAAAAATGGATTCGGGTAAGTAAGGGTTGTAACCAATGGTACTGTTCGTCAGCCTTTTGCCAGTCACTGCTGAACACCTCTCATATCATTATTATCATGTCTCGTCTTGGGCAGCCCACATCCATCTGCTGCCAGCTTCAAATCGTCGGTCCATCATGCAGAACTTCCTACGCTGCGTTTTCCTAAACGCGATCTCCTCTCCAGCATATGTGTCCTCCATAGATTATTTGCAGCCTACTTTCACTTATCGTGCTTCTTCTTCTTCTTTTCGAGACGATGGTATCATTGGCCAGATTCAAATCTTCCAAAGTGCAGGTGTCCGGACACTATGGGCACTCCAGTAAGTCGTGCTGATTCAACAAGCGATTCAATGACTGTATTTCTTTGGTGAATTTCTTTGTTTTTAATCATAAAACACAAGCAAAGGTCTACGTAGAGTTGATTCATCTCTTGATTTATAAATAAAAACAGATATAAAACTATTTATAAAGGTGCGTGGTAATTTCTCACAATCTATTTATATCATTTTATTTTGGATGTCAATGTGCTCAAGAATTTATGAATCTTTAACTTAAAAAAAGTTGGGAGTATGCCAAGTTGATATAACGAACATTTATACATGTACTAATTTTTTTGTTAGACATTGATAATTATCTTTGGTTGATTATAGAGCGTAGAGATCAATACTCGTTTCGCTGTATGAGAAGCCTGCAGTGGGACAGTTACAGGCTGGCGTTAACAGCTTCGGTAATGGCACCCACCATAGAGCAGCTCACAAGCGTGGTGATCAATGCCCGTTCTCTGTATGACAGTTACAGGCTGGCGTTATGAACAGCTTCGGTAATGGCACCCACCGTGGAGCAGTTCACAAGCGTGGTGATCAATGCTCGTTCTCTGTATGAGTGGCCTGCAGTGGGACAGTTATAGGCTGGCGTTATGAACAGCTTCGGTAATGGCACCCACTGTAGGGCAGTTCACAAGCGCGGTGATCAATGCTCGGTATCTGTATGAGAGGCCTGCAGTGGGATAGTTACAGGCTGGTGTTATGAACAGCTTCGGTAATGGCACCCTCTGTGGGGCAGCTCACAAGCGTGGTGATCAATGCTTGGTCTCCGAATGAAGGGCCTGCAGTGGGTCAGTTAGTTATACTTACTTTGTTCTTCTGCCACATTTGTTTTTCACTAGGAGCGGCGAAGAACATTTATTTTCAGCGTTCCAAGACTGGGAGTAAGGAGCCGGGTACGTTATTTGTCTAGAAAAAAAAAGAAAAATAAAAAAAATCATTAAATAGTTTTGAATAGGGATGAGGAGTATGTTTTCATAATGTATATTTATATTTTTATTTTAGATAATAATAAAATATTAGATACGTATTTTTTTTTTCGTAATACGTATACCGATCTTAATACAGCGATTTTAAGTTAAGGAGTGGGGGTCGCCACTCAACTTATGAGGGGTTATAGGCCATCTCTAGCTGACAACCCAAGCCATTTTCACTGGATAAAAATAACGGTAAAAAAAAATCGGCTAACGTCGGTGACCGACTGCGTTGTAGTAGATCTAGTTGGTCATCAACGTTAAAACACGAAATTAGTTCTTCTACAGTTTTTTTGTCAATAACAAAATCAAAATATTTTTATTTCAGGTACTTTACAAACGATGACTCCAGTTGCAACAATAAGTCCACTGACGTCACAATCCCCCAACTTCTGAACTTTAACGCCCCTTATTTTTGTTTAATTGTATATTTGTATGTATTGTACTTAGTTGATTTAAATGAGAAAAAAAACCGTCCTTATCAAAAATTATTTTTTTATTAAAAAAATATTTTTTTGCTTTTTTAAATTGGAATCTGAAATGGCGATTTCAGACCCGCAATGAGCAAGCGTGGTGACCAATGTTCATACCTTCTCTATATGGGAAGAGGCCAGTGCCCAGCTGTGGGACGTTGATAGTCTGGTATTATTAAGTATTATTTATTTTTTTCATGCATATCCTACATCTCTATTAATTTCTTGCAGGGTACCTTACTAACATTCATCCGTGTCATACTAATAGTCTAAAACTAATTTTGTCACGAAGTTTCGCTATTACAGCAAGCTGAATTGAATTGGATAAAAATCGAGATATTTGTGATAAGCGTGATCTTATGAAATGAAATCCGCACACGGGCGGAGCCGCAGGCAACTGCTAGTAGTTTATAGCAATATTTTCATTCCGGTACTATTTCTAGGTAACTAGTCTTAAAAAAAACTCAATATTATATCAACCATAACTTACATAGTCCTCAATTTTTTGTTAATTTTAGCTTTTTCCATGTTTTAGGTATTTTAATCAATTCATTTCAGTGTTTATTTTGTACAAAAATTTCAATATTTGATTTTGACAAAACTGTCCTGAACACCGAAGCCATAGGCCACAGTAAATAAAATTGAAACGTCATTTTGAATTTACCGCGCGAAGGTATTTTTCACCACATAAAATAGTAAATCAATATAAATCAGTAGTTAACGAATCATACCAGATTTTTTAAAGTAAACGTTGTAATATTATTTTAATTGAAAAGATAACTATTTTTATTATCAGTTCAATTAAAATATGTGTTGTTGCAAGCGTTGCTCCTCATTAGTTTTTTGCGTAGTGAGGAACGTTGAATGTATAAAGACAGCTAGACTATTTCTTGGAAATGCCAGCCGGTATGGCAAGGATGCGAAAATTCCCGTTCTTTTTGGAGGGGTAAAAAATATAGGTTTTATTTCGCGATATAATCTGATCTTATCTCATTGTAATAGTTTTATAAGTATAATTTATTTAATGAACATTCATACTTTGCGCGTCTAAAATTTACAGTAAACCATTGAAAGCAATATCATTCATATAAGCCACGAATAAAACAAATTGAATTAATATAATAGCTATGATTTTACAAGAATGTAATAATATAATCCAAAGTTGAATAAACTAAATCAAAACTTTTCTGATTATACATACTATGAACGGTTAAAAAAGAATTAATGAAAAGTTGTGTAAATAGATAAATTTACTCAGTATTAAGTGTAGCTATTTTCCAAAAAAAGGAGAATGTATGTAATTGATCACTTCACAAAACTTCGTAGTACGTGACAAAAAGCCATAGTGGACATTTTATTTGTAACTTGGTATCACTCCAACTGTCAAATAAGCCAGCGCGGGTAGAGGGGGCGGAGTGTTTTTGCACGAGTTTCCTCGAAGTTAATTTTTTTGTCGTCAGGTTTTTGTCTCTCATTCAGTGATCGGTGTACAATTTAACAGAAAATAATAATGTTAATCATCCAATAATACTTGTTGTGACGACAATATCATCGCCATAGTGATTTATTGCGAGATATTTGAAAAGGAAAACTTGAGTAAGTACGCGTACTAAAATTAAAATTATTCATGGAAGTGTGCGTTGATTGCGTTGTATACAGTGCTGTGTGTGTGCGTCAAAATTTCTTGGAAATAGCTCAGGGCGTTCAATACAGGTAAACTGTCGGGTTAACTCACCCCTGGAGTGCATAGCTGTGAAAAAGTTGTTACTGCTACTGGCATTTGGGAAGGTTGCCGTTGCCTCTTTTTGCGATACGTATCTAAAAGTGCAAGTTTACATTATAGTTCGTGTTAGTTTGTTGAAAAAGTTCTTGAGGCACGTTCGGTGCGAAATAATGTGCTTTTAAGGTGATTTCGTGTGAGTACCGTATTTCTTTGTGTTGGGTTTCTTGTTAAATAAAGGCAGGTTAATAATTTGGTGATAATCTAGTTCTCTAACTATGATTTTATTATCATCTTAATCTTCAACCATGGAATTCAAATTTGGCACTTAATTTTCTCATTTTTTAACATGTACTTATTCAATGTTTAGTGAATTAGTATCTTATTATATCTTATCTTTGTTGTGTTAACTGATTAGTTATTCCATGTGGCTGTACACTTATTATGCGGTGCACATGCAAAGGGATGTCACACAACATAAATAATTTGTTAAATGACTTACCTGGTCAGTCTTATTGTGAATTTTTACTAGAATAAACTGCCTAAAGCTGAATACCAGCCAGTAGGTCTTTATATGTCTATGAAAGATCACCATGCTTGCTCTCTTACTCTAGTTGCCTTCATATGTTGGTTATTTTAGATGTAAAAAAAATATGTTCATCGGGTATTCTTCTTAGATATTTTTTTTTATGTAACGGTTTATCCTCTCAAGCGCCCGCCCACCGTACAACGGTCGTTACATGGAAGTCGGGATAAGCGCCCGGCCACCGTTGTACGGTTACCGATACCTGTCTTCAATTATGACTAAATAAATTGTCTTGAGCTATATCCATCCTCTTCCAGCTCATACGAAATTGAACCTAATAAAACGAGATGCATATAGAATACAAATCCATGCACACTTTTGTAACTTTTTAATACAGAAACGTGCCAGCAAAGTTTCATATTTCAAACTGGTCACAACTGTGGTCACAACTTTCGAGTTTTTCGCGGTGGACCTTATACGCTCGCGATATTTTAATAAGTGTTTGTAATAAAATAACTAATAAATAAAATTATAGAAGCTGTATTTTGCTTTTATCATTTTATTTCGATTTCCACGGGACTTATTTCCAAACCTGTTAAAATTTACACATTTCTCTGATTAGAACGCCTATAACATTTCCATATAAGAATAAAAATAGAAACGAATACTTTATAAATACAGTAAATTTAATATTGATTTCAAATATATATACTTTTTACTAGGTATTTAAATATATATACGGCGAAAATAGCGTTTGAACGTTCTCCGTCGTTCTGGACTCGCGCGCAAAATTGGAGCCGGGCGCTTGACGGTATATTGACATTTGACACCTGGGCGCTCGAGAGGTTAACTTATATTCCTAGATAAGAAAAATGTCTATTATATATAATTCCAGTGTCACACTGTTGGTCTGGGATAAACTCCGAAACTACTGATTTTAATCAAATTTGCACACTGTGTGCAGTTTGATCCAACTTGAAAGATAGGATAGCTTACATCACAAATATATTAAAAAAATTGAGATGGCGGGCGGAGCTGCGGGAAACAGTATATTTCTATTAACATATGAAATTGATTCTTCAACATAAAATGTGTCCTTCTTCAATCAGTAAAGAATAACTAGTGACCGACCGAAACATGTTATTTTGCCGAAACCGAAACCGAAACCGAAGGTTCGGTTTCATTGTAGTTTCGGCCGAAACCGAAACCGAAACCGAACCTTTTATAAAAAAAAAAAGTCCTTAAATTGTCGAAAAAATGTTAGTAGGTACTTGAGCCCGTTTTATTCTAAAAATTAATATCTCGCCAACCTATAATTACAAGTTTCTACTTTCAAAGATTTATCACAATGAAATTTCAGCACAGTTACAGAGGTTCTGTTTGAAAATTTAACTACCCTATAAAGTGAAAAAAATACATTATTTGTAACACAAAGTTAGCGATTTTTTAATGGTGGTATAAAATAAAACAAATTTATTATTAAAATATGATGCTCATATATTATGTTTATTTATTTTCAGTTACTTACATTTTGACTGCACGGATAGCCGAGTGGTAAAGGTCACCACGCTAATTACCACTGTGCGCGACGTGCTGCGGGTTCGATTCCCGCATGGGACAAGCATTTGTGTGATCCACAGATACTTGTTCCAAGTCTGGGTGTTCTTTGTGCATGTGATTTGAATGTTTCTGAATCCCCGCGACACAAGGATTAAATTCCTTAGTGCGGGCGTCGTTTTTATTAAAAAAATATATATATATTCTACTCTACTCACAAATATCACAATCAGTTAGCCTCGAATGGCTAATTCAAATATTAATTAGATAATCAAAATAATCAAATTGTTAATCATATAACCAAATTGTTAGCCGAGCGCGACCCGAAGGGCCGATGTTGTAAGTTTCGGCGCGGCCGAAAGGTTCGGCCGTTTTTGGCCGAAACCGAAACTCGGGGCGAAACTTGATTTTTTGGCCGAAACTGGCCGAAACCGAAACCGAAACCGAAATTTCGGTCGGACACTAAGAATAACCAACTTTTAAACACTGTTTATTGTAAATGGACTCCTGTACTTGTTAATCATTGTATATTGATTATTTTATATATCTTCTTTGAATAATGTGGTGTGTATCACCCATGTCGCTGTGAACTCGAACAAGTAATAAACAAATTCAAATTCTTTGATTCAATATCTTTATTGTAGATTATAGGTAGGTATATGATACAGGTTGTAACAAAATAACAACAGCAGTAACAATTGCTAGTAATCTTTAATAAAAAAAAGACAGTGGGAAAAAATACTTAAAACTGGTGTTATTCAAAGTGTGTCCTCAAATAGTTTTTTAAAAATCTTACTAGCAATGTGGGTATATAAGCAGAGGGAGACCGAAAAAGAGATGGATGGATTGTGTGAAAGATGATATGAGAAAGAAAGGAGTAGATGCCACGATGACGAGTAATAGAGAGGAATGGAAGGAAAATACGCATTGCGCCGACCACATATGAATGGGATAAGGGCAGGAAGAAGACTAGCAATGTGGGTCGCACACTAGTATTTTTTTAACCCCTCGTGCTTAGCTGAATGCTTGTGTTACAAGTGGGTTCACATCGGTAGTGCAATGGGTGGGATAAGAACCCGCAACCATATTATGATCTTAAGTCCGATGCCCTAGCCATTATTCTACCGCCACTTCAAAAATAATATCTTATACCTGAGATATTATGTGGGTTTAGGATTTGTAAAATACTAGCTGTTGTACTCAATTCTGTCTGCGGTCTATATTATTTTCTAGTAAGAAATATAGCCTGGGATAATATAGCATACTAATGGTAAAAGAATCTTTCAATCAATCAATAAATCAGTGATCTTTGACAGTCGTTAAGTCATTACAATTCTGACAACCAGTCTTACTATATTACCTAGCAATAGGTTGTGGAGGTCAGATAGGCAGTCGCTCCATGTTAAATACGGTATTCAGCTAAATCCGGTAAGATTGGAAGCCGACCCCAACATAGATTGGGAAAAGGCTAGGCAGAAGACTAATGGTAAAAGAATTTATGAAATCAGTCCAGTCGTTTTTAATTTATTCATTACGAATACCTATACAAAAATATATTTTTTTCCTCTATATATTCTTTTTTAATTGATATTTTTGGAACGAAGTTCCTTATCGCGCGTTGCGAAAGGGGGCTAGACGGAAAAATTATGACGAAAAGTTGTAACAACACTTTTTGCTCTCTCTCTCTCTCATAGAAAATAAGCCAATTATTTTCGTTTAGTCTTTCTATTTCGCATTGAACAGTGTGGTGTCGCGACGATTATTTTTGTAAGTGTATACAGGTTTTTTGTACATAATTATTACAATTCCTTCACAAATTAATCGAAAAGAACTTCGTTCCATCCGGGTGTCCCTTGACACCTCTCAAGTATTTTATTTATAGGTGTAGTGCGTAAAAATAATTAGAAAATGGCAACTGTAATACCATTTTCAGCAATGTTTTAGGTCTGGTTACCAAATCATGACTGGATTTTCGTGCATGTAGCGGCACAGCTAACGCATTAGTTTTATATGGGTCGCAGTAAGTCATGAGCGCGACACAGCAGTCGTCTCCCCGCATCCAGTCTGTTAGGTCACATGTATAGTATTGTATCTGGTACCAGTAATTATATAAACCTAAATTTTATTTAACAATATATTGTATCCCGACGTGAACATATAAAATAACCTAAATTGGTGATCCCGCACGCATTTTTCGGACTTTCGGTCATGGCATCGCATAGTGAGAACGAGGAACGTGCATGAGGACAGTGTGGCATGAAGATCGCGCATATGCAGCGTGGCTACATAGGACGCACATGGAGGTAACCTGATCTCGCATTATGGGAGACGACTCGCCCTTTTTGCTGAGACCAAGAGGGCTGAACCTTATTGCAACACAAACTCAAAGGGCTGAAAAGTCTGCACAGTCTTGTGAGGGACGTGAAGATGCTGCAAAGACCAGGCTCCAACTCTGGAAGGAGAGATACCCAACCCCACCCCCCATCACACTATCCGAAAACCTTCCTCCCGGTAACAGTTTACCATGACCGACGTGGAAATCTTTAAACAGACTCCGGACCCACCCAAGTGGGCCGCTGTAAAGAAAGCATGTACCGATGTGGTTACAGTACACACGAGCCTTGTGAGTGCGGCTTCTCTCCCCAAACCATGGCTCACTTGCTGAGCTGCCCAGCGTGTCCTGCCGCCTGTTCACGCGAGGACCTGTATAACGCAACTGATAATGCTGTCCGCTGGCTGAGTACTGGTCCGTAAAAGTTTGACTTTGCAATTGATCGACACGCTAAGAAGAATAAGCAACACAAACGTAGATGGAAAACACGTGGAACATAGGAACAGCTAAAGGACTGACGAGAGCGACTACCAAGGAATCTGGCAGCACAGGTTTCCTGGATTGTACATGATAGCGGCACTTTACGATACGGTGCGCGTGTCGACGTGGTACTGCACTTGGGGCGAGGCAATATTCCCCACCAAGATGGCAAGTACGTACCATATTCCGAGGATAGTGAATCGCATGGACACCGGCGGTGACATTTGCGCGGTTCCAAAATGTCATTCCTATGGAGAAGAACCGGCAAGAAACTCCATATCGTCGCTGTGGAATGAAAACCTCGTATGTCAAAAAAATTGTGTGGTTTTATCAAACCACGGTAAAAGTAAAACTTTTTTTCACATTATAGATATTTAACTAAAAACTTTCGGAATAATATTCCATTAAGGGTATAAAAGTAATATGAGTAAATAGTCTATACACTACACGGTCAGCTGATGGAACTATAGACGCCGCCATATTGGCTCGGCTGCTCTGACGAGCGCCTCTCACTTTATCCCTACTCCGCAGCCGACCGTCACGCGACATGCGACACACAGACCAAAAAATTTGAAACGATGTTATAAAAGTTTCACTTTAAAAGCTTTTATTTTCTTTTTGTAAAAAATCGTATGGGATACACGTGGTTTTTATACAATTTTTACAGAAAAAAACTTATTTAAATTACGTACAATTGTAAATAAAAAAATCGTACGAAAACCTTGGCTTGCGTACGATTTTTACAAAAATAAAAATAAAAGTTTACATTGACATACCGTCAAACCGTATGGCTAAGTATAAGCCATACGGTTTGACCGATAATAAAGGTTAAGCCGCGCTCGCCGCGGTTGGTCCGTGGATGGGTGACCATTTGTAAACATACCGAGACCCCTCCGTGCCTCGGAAAGCACGTTAAGCCGTTAGTCCCGACTGTCATACAGTGATCTTTGATAGTCGTTAAGTCATTACAATTCTGACAACCAGTCTTACTATGGGATACTGTAATACCCAGTAAAATAGGTTGTGGAGGTCAGATAGGCAGTCGCTCCATGTAAAATATAGTATTCAGCTAAATCCGGTAAGACTGGAAGCCGACCCCAACATAGCTTGGGAAAAGGCTAGGCAGAAGACATTGACATACGAGGTTTTCATTCTACAGCGACGATATGATAAGTAGAAGATGATTTGAATGTTCTTTATGTTTCTAGATCCACCATGTCGCTCTGGGCACGAGCTCAGCAGTTACCACCGGAGAGTCTACAGAAGGTAATAATTCATACTTTTATACTATACTAGCATATACCCTTTGGCTTTGCCCGCGTTGATGCTGGTTATTGTGGAAAAAAATAGAGATGTTGGCCAGGTTTGAAAAAAAAATTAATAATAAATAATAATAAGTTTATTCACAGAAATTAAACATGACAGAAAAAGAGTAACGGCACCTGTACTAATGAAAATATAATTTCTGTCACAGGTGCCTTACCTATGAAATTACAACAATATTTATGAGGAAAAGAAAAAAACTTGTTACAAAATAAACTAAACTAAATAAGCTATAGCTTTGTAAAATGAAGTAAGTGTGTGTGTAAGACTGTGTGTGCCAGAGTGTGTGTGCCAGAGTGTGTGTGTAAGAGTGTGTAAGTGTGTGTGTGTGTGTGTGTGTGTGTGTGTGTGTGTGTGTGTGTGTGTGTGTGTGTGTGTGTGTGTGTAAGAGTGTGTAAGAGTGTGTGTAAGTGTGTGTGTAAGAGTTAGTGTGTGTAAGTGTGTGTGTGTGTAAGAGAGTGTGTGTGTAAGTGTGTGTGTGTGTGTGTAAGTGTGTGTGTGTGTGTGTGTAAGAGTTTGTGTAAGAGTGTGTGTAAGTGTGTGTGTGTGTAAGAGTTAGTGTGTGTAAGTGTGTGTGTGTGTGTAAGAGAGTGTGTGTGTAAGTGTGTGTGTGTGTGTAAGAGAGTGTGTGTGTAAGTGTGTGTGTGTGTGTGTGTGTGTGTGTAAGAGTGTGTGTGTGTGTAAGTGAGTGTGTGTGTAAGAGTGTGTGTGTAAGTGTGTGTGTCTAAGAGTGTGTGTATGAGTGTGTATAAGAGTTAGTGAAATAGAATGTACAGTATCATTGATTATGTATGACAGTAAAAGTCCGTAAGTTTTTTTTATGCAAATAAAAAAATTCTTGTGCAGGTACGAACTATCTATGGGGATCATTTCCCCATCGAAGTGCGTCATTGCATCGCACCGTGGATTGAGAGCAGAATTTGGTGAGTTTTATGAAATACTAACTATACCCCGCTGTGATACCCGCGAAATATCAGACTACTTAATTTTTCGGGATAAAAAACTAAAAAAATTAAAGGTACGTTTTTTGAAATCCAGCAGGGCTAGCATGTACGCCACGATAAAATTTTGTCGTGGCATTTTATCGAATCTACTTAAATAAATAAATATCTTGGGACAATCTCACACACGGTCATCTGATCCCAAACTAGGCAAAGTCTGTACTATGGTAACCAGACAACTGATAAACATACTTATATATTTCTAAATACATATACATATTATAGATAAACAAGTGATAAGGATACCGATGCAGACACAGAACAAATGATCGAGCTCATCACACAAAGATTTGTCCTGGGTGGGAATCGAACCCACGACCTCCGGCTTAGCAGTCAGGCTCACTAACCAATAGACCAACAACAACTTGTCAAAATATCTTCGTTTTAACGTTTTGTCTTCGGTTCTAACATCGCTGCCTATGGCAAAGGCTGGTTCTAACGCGCGCAAGCTAGCCATGTTAGGGCCGAAGAAAAAACTATATTATATTATAGACGACCTCCGTGGTCCAGCGGCGTACACACCAGTTTTCAAGGTGTCGTCAGCTCTGAGGTCCCGGGTTCGATCCCCGGACGGGTCAATGTAGAAAAGCACTTTTCTACATTGCCTCGGGTCTGGGTGTTTGTGGTACCCTCGTTGTCTCTGATTCCATAACACATGTGCTTTAGCTACTTACTTTGGATTCGGAGCAATGTATGTGATATTGTCCATATTATTTATTTATTATTTATATTTTTTCGTGTAAGACTCGATAAAATAACACGAAAATTTTATCGTGGCGCATGCTAGCCCGGTTCCTTAAGTTTTATCTTTAACCTGCCAATCTCGTACGCTGCCTCTTCTGTCATACGTCCCCCGTCCCCCGTCGCCCGTAGACCATGGGAGTCACGTGCCAAGCTATAGCACCGACCTCAAAAAAAAACAAATCTGTTCCCAAAAACCAACTTATATAAATAATACACTGCTAGGCACAGGCCTCTTCCCATAGAGAAGGGATGAGCATTGATCACCACGCTTGCTCATTGCGGGTTGTCGATTTCAGATTCCAATTTTTGGAATCCAGGTTTTCTCATGAAGATTTTCCTTCACCGTTTGTCAATGGAAAGTACATATAACTTTCAAAATCAAAATCATTTATTCAAACTAAGCTACTAAGTAGCACTTTTTGAACGTCATACATTTAATATTGACAGCACCCTGCCCCCTAGACATGGCACACCCCCACAAGCGCCAACGCCGACAGAAATCGCTCAAATGACATTAAATGTATGGAAATGACATTTCCCTTCAATAAGTCACGCGACTTACCGAAGGGAAATGCCATGCGACCCACTTGCCACCTCCATACATTCGAGCGACTCCATCAGCGACAACGATTGCAGGAATGTACCCGGTCCAAGGGGGCTGATTCGCCCACCCTTCTTTGTCAAAGTCACATTGTTACTTGCCTGGGTTTGAACCTGCAACCAAGTGCATACAAATCCGGTCATTGAACTGCTAGGCCACGACGACAAAAAACCAACTTAATATTTTGGAATCCCAGGACTGCTGAACCAGATGACCAGCAGCGGTTCTTCGTAGACGAGCTGGTTCAGGAGATCCAAGCTCACGCCGACCTGATGCTGTCTCCAGACATGTTTGTAACTAAAATGAAGCTTCTTGACGCTGCGAAGAACTTCCACATGCAGTACAGGTGAGGGTTGTATTTTTTTAAACGACGCCCGCACTAAGGAATTTAATCCTCGTGTCGCGGGAGTTTCACAAACATTAATATCACATGCACAAAGAACACCCAGACTTGGAACAAGTATCTGTGGATCACACAAATACTTGTCCCATGCGGGGATCGAGCCCGCAGCACGTCGCGCACAGTGGTAATTAGCGTGGTGACCTATACCACTCGGCTATCCGTGCAGTCAATGTGAAATCATTTATAAAAAATCGAATGTTTTTAGAAATCGAGTAAGGGCCCAGTTTTTTGATCCCAAGTTAACTCAACCATGGTCATCATGGTTAAATGAGCTAACTAATGGTTTCGGTACAACGCGTTTATTCATAAATTTTTATTCTAAAATAGTTAATTAATTAACTCTCCAACTTCTTTGACCATTTCATAGACTAACGATTGATGGAAAAACGCGTTTTGAAACCATTAGTTAGCATATTTAACCATTGGCTGAGTTAACTCTGGATCAAAAAACTGGGCCTAAGAAATTCACTTATTTCATCACTACTTTAGCTTTCAAAAGTTAAATGTAATATTATTGGAAAGATTATATTATAAAATACTTATTAATGAATTCCCATTAAGAATGAAGAAGTAATATTTGAAGTGGCGGTAGCCTAATGGCTAGGGCGTCGGACTTGCGATCATGTGGTTGCGGGTTCGAATCCCACCCATTACACTACCGACGTGAACCCACTCGTTACACAAGCATCTTAGCTTAGCACGAGGGGTTAACAAGTTTACTAGTAATGTGTGACCCACATTGCAAGTAATCTTTAAAAAAAAAAACTCACCGAGTGAGTTTGACTGGTATTTTTAAAGAAACAATACGCGCACGGATAACCGAGTGGTATAGGTCACCACGCTAATTACCACTGTGCGCGACGTGCTGCGGGTTCGATCCCCGCATGGGACTTGTTCAAAGTCTGGGTGTTCTTTGTGCATGTGATTTGAATGTTTGTGAAACCCCCGCGACACGAGGATTAAATTCCTTAGTGCGGGCGTCGTTTTGTATATAAAAAAAAAAATGAATTGTTAATCGATTGAAAAAAAAAACTATTTATACTCAAGTTTCTGTATCAATATGTAGAATGTAGATGTTATACTTGTTAATATGTAGATGATATTATACTTGTTAACAGCCACGCCCCTCACGAGCTGTACGCCTACATGCGTCGCTCTTTGGCGATGGAGATGGATGTCATTCAGAACGCTATGGGGACGCCGTATGTGGCGCAGCCGCAAACCGAGAGGAAATATAGTGAGGTAAGTTGAAGACTTATGGGAACATCCAGATACTAGCTTTGCCCGCGACTTCGTCTGCGTGGACTTCAGAATTGGGTCCAAAAAGAAATGAAAAATGGATTAAAATTCTCACCCGTGTTTCTAGCTTGCGCTGTAATTCTGCCTTCTGCTTAGCCTTTTCCCAAGCTATGTTGGGGTCGGCTTCCAGTCTTACTGGATTTAGCTGAATTCCTTTTTTTTACATGGTGCGACTGCCTATCTGACCTGTAATAGAGAAAAATACAAAATTTATAAGCTATCTGCCCGCGGTTTAGCTTGTAAACAATTTTCAATTTTCCCTCGGGAACTACTTAAGGAATCGAGTTAAAAGGTAGCCTATGATCTTTTCCATGTCAAAGACTACATGCATGCCAAATTTCATACAAATCCGTTCCGCCGTTTTTGCGTGGTTGATTAACAAACATCCAAGCATCTAAACATCCAAACATCCAGGGTTGTGGGATACAGGATATAAGGGGAACAGCTTACTAATAAAGCTGAAGTGGCAGTGGGCTGGTCATGTCTGTCGAAGGACTGATGGCCGTTGGAGCAGACGAGTGTGTGGAGAGGTGTCTATGTGGAGATCCCGTATCGCAAACGTAGACGCCTCCAGCCAGATGGACCGATGTCCTGAAAAAGGTAGCTGGGACTGGATGCGGAAGGCGGAGAACCAGGTGTTGTGGGCGCAACTTGGGAGAGGCCTATGTCCAGCAGTGGTCTGCAATAGGCTGGGTTAATTCTGATAAGGGCCCTCTTCAAAATATGGTGGCACACAGTCTAGTATTACATAAACAATCAATCCACAGCTGATCACCGGCCTGCAGACTGTCCGGCAGAAGGTCAACATGGTGGGAGAGGAGATCCGAAGCCTGCAAGCTAACATCGAGTCCTTCTCGCTCCAGTACCACGAGTGCTTGAAGAATAAAGGTAAATAGTAATCTTTACATACAACATGTAACAAAAACCCTGTCCGATCCCTGAGAGTATTATTCGGTATCGTACTGCGAACACTTATACGTAGCCATTAAATAGATTGGAGATTATTATTTTTTCCCAGTGAAAATAATTAAATCAAAATAAAAGGTGATACAAGGCAACAGCAACACTGACCGCTCCTGAATCAGTTCACGTACTCTAGTGAGTACGTGAAGTTCTCCAAGTTCACGTACTCTAGTGAGTACGTGAACTTGGAGGAGCGGTCAGTGTCATCACATTAGCGGTATTCGTTAATTTTGAGTGCCTATCGTTACGCAGAGGTCGATAAGGTTTTTTTTTTTGCGATTTAATACTTTGAAATAGTTGGAAAATCCAAAAGTTCACGCCTCATAATCTCATTCATTACAATAAAGTTGAGATTATTTGTAAATAATAATTAAACTACATCGAATTATACCGTGAAAAGTAATACTTCTATTCTATTCCTGAAAATACTAAAGCCTATAAAATAAAAACTAACTCGATAAGTGAAGTATTTCGCTCGTTATCGTGACCACAAGATACGGGATCCGTACATACAGACACACGGACGTCCAAGACAGAACTTTTTTAAACAATTTTTTTTATTAGTTTAAACAATAAAAACAGATTTAAAAATATCATGAGTGTTAAAAATAGTGTGTCTTCTCAACATTTGTCTATTTATATTCACTTATAAAAGCAATAAAGAATGAAAAAAGTGTCATTTAAGTTGGAGAATCACTCGGTGTGCGTAAACTGACAGTAATACCCACCTCAACGCTTCGCCTTATTATTAGAATACTCTTCACCCTTGCCCACTGCTGGACTAACCCCTTAAAGTTATGCTCCTTATCATCACCAGGCCACATGAACTACCTCCAACAATCGATGACCAACGAACGTCGGGACCTGGTTGCCTGTCTCCGAGTCCAGATTGAGGAGACCGAGAGGAAACTGAACGCTCTGGTGAGTTGACTTCTGTCTAGACTTTTCCCAAGCTATGTTGGGGTCGGCTTCCAGTCTTACCGGATTTTACAGAGCGACTGCCTATCTGAACTCCAGAACCCATTGTACTGCATAACACGGTCTTCCATAGTATTATGAAAATCTTAGGTCAACGCCGGAAATAACATCCACAGAATTCAAATCAATATTATATTTCGTCTCGTACAAAGATTACAATTGTTATCACAAGTGCCGCACGCGTCGCTCCCCGATGGCCGCCGGTGACAGAATGGCGCCTGCTGTCAAAACAGGACTATCTTATCCAAAATATTTGTTGAGTGACTGGACATTGTAGGTTATTTCAGATGTTATTTAATAAAATAAAAGCCTGATTGCTAACAGACGGCCATTCTGCCGCGGGGATGTCCCCATCCCCAAATTCAGCTCGGCCATTCATCACGTGGGTATGTCCTCATACCATTCCTATGCTAAACTAGTACAGTAAAGACAGGTTAACAGTAATTTTGCATGTGGGGTGATAAATAAAGGGATATAAAATTACAAACACTTAAATAATTACTAATCATCACCCCAGTTATTCACACATCACTGGGTACATTAACATGGGTTATTTGATCAAAACCAAGCTTTTTATATGAATTCTGTAAAGCTGCTTTAAACAATGAAACACTTCACAAGTAAGATCTCCTATCTTATTAATTTGACATCACATAAAATAAATATTGTAAATAAATGTGTGAGTGAGTATCTTTAGAAATACCTTGATTACAATCTATTAACTACGTTTACTTTCGAAAATCAGTCTTATTTTGTATAATATTCAAATTCATTTAATAATGTATAACAAAAACAAAATGATTTCTATGTATGTATACTACAGCAATTTCATTGGTTTATGCTGCTTAAAAATTCATTAATTAACTTAATAACAATTAAATATAATAATAATAATTATATTCTATACTAATGCGGTTGTTACCGCACCCAAAATTTATGTAAACTTGTTTTTGTTCCAATAACTATTATTATATTATATTATTATCATTGGTATATTACTCGGTCACCTTTTTATATACGTTTAATTAATTACTTAATTTGGAATTGTTCTAGTTAATAGTTCAGTGCCACACTAGGGGCAACCACATCATTTATCACCATTTGCCTCACTAGGGGCGCCACTATTTGCCACGCTGGGGCATCACATATTAATCACACTAGGGACATCACATATTTACCATACTGGGCACATCACATATTTGCCACGCTGGGGCATCACATATTAATCACACTAGGGACATCACATATTTACCATACTGGGCACATCACATATTTGCCACGCTGGGGCATCACATATTAATCACACTAGGGACATCACATATTTACCATACTGGGCACATCACATATTTGCCACGCTGGGGCATCACATATTAATCACACTGGGGACATCACATATTTACCACACTGGGCACATCACATATTTGCCACGCTGGGGCATCACATATTAATCACACTAGGGACATCACATATTTACCATACTGGGCACATCACATATTTGCCACGCTGGGGCATCACATATTAATCACACTGGGGACATCACATATTTACCACACTGGGCACATCACATATTTGCCACGCTGGGGCATCACATATTAATCACACTAGGGACATCACATATTTACCATACTGGGCACATCACATATTTGCCACGCTGGGGCATCACATATTAATCACACTGGGGACATCACATATTTACCACACTGGGCACATCACATATTTGCCACGCTGGGGCATCACATATTAATCACACTAGGGACATCACATATTTACCATACTGGGCACATCACATATTTGCCACGCTGGGGCATCACATATTAATCACACTGGGGACATCACATATTTACCATACTGGGCACATCACATATTTGCCACGCTGGGGCATCACATATTAATCACACTGGGGACATCACATATTTACCACACTGGGCACATCACATATTTGCCACGCTGGGGCATCACATATTAATCACACTAGGGACATCACATATTTACCATACTGGGCACATCACATATTTGCCACGCTGGGGCATCACATATTAATCACACTAGGGACATCACATATTTACCATACTGGGCACATCACATATTTGCCACGCTGGGGCATCACATATTAATCACACTGGGGACATCACATATTTACCACACTGGGCACATCACATATTTGCCACACTGGGGCACTATATATTTTATTTACCAAAATATCCATGATAGATATTCACTCAATCACGAAATACTTATTCACACTTGGGAAATAATATGTTTATTTTCATATTAGAGATGTAACAGTACCTCCACAAGGTGTTAACATAGACTTTATCACGGGATCGTGTATCCTCTGCAAGTGGAGGGTTTATATACGAGTAACAACATACTCGCATCAGCGTGCATCGGCTTAACCATCTGAAGTTGACTCTCTCAAACTGTTTCAGAAAGCACCTGGGCTGTAAATGTCAGGATAGGAAACTTAAAGAAGGGTTTAGCATGCTTATTCAAAATTATAAGAAAAATCATGTATACAATTATTTAATCGGACGAGGACTCATCACTATTCGAGCCAGCACCACTAACCAAATCAGAAGTACCCATATCAAAGCTGATCCATGGTTTCAAGTGATCAGCAGGAAATATATTTTTATATTTACGGTTCGAATGTCCTTCAATATTTGATACTTCATATCTATCCTTGTCCAAGACACCTGAAACCCTAAATGGACCTTTGAACTTAGGAGCTAGCTTTCTGCTTTTACCTTTATCAGGGTTATTGTTTGGTATCATTACCAAATCACCTTTCTGAAATATTTTTGTTGATGCTCTACTCTTATCAAATAATTTCTTCATCTTTTCTTGATTATCCTGTATATTATCCTGTACCGTTTTTCTAAGCTCTTCTCTTTCCAGATCTGTCATCTGCTCTGTATCATCTAGAACCCCTTTTATTATTCCCTCCGAATGTCCTATTGTCTTTTGCCCAAATACAACTTCAGCTGGAGACTTTCCTGTACCTTTATTGACTGTATTATTTAAACTCCATTGCAGTCTACCTAATTGAGCATCCCAGTCTTTTTCATCTCGACCGTGGTTCATTGCCGCCAGAGAGTTCAAAATAGTGCGATTGTACCTTTCAATCTGTCCGTTCGCTCGCGGCGTTGCCACCGCATTACATACGTGCTTGGTTCCAATAGCGCCCGTGAAATTTTTGAGCTCGCCAGATGTGAAACTCGTTCCCTGATCTGAGATAATTACTTTAGGTTGTCCGAACACCGAGAAAATATCTTCTAAAACCTTAATCGTGGTATTAGATTTTGTGTTTCTTACACCCTTTATAAAAATGAATTTACTAAATGCATCAATAATGCCCAGAATATAGCAATTCCCACGTTTACTTTTCACAAATGGGCCAAGGTGATCCAAGTGAATAGTGTGGAAAATTGCCTTAATTTTAGGTATCGGATGTAGTGAGCCACTTTTCTTTCCCGCCAATTCCTTATTATATGCGCAATTTATACATGCCCTGACATACTTCTTGACAAAGCGGTTCATTTTTGGGAACCAATAGTCGGATGCAATCTTTTCCAAAGTCTTCTCGAAAGAAAAGTGACCCGCTTCATCATGACTCATTTGACATATTCGCCAACGAGCAGAATTTGGTACCACCCATTTTAGTTTATTTCCGACTTTCCTGTAGATTTTTTTATCGCGAATCACATAATTTAGTTGAATGTCCTTAAGGTCATTATCGCCAGTCTCTAAGATATTCTTGATAGTTTTTAAACTGGAGTCTGACATCTGAACGGTTTGAAGCCAATCTTTGTGGGTGATATTCAAAATTTCAATTTCTTCTTGTTCCACGATAGGGGCTGGATTCCGGCTTAGCGCATCCACATGCTGCATACTATGTCCTGGTCTGTACTCGATGGAGAAATTATATTCTTGGAGAATAAGCCACCATCTAGCAACCTTTGGTAACAAATCACGTTTCGTCAACGTGGAACGTAAGGCGTTGCAGTCAGTTATAACTTTAAATTCGATGCCTATCAAATATACACGAAACCTTCTCAGCGACATCACAACGGCCATGGTCTCTAATTCATAGGAGTGCCAGAACTCCTCTTCTTTGGTGGTCTGACGACTGAAGTAGGCGACTGGCCGCAGTGGTGACTCTTCGTTAGGTTTCTGTAAAAGTATTCCGCCTACGCCCACCTTACTAGCGTCACAGTGCACCTCTGTAATAAACTCAGCATTGTATAATGCTAGCACTGGTCTTGTTATAAGCTTTGACTTAATATCGAGAAACGCTGCCTCTTGTTCCTCACCCCATACCCACGGCACATCCGCCTTTGTCAGTTTTGTCAGAGGCTTAGCAATGCAAGCAAAATTATAGACAAACCGTCGGAAGAAGCTTGCTAGTCCGACAAATTGTCTTACCTGGTGTACATTGCTTGGGCGGGGAAACTCTTGTACAGCTTGTATCTTCGTACTACCGGGCTTAAGGCCTTCTTCCGATATTTCAAATCCTAAGTAATCAAGCTTAGATTGGAAAAAGAAGCATTTTTTTAGATTCAGCGTAAGGTTAGCGTCTTTTAATAGTTGAAAAATGGATTCAAGCTTATCAAACATTTCTCCTGTAGTACTGGCTGTGCATAAAAGATCGTCTAGGTAAGGTATGGCTAAATCAAAGCGTTTTGCACCAAGAGCCTTATTAATCATGCTCTGAAATACAGCCGGGGCATTGACGAGGCCGAAGGGCATTCGAGTATACTCGTAATGCCCGTCGGGGGTTACGAAACCTGTAATGTGTCGCGAGTCTTCAGCCACAGGTATCTGATGATAGCCTGAGGCAAGATCTAGACTAGTGAATAGCGATTTCCCGCTTAATCGATCCAGTTGATCATCTATGACCGGCATGGGGTAGCTGTCTTTAATAGTCTTTTTGTTCAGCGCCCTGTAGTCGACGCACAAGCGAGACTCACCATCTTTCTTCTTCACTAGGACAATTGGGCTAGAGTACGCCGACTGAGATTCCCTTATAACCCCATTCGACAGCAGATCACCTACTATTTCCCTTACTTTAGCCCGTTCGCTAAACGGTAGTCGATATGGCTTATATGTGACAGGTGTAGAATCGTTTAACCTAATAGTCAGCTCCGTTATATTGGTAAGACCAAGCTCGTGTGGCGTCAAAGCGATACAATCTCTAAAATTATTTAACAATTGAATCAGTCGATCTTTTTCAGACTCATTTATTCCTGGTCCGATGTTTATCATGTCTAACGTAATTGGACATTTGGTATTAGATTGTGATGTAACTGGTTCGTTAGTTAAGTTTACTTTGTTGACGTCAAATGACATTGCACTTGGAGCAAATACGCTTCCCTGTGGTAATTTTATAGCTCGAGTCAGTAGCTTGTTACTTTTGAAACAAATGGGATTTTTTGACGAGTTTATAATTATAAGTTGACCCCTACTATTTTGAAGTTGGTATACCCCTTGCAATAGAACATACTGACTATCCGGCTTCATACAAATACTTCCTGGTACAAATAATGATCCTGAATATCCTTCATCTGTCCGTATACCTACAGTGTTCATCCCTATTTGCATTGTTACTCCCTTACAGCAGTAAAGATTTATTCTTTCTACTTCTGATTCATCACAGTATAAGTTTAAGGTAGAATTGGTTTTGTAAGCCACTACTGTTGGTAATTCAGTCAAAGATTGTCCGATGAGAACCTCAGTATCTAACAAATCATCTTCGACCACGTAGACTTCGACATCTGCCTCTACGGCATCAACCACGATATTAACAGTAGTTTTGCCTAGGGGCACCACGCTTCCTGAAGCAAATCCTTTAATAACGGGTAAGCCTGATTTAATTAGTGGTAAGTAAGATTCCTCTGCTACGCTACTACGTACTAATGTACATTGACTGCCAAAATCGATGTATGCCGACCGCCTAATATTATTTAATGTTATAGATTTAAAGTACTTGCCATTTGTTAGGTCACCAGGTGTAATTTTTAAAACTTTTTTCATGGGCTCCATTTTGGTGTCTGAACTATCTTTATTATTAAGATTGGCTCTTTCCCGGATATTATTAAATAATTCACATTTAAGGCTGTCATGTCCGAAACGGGAGCACTTATCACATCGTTTCCTAGGTTTTGTACACGTGCGCGAGGTGTGGCCTACTTCCAGACAGTTAAAGCATTGAATTTGCCTAAAGCCTTCGCGATTGGAAACAGTAGTTGCTTTTGGATTTCCCGTATTTAACAGTTTTTCTCCGACCTTCGTATTTTGATCGTACCTATTTAATTGATTCGCTTTGCGCGATAGTATATTATTTTTCTTCGAAATTCGGCGGAGATATTTCAGTAGTTGAGACGGTCTTTTAAAACTTGAGCCTTGGGCATTAAGACGTATATTAAAATCGAATATGCCGTTAATTATACAATCAACTGCATTGCGTCCTTCTATGCCACACATCTTCACCAGTCTTGCTTTGTCATGGTAATAGTCTTCTAGTGACTCCTCCCTCCTACTTCTCCTTTCCAACATTTCCGAAAGTCTGTCAGCATAATTGCGATCGTCGGGAAAAGCTTTAACGATTTTCTTCTGCCATTCTCGCCAGCTCAAGTTAATCGTACTCAAACCTTGATACCATTTCTTAGCATGGCCAGCTAATTTAGGAACAGCATAAAAAATTATTTGCTTATCACTCCATTTATAAATCCTGGCAGTTTCGTTAACTTTACGTATCCAGTTAACGGCTGACTGGTCGTTTGCATCCGGGTTAAATTCAGGGATTACATGTTGTGCCCCTTCGAAATGCTGATCGGCCTTACCGAATAAACGAGCAAATTTCTTAAGTACCCCATAGTCTCTACACGTTTGAGATCTGGAGTAACGCCGTCTTTTCTTAAATTTTCTCAAACGATGTCTTCGACGCGACGATCCTTCTGAGTTCGATTCAGACGGTAGACTTTCCGATGTAGAGGAACTGGATCGCTGACGTTTTCTATTTCTGTATTCAGAGCGGGTATTACCGCTAGAATATTCAGTACTTTCCACCGAATCCGTAGTCGAACTAGTTGAATATCTTCGACGATCAGTCGAAGGTTTCCGTCGCCGCCGCCTACGCGGGTTAGATCGAGAGGAACTCCTGCTGGTATCCTCAGTGGAGGGTCGCCGACGACGCGGTCTACTGCGGTACGATTCGCGTTTTCGTCGGTCCCTATTCTCCGGAGTAACCTCAGGCCGTGGCCTCCGCACAGGGCGATCACGAAGATCCCTACAGCGTGACGGCCTCGTATTTTTCCGATTTTCACAAGGTGGTGTATATCGAGAGATCTCCGACGAAGACATAATTTCAATGAAGTCGGTATATTGCAGTGGAGCTTTCGTTTATTCAATCGGTTTAGTAATAGATAACGTGATTTGTTAATTAAATGTAAGAGGTGAGGTTAGTACGGAAGAAACAAAGAAGAGAAATAATCAATGAATGAAGTAGGTACATAGTTCATTTGAAAGTAACAGTCTATAAAGCCTAATAACAATCATCACTACTGTGAAAATTGGTAAACATAAGTTTGTTCACAGAGTATATTATAGGTACGCAAACTGTTTGCAGTGATCGCTATTATCAAATTAATATTAAGATTTTAGTAGGTATTAAAGAAAAGTAGGTACATCGAATTTAATTAATTAATTTAAAGTGTTAAGACTCAGAATTAGTTCGTGCCCACCTGATAAAACACTTCGCCCAAGTACCTATTAGCGTTTAATTGCCTAAAATAATTCAATAATTTTCGACTATTATGTTTACTGCCTGTTTCGGGACAAAACTAATGCATATTCTTGTAGGTAACTGTGAAAAATTCAATACATTTTGTATCCTGCATGTAGGCATTATATTATACTTATTACTGTGCGAACAAGTGGGTAGTTTGTAGTTTTTGGACTGACCATAATTACTCATAATTAAGATGAATACTTCGTAACGAAATAAACACGAATACACTATACAATATTGTATAAAAATAGTAACGGTACGGGAATGTAATAATAAAAATGTTGTACATACCACTTGGTTATTCTCCAACGTTCTTACCACTTCTGAAGTATGAAAATCTTAGGTCAACGCCGGAAATAACATCCACAGAATTCAAATCAATATTATATTTCGTCTCGTACAAAGATTACAATTGTTATCACAAGTGCCGCACGCGTCGCTCCCCGATGGCCGCCGGTGACAGAATGGCGCCTGCTGTCAAAACAGGACTATCTTATCCAAAATATTTGTTGAGTGACTGGACATTGTAGGTTATTTCAGATGTTATTTAATAAAATAAAAGCCTGATTGCTAACAGTATGACTGGTTGTCAGAATTGTAATGACTTAACGACTGTCAAAGATGGATTTATGACACTCGATATAAACTTAACGTGCTTTCTTCGGGTATGTTTATAAATAGTCACCCATCCACAGAACAACAGCGGCAAGCGCGGCTGAACCTTTATTATCTGTCGTTTTATTGCTATGATGGGTGAGCCAGTCAGCCTTTTATACAGGACTGCGTATATTCAACGAGGTAATCAGGTGCATAAAACTGAATCACCTTCCCCAAGGAACTAGGTCGAAATCTTAAAATTTAAAATGAAATTTTCATAATAAGTGACAGGTCACGTGACTTATGTTTCGTTCGGTTTAAAAAAAAAATCTACAATACTGAATACTGTCTTTTATAGGTGGCCCAGATCGGCCAATCCCAGATGGAACTTGTCGACCACATGAAGGAGAACATTGCGAACCTCCGCCAGCTGCAGAGCCAGGTCCTGGATGAGGAACTTATCAAGTAAGTAATCTATACAAGATTGACAAAATACTTTAACAATATATGGTGCATACAGCAATAAAAAATCGATCTTGTGACGGTCATAATAAAGTTCAATTTTCAGAAACGTGTATCAGTATTTATCACTGGTTGAGAGGCCGGAGACAATACGTACTTGGTCTGTACTGATTTGCCTGTTGATCTAGTGGTTCCTCCTGACTGCTAAATCGGTGGTCTTGGGTTCGATTCCCAACCAGATTTTTTTTTGTGCGATTAATATGTGTGTCTGTGTCTTGGTCTGCCTAGTTTGGGATCAGATGACCGTGTGTGAGTTGATGAGTGGCACAAGATATTATCTTATTATTATTATTATTTTTAAAGATTACTAGCAATGTGGGTCGCACATTAATCTCTTTAACCCCTCGAACTAAGCTAAGATGCTTGTGTTACGAGTGGATTCACGTCTGTATTATAATGGATGGGATTTGAACTCGCAACCACATGCTCACAAGTCCGACGCCCGAGCTATTAGTCTACCGCCGCTTTAAAATTTGACAATAGATCAGTAGATTTGACAATGTATCTGTAGAGTTGCCTATAGGGAACCCATCTTAAAACATAATATATTTTCCAGGTGGAAACGCGAACAACAACTCAGCGGCAATGGGGTCCCAATGCAGTCCAATCTGAACACCATTCAAGAATGGTGCGAACTGCTCGCCGACCTGATCTGGACAACCCGTCAACAAGTCAACAACGTCGCTCGTATCAACACCAAGACTATCGTGGAGCTGAGGCAGCCGCATCTCGCTGAGATGCTGGATGAGATGAGCAAGCAGGTGAGCCACCCATCCAAAACCCGATGTCGGCTACAGTCGCTTTACCTGTCACAACAACCAACGTGCTCGCATATGTCTTCTGCCACCCATCCAAAACCCGACGTTGGGTACAGTCGCTTTACCTAACCTAACGTTGTCTGCCAGCGGTCCTCAACTCCACCTCGGGTGCAGTCGCTTTACCTGCCACAACAACCAACGTGCTCGCATATGTCTTCTGCCACCCATCCAAAACACTGCCTCAGGCAAAGTCGTTTTACCTAACTTAACGTTTTATGCCAGCCGTTCTAAACCCCACCTCGGGTACAGTCGCTTTACCTGTCACAACAACCGACGTGCTCGTACATTTCTTCTGCAATCCATCAAAAACCCCGCCTCAGGCGCAGTTGCTTGACCTGTCACTACAACCGACATACTTTCACATGTCTTCTGCACCCATTCAAATCCCGGCCTCACCAGTTGTCGCTTTCCTTCGACGTACTCTTCGACGTACTCCCACCAGTTACTATGTAACTAACATCCACAGTCTACATTAAACGTCTACCGGAAGTGACGTAAATAATAATTATAATAAAATCATTTATTATCAGGCCGATATATGCCTAAAAGATTAACATGTGTTAGTATATACAGGATTAATTTAAAAGGAGTGCGTATATTCAACGAGGTAATCAGGTGCATACAACTGAACAACTTTCCCAAAGGAACACAGGTCGAAATCTTAAAATGGAAAATGAACTTTTCATACAAATATAAGTCTTGTGTCCTGTCGCTTTGTACGAAAAGATTATTTTCATGCACGTGATTACCTCGTAGAATATATACGCACTCCTTATAAATTAATCCTGTATATAAACTTATATATGTACATACATATATAAGTTTATATACAGGATTAATTGGTAAACATTTTTTTAAAGCTACTAGCAATGTGGGTCGCAAATTTCTAGTATTCCTGTTAATCCCTCGTGGTAAGATAAAATGCTTGTTACGAGTGGGTTCACTACGGTAGTGTGGGTTTGATTCAAACCCATTACACTATCGCACGTCTATCATATTAGCTGCGATATTCGTGTGGATGATTCACGAATGACTTCTGCAAATGCAGACTTATTAAACAATATTTTTGTCGCCAGGTTACTGGGTTGCTGTCAACCCTGGTCACTTCAACCTTCGTGATCGAGAAACAACCGCCGCAAGTTATGAAGACCAACACACGGTGAGACTAAGGCTTTGTTTTTTAAGCTATATCATAGCTTTTATCGCGGGCTTTGAGCGCGGCGACCGAATCAAGAAATTCCGTAACGAAAAAAACCTAACACCCCTACTCCGCCTACCATGTAGCTCGGCCGAGCGTTCGCTTAACGTGTATGGTACGACTGTACGAAGTTCGCACGGATCGAGACGAGCTGCTAAATCGGACGAATACGTAAGCAGCTGTTTGTGAGAAAGTATATAGGTGTATAGGTATCTTCCTTCTGCCTAGCCTTTTCCCAAGCTATGTTGGGGTCGGCTTTCAGTCTTACCGGATTTAGCTGAATTCCGTATTTAACATAGAGCGACTGCCTATCTGACCTCCACAACCTATTGTAATATAGTATTCCATAGTAAGACTGGTTGTCAGAATTGTAATGACTTAACGACTATCAAAGATCACTGTATGACAGTCGGGACCAACGGCTTAACGTGCTTTCCGAGCCACGGAGGGGTCTCAATATGTTTACAAATGGTCACCCATCCACGGACCAACCGCGGCGAGCGCGGCTTAACCTTTATTATCGGTCAAACCGTACGGCTTACACTTAGCCACGAGCCCCTCGTGTATAGGTATCTATCATATCTATAAAATGCCACACACATGCAATAGCTTTACCGCGGCAGTCCCCGAGTGACACATGTTTTTTTTAAGGGTGGGCTCACTCGCTAAATCCTTGTGTTATAAGTGGGTTCACAATGGTTGGGTTCGAACTGGAGACCACATGATTAATAATAATAATATCTTAGGACAAGCTCACACACGGCCATCTGATCCCAAACTAGGCAGAGCCTGTACTATGGTGACCAGACAACTGATAAACATACTTATATATTTCTAAATACATACATATTATAGATAAATAACACCCAGACACAGAACAAATGTTCGTGCTCATCACACAAACATTTGTCCTGGGTGGGAATCGAACCCACGACCTCCGGCTTAGTAGTCAGGGGCACTAACCACTAGACCAACAGGCCAGTCTAGATTGAATTTGGTAGTTTAGGGTGTGACGCATATACACCTACTTATAGGTCTTTGTGGTTTACTGAGGACATGCATCGCATTTTGTTGCAAATAAACAATTTTTTTTCTTTCCTTTGAAAGTTTATATAATACCAGCCTATAAATGTGCCACTGGGCACTGGCTTCTTCTCATATAGAGAAGGAACGAGCATTGATCACCACGCTTGCTCACTGCGGGATGGCGATTACAGATTCCAAATTTTTATAACCCAGGTTTTCTCACGATGTTTTCCTTCACTGATTGTGACGATGTCTAAGAATAATTAAGAAAGTATATATAATTTTGAAGAAGTAATATTGGTACTTGCCTGTAGTATGTTCGAATCTGCAATCATCTGCACGAAATTCCCGAACCGATGAACCGCTAGGCTACCACGACAACTTAACTGTTTAAAAGCTTGAAAAGTTTCCTTGTTATGAATAAAGAGAAAATTGCTATTTTTTTCTTGTTTCAGCTTCACGGCTACTGTGCGTTTGCTGGTCGGGGGTCAGCTCAACGTTTATATGACGCCGCCCAGAGTTAGCGTGAGTATTTATATAAAAAAGTATAATATTTTGACACTGTCTTCATGACCGTTGTGACCCGGAGAAATCCTCATGGACTTCCACCTCCCTGGGAAGGCGGAGGGGTATTGCGGATTCGTACCGGCTGAAACCACCGGAGTGTTTCTCCCGTCTCTTGTAATGGTTTCTGGTGGATAGTGACCCTGACTGCAAAACCGGAAGTCTAGGGTTCGATTCCCTCCCAGGACAAATATTTGTGTCGCAATACATGGTCATTTGTTCTGTTTGTGTGTAATTTAATATGTATGTATGTCAGTCGTCTGGTGGCCATAGTACAGGCTCTGCCTAATTTGGGATCAGATGGCCGTTTATGAGATGTCCAAAGATATTTAATTTAATTAAAGCGAAAAGTGATGCGATTTTTTTATCATTACCGTACTTATAAAATAAATTGGTTTTTAGCATACCAAGTTTAAATATCTATTCTTATGGGTTACGCATAACAGGCGCAAGAAAAGACGTCGATTTGCGTAAAACAAGCCCGCATTTACCTATACCTATTTACCTATGGGTTTTCTAAAACTCGACAGTTAATTTTATCGGATAATCCAAGTAAGAATTTATAATAAAACCCCGGAAACCTGTCGTCATACATAACTTCTACTGCCTTTATACCAGGCAATCCAACTTAATTCAAACTGTTATATTTCGTAGGTCGTAATAATATCTGAGCAGCAAGCCCAGCTGCTTCTTAAAAGCGAGACCCAGGCCGGCAAAGGCAAGCAGCCAGTCGAATGTGGTGATATTCTTAACAACACCGGCACCATGGAGTACCAGCCGACCAGCCGACAGCTCAGCGTTAGCTTCAGGTGAGAGTGGTGATTATGTTATAAGCGGGGAAGTTCTCCGCGTGGTGTTAGTGTTAATAGCACCGGCACTGTGGATTACCAGCGGACCAGCAGATAGCTCAGCTTCGGGTGAAAGTGGTGATTATGCTATAAGCGGGGAAGTTCTCCGCGTGGTGTTTATTTATTTATTTATACACACATACATCTATCATGACAGTTACCCAATACGATAGAGCAGAAAAAATATGAATTAATAAAAAATAAAACATTTTTAATTATACACATTACACAATATCTAAATTATTATACGTTACGCAATTTCCAAATTATTACACATTATACAATATAAAACACATCCAATTATTACACAATATACACAATGTCAAGATTATTACACATTATACATACTTTTTAGACATTAACATTTTACATATTTATTACACATTATACATAATTGTGTTAGTGTTAATAGCACTGGCACTATGGATTACCAGCGGACCAGCAGACAGCTCAGCTTTGGGTGATTATGTTAGAAGCGAGGAAGTGATATTTGTGGTGATAGTGTTATCATTATTGATATGTCTTCATAGTGAGTGTGGTGATTGTACTAAAAAAGCTATCAGCACCTTACTATGTAATCCTTCATTTCATTGAACGTATATTATAAACGAATCAATACTTTTTATGAAGGTCTTACTAAACAACCAAATAATTATTTATATGTCTTGTGATCATATTAGGTTACTGATACAGACAAATTAAATAATTAATTTTAATCACCATCTTATTAAATTCAAGATTAAATATTAACGTAAATTTTTAAATCACCAGAAACATGCAACTCCGCAAGATCAAGCGCGCTGAGAAGAAGGGCACTGAGAGTGTTATGGACGAGAAGTTGACACTCCTGTTCCAATCGCAGTTCAATGTCGGCGGCGGAGAACTTGTGTTCCAGGTGAGTGTGGTGATTAGTGAAATTAGTGGCAAATGATAGTAGAAGTATATAAGTTGTAGTTTAGATTGTTAAGGTGGGTATTTGGCAGACGAGACTATTTGCTAAAGACATTTCATTTTAATATGAAGTTTTAAGAGTTAAGAGTAACTTATGGAGTTTCTTGCCGGTTCTTCTCCATAGGAATGACACTTTGGAATCGCGCACCTAGAGTCAGTAGTTTTTAAAGTTAACGTTTCTAAAGCGCCTATTTTAGGTTTACTAGAAATAAAAACATTTTGATTTGATTTGTACTTCGATGTACCTTTCAGGTACTTTCAAGACGTTTAATGACTCTAGGTGCCTCGTTTCAAAATATTGTTCCTATGCAGAAGAACCGGCAAGAAACTCCATAGGTTACTCTTTTAAAAATGATATTTTATAAAAAATATTTTAAATAAACCAGGGATCAGATAATAAGATAAGATATATTTATTTGTAAGAATATGGTACAGTTAAGATGTTACAAAAATTTTTGATCCGTAATATTCTGCCGTTTCCGGCGCACAAATATTTGAGTAGGTTAAAAAATAATTATTATAAAACTATTACACATAAACAAAAAAACAATTACTATAAAATAAAAACATAATAACACTTATATTTAAAATTTCCAATCAGATTTCTCATTTAAAAAAAACATTTAAAGAATAATAACATTTATATAAAAGGAATTTAAATAACTTATTTTTAAAATTTCTAATGTTCATATCTTTAAAACTTTAAAATAGTACTAGGTGTTCCGAAATATTATCTTATTATTATTAATATGTCCCCACACTAGGTGTGGACCCTGTCTCTGCCCGTCGTGGTGATTGTCCACGGCAACCAGGAGCCCCACGGCTGGGCTACCGTCACGTGGGACAACGCTTTCAGCCCACCAGGCAGGGTGCCGTTTGCTGTGCCCGATAAGGTGAGTTGTAACCTTTTCCCAAAGTATGTTGGGTGAACTTCCAGTCTTACCTCCTTACCTCCGTGGTCGAGTGGTGTACACACCGGTTTTCAAGGTGTCGCCAGCTCTGAGGTCCCGGGTTCGATCCCCGGACGGGTCAATGTAGAAAAACACTTTTCTACATTGTCTCAGGTCTGGGTGTTTGTGGTACCTTCGTTGTCTCTGATTCCATAACACAAGTGCTTTAGCTACTTACTTTGGATTCGGAGCAATGTATGTGATGTTGTCCACATTTATTACTGGACTTAGCTGAGTACCGTATTTTACAGAGCGACTGCTTGACTGCTCCACAACAGATTTTACTGGGTAATACAGTATTCCATAGTAAGACTGGTTGTCAGAATTGTAATGACTTAACGACTGTCAAAGATCACTGTACGACAGTCGGGACCAACGGCTTAACGACTGACTGCACGGATAGCAGTGTGTTCCACAAATGCTTGTTCCAAGTCTGGATGTTCCTTGTGTATGTGATTTGAATGTTTGTGAAACCCCCGCGACACAAGGATTAAATTCCTTAGTGCGGGAGGTACGTTTGTCAGTGGGTTGGATTCGAATCAGCAATCACATGATCGCAAGTCAGACGCCCTAGCTAGAGAAATTTGCTTCAAATTCAAAAAATTAAAAAATCTAAACTTCGTGCATTTGCTAGCGGTTCAATGACCGGATTCGCATGCACATGGTTGCAGGTTCGAACCCGGGCAAGTACCAATGTGACTTTTCAAAAGTTATATGTACTTTCTTAATCATTCTAAGACATCATTGACAAACGGTGAAGGAAAACATCGTGAGGAAACCTGGATTTCAAAGTATTGGAGTCTGAAATCGCCAACCCGCAATGAGCAAGCGTGGTGATCAATGCTCATCCCTTCTCTATATGGGAAGAGGCCTGTGCCCAGCAGTGGGACGTATGTAGGCCGTTATTATTATTATCGTGCATTTTTGTAGGTAACTTGGGCCCAGTTAGCTGAGACCCTTCGCATCAAATTCTGCTCAGCCACCGGTGGTGACCTGTCTGAAGACAACCTGAGATTCCTAGCTGAGAAAATATTCAGGTAAATATCTAGATTTTAAGTTATATCGGGTTAAATTCAAGGACGATCGACCTCTAACCTTTTTTTTTTGTCCGTCAACTTGATTTTCGGTACGTATTTTTTTCTTTTTTAGTACCTAAAAATCGTACAAGAGGTTCTTTGTCCAGCAGTGGGACAGCAAAGGTTTATTAAAAGAACGTGTGATTTTGTTTATAGTTTCATTATAGAAGTACATTTAAAGACGGTGTTGCCATATTCTGTGTCTGTATTTGAAACTCTCCAACCGCAATGGCCTTTAATAAGGGCAGAATTTTAGTCGCAAATTAATTTTACAGTTCTAATTTTCTTCTGTCCTTTTCTAAATATGTACAAGTGAAAAAGATACCGATGGACTAAAATTAGTTGAGTACGTGTTTAACAGAATCGGGTCCAATATAGGGATAAATTTATTGGTAGTTGAGCCGGCTATGCCAGCTTGATCTATTGAGTATCCGCCCACGCCGATGGTGCGATGGGATAGATCTGTGTGTGTACTATAAGTAACGCGCAGTGTCTGCGCCGCGGGCAGGACGAGCCTGCCGCTCAACACGATGGAGCTCAACGCCACGCCCGTCTCCTGGACACAGTTCTGCAAGGACGCTCTCCCGGAGAGGAACTTCACCTTCTGGGAGTGGTTCTACATGGTGGTCAAGGTCACGAGGGATTATTTGAGGACGCTGTGGTGTGATCGGTAAGTGGAAACCTTTTTTAAGCTATTGCATAGCTTGAAATGCAATGTTTTGGAGTAGTGAGAGCGTGTATTCATATTCTATGTGCAACATCTTTAAAAAGCAGCCGTAATCTTTAAAAAAAACTTTTTGTTAAACATTTATACATATGAACGTTAAAATATGAGATGAACTCGTAACGGCTCTTGCCAAGTTACGTGCTGGGTACTATAGTATAGGTGCGCATGCGTAACACAAAGACAGACAGATTTACTTTCGCATTTATAGTATTAGTAGTAGAACTTTTTTTAACAGCCTTTAACTGAGATTTCAATCCACTAAGCTTAGATTTCGACTGAGTGTCATCATCAACCTAGCCTTTTCTCAAAATTTGTTAGTCGGCTAGCAGTCTTGCTAGATTTAGCTAAATATCGTATTTTAATGTTATTTATCGTTATTATTATTGTTATTTAACAACTTTGTTATATATTTATTTGCATGCTAATAAGGCAGAATGTACTCGGATCTTATTATGTAATTTACCATCTTATTTTTATGTACCTACATTTTAAGCAAATAAAGACCTATTCTATTTAAGTGGAGCGATTTTATACCTGACCTCACAACCCATTGTAATGGAACACAGGGAAAAGGCTTGGCAGAAGATAAATGTACTGATAATAAATTCGTATTCTCCTTTAGCCTGATCATGGGATTTATCCAGAAGAAGCAAGCTGAGGAGATGCTGTCCAAGTGTCCCCCAGGGACCTTCTTGCTTCGCTTCTCCGATTCTGAACTGGGAGGGATAACCATCGCTTGGGTTGGCGGTAAGTACTAGTATTCTTGTTAACCCTTGCTAAGCTAAATGCTTGTGTTACGAGTGGGTTCACGTCGGTAGTGCAATGGGTGGGGTTCGAACCGGCAACTACATGATCGCAAGTCCGATGCCCTAGCCATTAGGCCCAGGACTAATCTTTGTGTGATAAAACCGATCATGTGTTCTAGAACATGTATCTATTTAGAAATATATAAGTATGTTTATCAGTTGTCTGGTCACCATAGTACAGGCTCTGCCTAGTTTGGGATCAGATGGCCGTGTGTGTGTGGTCCCAAGATATTATTATTATTATAATATACAGGGTGGAATATTTTTAATGCCTCCTTGAAGACAAGTATTGGATCATATGCTACTTATTTTAACGTCCAGAATTGCCAGAAAATATCTGTATGTTCTCACCATTGACTCTTCCTCAGAGGGTAACGAGGTCTTCAGTCTCCAACCGTTCACCGCCCGCGACCTGATGCTGCGCTCCCTCGCAGACAGGGTCCTCGATCTCACCCAGCTGCAGTTCCTGTACCCCAACATAGCCAAGGACGACGTGTTCTCCAAGTATTACACCAAACCTGGTGAGTTCTGCACAGAGATAGATTAAAAGGAGGGGATAGAGTGATGGTCCTTGAAACTTAGCCAGTTGTAGTTCCTCTTGCACCAAGCCCGTTAAGTTTTATACAGATGGAGATAGTGAGGGGAAAGGGAGAGTGACATAGCGGAAGGGGGAGAAAATATAGGAGATATAGAGAGGGGGAGATAGCAAAAGAGGTAGAGACACAGACAGCGAAAAGACAGGGAGGGATTGGACAGAGATCGAGAGCGAAAGAGATAGAGTTAGGGGGACACAGATAGATATATTCTAAGGGTCTATGACTTGCCAAACTACCGTTTCTATACCCAAACACTTCGCCCGCGGCTTTGAAACACTATGTTTAATTTGATCAAAATTAATACAGTTATTTAGTCGTAAAAGCATAACAGACAGACAGAGTTATTTCATGCTTTTTTGGTCTAGTGGTAAGTGACCCTGATTGCTAAACCGGAGGTCGTGGGTTGGATTCACCCGGTAAAATCTTCATTATCGTATTCCGTAACATGTATGCATGTATTTAGAAGTATATAAGTATATTTATCAGTTGTCTGGTTGCCATAAAACAGGCAGGGCATAGTTAGAGTTCAGGTGGTCGTGGTAAGTTGTCTCAAGAAATTATATCATTGTGAACTACTAATTGCGACTTAACTTTAAGAGCTCCTTAAATGTCGTATCTTTGTTCTAGAAAACGAGATGCTGAAGAACGGCTACGTGAAACCAGTGTTGGTGACCACCCTCCCTCCATACATGTCCTCGTCCCCGGCTTACGCTCACTCACCGGACTCGCATCGCAACACGCCGAGCGTCCAAAGCAGGTTAGTGATTACATTGTCTTAGAAAATCAATCGTTTTACTATTTGATTGATAGTTGACAACATTTCAAACCGCCGTGGGGAACAAAATTAAAAAAAAAAATCAAAATCATTTAATCAAATTAGGCTGCCATGTAGCACTTTTTGAAGGTCATCAACACAGACAGCACCCTGATTCGCCCACCCCACCGCTTCCTAAGTGCTCTAGCCGGGGAGAAGAAACGGCGCAACAAACTCCCCAGAAAGGTTGCTTAGAATACCCCCCCCCCCTCTACCCGTGCGTATACAGGATTAATTTAAAAGGCGTGCGTATATTCTATTAGATAATCAGGTGCATAAAACTGAACGACTTTCCTAAAGGAACATAGGTCGAATTCTTAAAAGGGAAATTGAAATTTTCATACAAAGTGACAGGTCACGTGACTTATGTTTGTATGAAAAATTGATTTAGATTTCAAACTATGTTTCTCGGGATATGTTGTTTAGTTTTATGCACCTGATTACCTAATATACGCATTCCTTATAAATTAATCCTGTATGTATATATGTATAAAAATGAGTGAAGAATGGGCAGCGGCGTTCTCCTAAAGAACCTTAAGTTAACTGCGGTCACCAACCCGCTTGCCCAGCGTGGTGACTAGGGCAACAAACACCCCATGATTGTGCACCATAGCACACGGCCCCCAGTTCCCGGTCGTCCTATAATTCCCGGCCACGACAGCGGTCGCGGTCACGGTGGGACGGGGTATTAAGTATCCCCGGCTTAGGCCGCTCCCCAGCCAGATGGACCGATGAATTGGAAAAGGTAGCTGAGGACTAGGATGCGGAAGGCGGAGGACCGGGGGTGACGCAACTTGGGAGAGGACTATGTCCATCTGTGAACCGCGATGGGCCGAGATGATTGATTGGTTGATAATTTCAAAAGATTAACCCTACAGCGTTAAGTCTTTTGCTTGGCAAACTTGCACGTGACACCCATGTTTTGAAGGGGGCAGCGAGGTCGACAATATTTGCGCGTGGTACACAAAATATCGTTAAAATCAATTATTATTATTAACTAGCGGTTTCCCGCAGCTCCGCCCGCGGTCTAAACTACTTATTTTCGTGGGGGATATTCACACACCACGTACTGGCGCCGTAGTAGTACATGCTATGTATCAGAGATGGCGCTGTATGTGAAAAATGATTTTCCCTTCCTGCTTTTCTCTTGAAATTTTTCCTGAATTTTCTTTACTATAAACCTCACGGAGCCCGAGACCTTTCCAACGAATGCAAAACCGTGGAAATCGGTTTGTGCGTTCTGGAGTTATAGCGTCAGGAAGGAAAACCCGACTTATTTTTATATAGTAGATAGACTAGCTGCCCGGACAGACTTCGTTCTGTCAAAAGTAAATAATTTAAGGTAATTCCCGAGTTTAGGAAATTTTTTTTTTTACTTATTATTTATGTTTGACACCTTTTAAACCTTCCCTGGACTTCCACAAACATTATAAGATCAAATTCAGCTAAATCGGTTCAGCCGTTCTTGAGTTTTAGCGAGACTAACGAACAGCAATTGATTTTTATAAATATAGAAATAGCTTATAATATGAGCACGATAATTTGTACCGTGTCTGGTTGTAGTTTATCTATAATAGTATGGATATATAAATATATAAGTATGTTTATCAGTTGTCTGGTTACCATAGTACAGGCTCTGCCTAGTTTGTGATCAGATGGCCGTGTGTGAGTGGTCCCAAGATATTATTAAATGGTCCTTGATGTCACTTTATAAAGAAATGTTGTCAACTATTATATTACGAATAATAAGTATAGAATCTAAAAATTTGCTATCCACTGCTGCGCACGGAGACACTTGCGTGTGTAGAAAAAATATGGTAGTGATCACATCCACGGCACCCACGATCACGCTACGCATGAAACACGTCAAACGCTATCAAGCCGACACTCGGACCAACGTGGCCGTGTACATCGTGCACTCCGTGCGCCGCAGTGGAGATACGCCTTAGCCAAGTGACTCTTCTATAAACGAAAATAGAAATCTCTTAAATGACATTAAATGTATGGAAATGACATTTGATTTCGATAAGTCACGTGACTCAGACTTGTCACTTCCATACATTTGAGTGATTCGATCGGCGTTGACGCTTGTAGAAATGTCACTTGGCTAGGCGGGCTGCTATCTTGTAACTTTTATTTTTATTTATTTTCTGTTTATTCCTTTTATTTTTTTTCCATAGGTACATGATTGATTTTTGAAAGAAAATCAATTTTTTTTTTGCTGAACTGAAATCATTATCATTAGTATTAATAATTTTAGTATTTTTTTTCTGTTTTATTAATAGTCACATCCTTTAGTTTTTATATTATTTTTTTAAGTTTTATTTTTAAGATTTTACACTGCAATTTAATAATTATTTTTATTATTATATTTTAAGGTATTTTTAATTGTATTTAGGAGTTATTTTTAAGCAGTATTTTCGTATTGAGTACGTTTTCGTTTACGTTCAATGAATTGATCTCGGTTACTCAATCTATACAAATTTCTTCTCTGCCGCTACTTGTCACCTTTAAGTGACAGCGAATGAAACTTATGGCCGAATTCTGAATTGAGAATTCCAACTTGACAACGTCTCAAACTGAACTTAGGTCTCATGATTTTGCCGACCTCAATGGTCGTGTGGCGTACACACCGGTTTTCAAGGTGTCGCCAGCTCTGAGGTCCCGGGTTCGATCCCCAGACGGGATCGGACTCGGATCTGGGTGTTTGTGGTTCGTTGTCTCTGATTACGTAAGACAAGTGCTTTAGCTACTTACATTGGATTCGGAGCAATGTATGTGATGTTGTCCACATAATTATATTAAATAAGAATGATAGATCGAGGAATATTGGTTGATCACTCTGAGATGATGTTCTCAAGTTAGAATTTTCAAAAAATTTAGGAACCGGCTGTTATTGAGTGCTACTTAAATTTGATTGAAGATTGAGTATTCGCCGATGCCTGGCATTTTGAGTGAGATATATTTTTCTAAGTATTGGTGCTAATATTATCTTCCTTTTAAATAAATTGAGGCCTTAAATCAAATAAAAATTATTTTAATAATAAACAAAAAAAAACTTTTTTAATATACAAAATAAAAAAATATATATTGGTGCTAAAGACTTATTGTTTAAAAGTCCAGGTTTCAATGCATTTCTAGACGTTATATGAAATGTCTTAACTAGGATATTTTTTATAATACTAATCATATACACGTTTCTAGCTGCGGGACAACCATTTTGCAACTGTGAATGGCAACCGGCTAATTAGTTCAATCAAATCATCCATGACTTAGCTTAAGTGAAAATATTGATGTTAAAAAAAAGAAAGATTCATAAATTTTTGATCTCAATAAGATTTTTCTTTTTATACAGAATTATTTATTATAATACAATTTCTTTATTATTAAAAAAAAATACAAATTAGTATCAACATCACAAAGAAAATATACTTATGTACCCATTATATTGGATTATTTTTTATGGAGTGCATATATTCAACGAGGTAATCAGGTGCATAAAACTGAACACTCCCAAGAAATAGGTCGAAATCTTAAAATTGAAACTCAACTTTTCATACAAACATAAGTCACGTGACCTGTCACTTTGTATGAATATTTCATTTTCGATTTTAAGATTTCGATCTATATTCCTTGGCGAAAGTGATTCAGTTTTATGCACCTGATTACCTCGTTGAATATACGCACTCCATAAAAAATAATCCTGTATAGTGGATTCGTAAGTATATTTTCTTTGTGATGTTGATACTAATTTGTATTGTATTAAAATCTTTCAATAAATGTGTGTTGCACATTACTAGTATTCTTGTTAACCCCTCGTGCTAAGCTAAATGCTTGTAAGAGTGGGTTCACGTCGGTAGTACAATGGGTGGGGTTCGAACCGGCAACCACATGATCGCAAGTCCGACGCCCTAGCCATTAGGCTACCGCCGCGCGCCGCTTTAAATTAAAACACAAACCGAGTCGTGAACTACAACTAGTGTTTGACGGGCCTGTTGGTCTGGTTAGTGACCCTGACTGCTAAGCCAGAGGTCGTGGGTTCGATTCCCACCCAGGACAAATCTTTGTGTGATGAGCAACGATCATTTGTTCTGTGTCTTGGTGTTATTTATCTATACATATAATAAAACAGTAAAAAAACTGTGTCTGTACATTGAATATATTAAAAAAAAAATAATTGAGGGGGGTTTACAAACAGTTATGGAGCACGAATCCAAAAAAAAAATTCTGTCTGTTTGTCTGTTTGTCTGTATGTCTGTTTGTCTGTTTGTCTGTTTGTCTGTTTGTCTGTTTGTTTGTACACGCTAATCTTCGGAACTACTGGACGGATTTGAATGATTTTTTTTTTGTTGTATAGGTATTAAGTCTGGGCAACATATAGGCTATAATTTATCTTGGAAATTTGAACACCTGATGCAGAACCGCAACAGACCAGCTAAACTATAAGAGATACAAAAATGGTACCATAGCAAAAATTGTTCCACGTGATGAGCATTTTCTGCTGAGAGAATAAATTTGAAGATCTGGAACACCTAATGTGGAACTCCAAGAGCCCAGCTACACCATAACACATATAGGAATGACGTCTCAGCAGAGTTGTTCAGCCTGATGCGCACTCTCAGTTGACGTATAAAAATTGAAGATCTGGAACACCTGTTGTGGAACTCCAAGAGCCCGGCTACACCATAACACATATAGGAATGACGTCTCAGCAGAGTTGTTCAGCCTGATGAGCATTCTCTGTTGACGTATAAAAATTGAAGATCTGGAACACCTGTTGAGGAACTCCAAGAGCCCGGCTACACCATAACACATTTAGGAATGACGTCTTAGCAAGAGTTGTTCAGCTTGATGAGCACTCTCTGTTGACGTATAAAAATTGAAGATCTGGAACACCTGTTGAGGAACTCCAAGAGCCCGGCTACACTATAACACATTTAGGAATGACGTCTTAGCAAGAGTTGTTCAGCTTGATGAGCACTCTCTGTTGACGTATAAAAATTGAAGATCTGGAACACCTGTTGTGGAACTCCAAGAGCCCGGCTACACCATAGCACATATAGGAATGACGTCTTAGCAAGAGTTGTTCAGCCTGATGAGCACTCTCTGTTGACGTATAAAAATTGAAGATCTGGAACACCTGTTGAGGAACTCCAAGAGCCCGGCTACACCATAACACATTTAGGAATGACGTCTTAGCAAGAGTTGTTCAGCTTGATGAGCACTCTCTGTTGACGTATAAAAATTGAAGATCTGGAACACCTGTTGTGGAACTCCAAGAGCCCGGCTACACCATAGCACATATAGGAATGACGTCTTAGCAAGAGTTGTTCAGCTTGATGAGCACTCTCTGTTGACGTATAAAAATTGAAGATCTGGAACACCTGTTGAGGAACTCCAAGAGCCCGGCTACACCATAACACATTTAGGAATGACGTCTTAGCAAGAGTTGTTCAGCTTGATGAGCACTCTCTGTTGACGTATAAAAATTGAAGATCTGGAACACCTGTTGTGGAACTCCAAGAGCCCGGCTACACCATAGCACATATAGGAATGACGTCTTAGCAAGAGTTGTTCAGCCTGATGAGCACTCTCTGTTGACGTATAAAAATTGAAGATCTGGAACACCTGTTGAGGAACTCCAAGAGCCCGGCTACACCATAACACATTTAGGAATGACGTCTTAGCAAGAGTTGTTCAGCTTGATGAGCACTCTCTGTTGACGTATAAAAATTGAAGATCTGGAACACCTGTTGTGGAACTCCAAGAGCCCGGCTACACCATAGCACATATAGGAATGACGTCTTAGCAAGAGTTGTTCAGCCTGATGAGCACTCTCTGTTGACGTATAAAAATTGAAGATCTGGAACACCTGTTGTGGAACTCCAAGAGCCCGGCTACACCATAGCACATATAGGAATGACGTCTTAGCAAGAGTTGTTCAGCCTGATGAGCACTCTCTGTTGACGTATAAAAATTGAATATCTGGAACACCTGTTGTGGAACTCCAAGAGCCCGGCTACACCATAACACATATAGGAATGACGTCTTATCAAAAGTGGTTCGGTCTGATGGGCATTCCCTGTTGACTTATAAGAATCGAAGATTTGAAACATCTGACTTGGAAATCAAAGCTATCATTAATTTCACTGTATAATTATAAAATAACATAACCTTTAGGACTGATTTTCGATGACGATGGTATATAATTTATAATTCGACTCAACTGGCCAAAACTCCCAATTTTTTTTTCGGGCTTATGTTATTTGAGCGTTTAATTTACTTTGCAGTCACTTAGATTTTAATTGATCAGGTATCTTCACAATAAAACTATAACCATGATGAAAGAGGTCAAATCTTTCCCTCTGTTCCAAAGGAGCTAAAAGATTGAGGATCATAAGATCCCAAGAATCTAACGAAGGGCGTCGAGAGAGACTTGATGCTGTTCGGGAAGATCAGGCTGCAACTCGCTCCGTGGAAATCTCTTCGGATCGCGAAGAACGCCTGCATTCTCATCGCATTTACGCATCTACATCCAGGTCTCTAGAGACCAGTGAAGAATATGATGCGCGACTGACAGCTGATCGTGAGCAAAAGATCTGATGGGCATTTCCTGCTATCTTACAAAAATGAAAGATCTGGAGGGTCTCGAATCGTCTCGCGCATCACGTTGTTTTCCCGTCCCCGGGCTCTTAGAATTTGACATCAGACGTTTCAGATCTTTTATTTTGACGACCCTGTTGTCGCTGGCATAAGCAACAGGATCCGCGTACGAAGTCGCGGGCAGAAGCTAGTCTATAATATGTATGTATTTAGAAATATATAAGTATGTTTATCAGTTATCTGGTCACCATAGTACAGGCCCTGCCTAGTTTGGGATCAGATGGCCGTGTGTGAGCTGTGACCCAAGATATTTATTAGTGTTTTACCTTATTGAGATCGGAAATAATGAATCTTTAAATTGGCACAAAGACACAGTATTATTTTTAAAAGTTATTGTTATACTGCATTTATTTTAAATTTATATTTTTAAGACTTTGACATTGTCAGTATTTATTGATGTGTAGCATCTTTCCTCTCGCTTTCCTGCAATTAGTGGGAGTGATTTCGTGAAATGGGACGGAAGTGTGTAACAGGAAGTCGCGAAAGCGCGCGATATTCGATTTTTAAAATTTTCAGGGTAATTTCTGTCAATGCTTAAAAAAATCTTTAATTAAATTCGATCTCTTTTAATTATAACTGCCGGCACGGATCTTGAGCGCTCGGCGGAAGAGTGGGGATCGCTTTGCGCATCGTACGTGCAAGCTATGCCGAGCAACCAATCCCGAGCACTTCCCGAGTGACAGCTATGACTGCAAGCGTAGCAAAGAACGAATCCCGAGTGACAGCTATGACGCGATGCGCTGCGGGCCAATCACCGCACTTTAGCCCGCCCCGCGCCTCACTTCATACCCCAAAAGGGACCCAATAAATCACTTCTGCGCAGGTGAAGGTCAGCGCTCAAGATCCGTGCCGATGATTATACCAAGGTGAGATGTCAAATGTTACACATCATTTGCGACTACTGTAAGGCTCGCTCGTTTTATATTTTTAGTTACTACAGTCAATGGTAAAGACAACGAAATTGAATTTTATACAGGATGGCTTTTTTGTCAGGTTTTCGGATATCACCCCGTTCGATTCTTGTTCTAAGCATTTTTTCAAAAGTCTGTGAATTGGGACGTAATAATTATTTCCTTTGAGTATAATTTGCTATCACCTGTATTTCAATACTTTCTATCCAAGTGGCATTACAAATCCAGCCTGTATAAAACATGGGATTATAGGCGTTATTGTATAAGGGTATCCTTGTGCGGTAGACTGTACACTTGGCTGCCGAAATCCGTAGCTAAAGAGAAAAAAGAAGCTATTGTGACTAAATTAAAGTGCCCGACCGTGACCGATAATCGGTCACCGATTTTTATTGCTGGAAAATCGAACGTACTGATTAAAACTAAAGTACTTACTAAATGTCGGTCAGAAATCGTATCAAGAATCCAAATCGGCCCGATAATCGGTCTCATTAAAAGTTGGACGTGGGTAGGCGGGCTTAGTATCTAAATTCAGATTATATAATGTTGAGGCTAAATTTTAATTATTAATGTATCTTGTCGATCAAATCGTTTCCAGACTTAGCCCCCCATACTGAAACGGTAATTAACTTTAAGATGTTCTTAAACACCTATATGTCGCTACTACACCTGACAAACAAACAAACTAACATTTTTTGTTTGTATGTTTGTTTGTTACGCTTTAACGCGAAAACTACTTAACCAATCATCATGAAACTTTGTATACATATTCTTGGAGGTATTAGAAGTAACAAAGAATACTTTTTATTGGAACGGATAACGAATTTACAATGAAATTAGACGAGTAGACAAAGTAGATCTTGAAATACTGCAAAATTGTCTCTATTTATTGAAATATAAGGTTCAAAATTATGATTTAAATTTTGGTCCTAATTCATTTTTTATGCTTACTAAACCTAGATCACAGCATTGCTACCTTTTACTAAAATACAATGTGAGAAAAGGACGGCAACAGATAACAACTAACTTAGAAATGTCAAACTAGTTTTCGCCTTGAACATCACTGTGCTCTTAGAGCACACGTTTTTTACTTGTCGCCAAATTTGTATGAGAATTTTAGTCGGAACTAAATTTGACGGCTCTAATTTTCGTCTGTCCTTTTCCAATAGAGTAGGTTGCGGACTAGATATCAAAAATTAAAAATCTATTTACTCCGTAAGTAAGATAATAAAAAAAACAAACAATTAAATTTTACAAAGATAAAGCGCGTTTATTTTCTTAAGTACGAGTGACGTCACAGGTTGGCGAAAATAGTAACCACAAGTGACGTGGCGAGCCCCCACTCCTTAATTTTAACTGTCAATGATGGCGCCACTAGCTACCTGTCAAACAATGATATGTGGCGTTTCGTTCTACGACGTTAACATATATTTTGAACCTTATAATTCGTGAATAGAGATCATATTTCAGCGAAACTATGATATACAATAAAACATACAGCGTATTCTTTTAACAGCAAAAAATAAAATATAAATATTTATTTTAATTAATTATTAAATTCAAAGTTAAATATTGATAAACTTCTCTTAATATTTTATTATGAATATATATAAATTTTATTGTAGCTTAGTATACTATTAGCTTTTATTATATTTGAAGTATAAATATATATTGTTATAGTTGCAATTAACAAAAAGCGGGCCAAAAAAGTTATTTTATCACTACGAATTTTGGTAACTAAATAACCTAAAAAGGTTTAAAACTACATTATATAGTTTCTCTAGAATGTAACTAGTTCTAGCCAAAAATTCATCAAAAAATTAAGTCTCATAAGAAAAAATGAAACTTACTGTTTGAATGTTTTCATTGAACCATTTAATTCTAGTTAAAATTTAGCAAGATTTAAATAAAAAACTAACTATGTCAATTTTAAAAAAATACGAATTTTTTAGCTAAATCAATTATACATTCCTGAAAATAGTATTCTGTTATACATATTTATTATATTCTATGTATTTCAATATTACTATTTCTATTGAATACCGTCCCATTCATTTAATTATTTATTCAATAAACAGGATTAATTTAAAAGGAGTGCGTATATTCAACGAGGTAATCAGGTGCATAAAACTGAACAACTTTTCCCAAGAAACAGGTCGAAATCTTGAAAATAAAAATCATCTTTTCATACAAACAAGTCACGTGACCTGTCACTTTGTTAGAAAAGTTCATTTTCCATTTTAATTTTTCGACCAATGTTCCTTGGGAAAAGTTGTTCAGTTTTATGCACCTGGTTACCTCGTTGAATATACGCACTCCTTTTAAATTAATCCTGTATATTCGAAAACGACTGAACATTTTCTGCTTAAACTGTCTAAGAGACTGATTAGCTATGCCATTACAAAATTAAATAAAAACCAAGGAATATAAATGTTAACTGAAAACATTATTTAAATGAAATATATATACTTATATATTTTTTGACATAGTGGTCATAGTGGTTCGTGGCTAAGTGTAAGCCTTACAGTTTGAACGACAATAAAAGTTAAGCCGCGTTCGCCGCGGTTAGTCCGTGGATGGATGATCATTTATAAACATGCCGAGACCCCTCTGTGCCTGGAAAGTAAGTTAAAGCGGTGGTCCCGACTGCCATACAGTGATCTTTGACAGTCGTTGTCATTACAATTTTGACAACCAGTCTTACTATGGGATATTGTATAACCCAGAAAAATGGGTTGTGGAGGTCAGATAGGCAGTCGCTCCATGTAAAATATGGCATTCAGCTGAATCCGGTAAGACTGGAAGCCGACCCCAACATAGCTTGGGAAAAGGTTACCCAAAAGTTATTAACCCAGTGGGTTAAGCCTCTTTTTAAATTCCTATTGTATCTATTGGTTTTTGGATCAACGTTTTCCCGCCGTCGTTGTCAGAAACTCGAAAACGAAGACGTGTTAATTAAAAATGTTTTCTTTTTTACAAATTGAATAGAGTGGTGTAACTAAAATGGCAATTTATTGGAATGTCATAATTAAATGTTTTAAATACTGGAATATCCCATGAGGTTGAGAATTTCCTCAAAAGTTTTCGAAATAGTTAAACAAAACAAAATAATTCCTTAAAGAAAAGGACATTCATATTCCTTGGTTCCATTTTGATAAAGAGCGCAAACTCGAAACGAAATTTTACATAGCTAGGAAAAATAATTATTTAGAAAAATCGTTCTCTAAGGAAAATTGCCTCGGCAAGCAAGTTAAGTCTTTGTCCCGACTGTCATACTTCGATCTTAGACAGTCGTTAAGTCATTACAATTCTGACAACCACTCTTACTATGGGATACTGTATTACCTAGCAATGGGTTGTGGAGGTCAGATAGGCAGTCGCTCCATGTAGTATACAGGTTCAACAGTCACTGGAACGACGACAATAAAATTTAGTTTATTATATAAAACTTTTGAATGCTTATATTAATATTATCGACAATTACAATAAACAGGATTATTTTTTATTGAGTGCGTATATTCAACGAGGTAATCAGGTGCATAAAACTGAACAGCTTCTCCCAATAAACATAGGTCGAAATCTTAAAATTGATTATCAACTTTTCATACAAACATAAGTCACGAGACCTGTCACTTTGTATGAAAATTTCATTTTCAATTTTAAGATTTCGACCTATGTTCCTTGGGGTAAGTGATCCAGTTGTATGCACCTGATTACCTCGTTGAATATACGCACTCCATAATAAATAATCCTGTATAAATCAACTTGGGGTCCATAAATTGCATTTGTTTTTAATAAAACTAATTTCTTATATCTCTTTAAACCAACAAGAACTATACAGCGTGTAAAAAACCCCTGTCCGGTCCCTAAGACTATTATTCGGTATCGTGCTGCGAACAAATATACGTAGCCATTAAATGAATTGGAGATTATTTTGTTTCCCAATTGAAAATAATGAAATCAAAATAAAAACTGATCCAAGGCAACAGCAACACTGACCGCTCCTCAAAGTTCACGTACTCACTACCTACAGCTTTGTGTCAAAGAAGCCGCCTATGCGAGACGGTTCATGAACTGTACCACGAATACGCCTTTGTTGGATCCGACAGGGGTTTTGTTACATGTTGTATAATTGAATGAATAAAAAGTTAAAAATTCACTAACATGGAACTCAGTATTTAACAATCGAATTTATTTCCAATCATACATATTTTGATACGATCAAAATATTGATTTTGATGTGGTGATTAATAAATTACGGCCAAAGAGAGACAGCTAGTGGCCTGCGATTGGTCAAAAATGATACACCAGCCCCCCTAGCCAAGAGACATTTCTACAAGCGTTAACGATGATAGAAATCGCTAAAATGACATTAAATGTATGGAAATGACATTTGCTATCGATAAGTCATGTGACTTAGACTTGTCACTTTCATACATTTAATGTCATTCAAGCGATTTCTATCATCGTTAACGCTGTCTCTTGGCTAGGGGGGCTGATGCGAGAGTAGCGACCTCATTGATATATGTAGGTAGTGAAAATTATAAAATCCAAGCTATCAAAATCAAAATGTTTTTATTTCTAGTATACCTAAAATAGGCGGTTTAGAAACGTTAACTTTAAAAACGAATGACTCTAGTTGCGCGGTTCCAAAGTGTCATTCCTATGGAGAAGAACCGGCAAGAAACTCCATAAGTTATTCTACGCTATAAGACACATTTCCGTCAAATGTATAATCGGGAGAACTACCACTTGCATACGTTCAGTTAGCCCCGGTTTCTGAAAAGCTGAACAATTATATTGTTGTAAAATCAACTGAAGCGTCGGTAGCCTAGACTAGGGCGTCGGACTTGCGATCATGTGGTTTCCGGTTCGACTCCCAACTATTGCAATACCGATGTGAACCCACTCGTAACAAACATTTAGCTTAGCACGAGGGGTTAACAAGAACTACTAACTAATTAGTAACAGGCTTGTCTGGTGGTTAATATTTTTTTTAATTGATCAGTTTTTCTAAATCCGGGGATATTTTTTTGGAATACCGCTAATTCGTTATTATTATTCTTTACTATATCTTTGCATAAACTCGGTGCTAATTTCTTAAAATATACTTTTCGTATCTAAGTATTATATATAATTAGTATATTCTTATAAAGACATTTTATTTATACGTTATGTTATAATAACTATGGCTTAATTATACCTTACTATATTTTATTTGAAGTTAATTTTGCAATTAAACCTTCAAATTACCATAAAGTTAACGTTTCTTAAAATATAAATAATATATTATGTAGGTATCTAAAAACCCAACGAAACAAGAAAACATCAACAATAAGCTTTTGAATCTAAAATCATCAATTTTGCTATCAAATGTGGTGATCAATGCTAATTTCGCTATATGAGAGGCTTGCAGTGGGACAGTTACAGGCTGGTGTTAACAACAGCTTCGGTAATGGCACCCACCGTGGGGCAGCTCACAAGCGTGGTGACCAATGCTCATTCTTTATAAAGCCTACAATTACAGGCTGTTTTTATTAAAAGCCCTAGTTATACAGGATGTTTTAATATTACGCACAATTAAAACTGCGTTATGTCGCCGTCTATGCATTATAGACTGTTTCAAACTAGTACATGATCTGTTTCAATGTTTCCTAATCATTTAACGTTAAGTAAATTCAAATTACTTGGTACGCAGTAAGACGCTCTTAAGTCTTTTTTAAGTTAGCTTGAGACTTGATGGCTTCTTAAGTCTAAGTGAGTTTGATTCGGAAGTTTTGTGGTATATTGAATAATAGTTATTACGATATAAATAAGTGTTTATTAAAATGAATGTCTAATAATAATCGAAATACAGTAGTTTTTACTGTTTTATATAAATTTTGTTAAAACATTAGATGAGTGAGCACACGACTATGTTGTTAGAACGAAAATGGAAATAGTTAAAAAAATTGATCACCATATACAGGATTAATTTAAAAGAAGTGCGTATATTCAACGAGGTAATCAGGTGCATAAAACTGAACAACTTTCCCAAAGGAACATAGGTCGAAATCTTACAATGGAAAATTAACTTCTCATACAAAGTGACAGGTCACGTGACTTACGTTTGTATGAAAAGATGATTTTTAATTTTAAGATTTCGACCTATGTTCCTTTGGGAAAGTTGTTCAGTTTTATGCACCTGATTACCTCGTTGAATATACGCACCCCTTAATAAATAATCCTGTATAAATTATAGTTCGTGTCTATTGTTATAACAAATGTTGAATAGGTATAAATATATCGTTTCATTAAAATAATGACAATCTTTTTTTGATAACATCAGAAAAGAAGGTGGTATGATTTTTAAATTTTATACGTATACTTAAGTGACTCGAATTAGTTGTATTACTTATTAAAAAAAAATGTTTAAACATTGTTTAAAATTATATATTTCTTATCTTATATTTTTGATTTTTCTCGAAATATATAATATGTGTGTGTTAAACATTGCTTAAATATTTTTGTCAGTCACTTACCAAATGATAAAATTAAATTTAGGCTAGTTACAATTGAATGTTGTAATCATAAGTATTATAAATCGGTCAATTATTGATAAAAATTGAAAGTATACGCCGACGTGACTAAAGGACTTTTTGACTAAAATTGACTTCAATTATCTGTCTATAAATTTTTGACTAAATTGACTTCAATTATCTGTCTATACACATTTTTGACTAAAATGACTATTTTTTATTCGAAAAATCCTTTGAAAATTGTTGGCTTGTTGATTTAACATTGGTTATAGTTAATACAATTAACGAATTTATGTCGAAAAAAATCATCTTAATGGATGTGACTATTATCTTTAGATAGGTGTAATTTGATAGGAAAAAAGAAAAGTCGATAAAGTCAGGCTCACACAATCATTTTATAAAACATATCAATGATTTTTAAACATATCTTTTGAATGAAATTATCACTAGGACGCGTCCCTGTTTGTCGTGTTTTTATTTTTATGTTATTTTGATTGAAAATAGGATTTTAGGAATATGATACATAAAAAAATGACTAATACGGTTGTTTTTTAATTGACGAAAGGTTCATTTTCTTTAATCCTAATACTTTTTTTAATGGTTTAATATATGACATTAATTTTGAATAAGATAATAATATCAACGAAATTTTAAATATGATATTTCTACACATTTTGGCATTAAATGTAAATAAACGTGTTTTCGATACTTATAATATTATGTGTGAAGTCTGACAGAATATGCTTTGGTTAATCAAAACTTCAGTTTAAATTACAAAAAAAATAGATTTTGTAGAAGGTACTTATGCGGTTTTTTTTAATTGTCGTTGGCTATCTATAACTTTTTGTAATAATTTTTAATTTGTTTTTGATAGCTTTATGGTTTTGGTTTTTGAAGAAGTTTTGATGAATCAACGCGTTTTTATTACATGACAGTGTTACAGTTGAGCATATATGTATGTTTCGATGTATTTGTATTATTATATGTGATAAAAATACAATTTGTATGTCTTTTTATTTGGCATTGAGAAAAATTGTCTTTATAACTGCCATTTTTTAACAAAAGTTATAGATACGAATAGCATTATTTTTCAAGTATTTGTTTGAAATATTATTAACAAAGATATATTTTTCTCAATGGTAACCCTTCGCGAAAATGCAACACAGACGGTCGTTTTATTTTATTTTTTAATATTACTTTTTTCATATAAATTTTTAATTTTTTTGCCATACCATAGACTACAGCTGCGTTTATCTTGTCTGTGCTGCCTTTTTGGCGACGGTTGTAGGTTTTTTTTTATTTCCCTCTTTTTTTTCAACGACCGTCTTGTATTTATTAACGTGTTGCATTTTCTCTTCTTTCCCCATATCCGGTCATCGATGGACTACACACTAATCACCAACCAAACAAAAAATCTATACACGAACATATTTAACACACAAAACATGAATATGAAAATTCTATTCTATAATTGTGATGTCACTACTGACCAATGAAAAATCGTGGTTATATTCATCACATCTGAAATATCACTTGAAAATGAAAATGGTGATAAAATTAATTGACTGCTATTCAAAATTACGGTGATAAACCGAAAATGTCTTTAAAAACTATCACCAATGAAAAATTGCTTTGATTTAATCACCACTTGGGCGTTTAATTATATAACAACTTGATTAATGTCTACTTGGCAATGTCTCTAATCACCACTTAAAAATGGCCGTTCCTATAATCACCACTGAAAACGACTTACACTAATCACCACTCAAAAATGGCGGGTAAACAGCTACTTCAGCGCGGCGACTCCCGCCCAAACCGATAGCTACATGGATAGCGACCTATTCGAGCAGATCCGGGCCTTCGAACCTGATGGTCTGGATGACTTTGACATCTATAGCAACATGAGCATGAAGTGAGGTAAGTGTCATATAAGTAGAGATCAAAGTTGAGTGACAGAAAACGAGGCAAGTCTTTTTATATTATACTGGGGGGTTATTCTCAAGTCCAAACAAAACAAAACGTGGCACGACGCAGAATTTAGTTCAAGAATCCCGGGTCTGTCTGATAGACACGGGGTAGTGTTAATAAATACGTTTTAAGATTTCTTAATTAATAATAATAAATAATAATAATAATAAAAATAATATTTGCACATCAAAGAGTTTTACAAATTGTCCATAGATTAGGTTACAAATTACCACATCCTTTGCTCGTAGAACAAAAACGATTTTACGTTGGCACCTGTACTAATGTGAAACATTGTATCACAGGTACCAGCGCCTTCCGCTGATTAATTTTTAATAATTTAAAATTAATTAATTAAAAATATAGTTTGTCGCAAGAGATAAAGCTACTCTTAACTCTACACGTAAAAGCACGTTAACCGCTTTGACCTCGTGAATGAGGCCCCTGGGTTCTTTCGAGTTTTACGCACTTGATTATATGGTTGTAGGTTCGAATACCAACGATTGCCCTTTCGACTTTACGAGAATACTAGTAATGTGAAAAATAATTATGGCTTAGTATGCAAAAAAGTTTTTTTTTTTATAGATTTTTACGAAGTTCTGTTGTCAGGTAAAGTTTTATTTGTTTTTTTTTTCTTTCCAGATAACAAATTAAATCACGCAATTATACCTTTTTAGTACGTAAGTTAGTTCTATCGAGTCAATTGTTTAATTATGTTAATTGGTATATCTAGCTTATTAAAGTGCCATAGAGAATATATGGGAATTATATGTCATATTATTTTAGTTTAGATAAATTCTGTTTTTAGTAATCAAAACGAATTCAATTATATTTTTAGTTATACAATGAATATGTAAGAACAAATATAAAATAACTCTTAATTGCAATTTTTCGTCTCGCTCTTTCTTGTGTTATAAGAAAGAGATACAATATAAATTTGCTGCTACAAATACGAGGAAGCTTGCCCGTCCAAGTCAGATTTTTTGTATGTTTTATTTCTAACACATTTTCTTTAAAATGAAGAGATTTTTTATGATATTTGAATTCACTTACGACTTTAAGTTAATTATTAATTGAAATTAAACTTTATTTAATAAATATCAATGATTAGTAAAGACTGGGTATTGTTTGTGTCTTTGCTTTGAATATTTGAGAAAATGTCATACATGTATGAAAGAAAAAAAAAATACTTAAGCCCAGTTTTTTGATCCCGAGTTAACTCAACCAATGGTTAAACATGCTAACTAATGGTTTCAAAGTTCGGTAAAACGCGTTTCAATCATTAATTTTTACTATAACAAATGATTATTAACTCTAAAACTAATTTAATCATTTGATAGCCTAACAATTGATGAAAAAACCCATTTTCAAACCATTAGTTAACATATTTAACCGTTGTTTGAGTTAAAGTGAAGACGTGAAGTAAATCATTGATTTTTTTTTACTAAAGTTTAAGATAATTATAGATATTTTTAAACGTATACCAATACTATAAAATAAATTTTAATTCTGTTTTTATCATCATTTAAAATATTATACTTACCCAATGTCTTCGAGATTCGTTGTTTTTTATTTTAATTATATTATATTTTAATTTGTATTTTTTACAATATGACGTAAGACAAGATATTTTATAATTGGGATATTCATTTATTATGCATTTTTTAAATACGGATTCTTTGTTTTTATTTAATGAGTTGTCAATTATTCTGATTGGTTGACCATAACTAAGTACTTGTCACACTTGACTTCAGCATCTGTTGACAAATTTTATTTCTACAAGTGTCAACGTTGATGGAATCGCTCAAATGTATGGAAGTGACAAGTCTAAGTCACGTGACTTATCGAAAAGAAATGTCATCTCCATACACTTAATGTCTTCTAAGCGATTTCTATCATCGTTAACGCTTGTAGAAATGTTTTTTGTGTGTCTACAGGAACTGGGTTTTCTTATAAAAGCTCTACAAGGCATTTTATTATTTTTAAAAAGAAATCATTATATACAGGATGTAAAAAGAATGCTCCCAAAAACGAAGATATGGGCCTAGGACGATACGGCAATAAAAATCGACTGTACTTTTATTATAACTTCCGTGAGACGAATTCATAATTATTTAAAGTATCAACGGCTTACTGTCGCGAGTCGAACCAGTTCAACTCGCGACACCGCCGCCGCCGCTATTTCTGACTTTGTTTGAGGGAGTGTCTCCATATACCCTGTATGTAGATGTATGTAATTAGATGAAGCTTAATTCAAATTTGTATGTAATATAAGTAGCGTCCCTGTATTTTACTTACGGTTACAAAACTACTCTATCTTTGGCCTTGCTTACTGGAGATTGTGGTTTATAATTAAAATGTTTACCACTTTCTGTGGTGTGTGTGGAAAATGTAACCATCTATCATCGATCCGAAGGTAGGTTCTGCATTTCGTTAGATTATAGATGGATATATATAGCTTTTATTTTTAAGAATATGGTATAGTAGAGACTTGGGTTCCATAATATTCTGCCGTTTCGGGCGCACAAATGTTTAGGTACAATTTAAACAGGCTTATTTTTTAGGTAGTGCGTATATTCAACGAGGTTATCAGGTGCTTAAAACTGAACCACTTTTTCCAAGAAACATAGGTCGAAATCTTAAAATTGAAAGTCAACTTTTCATACAAGCATAAGTCACGTGACCTGTCAATATGTATGAATAATTAATATCTTGGGACAATATCATATTATATCATCAATTTCAATTTTAAGATTTAGGCCCATGATCCCTGGGAAAAGTTGTTCAGTTTTATGCACCTGATTACCTCGTTGAATATACGCACTCCATAAAAAATTATCCTGCATCTCTTCTCTTCTTCCTGCCTTTATCCCATTCATATGAGGTCAACGCATGCGTATTTTCCTTCCATTCCTCTCTATTACTCGTCATTGCGGCACTCTTTTCTTTCTCATATCATCTTTCACACAATCCATCCATCTCTTTTTCGGTCTCCCTCTGCTTATATCCACAGTCATACTTATTACTTGTTTAGTTATGTGACTTTCATCACTCCTCATAACGTGGTCCATACCACGACAAACGCTTACCTCTCACCTTTTCACTCACAGGCGCTACTTTCAAGCTTCCTCTAATTATCTGGACTAGCTACCAAAATTATTTGTACGCTGGAAACAGCGGAATATTTTGGACTTTGCTATTTGTAACATCTATTGTTACAATATCCTTACAAATAAACAGATTATAATTTCGCCATAGTTTTTATCAATCTCTAGTAGGTAATTGGAACCGTAAGTGACTGTTCGTAATTTCGTAATTTTAAATGTAATTCGTGTTTGGATGTTGTCAATTGTGATATACGAGGCCTTAAATAACGAAATTTAGAATTAAATGCACGCATTTCTTAGACAACACGATTTTTTGTAACTCATATTTTTCGCCAATGGTAAAGCATTTGCTTTATGGTATGGTGGATATATCAACCCCCACTGAGCTTGGTACTGCGGTAATGCAATTGCCAATCTTTTCTTGATCTACAATACCTGAGTGTTTTTTGTGTGAATTGATTGTATGTGAAACGCGCGATACATGTATTATTCCTTTGTCATTGATGGATAGAATGGCGGTTGCTGTTAGTCTTGTCGCGTCAGGTATATCTGGCATTCTCCACCAATGAGAGACAAGCTACTGACCTGCGATTGGCCGAAATTGGCAGAAAAAGTTGCGACAGTCGATTTTCGACTAGCTGCAGTTCATTCCTAATTTTGAACAAGAGTCGATACCCAAAAGCTTAAATTTTAATGGTGTACCGTAAAGCCTATTCTGTTAAACACTCACTAAACATACTTTAGTCCATGTCAGCATCGGTATCCTTATCACATGTATACAGGATCAATTTAAAAGGAATGCGTATATTGACAGAGGTAATCAGGAGCATAAAACTGAACAACTTTTCTCATACAAAGTGACAGTTCACGTGACCTGTTTGTATGAAAAGTTATTTTCCATTTTAAGATCGACCTATGTCTCATGAGAAAAGTTGTTCAGTTTTATGCAGCTGACTACCTCGGTCAATATACGCATTCCTTTTAAATTGATCCTGTATAATAAGAAAAGGACAGACGAAAATTGGAGCTGTCAAATTTAGTTCCGACTTAAATTCTCATACAAACAACACAGTGATGTTCAAGGCGAAAACTAGTTTGACATTTCTAAGTTAGTTGTTATCTGTTGCCGTCCTTTTCTCAAGCTGTGTGTTAGTAAAAGACAGCAATGGTTTTAATTTGCCATATTATTTTATTGCTTACAAAGAAATCAGCACCATTGTGTTGTTCCTTATGTTTAAATTATAGGTAATTAGCCATTTATGACTGTTATAATCTTCTCTGCCCGATTTTTTTTTTCAAAATGGCCACCTAGAAAAATCGTGTTTAAGTTGTCTGATGAATGCGTAGCATTGTGTTTGGGCTTAAAAATAATCTGGACCTAAAATTACCTGAATCTAGTTTAACGATCGAACTCGTTGATCGTACTATTGAGAACGAAAGAATAATAATACATCGAAAATCCGTTTTTATTTCAAAATATCTGTCATGTATACTTTAAACTAGAAATATCACTGCTGTTAAAAAATTGTATCTAAATTCCGTATACTTAAACAGGACTTAACTTTAAGATGATGTTAAAAGTATATCTGTCTCATCGCTCCTTACAGTGACAGCTTTCTGAGTTGAGAAAAGTATTGGAGACGTAATTTGACAGATACATTTTTAAAGTGACAAGTCTAAGTCACGTGACATCGAAATGTCAATTCCATACATTTAATGTCATACGATTTCTATTATCGATAACGCTTGTAGAAGTGTACCTTGTTAAAAGGGGTCTTCTTAGAATTAAGTGTCGTCTGAGTATACGGTCTAGATTTCAGCCATATTTGGCTAGTTTGTCGCATTTAATTGTAATCTTTAATGTTTGTGGTGCTTGTAAGAATTATGTCATTTATGTACGGTGACCGCTTGGTAACCATTATTATCAACCAAAAACATCCTTGTATGGGACCACAAATTTATGTAACCTGGTGTCGGCGTCTTTATTGTTGAATTTAGTGAATCAACTCAATACAGTTTCGTAGATTTAAGTGTTAAAATATTTCTCTCGCCCAAGTGAAGATGCCATGGAAAAAATAGTTCTTAATTTCGGAAATAAAGCTATACAAAATGAAATATTAAGGAATAATATTAGTTCCAGATTTTGACACCGAGTCAGGTAAGTGTGTAGCTCTGTAGTCGCATGAGAATAAATGAATGGAGATGACATTTTCATAAGTCACGTGACTTAGACTTGTCACTTCCATACATTTGAGTGTTGCGATCAGCGTTGACTATTGTAGTAGAACTATAACACCTAGAAAGCGAGTAAGCGCACGAATAGTGAAGCCGTTCAAACTGTGTCATGTCAACGCAGTTGATACGTCGGAACGTACCGTCAGTCGTTAAAGTCAAGCGCTAGTGCAAATGTCTCCATAATTTTAAGTTTAATGGCGGTTTAAGTAATGAATGAGTGTCACAATGCAATAAATATGTAGACGACGACGAAAGTATCTACTTTACATAATGCTCGATGCACACTTCATTATTTTTATACAGGATTAATTTAAAAGAAGTGCGTATATTCAACGCAGTAATCAGGTGCATAAAACTAAACAACTTTTCCCAAGGAAATCTTAAAATTCATAATTATCTTTTCATACAAACATAAGTCACGTGGCCTGTCACTTTGTTTGAGAATTTCATTCAAGATTTCGACCTATGTTCCTTGGGGAAAGTTGTTCAGTTTCATGCACCTGATTACCTCGTTGAATATACGCACTCCTTTTATATTAATCCTGTATAAAGATTATCGATCTAGGTGTTAAGTACCTACTTAATGTCAAACGAGCCTGATAATTAACCGATTAAAAAAAAGTAAGAGTATCCATGATGTTTGTAGTTTTTAATACGACGACCATTTTTTGACGACTTCCGTGCTCGAGTGGCGTACGGTTTTCAAGGTGTCGTCAGCTCTGAGCTTCGATCCCCGGACGATTCAATGTAGAAAAATACTTTTCTACATTGTCTTGAGTCTGGGTGTTTGTGGTACCTTCGTTGTCTCTGATTCCATAACACAAGTGCTTTAGCTACATTGGAGAAATGTATGTGATGTTGTCCACATTAATTTTTATTTTTTTAATACAGGTCTTGATAATGCACTACTAAGCGGTCATCTGTACATCTAATCATTATATTAAGTGTTGTAATGTTATGTAGACGCAAAGTTTTATTGAATTAGTTAAGAAAATTAATTACTTCTAATTAAAATCAAACGAAACCTAACTTAAGACGCTCTTAAAATTGAGTGGAGTTTGTGTATCAGCCATAGGGCATAGGGCCTAACTCACGTTATATTACACGTATTAGCTTAAATCTTTGCAAATATATGTAAGCCAATCTTAGATGTATCGGTTGATATTAATTCTCTTACAGCCCAGCTAGCCAAGTGACATTTCTACAAGCGATAACGCTGATCGATCTCTCAAATGTATAGAAGTGACAAGTCTGAGTCACGTGACTTATCGAAATCAAATGCCATTTCCATACATTGAATGGCATATTATATAAGCGATTTCTATCATAGTTAACGCTTGTAGAAATGTAACTTGGCTAGGGGGTAGATTTTTTATTTTGCAAACTAAATATTTTTTTTTGATGATGGGTATTTATCATTATCTTGAAGCAATTTTATATGAAAGCAAGTTATTTTTATTGTACTTAATTAAATTTTCTAATCAATTTAAATTGTGTCTAAAAAGTGACGTTTAAGACGTTGACTTTGACAGCTCTTACCCCTAATGTCTATTATAATTATATCACTTTTTATGTAGGTAATAAGGATTTTTTGTTTATAATACCAAGAGGGGCTTGTGGCTAAGTGTAAACCGTACGGTTTGGCCGATAAAGGTTAAGCCACGGTTGGTCCGAAGATGGGTGACCATTTCTAAACATACCGAGACCCCTCTTAGACCCGACTGTCATACAGTGGTCTTTGACAGTCGTTAAGAGCAATGTGTAGTTTAAAAACAACTGACAGCTGTGTTCCGATGTTTAAGTCCCTAAAAGTCTTAACTTTTCCAGCACTTTATATCTTTGAGATGGCTGTTTTTGTAAAACTTAATAATTATTTATATGTGACGGTATCAGAAAACAGAACCAGACCTATAAGAAGTCAATATAAAAGCTTGTTACAAAAAGACCGATATAATACAACTTTACTTAAAAAAAGTGTCTTTGGGATGGGCCCAAACATTTACAACAAAGTACCCACTATTATTAAAGATGCCCCAATCCAAATGTTTAAAAAGAAATTACTAGCATTATTATACGAAAAATGTTATTATTCTATTGAAGACTTCTTGAATGACTCCACAATTTAATTTGAATACTAACTTGTAGTTACATAAGAAACCTTAGTTGTTGTAACGGTTGTATATTAGTTATAAAAACTTAATATTTGCATGCCTAATTTAAGGTAGATTGTAGTAGAACTATTTTATTGTATACCACATTTTTCATGTACCTACTTTCTATGCAAATAAACGATATTATTATTATTATTATTGTTAAGTCATTACAATTCTGACAACCAGTCTTACTATGGGATACTGTGTTACACAGAAAAATGGGTTGTGGAGATCATTTAGGCAGTCGCTCTGTAAAATATAGTATTCAGCTAAATCCGGTGAGACTGGAAGCCGACCCCAACATAGCTTGGGAAAAGGCTATGCAGAAGACTTTATATTCCCAACAACTAAACTCAGCACTGTAATTATTATTGAGGTTAGGAACATATAAGTATTTTTTTGTGTTGTTCGCTTTATCACAATCTAGGATACCTAAGTATTTCTTTGTGCAGAAATATTCACTAATTTTAATACAGGAATCATTTTTTTAAGGGGTACCTAATTCAAAGCAATTGCTGTCTTTTTTAGATTAATCAGGATTTTGTAGTTTAGTTTGTGAACAAGAATTAGTATTGTCGATATATCAAGGATGTTAGTTACTTAAGCTTTATCGTGTTATTTCAATGTAGATGTATGTTTAAAACAAATATAATGATTGTTGATATTACATTGTTTTATTTTTAACCCTTCACAGCAGAAAAATACTTTTCTTGTAATGTCTATTCGTTTTTCGCGTCTATCAGTGTATTTATTGACTGTCTGTACTGACTGTCAATAACTGAAAGTGAAATGTCGTGGTGCCTTAGCGGTTCAATGATCGGATTCGTATGCACAGGGTTGCGGGTTCGAACCTTATTAAAGTTATATTCCAAAAAAACGGAATCTGAAATTGCCAGCCCGGAATGAGCAAGCTTGGTGTCCAATGCTCGTTCCTTCTCTGTATGGGAAGAAACCTGTACCAATCAGTGGGTAGTGGAGCAGCGTCGCGACACAATATCAGAGAGGCGTCGCGACACCATATCAGAGAGGCGTCGCGACACCATATCAGAGAGGCGTCGCGACACCATATTAGAGAGGCGTCGCGACACCATATCAGAGAGGCGTCGCGACACCATATTAGAGAGGCGTCGCGACACCATATCAGAGAGGCGTCGCGACACCATATTAGAGAGGCGTCGCGACACCATATCAGAGAGGCGTCGCGACACCATATTAGAGAGGCGTCGCGACACCATATCAGAGAGGCGTCGCGACACCATATTAGAGAGGCGTCGCGACACCATATCAGAGAGGCGTCGCGACACCATATTAGAGAGGCGTCGCGACACCATATCAGAGAGGCGTCGCGACACCATATTAGAGAGGCGTCGCGACACCATATCAGAGAGGCGTCGCGACACCATATTAGAGAGGCGTCGCGACACCATATCAGAGAGGCGTCGCGACACCATATCAGAGAGGCGTCGCGACACCATATTAGAGAGGCGTCGCGACACCATATCAGAGAGGCGTCGCGACACCATATTAGAGAGGCGTCGCGACACCATATCAGAGAGGCGTCGCGACACCATATCAGAGAGGCGTCGCGACACCATATCAGAGAGGCGTCGCGACACCATATCAGAGAGGCGTCGCGACACCATATCAGAGAGGCGTCGCGACACCATATCAGAGAGGCGTCGCGACACCATATCAGAGAGGCGTCGCGACACCATATCAGAGAGGCGTCGCGACACCATATTAGAGAGGCGTCGTGACACCATATTAGAGAGGCGTCGCGATGCTCTAGCTCAGTGGCGTCGTGACGCCTTAGACAGATGTATTTTCAAACCACAGGAATATCAAAAAGTAAATGAAAGACTAAATAATTAAAAACAAACCATATTTATTGATACAAGATTTATAAGTACAAAAAATTATGAATGAAAGATATGATTCACTCAATTCAACATTTACATCAAAACTAGAAAAATTTCGTATTTAGTTAAAATAATTTCATGATCTAAGCATTTTCACTCGAGAGGTAAGGCAGTTTCTTTTTAGATAAAAAAAGGATAATACCTACTTGTGATTTGTTTTAATTTCTTCTTTTTAATTATTTAACTCATTCCTTTCATACAAAATGTAGTCTTAACCTACTGAATAAATATGAGAGACAACTTATTATTAAAATAGTTAATGTGAATTTGTGAAGTGAAGCTGTTTCAAATCATTCACTCTGAAGATTATGGATTTATCAATTCAACAAGATGGCGTCCAAATCTTACCCCGGTATTCTCAAACGAAACTGTCTTGTATTATACAGCGATTCAAAATTTTGTGAATAAGAATTAGGAAAATTATTTTTTATGAAATAATTACATTACTTAGAATTGAAATTACGTATTCTATGATTGGGGTCAGAAGTATTATGATCTTGTTCGTCTCCTGCCCCCCTAGCCAAGTGACATTTCTACAGGCGTTAACGATGATAGAAATCGCTTAAATGACATTAAATGTATGAAAGTGACAAGTCTAAGTCACGTGACTTATCGAAAACAAATGTCATTTCCATACATTTAATGTAATTTAAGCGATTTCTATCATCGTTATCGCTTGTAGAAATGTCACTTGGCTAGGGGGGCTGGTATCTGTATGGTAAGTATTTAAGGGTGGAACTGTTGTGGGATGTGAAGATGCTTCTTGTCTGCCGAAGGAGTCATGGAGCGACATCTCTGGAAAGAAAAAAAAATGGTGTAAGAGGTTTGATACCGAGTTTGAAAATTGATCGCTGTGCTGTAGACACATGCAGCGAGAAATTTTTGGGGTAAAAAGACCGACCCAAGGTGGGTTAAAAAAGCTTTTAAGTAGTTATTGGTCCCAGCAACTGTAATACGTTTCTACATTATTTTTGTGATACGAATTTGCACTTGGGAACAACGTCGGGGTATGTTTTACAAACATATTCAACCCTGCTTTGAATACAAAAATCTACTGCGTGAACCATTTGAATTTGAAATCAGTAAACAAAAAACTTTTATTATAAAAAGGTAAGTCGTGACCAGTATAAAAGAAAAAGTTATAAGTAACATATTTTTCTTAATTGTCTACCTATTTTCAATTACCTTTTTAGGTAAATTCTGGCTTTGTCGAGCAATGGGACTTCAGGCTACGAACAAGAATACGTACCTCTCTGTAATCAGCTTCGCACATAACAGGGGTTCTCATCTCAACCCTCTTTGGCGGCGTCTGGTCCATATCGTGGACTAGTTTGTAGACCTCCGAGTGCTTCAGGTGGTCGAGTGACACGGGAGGCTTTTCGTATTTCATGAAGTTTATCCTTTAAGGGAAATTATGTTAGTATTCGTTCTATTGTACTTAGAACATACTTTGAGAATTCCTGTTTTTATTTTGCATGAATTTATTTCATTATCAACTCTGATCTCATCTTCCAAAGTCCAAATGTTAGTCCGATTAGTGCCATGAAATTAACACCAAGGTACATCTGCCGCCCGATAGCAGAAATCTGCAGTGGCCTATATGGAAAGCTCTCAACCGATAGCGAAGCCAGGTAGGTCTCTGCAGACACAATTTGGCAAAATGGGGGATCACAGACTCTTCGGATACCCAGTGCGAGTGCGGCCTTCCCGACCAGATTATGCCTGCACTTTGGAAGATTTGAATCTGGCCAATGACGCCGCTGTTAATGTGGCCAACTACTGGGCGCATCAAATTTAAATACTTTTTGAAAAAAGTGTACCATCGACTCGAAAAGAAGAAGAAGAACACCAAGGTAATTTTACGTGAATTTTTCTATAAGTTCCCAAAAGTACTGTATAGTTCTTATATGTTCGTTTTGTAAATAAATAAAATACACGAGTAAAGATAAAAAAAAAATGATTTTGTACGTTCTCTTTCTTGAATTACATACGTCGTGCTCATATCGAAGGATGTCAGGAATGTCAAAGTATGTTCTAAGAGAAGAATATTAATTCGCATATTAATAAAATATTTAAAGAAGGTATGTAGGGTTTTTTTAAATAACAGTTTTGGGAGATTCAGTTAAAATTATAGAACGTTACAAATATCATTATAATAGGGGACAAAAAAGCAAAAGGTAAGGTAAAAGTAACAAAGCCAAGTACAGACAGACCTACTTGGTTATTTTGTCATTATAAATAACATTCGAAAAATGGGGTAACTATGAATACCGGGGTAACTTTATAAAAAACATGGATTTGTTCTTTTTTTTTCCTTTTATAAAACGACGCCCGCACTAAGGATCCTTGTGTCGCGGGGGTTTCACAAACATTCAAATCACAACCACAAAGAACACCCAGACTTGGAACAAGTATCTGTGGATCACACAAATGCTTGTCTCATGCGGGGATCGAACCCGTGTGGTGACCTATAACACTCGGCTATCCGATTTGATATTTGATTTATAGGTAACGTATAAATATATGTCATTGATTATATAGAGTACAGAGTGTAAGAAGAAACAAAGACAAGACACAGGAGTCATGATAACCAGGATGAGACAGCAGAATTAAGCGAAAATTAAAAAATAATACCAGCGAAGAAACGCAAAATCAGATGATGATCGGGTCAATTAGAAGCGGCGGTAGCCTAATGGCTAGGGCGTCGGACTTACGATCATATAACCATATGATCGTAAATCCGACGCCCTAACCGACGGCGACGGGTTCGAATCCCACTCATTACACTACCGACGTGAACCCACTCGTAACACAAGCATCTTAGCTTAGCACGAGGGATTAACGAGATTACTAGTAATGTGCGACCAATGTGGATGTGGTGCAGGTAATCTTTTTAAAAAAAATGACAAAGCTAGCGAAAATTTTTGTTTTGTTTAGCTGTACTATCATATTGGATGGAACTTGTAGAAAATTAACGTTATTTCATGAACTTTTTTTTGCTGTCCCATCATAGGTATCATTACTGTCTTCATTTTCGGGGAGCGCCCGTCTCACACCCGGTATATTCTTGTCATTTATGTAAGTATCCAATTTTACCCCATTTTAACCAAATATAGAAAAAATTCGCCTTCCCGCCCATGTCAGTATTTTGTCGGCCCGATAATCGGGCTGATCCGGGTTCTAGCACGATACCTGACCGATTTCTTGTAGTTCATGTGCGTTGCACTATAGCAATGAAGACGTTCTATTATTCACCTACAAAAAATCGGTCACTGATCATCGGACGGACTATGAGCGGGCAAGCATAACGAGGAATGGAACTGGTGAAAATACGTAAGGTGGGTAAATAATGAGGTATAATATGTGCCACGAAAAATGAGACTGCGCGCGTCAGTAGTGGGAACCTTGCGCCGCGTCTACCGCGCTCTCTCCAACTCACGGTCGCTTCCCACCTCCAAACCCACTCAAAGAGATCTACAACATGTAACAAAACCCCTGTCAGATTCAATAAAGCTCATGAACCGTCTCGCATAGGCGGCTTCTTTGACATAAAGCTGTAGGTAGTAAGTGCGTGAACTTTGAGGAGCTGTCAGTGGTGCTGCTGCCTTGGATCAGTTTTTATTTTGATTTAATTATTTTCGATTGGGAAAAAAAATAATCTCCAATCCATTTTATGGCTAGGTATATGTGTTCGCAGTACGATACCGAATTATACTCTTAGCGATCGGACAGGGGCTTTTGTTACATATTGTATAAATTGATTGCGCAAGTCAAACCATGTGGTGTGTAAAGTCTCATCTTTCGTGGCACGATCTGTATATATTAATTCTACTTTGACAGCCTTTAAATATGGTGGTTGGTCCAAAATTAAAAATATAATATCTTATCTATGTTACACGAATACAATAAAACTTAATTAAGAAATAAAAGTTGATGTGTTTAAGTTCCTGAACTTGCCAAATTTAAAACTACAGACTGGATTGAAATTAATTTAGTAAAGTAAAGTATAACCTAAAAAAGATGGTGCTCTGTTTTATGGCGCGAAAAAGCAAACAAATGAAGTCCCGATGACAATTTTCATCTATGAGTTGATGAAAAAGATGACATGATTGTAATGCATGTCAATAATTTTAAAAACTTACTTCGATTAGTTTATCGTAAGTATTGACCATAGTTTCTCGTAGCCTATGAAAATCTACTAGGTGGCAGTTTGATTCTCTGGAATATTTTTAGTTTAAAAATCAACAAATTTTAGTTAGTTTTCAGGAATTTAGGCTGACGGTTCTGGGATTTGGTAAATATTAAATATTGTCTTAATTAAAAAAAAATATCATGGATTTTTAAAATAGGAAAATAATAATAATATCTTGGGACAAGCTCACACACGGCCATCTGATCCCAAACTAGGCAGAGCCTGTGCTATGGCAACCAGATAACTGATAAACATACTTATATACCTATTTATAAAGTTTAAGACGAGGGGTTAACAAGAATAGGTACTATTGTGCGACCCTCATTGCCAGTTAGCTTTTAAATAGAAATAAAAAACTAATAAATCAGTTATTTACATACCTACTTACTTAAAAACGAAAAAAAATATAGGTAATAGAAAAGGGGAAAGTAGAAATTGATTTATTTATTATCTTTTGATTTACCTTATGAAATAGGTATATAATTATATATTTATATAGTATTTACCAAATCCCAAGACATTTTAACATAAAATAGGAAATTAACTTCAAAAACATACCTATACTGGCGACAGTAGGATTTCGAGTTGCCCCACGGCCATATTTGATTCCAAGTGTCAATCTGCCACGAACAGGACATGCAAAGACAAACAAACATACAGGCTATGATTTTTACATATGTATATTAACAATGAAATTGTGGACGAAAAGATTAAGGCACTGCGCCACTGCGGTGTACAAATTGGCTATTTAACACATTTCAATAATATACTAAAAACTATATCGAATTTTAATAAAGGCAAATCATTTGCATATTGACCGAGCAAGCATTTCAATATTGGTAACTAGACAGAGAGATATACAGGATTATTTTTTATGGAGTGCGCATATTCTACGAGGTAATCAGGTGCATAAACTGAACCACTTTCCTTAAGGAACATGGGTCGAAATCTTAAAACTGAAAATTAAATTTTCATACAAAGTCATAGAAAGGTCACGTGACTGTTGATTTTAAATTTTACGATTTCGACCTATGTTCCTTGGAGTCATCTTTCACAGTCGCGTGACCTGTCACTTTGTATGAAATGTAAATTTTCCATTTTAAGATTTCGACCTTTCCTTAGGGAAAGTTGTTCAGTTTTATGCACCTGATTACCTCGTTGAATACACGCACTCCTTTTAAATTAATCCTGTATTTGTCAAATTTTTGTTTACATCATGGGCATAGTGTATTGATTACGACTTCCTGTATAATATCATAAAGTCTAGGCAATGCGCGTGTTGTTACAATAATCACATCCACTTCAATACCAATATGATGTGAATACCACAGATCCTTAAAGCCAATCCGCAAAAAAAAAAAGTTAGATGATCGTACAAAATACTTTTTCTACTAAACACGAAATATTTGATTGAATACTCTGAATAATTTTTGTCTTATATGAAACAACATATCAAACAGACATACACAAGGTCAAGGACGATACATCACATTATGGGTCGTTCTCAAAAAAGTGGCACCGTAACCTGTCGGGCCGTTTTTAGACTATAAGTGTATTTTTTTTAAGGTGACTTATATATTTCTTCACATTAATATACAAAAAGAGACTTTTTACGTGGAGGCCGAGTAAAATTAAGAAGTTTAATATCATACAGTTACTAAAAAATAATATTGTAATGTCGTTTTCTCAGTAACTTGTCGTGTCCAAACACGATATGTCTGACTTTGAGGTGAAATAAAAAAATAAATACTATAAATAAGCGTTCAAATAAAATCAAATACAGTTCTTTATATCATTGTTATAAGGTGATTTAAACTATAAGCTCTGAATGTTAATAGTTTTAAAGATATCCGTGTTTAAATTGTGTCCAGAGAATTTTTCTCCACAATCTGCCGTTGCACACTACCGTCCATTACCCGATCACTATTATGTTTGCAACACCTCACCCCCGTGCAAATTGAGCCGACACTATCTGGCTAACCACTGTCAAAGAAAGACGCGATGAATATTGCGCAGTTTTCTTAGGAATTACATCGAGATATCACAATCGGATTTTGTAACGGGTATGTTGTCTACAACCTGACCTATTTTTTTTTGTTTGTGTGTAAACTGCTTCGTTATGTTTTGTCTTAAAATGTGTCAATAGGTAACTATATATGATTCTGTAAATTATATTTTAAACAGCCTAACCGTTTTGTTGTTATTGAATGATTACTTAGGTTTTTTCATTAACCAGACTCTCTTTACCCTGTTGAAAATGCACAGGTTAAAGAGATTGTTAACAGGTTAAAGATATTTTCCCTATATATTTTTTGTCAAATGCATTTTTTTTAAGAATAATCGAAATAATTAGGTGTGAAATACTTAGTATATCTACTGCATGTTTACGTTAACAGTAAAAAAGTTAAATTAGGTTATATATATTGCTATTTGGATACCTTTTAGCTATTTATTCATTTATAACTTCTACCCGCGACTTCGTATACACGGACTTCAGAATTAGGTCCAAAAAGAAATGAAAAATGTGAAAGTAATAAAATATAGAATAACATGTTCACCCGTGTTGCGCTGTAATAGAGAAAAATACAAAATTTCAAAGCTGTCTGCCCAGAGCTTTGCTCGTAAACAATTTTCAATTTTTCCTCGGGAACTAATAAAGGAATCGGGATAAAAGGTAGCTTATATTCTTTTCCATGTCAAAGACTACTTGCATGCCAAATTTCATCCAAATCCGATCAGCCGTTTTTGCGTGATTGAGTTACAAACATTCAAACGTTCACACTTTCACATTTATAATATTAGTAGGAAGTAGGATTATGGTTACGGTTTGACCTATTTTGTAAGTCTGGCAGCCGAAGTCAACATGGCTTGGGATAAGACTAGAGTGCTAGACAGAAGAAGAAGAGTAGTAAGTGTTCTAATAGATCTACACCATTTTCAGCTCTGTCTGAAATAGAATTACCTCCGGAACTCCAAAGAAGTACTTCTTGGAAAATATAGTAGATGAAGGGCCTGCAATTAATCGCCTCGTTGAATTCATTTCAAATTCATAATCATAATCATTATCATTTATTACGATTATTATGTGATTGATTATTTTTGTGTGATTGGCTTAGGAACTCTATTCATACAAGATCCAAAATATTATTATTATAATTTAGAAGCTGACAATATGTAATAGCAATATAGTAAGTATGTTGCTATTACATATTGTCAGCTGATTGTTACAGACTGATTAAAAGTTCATTAATTAGATTATAAGACGAAGTTTTTCCTTTTTAATTTTTTGTTTTTTTTTTTCGTTATAGACGCTGTTATTTTCCATCAGAACTGTTATTGTTTGCAGTTTATTAAATAATAAACATTGATTTTGCATGATTACACTGTTTTTTTGTTTCTTTCTCTATAATTTGGTAATGTTTTCTCATAAACCTGTACAATGTTTCTTTAACCTGTGAAGCCATATTTTTGAAAGGCTGTATCTCATTCAATTTTCTGTAAATCTGCTTCCCTTTCATCAATTCAACCTAATACAAACGCTGCCAATAGATTTCTGTAAAAAAAACTCAATATTTGAAACATTTTTAAAAATTGATAAATTAAATCGATCGGTGCCACTTTTTTGAGAACGACCCTTATGTATAAAACAACAAATATATACATTCTAATCAAATGCCTATACTCGCAAACTAAACGCTTACACTAAGCCCAGTTATTTGATTAACTCAACTAATGGGTATACATTGATATATATAGATTTAAATTGATATATACAGTGGTGGTCATATAATTAAGAACGCTTATTTAACGGGAACATTTTTTTTAATTTACAAGTATAACTCATTGCATGTATTTTGTTGTATTTCTCTCGGTATGGCAAAACTTTGCCATACTTGCGGTACATACGTTGATACCCATGATTGACTAAAAAATAAAAAAATAAACTTTACACATAAGATCTGAACCTGGCACTACTATTTATTGGCTGGTCACATAATTAAGAACGATGAATAGTTTATCTTTTTATTCAAATTTAAATAGAGAACACTCTTTGCCTCTGTGGTGGTATGTCACTATTCCTATAGTTTTGGCGCCATTTAGTGCTGTAAAAGTCTTAAAAGTGATAACTTCATATTAATATAATGGGGAGAAATAAAAGTTGTGATAAATCTACTAGGGAAGTAATAATAAAACTTCGGGAAAAGAATTGGTCTTATAAAAAAATTGCCGACCATCTGCAATGCTCAAAAACGATGGTTTTCCACGCTGTGAAGCATTTTGCAACATATCAAACGACTTCAAATGTTCCACGGGTACCTAAACAGAGAAAATCATCCCGTCGAGATGATCGAAATATCGTTCGTTTGGCAAAACTATATCCTTTTAAAGGGTCTAATGAGCTGAGAAGAGAATATTTTGGTGAAAACAACCCTTCAGCAATCTCGGCACGCACTATTCGAAGGCGTTTGGTAGAAGAAAAGTTGCACGGAAGGTTAGCAAGGAAAGTACCCATGTTAAAACGGTGCCATAGAAAGGCCCGGCTTGCATTTGCTAGAAAGTATGAAGACTGGACAGTTAGACAGTGGAGAAATGTTCTTTTTTCTGATGAAACTAAAATAAACAGGGTAAGTTCTGATGGAAAACGTTATGTACGACGCCCTCCAAATAAAGCATTTGACCCTAAGTACACAAAAAAGACTTTAAAGCATGGTGGAGGAAATGTGAAAATTTGGGGGTGCTTTTCTGGACATGGTATTGGACCTGCTAAGCTGATAGAAGGAAACATGGATCAATTCCAATACAAAAATATACTGGAAGAAATAATGTTACCTTATGCTGAAGACGTACTTCCCGTTATTTGGACATTCCAGCATGACAATGATCCAAAGCATACTGCACGCATCGTCAAAGAATTTCTCATATCGCAATCAGTTTCTGTATTAGATTGGCCAGCTAACAGCCCAGATCTAAATCCAATAGAGCATCTTTGGTGCGAGGTAAAGAAAAATATTTCAAATCGACAGAGTGGCAATTTAACAGAGCTGTACGACATTTTCTTAGAAGAATGGAACTCTATCTCTCTTGAGAAATGTCAAAAATTGATAGAGTCAATGCCTCGCCGGTGTAAAGCAGTGATTAAAAGTCGTGGACATGCTACCGACTATTAACTTTATTTTTAAATGTATATAATTGTTTATTTTACTTGCGCACTTCATATTACTCTGATTTATTTAATGTACGTTTCATATAAAACAGCTCTCAAGCATTTAAATAATCGTTCTTAATTATTTGTCCAGCTTCATTACTATGTGAATCTGTTACGCTAGAGAATAAATACAATTTGTAAATAAAATGGTTATAGGATGTATGATATATTACTAATCCGATTATCCCAATTCATGTGGCTATTTAATAAAATAACTAGTTACTTCTGAGAACGAAGACATAACTACTTAAGACTTAATTTAGAAAATAAAATCTGAAATTTCGTATCGTTCTTAATTGTATGACCACAACTGTATATATACAATACAATAACACATATACTTACAACAAACATCACAGAGACATACACAATATTAAAAAAAAAAACAACAATTTTTCACCCTACCCGGGAATTGAACCCAAGATCTCTCAATTAAAATCCTTCAAGACGAACAAACGAATCCTTTTTTTTTAATTCTTGTAAATCACTTGTGCTAAGCTAACTGCTTGACGCGTGAGTTCACGTCGGTAGTGCAATGGGTGGGATTCGAACCGACAACCTCATGATCGCAAGCCCGACGCCGCGCGCCGTACCCATTAGGGTACCGCCGCTTATTTATATCTAATTTCCTATGAACTTAAATGGGTTAAAATCACTGATAGAAAGTAATTACGTTCATTCTCTATGAGACGCGTTTGGAACAGTTCCCGGGTGTAATTTTTTGTTTTCTTTCAAATACAGGGTTAATTTAAAAGGAGTGAGAAATATTCAACGAGACAATCAGGTACGTATACCTAAAACTGAACAACTTTCCCAAAAGAACATAGGTCGAAATATTAAAATTGATCTTTTCATACACACATAAGTCACGTGACCAGGGGCCCAATTCTCCTATTTTTAAACCGTCCGATGGCAGTGTAATGATCGTAATGTCGACGATTTTGTAAAAAAAAATAAAGCCCATTAAGTTTGAAATGTCAGTAAGGGATTACCAAATTATTGGCAATCGTGCTAAGATACTATGACATACACGATTTCACAGATTAAATGCTTAGAAGAATACCAAATGTGCCAAAATCAATCGAAACTACGATCATTACACTGCCATCGGACGGTTTATAAAATAGGAGAATTGGGGCCCTGTCACTTTGTATGAAAAGTTCATTTTCCATTTTAAGATATCGATCTGATTCTTAAGGAAAGTTGTTCAGTTTTATGCACCTGATTGCCTCGTTGAATATTTCTCACTCCTTTTAAATTAACCCTGTATAACAAAAATACAAAATTGTATAGACAAAGACATACACAATGTATACCAACATAAATAAAAAATATGATTTATAAACAGTGAATGCAGCCTAAAAGTGAATCAATTTTCTATAAAACACAGAGAATTGGCACTCTATGCACTTTACAAAGACAATTTGGACCTTCGCGGGCTTACATTTCTTTTAATATCCTGGGACAGCTCACACGCGGCCATCTGATCCCAAACTAGGCAGAGCCTGTACTATGGCAACCAGACCACTGATAAACATACTTATAAATTTCTAAAAAACATACATATCATAGATAAATAACACCCAGACACAGAACAAATGATCGTGCTCATCACACAAACATTTGTCCTGGGTGGGAATCGAAACCACGATCTCTGGCTTAGTTGGCAGGGTCACTAACCACTAGACCAATAGGCCCGTCAAACTACTAAAAGAGATATCCTACTTGCAGAAATAATTGTATTACAAATAAGTTCTATACAATACCTAGAAACACAGTATTTTATAACATCGTTAAACTATTATTCTATTATTTCTATTCATAGCTTTATATAACCGACCACCATATTAAAATGATTCAAAATAATATACATATCTACATTAAAATAAATGAGTAAGTACTTACATGAATGATTGTACATGAATTCCCTAAGATTTTAAGAGCTGTAACAGTACAGGGACTACAATACTAAAGTTTAGACGTTATTACGTATATTACAAAGCAAATAACAGAAACATTTGCACAATTATTGCTGTCAAATTTACGTACTTACAGTAATAACAATAACACAATTCGTAATAGATACTCACAAATTAAAAAATACATGAATTATTAAATGCGAAATTACTTTTAAAATTTGTACACTTAAAATGGTAGGTATAATATGTAGAAAATATTAATTTTTAACATCTGAAATTCACATGTATAATACGAATTATTTATATGTATCAAGAAGTATTTAATTAAATTCTATTTATTTTTAAAATATTAACAATCATAACATAAACTAAAAAAATAAATAAACAAACTTAACTAATAAACAACGAATTGTTTTGATTTGATTTAATACAAATTAGCAATTTGACAGCAATATTAAATGTACAAATTTTCTTGTGCTTGTCTTTTTTACAGGACACAAAAAGAGTCTTGGTGTAAGTAAAAGTAACTATGAATAAAAAGGGTGTCCATGCTAAACCCGGCCAATAAGAGACATTATTTAAGACAAGTCTTGCAACACAGTATTGTAAGTTGCGACGTTGCCAGATTGCTAAGAAGCGATGCCAGATCATCGATAAAGTTACGAAATACATCGATCAATGCCAAATAGTTTAATTACGTGATTGCTTTCAATTTAATTATAAATCTTAAGGCCGAATACTGAAACGTCAATCTGTCACTGACACTTTAAGGTATAAAGTAGCGACAAGTAGTCATATAAGATATAAATAGGTACCTCAATGTTCTCACCACTGAAAAAAGGTAACTAAACTAGATTTAATAAATCGTTGCCGAAATTGTTTAGTTCAACAAGATTTTTTTAAACTTGAAAAAAAAATAACGTTCTTTCTTTTTTTTATAAATGAGTAGACCGGTACTGTGTTCAGCTGGAGAGGTTTTTGCCAGTATTTCGCTAAGACTTGTCATAAATAATGGCGTTTTAAAAAAGGATCTTTAACAAATAATATATTATTATAAATATTTAAAAATGTATAATGTATGATACTAAACCTGTTGTCATATGGAAGAAGATCGCTCTCAAACCTACAATGATACAAAATGATTATAATGTGTTCTATAGACCGTACTTAACAGCAATAATGAACAATAACAGAATGAGAGATAATATTGTAGACAACTAACAGACCCTGTAGACAAAATGTCAATCTACAAGCGACGATTAAGAATCGCTTCGACAATAAATGTATGGAAATGACATTTCTTTTCGTCACGTGACTTAGAGGCGCGGTCGCAGCCTGAAATTTTGGAGGGGGTCACTCACTACACTAATAAAAAATAGGTATCTCTTTATCTTGAATCTTTACAATAAACCGAAAAATTACCTTTATCATAACGACGCATATCGATTTTGCTAGGATTACCAAAACTAAGTAGTTCGGTTCCTTGTTTCTAAACTAGATGTAATTTCCAAGTTATTTTGGCCATCGTACGTAGTTCATAAAAACACCACTAGATGTCAGCAAACCATAAATATATCGCTGTTAGGGGTTAGCTAGAACTTTTCTTTTATTATTTGCCAAATTTTTTAGATTTTTCAATTTGTCCTTATATTTGGGGGGGGGGGGGGGGGGTCATGTCCCCTGTGACCCCCCATTCGTACCGCGCCTGAGTCTTAGACTTGTCATTTCCATACATTTGAGTGATTCGATCAGCGTTGACGCTTGTAGAAATGACACTTGGCTAGGAATCTAGGAATGCTGTTGTGCCGAATAGGCGCCAATACACATTTACACTAGAAGCTCCATTGATCGAGGGTGTCGTCATTCAATAGCGTATTCTATTCGGTCGCATTAGAGTTGACTTTAGATTGTATTTAGAGTGTTTTAACATCCATTTCGGAGATAATAGATACAATTCCTGAGGAATAATTTCAGATACATTTTGGGTAAGTTATAAATTAAAAACGTTAAAAGGTTTTATCTCTCATTCTGGAGCTTGTCACACCGATTTTCATTCTTCTAAATTGTAAATACCTATAGAAACTAAATTTAAAATTTTATGCCAGTGATCATAATGTACCTATTTTGAATTATGATCATGATTGCATGACATGATTGAATGCTAATAACTTGAATAACTAATTACGCCATTTCTTTCCTACATTAAAACGACAACAAAATTAAAAACTCAAAATTGCCGCGCTTTTTATTATTTTTTAACTCGAATATTCAACAAAATAATTGCCCGATTCAATAAACACACCACATGAAAACTACAATTTGTATTTTCATGCATAAAATGACAAGAAAAAGCGCGGCAAATCTGACAGTAGGTACACATAACCTTAAAAAATATTAAAATTAAAAATACCCCATAGTTTTTCCTAGTAATAACTCCGAGTGGGCTTGCAACGTTTCTGCTATTTTCTGCTCATCGTAAACGTCCTGGGTTCTCCTCCATCTTCTACCTCCTGGTAAAACGACAGCTGCCCTTTCTTCAGGATCGAGGGGACCAAACATCCTTTTTGGTTTCGTGGCCCTCGGTGTGGGATGCTGTTTCACTTGACGGGATTCGTGTTCCAGGATTGCTTGCTCCTAATTTTTTTTTGTTTAGTAAATATTAGTTTATGATACATAGACTCTATCATAGACTCTATTATATAAGAATAGGAACAATAAAAGAATTAATAACTCTAGATTTTAATTGTTTTAGTTTTAAACTAAAATAATCTGTAAAGGGCATAAATAATATAAATAGTTTCTTATTAAATTATTGTTAATTCCATCCTATTTTCTCTGACGCACAAAATAATTAAAGTTTTAATTATCACTACAGGCTTAGTATTAAAGGATAATATTAGTAGCTGTTTTCCTAAGGTACCTACCAACTAAAAAAAAATTTGTTAATACTTCATTTAATAATATATACTAATTAACCATGGTAACCATTGAGATATAATTACAGTAACATTACTGTCTATTTCTATGATGGTAACTCTCAATTTTTTTTTATCAATTCGTAATTGCCCCCTATCTAGAGAAATATATAGATACTGATGTTTTTTAGTCTGTTTACATTCAAAGTTCACTCAATCTCACTCTCTCTCGCTCAATTACATCATTCAAATTTTAAACGACACGAAGATTTATACGTGTCCGCCAAAACTTTTATTAAAATAAATACGTACTTCAATTAGTTTTACATAATAAGAATTAAGTTCTTAATAGTATGCGTCATTTTCTCACACTTTAAAGAAGTACAAGATCGTCCTAGTTTAGTTTGTGCACAGAATTAGCGCTAATTGTTCGTCATAAAAAAAAATATACCTTACCTTTCTCTGTTTCTCCATTCTCATTTCTTCTTCTGTCACTACCGGAGTCATTCTCATATTTTCTTCCTGCACCTGCACCTGTGGCACTGGCGTCTCCTGCCTCTCTTCCACTTCTTGAATATTCATCTTCTCTTCTTGATTCTCTTGTTCATTTACTTCTTGGATCGTCTGCATCTCAGATTGCTGGTGGTTTTCGACTACTGTTAACAAAATAAAGGTGAAGGAAAATGTGAGTAACCTGGATTAAAACGTGAGTAACCAGCCCCTCTAGCCAAGTGACATTTCCACAAGCGATATCGCTGATCGAATCGCTAAAATGTATGGAAGTGACAAGTCTGAGTCACGTGACTTATCGAAATAAAATGTCATATCCATACATTTAATGTCATTTAAGCGATTTCTATCATAGTTAACGCTTGTAGAAATGTATCTTGGCTAGGGCTGGATTGAAACGTGAGTAACCTAGATTGCAAAACTGGAATCTGATATCGCCATTCCGCAATGACTGGAGGTCAACGTAATTCATCATCTATATGAGAAGAGGCCTGTGCCCAGCTCTGGGATACTTATCGAATGGTATTATAATAGTTATTATTAACAAAATGTTGTAATAGTTAATGAGTAAGTAATAGACTGCACGGATAGCCGAGTGGTATAGGTCACCACGCTAATAACCACTGTGCACGACGTACTGCGGGCTCGATCCCCGCATGAGACAAGCATTTGTGTGATCCAAAAATGCTTGTTCAAGTCTGGGTGTTCCTTGTGCATGTGATTTGAATGTTTGTGAAACCCCCGCGACACAAGGATTAAATTCCTTAATGCGGGCGTTGTTTTTTTTTTTAATCTATAATCATTTCATACTTGAAATAAAAATATTTTTTAGTTTGACTGGATGGGGAAGGTGGAGGACCGTTGTGGCGCAACTTGGGAGAAGCCTACGTGCAGGAGTCGACCGCTTAAGGCTGAGTTAAAGAACTCATTTAAAAAAATAATAGAAAGGTAACGGACTTACCCTCTGGCTCGTGGTAGTTTTGAACTTCTGGCTGAGTTTCCTGAAAGAAAAATATCTATATTAATATTATGATAGCGAATATATTAACACATACTCTAGGGAGTGTTATTATATAAATAATAAATGTGGACAACATCACATACATTGCTCCGAATTCAAAGCAAGTAGCTAAAGCACTTGTATTATGGAATCAATCAGAGACAACGAAGGTACCACAAGCACTCAGACCCGAGAAGATGTAGAAAAAAAATTGTTTTTCTACATTGAGCCGTCCGGGGATTGAACCTCAGAGCTGGCGACATCTTGAAGACCAGTGTGTATGCCACTCGACCACTAAGGTCGTCAAATCACATATTAACGCGTGATTTTTAATGTAGGTTCAAAGCCACTAATTTGCACAAAGTGTGCAAATGTATAGTATTAATAGCTGACCCGGGAAACGTTATATCTCCATTGTTTTCACTTAAGGGTATAAAAATAGTTGACGACCTTTAGACTTATGAAATGAACTAATCAAATTAAAATCGGTCAAGCCGGTTACGAGGAGTATGGCAACTAACACTGTGACACGAGAATTATGAAGGATTAATTTAAAAGGATTGCGTATATTCAACGAGGTAATTAGGAGCATGAAACTGAAAAACTTTTCCCAAGAAACATAGGTGGAAATTTGAAAATTTTTCATACAAACATAAGTCACGTCAAACCTGTCACTTTGTATGAATATTTCAATTTTAAGATTTCGACCTGTATGTTCCTTGCGGAATGTTGTACAGTTTTATGCACCTGATTACCTCGTTGAATAAACGCACTCCATAAAAAATAATCCTGTATAATAACTAGTGATGAGAATGGTTTTGATTACCTGTTGTCCCATCTTGACCAGCTGCTTGGATACCAGGTCTAGAGTCTGCTGGATGACCTCTGGCAGCTGTGCGAGCGCCGCCAGCTGGGCTCGCATCTGCATCAACTGCTGCTCCACTGATGCGTTAGGGTCTGGACCGCAAACGTAGAGATAAGGATAGAAATAATTAAGTAATTACTGCCCGGAACTGCCAGGGATTTTTTAATATCGTGGGACAGCTCACACACGGCCATCTGATCCCAAACTAGGCAGAGCCTGTACTATGGTGACCAGACAACTGATAAACATACTTATATATTTCTAAATACATACATATTGTGGATAAATAAATAACACCCAGACACAGAACAAATGATCGTGCTCATCACACCAAGATTTGTCCTGGGTGGGAATCGAACCCATGACCTCCGGCTTAGCAGTCAGGGTCACTAACCACTTGACCAACAGGCTCGTCGACCTGTCGTAGGAAAGACACTACGTGACGTGTGTCTTTTGATTACCGCATGAAAAGAATCTTACTTCAGACTAATATTCTATCTGGACTACTACGCGGCGGCCTGTTGCCGCGAATCTGTACTTTAGAACTATTTCCAAAATCCAAAGATTGTGAGTGCATTTCAGTTAGAGGCAAAAGCTTGTGAGTGTATTATATAACCTCTTCACGCTCAAACGGCTGGACTAATTTTGATAAACCTTGGTATGATGGTAGTTGGCTGACAACTTGGATTAAAACAAACACTATAATGATAATCTCCAGACCGAATTTCGGCCTCGGCAGCCAATCTCAAGTGAGATCAGCCATGTACGCAGGAGATATTATAGTGCACAAGTGTGTGCGCAAACACAGGTGCACTCTCTGTTCCTTCACTCTCATAGTCCTCAGGGACGGTTACCGACACAACCGGAGAGGGATCAGGCGCAGGACCAACGGCTTTACGTACGGCCGAGCGGTACTGAGAATTTCTAAACTCAGTAAATATCTTTCACCCGACCCGGGAATCGAACCTGAGAACTTGTGCACGGCAGCCAACATGGTTTGATCCGAAAAAAATAAGCTATCTAGGTAACACCGCGTGGTGGAGGTAGTAACAATTAGATATTAGCGTACCGTTTCGAGAACTTTGTATTTATCGCTTAGATGACATTAAATGTATGGGTATGACATTTCGTTTCGATTAGTCACGTGACTTAGACATGTCACTTCCATACATTTGGGTGATTCGATTGGGTAGAACTGTCACTGGCCTAGATGGGCTGGTGTCCTGAAAAATATCTAAAGAAGACCATTCTAGAAGTCTACTCACCAACCATACCCTGGACACTCCTCACCAACTGTTCCGCCAGCCTGTTATCCATATCTTCTGCTGGTTGCTTCTCTTCTTGTACTTCTGTTACTTCTGGAACTTCTTCTGGTTCAGGTTGTTCTTCTTCTGGTGGCTGTTCTTCTATCGGCGGTGGTGTCGGTTCTCTTGGTGGTGGGAGTGGGATTCCTGCAGACACGTGGGGATTATTTGAAATTTATTTTTGCTTTAGTTTTCATCAATCCTTTTCTTATTTAATACAGTAGAAAAATATACATAACTTAATATTTTTAGCAGATTTAGGTCCATACTATTTTGCGTGCCTGACAGAGTCCACCTTACACAATTATCAACATATTCTCCGATTTTAATAAAATTAATTCACGGGAATTTACGCGAACTCATGCATATACCTTTTAAGGCTTGACGTTTCGGCCGGGTTACACTGGCCGTGGTACGATGTAGTGATGTTCCGGATATCCGTATCCGTATCAGAGGGAAAGAGGGAAAAATTTTAACTTCAGATGTCGCACGCACAGGAGAAATTAGAACATTCGGGTAGCGACTTCTGTATTAATTGGTAAAACAACTGATGCATTTTTTTTCTTTTTGTTTAAAAAAAACGACGCCCGCACTAAGTACTTTAATCCTTGGGTCGCGGGGGTTTCACAAACATTCAAATCACATGCACAAAGAACACCCAGACTTGGAACAAGTATCTGTGGATCGCACAAATGCTTGTCCCATGCGGGGATCGACCCGCAGCACGTCGCGCACAGTGGTAATCAGCGTGGTGACCTATACCACTCGGTTATCCGTGCAGTCAAACAGTAGACGCACGCATTGAACCAGTAGACGCACGTTCGAGTCCTGCCGAAGGTTAAAAATTTTCTTTCTTTCTATTTAATTTATATGGGAATCAACACTAGTGTGGCTTATGAATAAATATTAAATTCAAGCTCACCTAATTATTTAAAGATTCAACGGCTTAATCACGCGGCCGCCGCGTCACCTCATGATTAAGGACTCCTATTGAGTCTGAAACTAGTCCGGCGATCCCGAGAATAATAAATAAATATCTTGGGACAATCTCACACACGGTCATCTGATCCCAAACTAGGCAGAGCCTGTACTATGGTAACCAGACAACTGATAAACATACTTATATATTTCTAAATACATACATATTATAGATAAATAACACCCAGACACAGAACAAATGATCGTGCTCATCACACAAAGATTTGTCCTGGGTGGGAATCGAACCCACGACCTCCGGCTTAGAAGTCAGGGTCACTAACCACTAGACCAACAGGCCCGTCAAACGCGCGGGAGTAAGCCGTTGAATCTTTAAGTAATTATGAATTCGTCTCCAGAAGTTATTATAATAATCAAGCTCACCTGTATCTTCAAGGTCTGGAACCTCACTCTCTTTCAAAGGGTCTACGGCTTCCAAGAACTCTGGTACTTCAGGTATTAATATTGGTTCTTCTGGCTCAACTGGAGGCAGTGACGCGTCAAGGACTGCTCGTTCTTCCCAAGGAAGGGGACCAGTTTCGAAGTCCTGTGATGATGGCAATGTACAAAATGGATGTTGAATATGTGAAGAGTTAAAATCTATTTATACCGTAAGGATCAGTTCACACTTAACTTGAAACCATACGTTAGCATATTTAACCATTGGTTTTAAACTTCAGTAGAACATGCATAAACTTTTATTGTAACAAATGTATAAATTTTTAACTCTCCGACTTATTTTACCCTTTGATTGGCGAACAAAACGCGTTTTACCGAATTTTGAAACCATTAGTTAGCATAATTAACCATTGGTTGAGTTAACTAGGGATAAAAAAACTGAGCCTAAGTGGAATAAAGGTTTGAGCTGGATGGAGAATGGAATATGAAATAAAAAAATCGCGCAAAAATCTTTTAATATGTTGGCGCGTTAACCCTATACTTGGCAGGCATTTTTTTTCAGAATTTTTGAAAAAAAAATGCCTGGTTTGTGTTCCTAGGTGTTCACTGGAAAGGTAAAAAATAATAAGAAAAATAATAATTGTTTAGTTTACGTTTTAATATATGTATCACATTAGGCACATTGCCCGGTTCATAATAATCAATAGAAAAAAAACTACGTATCATATTTGACACATTGCTTAGAATAGGAAAACTAAAAATAATACTAATTCTGTTTTCATAATCAACAAGTATAAAAAAAAACCTTCTAAAAATCAACATAGTTATCAGTTACATTCAGTCTTTATTTCTTACCTAATTAATGAGTCTTATTTATGAATAAAATGAGATCAATTTTGTACAACATTGAAAAAAAATTCAAAAAATTCAAAATCATTTATTCAAATTAGGCTACCATGTAGCACTTTTTGAATGTCACCAACACAGACAGCACCCTGATTCGCTCACTCCACCGCTTCCTAAGTGCTCTAGCCGTTAGTGTGTTTTTAGTACTTCTGTTTTGGTATCATGCCTAGCTTTTTTATCACGCCTATAAAAAAGCCAGGCGTTGTTTACGTAGATATCCAACATTTGCGAGAAGATTGGCAAATACCAGCAATGACCTCGGAACGGCGTACGATACAGAGCAACCAGCATGTCTGCTAAGTCTACTCCACCCATATTAGTAGTATCCATAGTATTCAATGGCACTCTTTTCTTTACGAGGCTCAAATGAAATATCTTCTACTTCTGCAGAACCAGTAAATTTTCAACAACGCCGTTTGGTGCTAATTTTTTTCGCCGTACCGTGACAACTCTAGGTCTACTTGGGCGGGTAGCCACTGACAATGAAGACAACAGCTGGTTACGACGCATAAAGTTATTGACGACTGGTGTAGGAACTTGTGGGGACGATGCCAGTGGAGATGGTAAACTTACTTGATGGGATGTAGACGGCACTGGAGACAATGGTGTAGTCTCAAACGAATGCAGCTTGCAGATACTTTGGCAATAAAATTGATGGCGAACAAGGGTTGAACCAGAACCAGACAACCAGGGAACCAGACAACTGATAAACATACTTATATATTTCTAAATACATACATATTATAGATAAATAACACCCAGACACAGAACAAATGATCGTGCTCATCACACAAAGATTTGTCCTGGGTGGGAATCGAACCCACGACCTCCGGCTTAGCAGTCAGGGTCACTAACCACTAGACCAACAGGCCCGTATCGTCGTCTGATAATGGATGGAAGTTTTCCATCGAAGCTGGTAATGAGAGAGGTGGTGAACTACTGTCGGAATTCGCTGGGCCTTCGTAATACTGGACTTCATCTCCCGATGATTTACTTTCGTCCAAATCAGATCTGATGCTACAAGTTGTCGCGAGTCTATTTTGTTGCTGCATAGTTGACCAACCATCTGTAATGATAAAATATAAATACTAACTTAATAAATGTATCTGTACACACCTCTGGCAATGTAACATATTAGATACATAGCCAAAAATATCTATAATATTCGTTATCCGGCAATGTATCAGATCTGATACACTCGAAAAAACCAGTGAATAAAATATAGTTACACTTGATTTTGAACAACTAAAGTAGAATACTGACTAGTAAAATATTCTTAGCTATTCAAATTATATCATTTTTGTTACAAATTATTGTTAAATATAATTTAAAATTAATTTTCTTACCTTGCGATGAGTAGACGTGTTGGTTCGGTTCGACATTTTGGATTCTACTGCTTTCTCAGTGTTGCTAATAGTGAAACAACATTTTTCGTAGTAATTTAATCATATTTTGTGTCTTCTAAACTAATGAAAGTTTTCAAAATATATCTCAGTTTGTGTCTAGATTTTTGAAAAGAACAACGTATCAAATTATATACAGCACCAAGAATAGGGTTAAAAAATAAAGCTGTAAATAATTGCGATGTTAGTAAAATATTATATTTTTTTTATTTACCATGAAACATGAAATGTATTCGAAAGATTGATGTATGATATCAAAAACAAATATTTTACTCAATAAAACGAAAAAAAAAAACAGCTAATAATGACTGACTATCTGTTACAAAATATTCTGCCTATGGAGGGTAGAGGTAAGGAGGGCAATCTTATATGGGAGAAAAGTTGAAAAAGTGTCCAGTTGTATGCGCTAAATAACAGTTCCAAAATCCTCCAGAATGGCGCTGGTGTGTCCAAAGGGTATGGTATGAATGTAGCAATTGTAAACGAATTGAAGTATGTCGAGTTAAACAATTTAATATTATTATCGACCAAAGTAGTTACTTATTGAAATTTCAACTACTTGCGTAGTTCAAAATAATGTAGTAAATATAACCTTGAAGAATTTTGATGAGAAAACTTGTAGCTGGAGTGATTTTATTTCGTAAACTGTGAATAGTACGTTGATTGACTTTTTATTAGCTTCCTTTAAAATTTACCCTGACGCTAAAGTGGCGCCGCTAATTTATAGAATTTGACGGACACTTTTCATGTACGCAGATTACCCTCCTTACTTCTACCCTCCATAATTCTGCCGATAAATTAAAAAAAAAAGTTGTCAGTTATGTTATTTCAAAATGCTGCCACATTTCTAAAACTGACATCTATCGTATGATTTTAAACTACTTAGTTCTTTTAGAAATTGCAAAAATGTGTTTTAACTCATAATATTGGCAATTGATTTTTTAGATTACATTGCAAATAAATATAACTACAGTTAAATAACGAATGATAAAACGTCAAACACGTCACATTATTTACAAAAAAAAGAGAAGAAAAACAAGCACTTAAAAATATTTGATAATATCAAATTTATTTTTAAAACATTCCACATTCTTTACAGATTTCCAAAACAAAAAATAAGTAAGTTTACAATTAAGATTATCAAATCACATTTAGGTAAATAAACGTTATTTTTTTTATCAATAGCTGAATTGGTTCAGCCATTCTTGAGTTATGCGCTTACCAACATTCTTTTTATTTATACAATTTGTAACAAAATCCCAGTCCGATCCCTAAGACTATTATTCGGTATCGTACTGCGAACACATATACGTAGCCATTAAATGAATTGAAGATTATTTTTTTCCCAATTGAAAGTAATTAAATCAAAATAAAAACTGATCCAAGGCAACAGCAACACTGACCGCTCCTCAAAGTTCACGTACTTACTACCTACAGCTTTGTGTCAAAGAAGCTGCTTATGCGAGACGGTTCATGAACTGTAGGTACCACGAATACCTTTATTGGATCTGACAGGGGTTTTGTTACATGTTGTATAGATATAGAGTTTTAGTTTTAATTTTTAATAGGTTGTTATATTAGTCTTATAAATTATTTAAAAGTTAATTACAATAGTTAACAATAATTTGTGTTATAATCATTCATTATTCTATAAGTACCTCTGGCTTGTAATCCGGAGCAACTTTTGGCTTCGCTTGTTTCACTATCTTTACCTTATACGGTTCCTGAAAAAGTAATAAAAAAAACTTATATAAAACGGACCAGACCAATAAATATTGAAATTACGACTCAGAAAAAAGATGGACAGAACCATTAATCTCCTGTCTGAAAAAAGTATTGATTTATTTAAAAAATAGAAAAATAAATTCATATCAGATTCTTACTTCCTTTTTAGTAAGGAAGTAAGTAATCTCCAATTTGTTTATTGGGTTCCGTACCTCAAAAGAAAAAACTGATCCCTTATCACTTTGTTGTCCGTCCGTCCGTTTGTCTGTCAAAACTCTTTATCTCGGGAACGCGTAAAGGTATCGAGTTAAAATTAATACTATTTATTAAGTTCTACAGTCCCTTGAGGCTGTGAAAAAATCAATCTTCTAAGTGAACGTTAAAAAAGATACGACCGCTTATACTGCAAGAATAATTAATTTCGACACTCTCAAGGGAATCAAAATTAATAGGGTTCATCTCGTTGACCTAGAACTTTGTAATTTTTCCAAGTAATACCGTCATAAATACTATTACAGTTATAGCAAAAAGTCTGAAAACTAGACATTTGTAATTGATTGTGAATGATGATTTTAAAAGGAACCATAAATGGGCGAGTCCGGCTCATACTTATCAGGTTTTTAAATTAAAAAAAAACTCGTATTCAAAGAGTGCTTAAGCCCCTAGGTGTATAAAAAAGCCAGATATTATTATATGCTCACTTTTTGCCAAATATTGAGTTAATTATAAATCCAAAGGGGTAATAAACTAAAAAAAAACAAACTAGACTAAAGCTAAAACTAAAATATCGCATGCTATTTTCTTTAGAAAAACACAACACAAATTTATATTCTAGTCTTCATAAAATAATTGTTATACCCATATATAAAATATAATAACGCAGGCAATACCAATTAGGAATAATAGTATGCACATTCTATTTAAAATCTAAATGAAGAACTCACTTCACTGTAAAAAACCGACCGCCTACTCTGAACACCACGAAAAAACTAAAATATTATTATTCTTAGCACTTATATTAATCTATTGATAACCTGCCAAACTCTAATAAAATCAGGAAGTTACATAAATAATGTATTTCAACTAGGAAGATATAATAATAGAAATAAAATAATTTGGCCGTGTTTTTATTGTCATCGCCAATTAACAAATCAACTAAAAAGTATCAGTGATATTTCAAAGCTTTTAGGAGCTGTCATTTTGACAGTTAATTTTCGCGGGAAAAAAGTCTTCGGGGGTACGTTAATTTCCGCGGGAAAAAAGTCTTCGGGGGTACAATTAAAATTTATAAATGGATAATCATTCTTCCTGAATCAGATATTATGGTAGACAAAGCGTAATCATCGTAAAATAACTAAGAAATTTCATCGATTACTACGGCTATGCATAAAACAAGGACGTTTAATTACGACAGCGTTTTACTACGTAGTGGTCTCGTGCAGTATAATTCATGTCGGCATAAATAAATAAAAAAAAAATTAATTAACAATGTAATTTTCCGTATTATACATGCAACACTAATTTATACTCAAGAACGGGTAAGCCAATTTTCATGATTCTTGATTTGTTGGATTCGTCTCCGTCCCGAATAGCAGACTAACTAAATATTAAAAAAAAAACAATCGAAAATTGAAAAATAAAAGAATTTACGGGATCGGGTACATTATACGCGGGTAAAACCGCAGGAAGCTGCTAGTTTCAGTTAAATTACACCCAAACACGGAATAAATCATAATACAACACAAAGTTAAGTCCTGCTGGGATTCGAACACATGACCTCCAGTTTAGCAATCAGGGTTACTAATCACAAGACCAGTAAATAACTAAGACCCGTGCCTCGGTGCGCACGTAAAGCCGTTGGTCCTGCGCCTGATCCCTCTCCGGTCGTGTCGGTCAACCGTCCCTGAGGACTATGAGAGTGAAGGAACAGAGAGTGAACACACTTGTGCACTATGATATCTCCTGCGTACATGGCTGATCTCACTTGAGATTGGCCGCCGAGGCCGAAATTCGGTCTGGAGATTATTATAAATAACTAAAAATCGATTAAACTCACCGCAACTACTTCTTCATCTTCCGTCCAACCGTGATACCCAAATTTAGCTTTGGGTACTGGCCTCTTTGGCTTCTGCAAAAAGGTTGTCCATCTCTTTTCTTCTTTTTTCTTCTCTTCTTCTTTCTGCCTCGCCAATTCCTCATTCAATGCCTTCAATACTTCCGAGTCTTTGAGAGAGTCGATCATCGGCTTGATTTTTTGGAAGTCCACGCTAGAATCATCAGCCCGATGCATGTGGGACGTTAAGACCCGGGAGAGACTGTTTTCAACCATTTTGGATATGTATTAGTCAATTTTGTTTTGTTTATTTTGATGTATGGTTTCGGTTGAATGAGACACTAAATGCCATTATGATGGAATCGAAGGATGTTCCCACTCAATTCGCTAATGTATTTGCCCCAAAGAACAATAATTATATAGAATGGAATTCTGGAAAGACGGCAGTTTCGAAACCCAGACCTCAGAAACTCAAGGTGACGATAGACCTGCTAATCATTCGTTATAATACCAGCCTCTAAATGTCCCTCTCCTGCGCACAGAGCTTTTCCCATATAGAGAAGGAACGAGCATTGATCGCCACACTTGCTCATTGCGAGTTGGCGATTGGAATCCCCCCTAGCCAAGGTACATTTCTACAAGCGATAACGATGATAGAAATCGCTTAAATGACATTAAATGTATGAAAATGACATTTGATTTCGATAAGTCACGTGACTCAGACATGTGACTTCCATACATTTGAGCGATTCGATAATCGTTATCGCTTGTAGAAATGTCACTTGGCTAGGGGGGCAGGTTTCCTCACTTCATCGTTTGTCACTGGTGTCTTAGAATAATTGTGGAAGTACATTTAACTTTGAAAAAGTTAAAATTATCGCTTGCCCGGTTTCGAAGCTGCAGCCATGTTCATACGAATCCGATCATTGAACCGCTAGGACACCACGACACTTATTTGTTAATCATTAATAAAAATACTCTCTAGGGCATTCTGACAACATTCTATCTGGGATGTAGAATTATTACCCATTAAATGTCTCTATGACATCCATTCAGTTGAAACCGGGCGCCATCACGTAGCTTGGAGTCTGATTGAGCTATGAGTTATTATGATTGAAATGTAATAGTAGTAGATGTAATGAGAATAAGTGGAACAAAATGGTTGAAAACACATCACAAATGAAGATCTTACAAATGTATAAATGTGCTGATGTCTGTGAATTTGGGTGTTCATAGATGGTATAAGGGAAACGCTATCAAGTACGAAGACGGTATAGTATCATATACAGGGTGGGTAAAAAATCGTGGATCAAACGATACAGGGCGATAGTTGAGGTTATTTGCAGTAAAAAATATCTTTGTGGCAGTGCTCTTACTTGATGTCCTTAAAAGTTATGACTATTTGAGTGCTTTTTTTAAAAAATACCAAAATTTGTAATAAATAGGCAATTCGAGTAAAATGGGTACCTATTTTAAAATAATAACTGGTGTTTAATTGCTTCTAGGAATCGTATCATCACCACAAAAGTGCCTTTATGATAGTAGGTACCATTATTTATGAGTACTGGCACTTTTTACAATATCTTTTAAGTCTCAAGAAAAATTATTTGTAACTTTAGAACCTTACTGTAAAAAAAAAATGTACTACCAAAAAATGACCCTGTTTTAAAAAATCTTGCCTATTTAATGACGATTAAAATGAGGTATAACACATAGCGGTTTGTAGCCAAATTATTTTTTTATGTGCATTTTTTCATAGCAAGGTCTAAATAAAGTAAATCAGAGGATAGTCAAACACAGGTATTCGAATTTATAAAGTTTTATTTTTAATAATAACACAATAAATCTTGTTACAGCAATTGTTCGAAATGCCTCCCTCTGGCGACAATACACATACGACATCGTCTAATAAAATTACGTCGCAACCTACGAAATGCGTTTCTGTTGCGTTTAACACTTTCTTTCGCTATCTCGATTTTATTTCTTAATTCTTGCACCGTCTGGTTCTCTTTTTCGTACACCAACTCTTTTATGTATCCCCACAAAAAAAAATCTATCGGATTTAGATCCGGAGATCTCGGTGGCCATTGGATTGTTCCACCTCGACCAATCCAACGATTTGGGTAGTGGGCGTTTAAATGTTCTCGGACTACTCGAGCGTAGTGTGGTGGAGCGCCATCGTGTTGCAACCACATGTTTTCAATAACTTCATCTGAAATTTCAGCTTGGCGCAAGATATCGTGTAAATTATTTTGTAAAAAGTGTAAATACTGATCGCCATTCAATCTTGGTGGCATTTCAAAAGTTACCAGCTTTCCTTCAATGATCCCAGCCCACACATTGACGCTGAACTGATGTTGGAAGCGATCATTTCTAACTATGTGTGGATTACAACAGCGTAATAGTGTAAATTATGAATGTTGAATATTCCTGTTCTTCTAAAACTTGATTCATCAGACCACAAAATTTTATTGAAAAATTGAGGGTCAGCCCTGTGACGTTGTAGCATTTCTCTACAAAACTGCACTCTGTTTTCATAGTCTGCCGGCAGTAAATCTTGGACTCGTTGTATGTGGTACCTACGGATGCAATTGACTTCTCTTTATGTATCGTCTGACTACCGACCTTGGAATGCCCAAATCTCGGGATATACGACGCTGACTCGTAGTGGGTACATTTTCTAGTTCACGTAATATTTGTTCTTCTACTCGATCATCATCATGAATTGCTGGCCGACCACGACCATCTCCTGCTCGCAGCCTGCAGTCGCTTAAATCGATAGGTTTAGATACTAAAGTATTACACGCCAAGTAAAACATTGTTCGAACTTCGAAAAGAAAGAGTCTATCTGTGTCCTTTTCACACTTAGGATCATAGCACACGCGCTTGCTGCGTGGACGCCTTTTGTTTGCGTGGACGCCTTTTGTTTTCGTGTGGCCAGCGAGCGGCGGGGCGTTAGTGACTCGCTACCTGCCTGTTGCTACACACGTGTTCTTGGCTGTTACTCTTTTGTGAATAACCCGACGAATTTCGCTTTTTCTTGGACCTTGTGATTAATAGCCTACTTGTGACCCGCGCTTACTATAGAACTGTGTGATTGATTGCTTACCTGTGACCTGTGCCTGCTATACGGACTTTGAGTTGCCTGCCTATCGTACTTATACTTAAATGGCTAATGTAAGCAGAGTGGAGTACACCCAGCGAGAGTATGCAGAAATGCATTACCTCTATGGCTTTTGCGACGGGAATGCTCGGGCTGCTGCCAGAGAATACCGTCAACGTTACCCAAACCGTGACCGCTTTCCCGACTATAGGGTTTTTATCCGCGTACATAATTCGTACACGGAAGGTCACTTGCCTGGTCAACATAATGCAGGAGATGGTCGTGGTCGGCCAGCAATTCATGATGATGATCGAGTAGAAGAACAAATATTACGTGAACTAGAAAATGTACCCACTACGAGTCAGCGTCGTATATCCCGAGATTTGGGCATTCCAAGGTCGGTAGTCAGACGACACATAAAGAGAAGTCAATTGCATCCGTAGGTACCACATACAACGAGTCCAAGATTTACTGCCGGCATACTATGAAAACAGAGTGCAGTTTTGTAGAGAAATGCTACAACGTCACAGGGCTGACCCTCAATTTTTCAATAAAATTTTGTGGTCTGATGAATCAAGTTTTAGAAGAACAGGAATATTCAACATTCATAATTTACACTATTACGCCGTTGTTAATCCACACATAGTTAGAAATGATCGCTTCCAACATCAGTTCAGCGTCAATGTGTGGGCTGGGATCATTGAAGGAAAGCTGGTAACTTTTGAAATGCCACCAAGATTGAATGGCGATCAGTATTTACACTTTTTACAAAATAATTTACACGATATCTTGCGCCAAGCTGAAATTTCAGATGAAGTTATTGAAAACATGTGGTTGCAACACGATGGCGCTCCACCACACTACGCTCGAGTAGTCCGAGAACATTTAAACGCCCACTACCCAAATCGTTGGATTGGTCGAGGTGGAACAATCCAATGGCCACCGAGATCTCCGGATCTAAATCCGATAGATTTTTTTTTGTGGGGATACATAAAAGAGTTGGTGTACGAAAAAGAGAACCAGACGGTGCAAGAATTAAGAAATAAAATCGAGATAGCGAAAGAAAGTGTTAAACGCAACAGAAACGCATTTCGTAGGTTGCGACGTAATTTTATTAGACGATGTCGTATGTGTATTGTCGCCAGAGGGAGGCATTTCGAACAATTGCTGTAACAAGATTTATTGTGTTATTATTAAAAATAAAACTTTATAAATTCGAATACCTGTGTTTGACTATCCTCTGATTTACTTTATTTAGACCTTGCTATGAAAAAATGCACATAAAAAAATAATTTGGCTACAAACCGCTATGTGTTATACCTCATTTTAATCGTCATTAAATAGGCAAGATTTTTTAAAACAGGGTCATTTTTTGGTAGTACATTTTTTTTTTACAGTAAGGTTCTAAAGTTACAAATAATTTTTCTTGAGACTTAAAAGATATTGTAAAAAGTGCCAGTACTCATAAATAATGGTACCTACTATCATAAAGGCACTTTTGTGGTGATGATACGATTCCTAGAAGCAATTAAACACCAGTTATTATTTTAAAATAGGTACCCATTTTACTCGAATTGCCTATTTATTACAAATTTTGGTATTTTTTTAAAAAAGCACTCAAATAGTCATAACTTTTAAGGACATCAAGTAAGAGCACTGCCACAAAGATATTTTTTACTGCAAATAACCTCAACTATCGCCCTGTATCGTTTGATCCACGATTTTTTTCCCACCCTGTATAATGAAAAAAAAACAATCAGTATATAGTTATAACCCGGTTTCGGAATGAAAATATTGACCATGAAAACCGGTTTCGAATATAGAAAAAACTTTATAAAAATAATATTTTTCTGAGGTTAACGTAAATTAAAGATTTTTTTAATTAAATTTTATTGCTTTGAAATAAAACTACTTTTTAAACGGCTTCTATCGATTTGGGAAATAAAATCAAAATAAACCACAAAATAATTCGTTTAAATAGAAGTTTTATTAATATTTGATAAAAACTTTTTTTATTGTCAAATTATTGTTCTACTTTTTTTTGTGGCGGATAATAATTTGAAGATTTTTTAAACATGTATGGAAGATGGATGAAGCATATTTGATGTGTCTGGTTACATCGTAACTTACCCCATGACATGTGCCTCCCGTAACATTTCCGCTTCCCCTGATATCAGTTCGGCTATCTTCTCTTCAGATATTCCTGGCTTCCCGAGTTGTTCTACGAAAATGGTAGAAAAGAACGAATGAATATCGACGTCGAAATAACTTTTTTATTACATTAATAATAGATAATAATAATATCTTAGAACAAGCTCACACACGGCCATCTGATCCCAAACTAGGCAGAGCCTGTACAATGGCAACCAGACAATTGATAAACATACTTATATTTCTAAATGCATACATATTGATATTATACAAATAACAAATGATCGCGCTCATCACACAAAGATTTGTCCTGGGTGGGAATCGAACCCTCCGGTTTAGCAGTCAGGGTCACTAACCACTAGACCAACAGGCCAGTCAAAAAGGTAGTGATTAGCAAGTAACACCAAGATAATCCTTCGGTACTAAGTCCAGCGGTAATAATAAAATTTATTTCTCCTCAAAAAAAGTACATAGATCAAATCAAAACGATGAAAAATAAAATTCTATAATTATAAACAGGTGATATTAGTTTTTGAGGAGCTGGTGTCTGTGATAGGTTAGTTAAGACAGACAGATCTCCAGTCGACCCCACAGAAATTATACACGAATTGAATACAGGTTTTTTATATGATGATTTCGTAACGCATTCACCAGCTCCCCTGTGTTCGCCTCACCCGATCACACTTTTCATAACGCTCTCATCACAATTTTCGTAACACCCTCGTCGCAAATTCACCAGCTTACACCCAAAGACAAACGTGCGTAAAGAAGCATTACTTCAAAAGCTTAAATTGTCATACTTACTAGCTACTTCTTCATCCATGACCGGTTCCTCCAATCCATCAACGATCCCTTGTATGGTACCAATCAGCTCACCAGTCTCCGTCATGTAGGGAGATTGTCGTGGTTCTTGGATGGCAGCTGGCTCCTTGAGAAGGAAAGAACAGGAAATATTAATGGGTAGTGTCGATAAAATTTTATCAGCAAAATCATGTGTTAACAAAGATAAAGTAAAATATAAAATTACTTTTAAAACGGATTCTATCGCGGTTTATTTTTATTTTAGTTCCTAACGTCTTAACGCCTTTGCAATTGACATGGACACGGGTAGGCTAAATCAAATTAAACCGCGATAAATCAGTTTAAGAAGTAGTTTTATTTCAATATCTAACATTCGCGTAAACCTCAGAAAGCGGTAAAATACATATATAATTATATAAATGTGGACAACATCACATACATTGCTCCGAAACCAAAGTAAGTGTGTTATGGAATCAGAGACAAGGAAGGTACCACTACCACAAACACCAAGACCCGAGACAATGTAGAAAAGTATTTTTACTACATTGACCCGTCCGGGGATCGAACCCGGGACCTCAGAGCTAGCGAAACCGGTGTATACATCACTCGACCACGGAGGTCGTCAAAAAAGAAACTATGTTTTTATTATTTTACTCGCAATGTGATCATTACTAGTATTCTTGTTAACCCCTCGTGTTAAGCTATATGCTGAAGTTACGAGTGAGTCCACGTCGATAGTATAATGGATGGATTTCGAACCGACAACCACCAGATCACAAGTCCGCCTTGCCATTAGGACACCGCCGCTTCTTGTTAATAATTGTATATGTAAATTAACAAAATTAAACCATACTCACTTCAATGGATGCAAATTGCCCCCGTTTCGGTATTGCCTCCGGATCGAAAACGACCGGCCGAAACCCTAGCAAAGGATCAAGTCTTTCTTCATCTTTCTCCACTTTCATCGGTTCTAGAACTGCTTCTCTTGCCACTTCCCTTTTTTCTTCTTTAACAGGAGCAGGTGCAGGTAGTTCTGTCTCTTTTATTTCTTCTTTAATAACTGCAGGAGTGGGTAGAACTACAGTCTCAAAAGTCTCCTGCGGTGTAATAGGTATTTCTTTAACTTCAGTATCAAATTTAACTGCCTTCTCCTTAGTTCTAAGCTCGTTTTCAGCAGTCACCATTGGAGTTGCATCGACGGTCTCTTTTTCAACTGCTACTTCTACTATTTTCTCTTTTCCTTCTGTTTTAACTTTGTCTGAACTGTCTTTAGCTTCTTCGATGGCTAAAGCGTTACAATTTTGAAGCATTTCTTCAATTTTCGTATCGATTTCTTCAAAACCATTCGTACTTGATTCCTTTTTAACCTCTTTGCTGTATGATTCTTGATAACTCTTACTGATCTTCTCTTCTTTATATTCCTGAGTTTTTACTTCTTTCTTGGTCTCGATACCAACTTCTTCTTTGTATTCTTCTATGCTTTTAATAGTTTCGTCTATAGCTGATGCTAGGAGTGACGATTTTCTTTCAATTTCTCTTATCTCCTCCTAAAGATAATAAGTTGTTAGGTACAGACATTTCTTATTTTTTAATATTTTAGTAAATATTTCAATATTACATTTGATATCATTATTATACATTAATATCGCTTATTGGTATAAAAAGCGGACTATAAGGACAGCACGTCGATGGCTCAACACTTCAAAAACAGTTGTTATGAATATGTTTGAATTATTAATTCTAATTTAAATATCAAGATTTAATAATGAATGTATCGAATAAGTAGCTTATTTACTATCCATCACGTGGTTCAGGTGTACAAAACAATAAAAAAAATAACTGGGTAATGATCATACTCACTTGTAAATCCGTAATATACATTCTCGTTCTATGATACCCAATGTAAATTCTTAACAATGAATTAGAATGAATATAATTGAAATGGCATAACAACTCAATTCTTGTAAATTCTACCACATACCTTGGAATATTCAGGTCTATCTGCTCCACCAAAAAGTCCTGGTTTCCTATAGACTGGCAACCTAAACTTAACCCCACCACCGTTCAAACCAGGTTTAGTGTATACCGGGGATTGGGGTTTTTCTTCAACAGGTGTAGGTAAGGGGTGATCATATACAACTCTTTCTATAGTTGTATCAATATGGGGAATTAATTTCTTCTTAACGATATGAGGATCTTCGTCCTCTGGTGTAGGGGTACTGTCTCTAGGGACTGGAGTAGCACTACGGCTCTTAGGGAGGGGAATTTTGAGTTTAAACACATATTCATCAGTTAAAGGTGTCGGTGGAACCGTTGATGGTGTTGGAGTGTCAATTGTACTTGGCTGACTTTGGATCGATGTCTGTCTATCCAAATCTGTGCGCAAAGATAGTTTTCTATCCACAGATTTTGCAACGAATGAAGATTCTTGGATAGATATGTCAGATTTTGTTTCAGATTCTATTGATTTAGAAACTTCCATTGATTTGACGGAAGACATATTATCTGTTTTTGATATGTCAATCGATTCCGTCGCTTCCGATTTCTTTACACTCAGTTCTTCGATTTCAGATTTAGTTACTTCTAAATCTCCCGTTTTTACTTTGCTTATTATAGTAGAAAGCGCTTCATCTGTAATATCTTCGATTACAATAACTTCAGGAGACAAATTTCCTTCAGTTTCAATTTTCTTAATTATTTTAAGTGCAGCAAATTCGTCAATAACTGGTTTCTCACTCTTGTGCTCCTTTATTTTTACAGTTTCAGTCACTTCTTCGATCTGAACGGGTCTTGGTTCAGTAACTTCTACTTTGGATACAAGTTTCTCTTCTTCTACTATAGCAGCTTTTTCTTCGGCGATTTCAAGATTTTTCATCTCACTTTTAGTTTCAAGGACACTTATTTCTTTAGATTCCGCGATTGATAAAGATTCATTGATATCGACAGCCACTTTTTCAACTTTCTCTATTTTAGATTCTTTAATTTCAACAACGGGTTCGATTATTTCTTTGATTTCTTGGATTATAACTTCCTGCCCCTCAGCTGACTTTATAGCGGCTTCTTTCTTATATTCCTCTTGAATTATTTTTTTACTGTCGTGCACTACTTCTTCAAGTTTCTGTACAGTGGCTTCGCTTTTAACAATAGCTGTAGATAATTCATGTGTATCAACAACTTTCGCAGTTTCTAGCTCTTTGATAGCGCTTTCAAGCGCTACATTTTCTGTAGTCATTGTTTCGATAGCTTCAACCGCTGTGTTTACTTCTTCAGCGCTTTGTAAAGATGACGTTTCAGAGAAATCAGTTACATGTTCTTCAAATATAGCGTCTTTATTTGTGTAAACATGTGATTCTACAATAGCTATGTACGTTTGTTTAGGGGTTTTGGGTTTCTTGAGTTTAATTTCTTCTACAGTCTCCACTTTACTCCTCTTTTCTGTAGAAGAGAACTCCTTTTTGGAGATTTCTGTTCTTTCTTGTGATGCTCTTCTACTATCTACTTTCGATAGCCATTCTAGAGGGTCACTTTCTTTCATAACTTCTTCTTCTATCTGACTTCTGCTGCTAGACCTTCTGCTTCGCTGCAGCATCTGCTTTTTCACATCTTCTTCGACAGCAATAGTCTGGAATTCAGATATTACTGCGTCCATTTTTTGTGTCATATCCTGAGAGAGCTTCTTTTCCGTACGTTGAGCCATTTGAGCGCCAGTTATCGCTTTTTTTTCAGTCATTTCAGATTTGGCTTCTAAGTTTTGTAACTTCATTTCCTGTTGAACATCTTTCTTTTCTTCTTTAAATTCTTCCTTTTTCACAGCTTTGACCGCGACCGGCTTAACTATTTCCTTTCTCTCAACTTGTTTTTGTACTCTTGACTCTACTTTCACATCTTTTTCAATCTTTTGAGACTTTACTTCTTGTTTGACAACAGGCACTTGTTTAACTACTCTCTCTTGTTTTTCAACTCTCTCTTCTGCACTCTTTCTAGAAGTTTCCATATACTCTTGTGAACTCTTTCTCGTCTTCGAATCTCTACTCTCATACATTTCTGATTGAGTTGTTGTTTGCTGTGGAACATCACTGAAAATTGGTTGATGTAACATGAATCTTGATAATGCTACCATCACATCCGTTAGGTGCACGAAAAAGGTCCTTAAGAGGAGGTCGTAATGCAACGGAGATGGTACAATACCCCTAATATTTGGTATAGTCTGTAGACCTATAGCATGAACCCTTTGTTGCGCATTTTGTCTATCATTTACACCGGACGTTTCCGTCTTACTCATTTTCCTATATTCACTCTTATTTTCAAACGTCTCATGCACAGAAGATACTTTTCTTCTCGGCATTTCTTCTTGTTGGTATTCTTCTGATATGATAGACCTTCTCTTAACTTCGCTTGCTTTTCTTCTGTCGACATTATCAGAATATTCTTCTCTAGACTCATGTTGTTCTTTTTTCTTTTCTCTAACTCTTTCATCTCGAGATTCTAGTCTTTCTTCTTTTTCTTCTCTTTCTTGTTTTTCAGCTTGATTCAATTCAGTCTCGTCTGTCGTTTCTATATATTCTTGCTGCTTTTCAGAGATTACAGATTTTAATATCTCCTCTTTTTTGCTTTCCGATTTAACTTTTTTAGCTAATTCTGTAACTTCAGGTGTTACTAATTCATCATCTATTTCTTTTTTAATTTCTTCTGCAACAGACACGGCTCTTTCTATGCTTTCATCGACAAGGGATAACGCAGTTTCTTCTATTTTATCTATATCAATCTCTTGCCTCATTTTTTCTATATATTTCAACTCTTCTTTAATCGCTTGTTCTTCCACATCTTCTATTACCACATTTTTCTTTATTTGTTCATCTTTCTTAACCTCTTCACGTTTAATCTCCGATATCTCTTCACTAAACTTGGAATCTTTTTCATCTTTAACAACAGTTTCAAGTACTTTGGTCTCTTTAGTTACGTCAACGACTTGTAAATCCTTGCTAAGACTTTTAACATGCTTTTCATACTTCAATAACTTATCAACGACTTCAACGTTCTGAACAAATCTCGTTCCATCGGGATCATATTGCTCCGAAATCGGCAACTTATACTTACTTTCAACACCAACACCATTTAAATGAGAACTCAAAAGATAATCCGGATCAAAATCAGGTGTCTTCCCAAACTGATCTCTGTAATCTGGATTAAGGATAATGGGATCTTCTAATGGAGGTACTTCAACAACAGGTTCAGTGGAAAAAGGGCGATAAGGTTTCGTTGGGGTCACAAAAGGGGACGCAGTTAGGGACCTGGATTCAGTTAAGGGGCTTGTTGACCCATAGTCAAGTAGATTGCTTCCAAGGTCAGAGGGATCTACAAATTGCTGGATTTTAAAAGATACCTCAGTGGGTTCCGATTGAGGGTCTAAATCTTCCGGTCCGTAATCGTATATCGGCTCCTGGTCGTCTAGAACCGGGTCGTAGAGACCGCTGTAACAAGAAACGAAAGGTTGAAAACAGAGCCTGTACTATAAGCTCTTATAGCAATACTAATTTCATCGTGTAAGCGGGACGCATTTACGCGCTAGTAGTGTGCTGTCTCGCTCCCACGATGGCAGCATTCCTGCTTTAAGTGTTCATAGTACAGGCACAGGTGTATTGAGTTAACTATTCGAATACAGTTTTAGCGGCTGTAGCCTGATACCTAACATCGAACTTCCGATAATGTGGTTTTATTAATACTGGCTAATTAATGTCCCACTGCTGGGCACAGGCCTCTTTCCTTATAGAGAAGGATAAGCTTCATCACCACGCTTGCTCATTGCGTGTTGGATATTTCAGATTCCAATTTTTAAAATCCAGGTATACCTCAAGATGTTTATCAATTGTGTGCTTCACCGTTTGTCAATGATGTCATAGAATAAATAAGAAAGCATATTTAACTTTGAAAAAGACACATTGGTGCTTGCCTGGGTTCGAATCTACAACCATGTGCATACGATACGAATCCAGCTATTGATACCGCTAGGCCACCTCTAGATCAGGTGGTTACTAGTTCGAAACCCAACCATTGCATTACCGACGTAAACCCACTAGTCATACAAGCATTAAGCTTAGCACGAAGGGTTAATAGGAATACTAGTAATGTGCGAATGCGAATGCCGATAAATGAAAAAGAAACATATTAACATTTTTCGTCGTGGAATCAAATCTCGTCAAAGATCAACACGTATTAATTTTTTTTTTAATATTTTCCTTTTGTTTCAGTTCATTTGATAAATACAAAAGAAACAAGGTTCACGTAAAAAAAACAATCAATGTTTAACATTACCTCCGGTTCCAGAAAGGCATATGTATACAGGGTTAACTAAAAAGAAGAGCGAATATTCAACGAGGTAATCAGGTGCATAAAAGTGAACAACTTTCCCCAAGGAACATAGGTTCAAATGTTTCTTGGAAAAAGTTGTTCAGTTTTATGCACCTGATTACCTCGTTGAATATACGCACTCTTTTTAAATTATTCCCGTATAATTAGTTAATTGACTGGCCTATTAGTCTAGTGTTTAGTGACCCTGACCGCTAGGTTGGAGGTCGTAGGTTCTATTCAAACCCAGGACAAATCTTTGTGTTATCATTTGTTCTGTTTCTAGATGTAATTTATAGATTTTGTTTCTTTGGTCGAAAGTGCTAATCTCAAGAACTACAGGTCCCAATTGAAACCACGGCCTTTGCAAGTTGACCGAAACGTCGGGAACTTGAAAACGTACTTAAACGTAGGGTTGCAAGTTCGAACCCAGGCAAGTAGGTACCAATGTGTACATCACACAAAACTGGATTAAAAAAAAAAATGAAATCGTCAACCCGCAGTGAGCAAGCGTGGTTTATTATTGCTCATTCATTCTCTATATGGGAAGAGGCCTGTGCCCAGCAGTGGGACATTTATAGGCCGGTATTATCATACTGTTATAGTAATGATTCTCTGCTTCTTAAACTAATAATAATTATAAGAATAGTCGAAGTGTACCTTGACCTTGAATAAGTCATATATGTAGGAATATAATTATATATTGTAATAAATATATGTAAAAAAGTATGAATAACTATAACCTTTAATAATTTGAGTCAATATTCAAAGCTGAATTTATCCAAGGTCATATGATTTTCATCTTAGAAATTATTTGACCTTTTTAGATAACAAATCTTAAAAAAAAACTTTTTCGGTGATATAAAATTGTAAACTAGATTTTTTTATAAATTCTTGAAAATACAATAAACTCTTAAAATACAATACTAACATTATCATCATTTCTATAATATCTCGTTATCACAATAGATATAAGTCGAACATCACTAACACATTCACCACTCATTTTAATAAAAAATCTACTAATAAAGTTAAAAACAACACTAATCCTCCTTCATACACACAACTGTATGTCACACGTCTGTGCTTAACAATAAAAAAAACACTAATGTCACTTTGACAGGTAAAAATCAATATAATTTGAAAAATATGATTAAAACAATACGAAAAAACTTACTGATTTCTATAGACCAGATAGAATCTCATGGTTGCATTCAAAAATAATTATAAAATAAAAATATATTCGTTCGTTTTCGCACCGTTATCGACAAGCTAATGATTTGAAAAGCCAAATACAGATTCGAAACTGACTTTTATGTTGGTATTTCAATGAAAAATTGCGAATATCTATTTTTATTTTACACTAACTAAATATATAGAACATCTGTCAATAGGTCTAATTAAGATTGGCATTCACGATGATTTATATTTGGTAGTAATTCTAAATATAGTAGACCACCTTGTTTTGATTTTAGCGCGATAACTAAAAGCTTCTTTCAACTCTTTCAACTGTTGTTTTTTAACATCTCCAGACAGATTGTTTAAGGCGAATCGTGGCTAAGTGTAAGTTACTATACGGTTTGACCTATAATAAAGGTTAAGCCACGCTCTCCGCGTTTAGTTCGGATGGGCGACCATTTGTAAACATACCGAGACCTCTCCGTATTACTTGATTGATTACTTGGCATGTTCCCTAAATTATTTATATTTTTTATATTGTAAAGACAGCGTGCTGCTGGGGAGTTTGTTGCGCCGTTTCTTCTCCCCGGCTAGAGCACTTAGGAAGCGGTGGGGTGGGCGAATCAGGGTGCTGTCTGTGTTGATGACATTCAAAAAGTGCTACATGGTAGCCTAATTTGAATAAATGATTTTGAATTTGAATTTTGAATTTGTACCTCGGAAATCACGTGAGGCCGTGGGACCCGACTGTCATACAGTGATCTTTGACAGTCGTTAAGTCATTACAATTCTGACAACCATTTCTCCAAGTCACATTGAAAATTGCACCTTAGAATAAAATTTGTGATCAATTTTTTTTTTTACAACCCACACACGGCCATCTGATCCCAAACAAGTCAGAGCCTGTACTATGGTGACCAGACAACTGATAAACATACTTATATATTTCTAAATACATACATATTATCAATGATATTATAAGTAAAACTTACAATATCATTGCATATTATAGATAAATTAGATTATCACACAAAGATTTTTTTGGGAAGAATGGAACCTGAGACCTCCGGTTTAGCAGGCAGGATTAGTAACCATCTATAGAGGATACAGATGCGAAGAGCCACACGTCTTTTCTCGCAAGGAGTGTGGGATGGGCACTCTAGAAGAGGTCCATTATATACAGAATCCTTCTGGAGCTAGCAGAGTTTGCGTAAGAGATCCCGCGGCTCCAGCAAAGGCAAGGACGAGACCGACGGGTTTTTAGTCGGTGCAAGTCCGAAATATCTCCACGCTGTGGCCTCGGCGTGGGCTGAAGTCATAAGCGGTTCACCCCGACAAAAAAATAGATCAGTATGGTCTATAAAGATATAGGTATCCAAACAGCCAAGTTAAAGTGGAGCTGGGCTGGACACATTAGCCGAATGGGTCCGGATAGATGGGCGAAAATTTCAACCGAGTGGGTACCTAGAACTGGAGCTCGTAAACGGGGTAGGCCAAAAAGACGCTGGCGAGATGATATCATTCGCTTTTTGCCGGATTGGTGGGGTTGGGCTCAAGACCGAGTGGCCTGGAGCAGGTTGGGGGAGACCTTTGCCCAGCTGTGGGACACCTCAGTGTATATTTTTCTTACCGCATCACACCAACAGTGAGAGTGTCTCCACACTCCGCGACTCGCCTGCAGGCAGCCTCCAACGTCATATCAATAGCTTCTTCCCCGCAGATCGTTAAAACACTATCTCCGTTCTGCAAGCCAGCCCGCTTAGCTGGTGAGTTGGGCTGGATCTGGAGATATCAAAAGAATATAGTTCACTGCATGTGGTACAACGGTGATAAGTATCTATATAATCCAGTGTGTTGCTTGATTAAAAAAAAAACAATTTAATAAAAAATTATTATAATAACCGAGTTGGACTCGCGACACCGCCGCCGCCGCGTCAGCTCATGATTAAGGACTCCTATTGAGTCTGAAACTAGTCGTGCGATCCCGAAAATGCCCGTGAGTGAACCGTTGAATCCTTAAGTAATTAATAAAAAATGCTTACAATGTGGGTCACACATTATTAGTATTCTTGTTAACCCCTCGTGGTAAGCTAAATATATATTATGTTTGTGTTACGAGTGGGTTCACGTCGGTAGTGGAATGGGTGGGATTCGAACCCGCGGCAACATAATCGGAAGTCCGATTTCAACAATTTAATATAGTTGTGGTTCATCTATACAGAATTAATTACCTACAACTATTCATACAAACATAAGTTACGTGATCTGTCACTTTGTATGAAAATTTCATTTTCCATTTTAAGATTTCGACCTATGTTCTTTAAGGAAAGTTGTTCAGTTTTATGCACCTGATTACCTCGTTGAATATACGCACTCCTTTTAAATTAATCCTTATGTATTTACGTAATTTATTAGTATGTTTATCAGTTGTACAGGATCTGCCTAGTTTGGGATCTGATGACCGTGTGTGAGGCGTTCCGAAATCTTACTAATATTATAAATGTGAAACCGTGGATGTTTGGATGTTTGTTACTCAATCACGCAAAAACGGCTGAACAGATTTGGATAAAATTTGGCATTAGCCTTTGACATGGAAAAGAACATAGGATACCTTTTATCCCGATTCCTTAAGTAGTTCCCGAGGGAAAATTGAAATTGTTTCCGTGCTAAGCCGCGAGCAGACAGCTTTGATATTTGGTATTTTTTCTCTATTATAGCGCAAGCTATAACACGGGTGAAAATTTTATTCCATTTTTCGTTTCTTTTTGGACCCAATTCTGAAGTCCACGCAGACGAGGTCGCGGGCAGAAGCTAGTATGTATCATAAAAACTATGTAGGTACCTAAGTACATAGTTTTTTTTCATTATCAACCATCAAGTGCACTCGTCAAATTGCATTTGTAGTGACATTGGACGGAATTAAATCGATTCGATCGATTGTCAATACCTGGATCACAGCCAATGGCCTTCGAGTTACGACATCCATGATTGAATACACCAGTTATGTATTTAACTAACTAGCTGCCCGGACTGACTTCGTTCTGTCAAAAGTAAATTAATAAAGGTAAATTAATAAAGTTTAGGAACAGTTTTTTTTTTCATGTTTTTTATGTTTTTCACCTTTTAAACCTTCCCTGGACCTCCACGAACATTTCAAGATCAAAATTAGCTAAATCGGTTCAGCCGTTCTCGAGTTTTAGCGAGACTCACGAACAGCAATTGATTTTTATATCTAAAGTAACCGTCATGAGAAGCTATAAATTTTGTAAACAAGTGTTCAGGAGTTCACAACATTTGGACCAACAAAAAAAATGAATTTGTTTAAGATTTAATAAATTATTATCTCCAGGTATACCAATTAACCTAACCAATTACTTCACAATTTAAAACCTACTTCTAATATTAACCTTAAGTTTCCAAAGATTAGCGCGTTTGAACAAACAACTCTTTCTTTTTACTTATTATATATTTTAGATAAATTGTATTACGCACCTTTTGACGTTTTTTTCGTGGCGAATTTATTTCCTTAGATGTACTGGCTACTGGCTCCATTATACGTAATAACAAATAAAATTAACGCAACAATTAAAGTAACAACAATAAAAAAGTGATAACGAAACAATAACAAAATTAACAATAACAACCAGATCCGCGATATATGCAAAGCAATGAAACAAACTCGTACGCATTCGAAACTCGAATGATGCGTTTATTTCAAAATGGCGTCCCGATAGTTCACAATCCCTGCGACGGACGCGTTCCGGTACCAAGAAACACAAACGATAGCGCTTTGCGTCGTTAAAATATGATCCGACTAAATTAAATAGGTTGTTACTTTCATATAACCCGTCTATATTTCATGTCGATTGAATATGGTCAATTTATTATTATCTCGCAGTATAAAATGTTTACTTAGTAAAAGATGTTTGTTTACATAATTTATAGCTTCTCGTGACGGGTACTTTATATTAATAATTTCGTTCAGGGCTACGGTAGACTCGATCGAAACCTTATGTGAATAACAAAACATAAAAAAATATTGATTTCGAGTCGACAACATATATCCGCAAAATTCTGATTATGGAGAATTTCGTTGAATTCTAATGGCACTGACAAACAAAAAAACCGCAGTCGCCATCTTGGGTAATTAATAAGGCCGCGTTCCGTAACAGATAATTCTGCTTCGAAGTGATTCAAGGAGTATATTATCATACAACCTCCTTGAAGTGATTACAGTGCTGACAGGGCGTATGACAGTTGCATGATAGTTGGGACCAGAATCGTTTCGGAACGCGATATTTATTTCGCTTTTTTCACGTTCCGTTGCATCATATACGCCTCGCCAATTAACACATCGCGTACGTCGCGCCAAAGAAGTAGCCATCACAAAGAACTGTGACTCATTTGACTGTGTAAAACGAAACGTTTATATTAATAACACAAAATGTACTTATAAAATATATGTGTAGTCTGTAAGGTATATATCTATGGGCCTAAGTAGCCTGAAAATGTCGGCAACATTGAGTTAATCATAACAAAACTTAATACTTTTCTTCAGTCGTTGACGTTTCACGAAAATATTGTTTGAAACTTTTTTTATGATAAACTCCTTTTTTATGATAAACTCTTTGTTATGTGTTCTTTCTTTAAACCTGAGATTGGCCAATTGCGATAACAACCATAGAAAAAAGAATACTAACCATAACAAAAATCAATGCTGTCAGTCAGCGGTAATTTTATTTCTTAATTACATATTATTATTATTATAGAAACGTCTTGCTGGAAACATTGATTGAATCATAACAAAACTTAATACTTTTCTTCAGTCATTGACGTTTCGCGAAAATATTGTTTTTGAAACTTTTTTATGATAAACTCTTTGTTATGTGTTCTTTCTTTAAACCTGAGATTGGCCAATTGAACCGATATTATTGAACCGATGACTACAGAATATTTACCTACATTGTGTATCATGAGTCACATTTAAACCGAGCGGAGCCGGGTTTTCATCTAGTATATAGATATTAACAATACTAAATTACTATGTAGGTATGCAAATAACTATAACACCTAGAAAGCGAGTACGCGCACAAATAGTGAAGCCGTTCAAACTGTGTCATATCAACACAGTTGGTACAGTCAACAGCAATGTAGTCGATAATCAGAAATTCAATACTAATGAACGGAGTTCGCGTCAAAACTGTGTGGCGTCGAAGTGATTCAAAAGTATGTGATTGTAAATAAATTATACCAAACAGTTACTACTAGTACAGTTGCCATATATTCGTGATCAGTTTAGACAACAAAAATTATAAACTCAATTCCACATCCACATCTACTCATCTACTACTACATCTGCTACAAGTTTGTTTTTAATTTTAAGGATAATCGCGGTTTAAGTAGTGAGAGTGTCACAATGCAATAAATATGTAGTCGATGACGAAACTAATGTATCTACTTTCGTCGTCGTCTACACATTTCATACAAATATAAGTCACGTGATCTGTCACTTTATATGAAAATCTCATTTTCAATTTTAAGATTTCGACCTAAGTTCCTTGGGGTAAGCGGTTCAGTGTTATACACCTGAGTACCTCGTTGAATATACGCACTCCTTAAAAAATAATCCTGTGTATTAAGTACGTACCTTCATCATAGTTATTGGCATTTCTAAGTCAGTTCCGCCGATCAACTCGAATCCCCATAGTTCGTTTGGCTCCCTGGTTAAATGCACGTCCAACGCCATCTAGGGAAAAAAAATAAACTAATAATAACAAGGCTTTGTTTAACAATTCTACAGATATAAATATGCGGAATAAATGTTAAGTGTTGATGCTAAAGTGACTGTTTGTTAAGATTAGATATGTTTAAGCTAAATAGCTATACCGATTTTGATGCCTCACAAAAAAGACTTGTAGTTGTAGGTACTGTCAATGAAGTAAGTATTAAACTTGTACAATACGTCTATTTTGATTGTCAGAATACCCAAAACTAATAAACTTCTTTAATATTTTCTGAGTTACATGCATTTAAATATTGATCATTAGACAGAGATTGGTATATCAGGATATGACGTCACATTTTAAATCTCCATATCAAACTTCGGCTGCCCGTACAAGTCGTCGTTTTGTGAGAAAGAGATAGAACATGCGTCATTTTTTTTTATATATTATTTTAACAGAACTTTGTCGCTGAGCGACAATACCTTTTCATAAAAAAACAACAAATAGGTTTATACTCTACACGAAAAACTTAAAAAAAAACAATGAAAACCTCCATACTAAACAATAAATCTAGCTACCACACAAACCAATACTAGCTAGCTTATACAAAATTATAGCCTCCAACCTTAAAACTTTTTTCGGGTACCTAGGTACAGTCAACAGCAAAAGTAGATGATCGAAATCAGAAATTCAATACCAATGAACGGAGTTCGCGTTAGAACTGTGGCGTTGAAGTGATTCAAAAGTATGTGATTGTAAATTATACCAAACATTTACTATTAGTACAGTTGCCATTTTCGTTGATCAGTTTTGATTCCAAAAGTTATAAAATCAATTCTTCATCTACCGTTGCTGTTGACTGTACCTATATAATATATGCGGCGGTAGCATTTTAACGGCTGACTTGCGACCATGAGTTCGCAGGTTCGAATCCCACCCATTGCACTACCGACGTTAACCCACTCGTTACACAATTGTTAAACTTACCACGAGGGGTTAACAAGAATAATAGTAATACGTGACAGTCTGCTATTAAGCTTTGAAAAAAACAATAAGTACCTATTTGAGAATTCGATACAGGTCGAATACATAATTGGGTATTTGACTACTACCGAACAATTTATTACTGATAAATGTTTCAAAAATATTCGTAAATTGAAGAAAAATTGCGAAAAAAATATATACACAATTATATAAGTTATAAGCTTTTAAAGTTAGTTGATGTCGCATGCTCCATCTCTTTTTCGCAAAACGACGACTTTTACGGGGCAGCCCCAGACTAGTATGGAGCATTGAATATTGACGTCACAAAACATTATCGCTATCTCTGTCAAATTAGCAATATTGGAATGCTTGTAACTAGCTCAATATAAAATTAATTAGTGTGTCGTTTTTAGAATTCATTATAGTTTGAAGTATTTTTTTGATTTATGTAATAAAATAAAAATTGTCAAATACCCAATTGTTAGTTATTATTTCTCATTATTCTGTTTCCAATAACTTACATCTGAACAACAGGATCTTCCTTTGTTATTTATTGAACAACACCATTATGTACTGGATAATACAGTCTCTTTGTTAAACTGTTTTAAAGGACATATTAGTTAAAATATAATTCTTCTGTCTAGCCTTTTCCCAAGCTATGTTGGGGTCACCTTCCAGTCTTACCGGATTTAGCTGAATACCATATTTTACATGGAGCGACTGCCTATCTGACCTCCAGAACCCAATAGGTAATACAGTATCCCATAGTAAGACTGGTTGTCAGAATTGTAATGACTTAACGACTATCAAAGATCACTGTATGACAGTCGGGACTTGCTTAACGTGTTTTACGAGGCACGGAGGGTCTCGATTTTTTTATAAATGGTAACCCATCCATGTAGCAACCGCGGCGAGCGCGACTTAACCTTTAATATCGGTCAAACCGTACGGCTTACACTTAGCCACGAGCCCCTCGAGATAGTTAAAATATAATTATTTACCTTTTAATTAGCTCCAAAGTAATGCTCACAGACTCACGGTTAAATTTTAACTAACCGTTTCGTTGGCAGGGCTTTCGATTGACACAATTTTTTCAGTTATCTAGGTCTGAACCTAGATTTAACTAGGGATCTAGATTGATACCTGTTTGTACATACATATGATTATACAACTATATCACCTAGGATTCTAGGAAGCCGAGTACGCGCACGAAAAGTGAAGCCGTTCAAACTGTGTCATATCAACACAGTTTGTACGTCCGAACGTATATCGTCAGTCGTCAAGGTCATGCTAGTTCAAATATCTCCTTGATTTTAAGTTTGATGGCGGTTTAAGTAGTGAATGAGTGTCACAATGCAATAAATATGTAGACGACGACGAAAGTAGATACATAATGCTCGATGCACACAACAATATTTTTGGCTTCACTATTAGCTACGCGCTTGTATGAAGATTATCTATCTATGTTATTAATCTATACCTATGGCCAAAATTATGTGACAGAGTTTTTAATACCGTCTGGAAGGAAAGTCTTTTAAGTACCATTGACTGCACGGATGGCCGAGTGGTATAGGTCACCATGCTAATTACCACTGTGCGCGACGTGCTGCGGGTTCGATCCCCGCATGGGACAAGCATTTGTGTGATCCACAGATGATTGTTCCAAGTCTGGGTGTTCTTTGTGCATGTGATTTGAATGTTTGTGAAACCCCCGCGACACAAGGATTAAGTATAATCTTTAGTGCGGGCGTCGTTTATTAAAAAAAAAAATATACTAGAGAAGTAGAGATAGCTACCAGAATACAGGCTCTGTCTAGTTTAGGATCAGATGGCCGTGTGTAAGTTGTCCCAAGATATTATTATTATATTGCCCACTAGCTGACCCGGCAAACGTTGTTCTGCCATCCTACTAATATTATGAATGTGAAAGTCTGGATGTTAAGATGTTTGTTACTCAATCACGCAAAGACGGCTGAACGGATTGGGATGAAATTTGGCATGCATATAGCCTTTGACATGGAAAAGAACATAGGCTACCTTTTATACCGATTCCATAAGGGAACTTTGGGAACTACCTAAAATTGTTTCCGAGCCTAAGCCTTATGCTTTGAAATTTGGTATTTTTCCTTATTACAGCGCAAGCTATAACACATTATAATAAAATATGAACATTATATTTTTCATTACTCTCTCATTTTTATTTCTTTTTAGACCCAATTCTGAAGTCCACGCAGATGAAGTCGCGGGCAGAAGCTAGTATTAAATAAATCTGGAAAGGGCCACCTATCACTTAGAGGTATAAAATAGATGTTGGCCGATTCTCAGACCAGAAAATTTCGGAGTAGTTGTGGTAACAAACTTTGCAACACGAGAATTTTATATATTTAAGAGGATTAAATATAGCAAATTATGCTCAAAATCAAAATCAAAATCAAAATATTTTTATTTCGAGTAGACCCTTTCAGGTACTTTCAAAACGTTGAATGAATCTAGTTGCTCGGTTCCAAAATGTCATTCCTATGGAGAAGAATCCGGCAAGAAACTCCATAGGTTACTCTTTTAAAAATGGTAATATATAATTATTTAAATACATTACTTTTAAAATATGCGATAACAACGTAAGATAGCAAAAGCATAAGATTATTGCAATATAATCCTCAAAAGAGGAGAAAAAAAAAATGAGAAAATACATGCATTTTACTAACATTTCGTTGTTAACACATTTACAAAAAAAAGAAAAAAAAACTGATACACAATGCACGAAGAAATAAAACAATTTACATACAATATTTATGTAGTCCTAATCAAATTCCTAATCGACCCTAACAGGAATGTCAAGGCATGTCAAAAGCCTTCTAAAAATAGAGGCTATGGGGAATCTAATTGCAGTAAACAAGGTTAAAACAAAAGTATGCTGGACCGCCAGGGAAGCCACATGTGCAGATGATACTAAACCCAAGCCCGCCTATCTCCTAAATAATCGCTAACCTTATAATACGCTTTCTTTATTAACATTGATTTCACGCACTTTTTAAACTTTTTGTTGCATAAATTTGTAATTTCTTCCGGTAATTTATTATAAAAACGAATAGAATTTCCTAGGAAAGATTTAGAGTTAGTTTTAGTGAGTCTAAACCGTGGGACTACTAGTTTATTTTTATTTCTTGTGTTTATATTATGGTAATCACTATTAATACTAAAACTAGGTAGATTTTTACGTATGTACATTATATTTTCCAAAATGTAAAGACACGGCAACGTTAGAACATTTATTTCTTTAAATTTATCCCTTAGAGACTCACGAGGGCCCATGCAGTAGATTGCACGAATCGCTCGTTTCTGCAAAATAAATATTGAATCTACATCGGCTGCTGAACCCCACAGCAGAATTCCATAAGACATAATACTGTGGAAGTACGCGTAATAAACTAATTTAGCAGTGGGAACATCAGTAAGCTGTCTAATTTTCCGAACTGCAAATGCAGCTGAACTTAATCTTTTAGATAATGTTGTTATGTGTGCACCCCACTGCAACCTAGAATCTATTGTTATACCAAGAAATACCGTTTCTTTCGTAAAATCAAGTGGTTTATCGCCAAGCCTGAGATTGGAATCTGATTGAGACCGAACATTAGGCAGCGAAAATTTTAAACATTTTGTTTTAGACGCATTTAAAAGCAGATTATTAGCAGTGAACCAATCCGATAACATATCAAGGCAATTGTTCAAATTACAGAAATTCTGTGCTTTCCTATCAATTTTAAAAATGAGAGAGGTATCGTCCGCAAATAAAATAATGTCAGATAAATTAGCCATCATAAAGGGAAGATCATTAATATAAGCTAGAAAAAGAAAGGGGCCAAGGATAGAACCCTGAGGCACGCCCATTCTAACTAAGGACCCCGACGAGGTAACTCCGTTCACGCCTACTTTTTGCTGTCTAGCTGATAGATATGACAATACAAGTTTTGATGATTGTCCTCGTAATCCATAGTATTGCAGCTTAAGGATTAGAGTATTATGATCAACGCAATCAAAAGCCTTGGAGAGATCACAAAAAATGCCTATAGCATCCTGTGAACCCTCCCAAGCTTCCAAAATATGAGACACTAATTTGGCCGCGGCGTCGGTGGTAGACCTTCCCCTAGTAAAACCAAATTGACGATCGTGAAAAATATTATGTTTGCTAAAATGCGACATCATTTGGTCAAGTACCATTCTTTCAAATATTTTACTTAGAGCAGGAAGAACTGACACTGGTCTATAGTTTGAAGGATCATTCTTGCAACCAGATTTAAAAATAGGAATTACTTTACTGTGCTTCATTAAATCAGGAAAGGTGCCACAATCAACACAGTCATTGAAAATTTTTGCAAGAATGGGGGCAATAGTGTCAACAATGGATTCAATTACTTTGACAGATATTCCCCATATATCTTCTGTGGTCTTTAATTTTATGCATTTAAATGATTTCTTAATAATGCTAGGAGATACATGACTAAAATTAAAATCCGGAATGCTTCTATCAACGAATTTCATAAGTAACGACTCCGCTTTTATGGAAGATGATGAAAGAGATTTCGTTACATCAACAGGTATATTTGAAAAAAAATCTTCGAAAGCGTTCGCAATTTCTGTATTATTTAAAATGACTTTATTATTAATTTTCAAAGACAGGTCAGTATCTTTTTGTTTACTATTCCCAGTTTCAGAGTTAATAATCTTCCATACTGTCTTAATTTTGTTATCAGATTTATCGATCCGCCTGCTGATAAGTCGGGACTTAGCCGCTAAACATACTCTTTTGAATATTTTAGAATAATTTCTTACATAGCTATGGAAACCTGGATCAATGTTAAAAGTCTTTTCTTCATAAAGGTTATATAGTACGTCCCTACTTAATCTGATGCCTTTAGTAGCCCACTCATTAAATTTACATTTAAAATTTATTTTAATATCTTTAAGGGGGCATGTTTTTTTAAATGATTTATGGATAATTTTAAACAATTGATCATAATCTTTGTTAGGGTTTCCTGAAAATGAGTATTTACAATGAAGGTTCGTTGATATATTATTTTTAAATGCATTAAGTACGTGATTCGTTAGGGGCCTGATTGTTATAGTTTTAGTTAAAGGCAATTTACTAATTGTTTTTATCGAGACTAATTGACCCAAATGATCAGATCTTACACCAGGTATCAGCTGAAAGTTTAGCACCCCACCATTTGAAAAAATATTATCTATACAAGAATGAGTGGTTGCAGTTATTCTAGTTGGTTCGTTAAAAATATAGTTTAAATTAAATGACTTGAAGAGAGATAAAAACTTAAATTTATCCGGAGAATCAGCCAAAATATTAATATTAAAATCTCCACAAACATATATTGGTTTATTATTGCAACATAATTTACCTAATATTTCTTCCATAATATTTAAGAAAGACAAAATATGAGACGCGGGAGGTCTATAAACACAAAGAATGCTCAAAGGAAACATTCCTGTATTTTTAAAAAGAAATAAAACTGCATTCATAGTTTTTAAAAATAGTATACACATGGGAATCGAACGGGAAAAAATTGAAAAATTAACGTCCTGTACCTAATTTATAGGGATAGGGATGATATTAAGGATCAATTCAAGGCTAAAAAAACTCATGTTTATGGGAACGGAAACTAATGCAGATGAAACAGCAGAGAACAACTAGTATGTGAAAAAAATAAAACACAAATGATCTTATATACAATATATTTAAAACTTAGAACTTTTTCTTCTTAACGCTGGCCTACTTAACGGTAACTTTAACTGAGCTACTTTTTTACTGCCAACCGTAACTAACGTAGCTCCAGTTAACGCTACCTTAGAAGTAACTGTCCTTAAAGTTAATTTTAACTGCTGACATAACTCATCAAAATTAAACTTATAACTATTAATAAGTAAAATAAATACTAAACTATGACATAATGATTTATCTTTAAATTGCGGTGATCTACCCTTTTTCCCGTTAATATTTGACAAGAAGTTTTTCATCACGATCTCGTTTAAGGTAACGGAATATTGGCACGCTACAAATGTCTTTTTAATTATGTCTTTCATGAGTGTAGCATATAATTTTAATAGCGTATCCGCATAAACTAGTAGTACGGTATGTTTTTGGGATAGCGTCTTCGTTGCTATAGACTTTAAGAACGGATTCAAGTGTGTGATGTAATCAGAACCCTCAATCTCTGCGTATATCTTTTCATATTGTTCAGGAGTCAATATTGTATCAATATCGTACACATCTTCAACTTTTTTAGCATCTCTGTTAATCATTGGTATGTAGAACTCATCTGAATTAGTATTATTATACGTAGAAAGGTCCAACTGATCTTCTGTGAGGGTGTCCGTGACATTCTGCATTTGCTCCGTGACAGTTTGCACATTAACCTTCAATTTTTCACGATGTTCCATTATCTGTTTATGTTTCTTCGATCCAAACTTCCTACTGAGCTCCAGATAACTGGTTTCATTTAATTCTGAGGTGTCTAAGTTTGATTTCAACACTGGTTTTAATTCGATGTTTTCGACCTCTATGAGTCTTACTTTTCCTGTTGTTTTGTTTCGTGCTAGGATTAAAGTTCTTCCTAATTCTGCTTCTTCTTCTTCTCCAGTGTATAACATGTCACATAATTCCGTTATTAAAGTCTTTTTACCTGTATCAACATCTTTATACAACGAACAATCGCTGCTCTTAAATTGATCAGTTGTGTACCCGTTTTGGAAGTTTACTACCATTGGGTATACGTCCTCTTTCGGACACACTTCGTCTATTTGAATTTCCGGCATTGTTTCACTTATAAATCTATCAGTTCACGTATTATTCAGTGGCTTGATAACAAATCAAAAGGTTAGGACATGATGCATTCAGATGCATGTGAATTTTGCTGTCAATTGTCATTATTGTCAAATGAGTTTGACGTTTAACTTTTGAAGATTCGTTCAGAAACTTTTTCTTTTAAAGGAAATAACGATTTAGTATTTTTTACGAGAATATAAGTTCGTTATGGAATAATTGCCAAAATAGATATATGTATAATCTCAGGAACACTTACACAACCAAATTTATAGTTATTATGTATAAAACCAAATTAAGTGTGAAATATTTTCATGAAAATCTGAAATGAAAATTTCGATTCTATTAATTACTTAGTTGAAAATATGGCAGCTCGATTACTTATAAAGATACATTTATGAGAATAAGCTAAGAAAGTGATGATTTGAAGAAAGCTCGACAGGACTTTATGGAAGCCAACGACCGTGCCATCCAGGTGGCACCTTTTTGGTCAGATAGAATTTGAGGATCATTGACAAGAAACGAAGATAGATAATTACACCCAGACAGAATAAATGATTATGCTCATCACATAGTTTTGACGTTGGTTAGACCAACAGGCCAATTAAAGAAAACAGTTTTGTAAAAAATAAATAGAAAAAAAATACAGTAATAAATAAAACACAGATTAAATTTATTTTTGACTGTTTATATAGTTGGCTATCACTGGCATGTACTGCTTACGACTGGCAGATAAGTTCAGCTGCCAGTAGTAACAGCAGTCACTGGCATCCGCCAGTATTTCTGGGGACAACCCTAGTGAAGGTCTGGTCCATTCTTCTAGGTATTTGCTCAGCTGAAACAATAAATTACGTACCTATTTAGTTGTCAAAAATGCTGCATTATTATTACCTTAGCTTTTTCCACGGCATATTGCGATCAGCTTCCAGTCTTACTAGATTGAAATAAGGCTTTTACTAAAGTTTACATGTGGCGTGTCTAAATTTACAAATGGCCATGCCAAAGTTTACAGTTAGCGTACAGTGAAGTTTACATAAATATGGCGTATGCCGTTTACTTATCAAAGTTGCTGTCAAGCTGTCAAAGTTTACATATTAGGAGTATATCAAAGTGATCAGGCTTATAATATGACTAAAGTTTTTCGTATAACTTACACCAAAGTTTACATTAAGGATACGCTGAAGTTTACATATCGCGTATATACAGCGTGTAACAAAAACCCTGTCCGATCCCTAAGACTATTATTCGGTATCGTACTGCAAACACATATACGTAACCATTAAATTGATTGGAGATTATTATTTTTCCCCAGTGGAAATAATTAAATAATCATAAAAACTTATCCAAGGCAACAGCAACACTGACCGCTCCTCAAAGTTCACGTACTTACTACCTACAGTTTTGTGTCAAAGGGTTCATGAACTGTACCACGAATACGGCTTTATTGGATCCGACGGGGGTTTTGTTACAGATTGTATAAGCTAGTGCTCACCACGACTGCCCTCTCGGGTTTGTTGGGGGAGTATAGAGCGGCATCTCGCTGCAGGCCTTGGGATAAATCCATACCGAGCAACACGGCTACTGAGCAGTCGGAGGCTGCTAGGGCTTCGGAGACTGCTTGTAGTGCTCCTGGGAGCGTAAGGAAGTTCTGCGAAAAATGTATATCCTAAATATGTAAATTGTAAAAGAAAAAATAGAAAGAAAAACAGCAGTGTTGACATTTTGAGTGCTCTGATAATTTTCCAGTGTTGTAATTGATGCATTTTTTGTTTTTAGCGATCGCGGACAGACCCGCGGGCTACGTCTAGTTAATTATAAATACCTTGACAAGAATAGGGAAACTTGGAACCAGTATATCCGCCACAGACTTCACGTCCTTCCTCAGGAGCTGTGCTGCCGATAGCTTGGAGACATCACTCCTAGCAGCTACGAGCCGATCCAGCTCAGAGCTCCTGAATAATATATTAGCGTCTTTATCATATCTTAATATCTTGGGACATCTCACACACGGCCAACTGATCCCAAACTAGGCAGAGCAAAATCAAAATCAAAATGTTTTTATTTCTAGTAAACCTAAAATAGGCGCTTTAGAAACGTTAACTTTAAAAACTACTGACTCTAGGTGCGCGGTTCCAAAGTGTCATTCCTATGGAGAAGAACCGGCAAGAAACTCCATAAGTTACTCTTTTAAAAAAATATATTGTTTACAATAGATCATGGAATATGTGCGTAAATAACGCTAGGAACATAAAAAAAATGCTTATTAATTATAACAATGAAATCTTTCCTAGTAACGGAAGAAAGCAAAAGCAATTCTATTCAATAAATGTTCCTTAAGCTGTTGACGCATTCACAAGTATTAATGATAATTATTAAAACTATAACGTAAAAAAAAAAACAATACTGAAAAATAAAAAAAAATAAAAAATTGTTGTTTTGAGCCTGTACTATGGTGACCAGACAACTGATAAAAATACAGTTTATATTTTTGTAAATACATACATACATATCTATGTAACATAAAATGAATGTTTGTAAGCGCATAACTCAAGAATGGCTGGACCTAATATATTTTTTTGTATGTTTTCTAAGGTCCACGGTTTTAATATTATAAAAAAAAAACTGACGTGATCACTCGAAAAACGTTACATTTATTAACTAATTTACTATTAACTTTCGACAGAACGAAGTCTGTCCGGGCAGCTAGTTATAGATAAATTACACCCAGACACAGAACCACAGAACAAATGATCGCGCTCATCACACAAAGATTTGTCCTGGATGGGAATCGAGTCCACGACCTCCAGCTTAGCTGTCAGGGTCACTAACTACCAGATCAACAGGCCAGTTAAAAAAAAACATGTTATCAGTCCGTTATGTAAGCTATCACGAGTAAAAAATTCGCTAGGCTAGCGAAGTTGTTTGATTTTGATTTTGAAGTTAAGAAATTTACGTATTTTTTTAACTGAACTAATAATCCTTCTGCGTAGCCTTTTCCCAAGCTATGTTGGGGTCGGCTTCCAATCTTACCGGATTTAGCTGAATACCGTATTTTACATGGAGCGACAGCCTATCTGACCTCCACAACCCATTGCTAGGTAATACAGAGTCCCATAGTAAGACTGGTTTTCAGAATTGTAATGACTTAACGATTGTCAAAGATCACTGTATGACAGTCGGGACCAACGGCTTAACGTGCTTTCCGAGGCACGGAGGGGTCCCGGTATGTTTACAAATGGTCACCCATCCACGGACCAACCGCGGCGAGCGCGGCTTAACCTTTATTATCGGTCAAACCGTACGGCTTACACTTAGCCACGAGCCCCTCTTTAGTCTTTAACTGAACTAATAATAAGGAGATTAAATAAAAAAAGTTTACTAGCAATGTATTATGTGACCATAAAACTTTCTCACCTTAAAGCCTTATAATCAGTTGGTTTGAGTAGACTTTCAAGAAATAATATAATATCTTCGTCATGAGGAGTCGCCTTGTTCACCTCTTTGGAGAAGTTTACTGTATCCAATATTATTGTAGCTGAAACGATAGAAGAAAGATATTATAACTAACTTTTGCGTGTGACTCTGTTCGAGTGGGCCGGTTATCGCGGAAAAAAAAGGGTAAATATTTTTTTTTCTCATTTTAAGTTGGAATTTTGTAAACAGACCCTTCCGGTAACATCCTGGATGGGAACGAACTGGAGGGGCTCGCGGCTAAGTGTAAGCCGTCGGTTTGATCTATAATAAAGGTTAAGCCGCGCTTTCAGCGGTTGGTCCGTGGATGGGTGTCCATTTATAAATGTACCGAGACCCCTCCGTGCCTCGGAAAGCACGTTAAGCCGTTGGTCCCGACTGTCATACAGTGATCTTTGATAGTCGTTAAGTCATTACAATTCTGACAACCAGTCTTACTATGGAATACTATATTACCTAGCAATAGGTTGTGGAGGTCAGATAGGCAGTCGCTCCATGTAAAATACGGTATTCAACTAAATTTGGTAAGACTGGCAGCAGACCCCAAAATAGCTTGGGAAAAGGCTAGACAGATGATGGGAATCGAACCCATTATCTGCGATGTAGAAGTCAGGGTCACTACCACTTGAACAATAGGGTTGCGGGCTATGTATGAAAAGTTAAATTCATTAAGTCAGTAAGTTCGATAAAAAAAAGCTGCTCTCGCATTGTATAGGAATTCCGTACACTGCGAGTTCAGCATAAACTGGAAATGTATAGCTTGATATGTAGGTATTTTTTTCTTTTAACAAAACAACATAATTTGGTTAAGATTAGGCGCTATCAGGAGTGAAGGCTCGTGACGTTATAAGTAGGAGAAAAAAGAAGCCACAAGTGACGCGGCGAGCCCCCACTGTTGTCACTAAGTAGATATCGTTATTTCGAAAAAGATAATCTTTATATATAAAACAAAGTCGGGTTTGTTACAACACTTATAACTCGAGAACGGGTGGACTGATTTTCGTGATCATTGATTTATTGGATTCGTCAAATTATGTCTACGGGAATGTGGACAACTTACGCGGGTGAAACCGCAGGGCACTGCTAGTATAAAATAAATAGTTGGAAAATCCAAAAGTGCACGCCTCATAATCTCATTCATTACAATAAAATTGAGATTATTTGTAAATAATAATTAAACTACATCGAATTATACCGTGAAAAGTAATAGGCTTCTATTCCTCAAAATACTGAAGCCTATAAAAAAACAACTCGATAAGTGAAGTATTTCGCTCGTTATCGTGACCACAAGATACGGGATTCGTACATACAGACACACGGACGTCCAAGACATAACTTTTTTAAACAATTTTTTTTTTATTAGTATAAATAATAAAAAGAGATTTAAAAATATCATGAGTGTTAAAAATAGTGTTTTTTCTCAACATTTGTCTATTTATATTCACTTATAAATGCAATAAAGAATAAAAAAAGTGATATTTTAAGTTGGAGAATCACTCGGTGTGCGTAAACTGACAGTAATATCCACCTCAACGCTTCGCTTATGAGGCGTGCAATACGTGTTTAATTATATAAAAAGAAAAAGGGTCCGCAAAGCTCCTTACCATGCAACATCTCGGTGCAAATAGGGTAAGAGTTGAAGAAGTCCACGTCTTTGGCCACTAGGGTCCCCAGGTCCCTGATCCTCTGAGCCACGAGGGTGCAGCAGGATCCCACTGTCTCTATCGAAGATCGAGTGTCATCTTTGTAGATCCAGCCTGTCTTTTCTATTGGCCTGAAAAAAAGATAAAAGAAAAATTAAAAAGATTTAAAAAAAAATAACGACGCCCGCACTAAGGAATTTAATCCTTGTGTCGCGGGGTTTTCACAAACATTCAAATCACATGCACAAAGAACACCCAGACTTGGAACAAGTATCTGTGGATCACACAAATGCTTGTCCCATGCGGGGATCGAACCCGCAGCACGTCGCGCACAGTGGTAATTAGCGTGGTGACCTATACCACTCAGCCATCCGTGCAGTCAAATCAGTCAGATGAAAAAGTTTCATGTGTTGCGTATGAACTTCCTTCAATTTTTATATCTCAAGGGCCAATTGAGGCCATTCATTGTTAAAGGCGTCCAATGGGGGCTATCGCGTGTCAAAAATCCGCTAGGGTCGCTAGTGTAGCATCCTACTAATATTATAAATGTGAAAGTGTGGATGTTTGGATGTTTGTTACTCAATCAAAACCGGCTGAACGGATTTGGATGAAATTTGGCATACATGTAGCCTTTGACATGGAAAGGACATAGGCTAACTTTTATCCCGATTCCTTAAGTAGTTCCCGAGGGAAAATTGAAAATTATTTCGGAGCTAAGCCGTGGGCAAACAGCTTTGAAATTTGGTATTTTTCACCAGATGTAGAAAAGTAAACCTGTAATTTAAAAAAAAACTCGCCAATCTCATTTTTCAGAGGTTCTTGTGGCTTAGTGTAAACTACACGGTTTTATCGACAACTGTGGTAAAGTCGGACTCTCCGCTTTTGGTTATGGATGGGTGACCATTTGTAAACATACCGAGACGAGGACCTTCCGTGGCTCGGAAAGCACGTAAAACACATTCGCTAAATCCGGTAAGACTGGAAGGCGACCCAAACATAGCTTTGTAAAAATCTAGGTAGAAGATGATCTCTTTTTTTTAAGTGAAACTTTTATTACCTACCTTTCTGCCTAGCCTTTTCCCAAGCTATGTTGGGGTCGGCTTCCAATCTTACCGGATTTAGCTGAATACTATATTTTAGATGGAGCGACTGCCTATCTGACCTCCACAACCTATTGCTAGGTAATACAGTATTCCATAGTAAGACTGGTTGTCAGAATTGTAATGACTTAACGACTGTCAAAGATCACTGTATGACAGTCGGGACCAACGGCTTAACGTGCTTTCCGAGGCACGGAGGGGTCTCGGTATGTTTACAAATGGTCACCCATCCACGGACCAACCGCGGCGAGCGTGGCTTAACCTTTATTATCGGTCCAACCGTACGGCTTACACTCAGCCACGAGCCCCTCTTTTATTACCTACATCGTTTCAAATTTTTTGGTCTGTGTGTCGCATGTCGCGTGACGGTCGGCTGCGGAGTAGGGATAAAGTGAGAGGCGCTCGTCAGAGCAGCCGAGCCAATATGGCGGCGTCTATAGTTCCATCAGCTGACCGTGTAGTGTATAGACTATTTACTCATATTACTTTTATACCCTTAATGGAATATTATTCCGAAAACTTTTAGTAAAAAAAAAAAAAAGTTAAATATCTACAATGTGAAAAAAGTTTCACTTTAACCGTGGTTTCATAAAACCACACAATTTTTTTTCTATTTTGTCTATTAAAAATGATTTTTCCTTACCTATGGTCAATAATTTCAGATACATAAGGAGCTAAGAATTGGTCCTTCTTAGCTAGAATGTGATGATCAACCAATATCACATTCGTTTTCGGTTTGTTTACCAACTGTTTAAGATCATGGTCATCCCTGTAACAAAAAAAAGTTCAACCTACCATCAAAACTGCTGAACCGATTTGAATGAAACTGCAGATTTATTTAGATTGTCAGAAGAGAATATTGAATTGTGAACTTGTCTGTTACACTTTAACATCTATATCACTGAACCAATTTTGATTAAATTATGTGTTAATGAACAAATATTTCGTGAAATTCAAGACCGAAATAGGAGACAAAATAACATTATCATAAGCGGCATATCGGAGCAGATCTGCATTAACACACAGGAGAGAATTCTTAAAGAAGAATCTGATGTTTTAAATGTTATTGCAAGCATAAATCCGAACATAACGAAACCGAACAAAATATTTCGCATTGGAAAGTACAGTGTCGGCAAAACGCGCGGAATAAAAGTTTGCTTTAACAATCCTCAACCAGTAATGTTACTATTACGTAGCAAGGGAAAATTACCGGACAATATTAAGTTTTACTCGGATCAAACGCCCTCCCAGCAAAAATATTTTCAGACTGTAAAAAATGAACTAGCACGCCGGACTGAACATGGAGAAACTGATCTTATAATTAAATACATCAACGGTATACCTACCATTATTAAGCAGAATTCAAAAAACTCCAATGCCCAATGAGTAATAATCATACTACAAAACCTATAAACTACCAAATAGTGCACGATTATCAGCAATTGAATATTCAAAAATCACGCCTATCATTTCTTTACTTAAACGCACGCAGCATATGTAAAAAGGGCAAGCTTGACGAACTAAAATGTATCGTAAAGGCAATATCAACAACAGTGCACATCATATTACTTACAGAAACCTGGATACAAAACGATACCCAGGCCCTACAGCTACAAATACCTAACTATACGCACTACTACAACTATAGAACGGACATTAGAGGAGGTGGAGTATCGGCCTATATACACAATGAATTAAAACATAATCTTACTGAATCTACGTATCAAGATGGCAACAATTACTTATGGGTATATATAGAGAAATTTGCGATAGAGGTTGGCGTTGTTTATAATCCTGGAGACACTAATTTAGAAAAGTTTTTGAATACATATGATTCTCAATTACAAGTACGAAAACGAGCAATAGTCTTTGGTGATTTTAACATTGACCTAGTATCTAAAAACAAAACATTAAAAAAGTACAAACAGAGACTACACGAATCGGGACATAAAATACTTAATAAAGTCAACCAAACCTATTGTACACGAGATTCAACTACAAAGAAATCTATCCTAGACCACGTAAGCACAAACTTGAACAATGAAGAATATAATTTTGCAATCATCAACTCGTCTTTCTCAGATCACAAACAAATCTATTTACAACTGAATAAGTGGAAACCTCCAAAACTACGACTAAACTATGAAACTATAGATTACAACAAATTATACATTACTATTGAATCACATGGACTAGAAAATCCTGCGAACAGTTATGAAGAATTTGAGACTACATTATTGCAATGCATCAAAAGAAATACAATTTCCAGAACTAAAATCGTGAATCCACCACGAGAGGAATGGGTTAACAACGAAATTATTATCGGGATCAACTTAAGAAACTACCTATGGGTGCAGCATAAAAAGGATCAAGAAAATGAGACATTACTAATTGAGTTTAAAATAATCAGAGACGAAATTGCTAGATTAATACAATTTACTAAAAATGCCTACTTTTATAATCTATTTATGAAATATACTAATACTCCTAAAAAAATGTGGACACTTATAAACAATCTAGCTAACAATAAAATGTATCAAAACAGTGCTCCTTCAAAAGTTATTGTTAACTCTGATATTGTTACTGGCACAAAGGAAATATGTGAACTTTTTAATAAATATTTCTCAACCATAGGGTCAGTACTTGCGGAGAAAATACCTAGAAAATTTCATGATTGTTCTAAAATATTTGAATTTAATAACCAATACGATGTCACAACTCACTCACTTACAACACTGCAGCCTTATAATGCTGAAGAAATTATAAAAATTATTAAAGACCTTGATGCCAACTCTAGTAGTGGTATAGATAAAATTAGCATTAAAATTATAAAAAACTTACAAAATCTAATCTCGAATGTACTGGCAAAATGCTTTAATAAACATATGACTGACGGGGAGTTTCCTGATTCCCTTAAGGTTGCAAAAGTAACACCAATTTATAAATCTGGACCTAAGACCGACCCTGGTAATTATCGACCGATCTCTGTACTGCCAGTCATGTCCAAAATATTAGAAAAACTTATACATAGTCGCTTATTAAATTACTTTGATTCCATTAACTTTATATCAGATCGCCAGTATGGATTTCGACCTAAAAATAATACCACAGTAGCTACAATAGATCTAGTAACAAAAATCAGAGACAATATAGATAAAAAGAACATTGTTCTGGGTGTTTTCATTGATTTAAAAAAAGCCTTCGATACTGTAAGCCACACATTACTTTTAAACAAGCTTGAGCATGCTGGTATCCAAGGAAACGCACTCAAAATGCTAAAATCTTATTTAACTAACAGATACCAGATAGTTAAGATAAATGACGTTGAGAGTAGTGCTCTACCCGTCACATACGGAGTACCCCAGGGATCCATATTAGGACCACTGTTATTCTTAATTTACATCAATCAAATTGCAGCACTTAATCTTCATGGTCATATAACTTTATACGCAGACGATACTTGCTTATTTTATTTTGGAAAAAACATACATAATATCATCTCACAAGCCCAAGAGGACTTAGATATATTATTCGAGTGGTTCCAATACAATTTACTATCTATCAATATTTCAAAAACATGTTTTATTATATTTAAAGCTAAAAACAAAAAGATTTCAGATCATAGACCATTAACTATTGATAACATTCCGCTCGAACAAAAACAGTGTGAAAAATACCTTGGCTTAAAAATGGATAACAATCTAAATTGGAACAATCAAATAGATTATATTAAAGATAAACTCTCGTCACTCACTGGTTCTCTCTACAACATAAGTAACTGTATACCTAAAAATATTCGTTTTACTATTTATAACTCTCTTGTTAAATCACATTTACTATACCTAATAGAAATTTGGGGCAACACAGGTAAAACAAAATTGCAAGAGTTACAAAGAGTACAAAACAAGCTCATTAAAATATTATTTCGCTATCCATATTTGACACCTACTTATAAAATTTTTGAAGAAACTAAATTGATGAATATTAAGCAACTTTATATGTATATACCACTTGTATTCTGATAAGAAAAATTTTAGACAAAAAAATTAAAACCAATTTATCATTTACCAAAATTTCGGAGGTATCTAAACGTAGCAGGCGTCGCCCTAGTTTACTTGTATTACCAAGACCTCGTACAAATTACTCCAAAAGAAACATCACCTATGAAGGAGCAAATATTTATAATAATTTACCATCTAACATTAAAAATGTAAGCTCGTTCAACATTTTTAAATCTCAACTGTCTAAATATATAACAGAAAACTTTTCTTATCCAAAGTTACATTAATCCAGACAAGAAAGAAAAAAAAAAATGTTGAGGGTACCTATTTAACATTACGCATTTTGTCGCTTTTATTGTTTTAAACTACCCTACCGGCTAATGATACTAATTATTAAGTCTCTAATGATGTTACGATTGTGTTACGTAAACAGTTTTTTACTTACTTATCTCGGTGGCGGTTAATTAGATAATTAAACTAAATTTTATATTATATTCTCATGTAAGTGGCTTTATTGTCTTTTTTGGGAATAAATGATTTAAACCATGTGTGGTAGCTTACTCCATGAAGTTATTTCTCACTCAATAAATTTCACAATAATCCTGATTCCGTTGTTACTATTAAGTTTAATTAAATTAAAAACGTAGTTCAATTATATGAGATTTTGTTTTTTTTTAAATAAGCTTACTTTGTACCCCACTTTTACCACATTTTCTATATTTTATTGAAGATCCGGAAGTACTAGTAATAAATAATAATAAATGTGGACAACATCACATACATTACTCCGAATCCAATGTAAATAGCTAAAGCACTTTTGTTATAGAATCAGAGACAACGAAGGTACCACAAACACCAAGACCCGAGACAATGTAGAAAAGTGTTTTATCTACACTGACCCATCTGGGGATCGAACCCGGGACCTCAGAACTGGCGACACCTTGAAAACCGGTGTATACGCCACTCGACCACGGAGGTCGTAAAACGAGTACAGGTATTACATTGAAAAATGGTAAGTATGTAAGATAATCTGTGAAGTTACTGAATAAACCATGATTTTTTTAGTAACATTTAGGGAATATGAAGCGGCAGTAGCCTAATGACTAGGGCGTTGGACTTGCGATCATGTGGTTGCGGGTTCGAATCCCACCCATTACACTACCGACGTGAACCCACTCGTAATACAAGCATCTTAGCACTAGGGGTTAACGAGATTACTAGTAATGTGTGACCCACATTGCTAGTAATCTTTAAAAAAAAAAGAATATATATATATATTTAAAAAATGACATACCTAAAAACTAAATTGTTTTCATTGATACCTTTCTCCTTCAAATAAAATGCCACTTCAGTTTTCAACTCAAAATCTTGGCGATCAACATTTATAATGGGCACATAAATATTATCTTTTGTGGGCGCATCTTCATCTCTATGGATTCTAGTACATACTTTGCATTTCATTTGGTTGTATTGCCAGTTCAAAAAACAGGCATAGACTATAGAGCTGACCGCTGAGTCTAGGTCACAACTCTCATTGCCTATGACCAAGTTAAGATCATGATAGAAATTTGAATTCTGAAAAAAAAATTCATTTCCATTTAAAATTATATAATACAACTACATATAAAGATAATATAACATCTTAAGACAGCTCACACACGGCCATCTGATCCTAACCTAAGCAGAGACAACTGACTACTATGGCAACCAGACAACTGATAAACATACTTATATATTTATAAATACATACATAATATAGATAAAACTACACACAGACACAAAACAAATGATCGTACACATCACACAAAGATTTGTCCTGGGTGGGAATTGAACCCACAACTCTGGCTTAGCAGTCAGGGCCACTAACCAATATACCAACAGACCCATCTAGTTGGAATATAGTGTACTGCACGATTCAAGAATGGTGCCACGTAATGGTGCTGAACTACCTCATCATGAGATTCAGATTATCGGATCATGTGATAACTAGCTAAATCTGACTCCCTCACTGGCATATAAACCTAGTTTGGGACCCAGGGATCCTATAATTGCTTACATGAATATGTATATACATGTACACTGTAAATAATTTCTATGTACAATCTTTGTGAGACTAATCAATTTATTAAAATTAATTATTATTAACTCGCCTTATAAAGAGGCTTCACATGAGACAACAGTCCTCAAACAGGGTATCCATAGATTTTGTTGTGGACAAGTTTTTATGACTTAATTGCTCTAAGTATGTAACTTAGCGTGTGTATTAACAATACGGACCTAATCACAGCTTTCATATTTACGTTTTTAACAAAAATTTATTTCTACAGAAGAAGAACGGCGAATTAAAACCGGTCCTTCTGCGTAAAGATATACAGTACACAGTAATACTATAAGAATTACCAATTTAGTTAATGTCGCTGCGAAAAACTCGTCCATCACCGAATAGATTTACGTAAAATTATAAAATACTGAAATCTAACCCATATTAATTTTCTCGTTCAGTGTTTTGATCGGTTTGACTGTTGAGGAAGTGGGTTGTCAATATCAAAAATAAATTTCTACTATCAATATTGGTGGCTTTTCTTTCTTTGTTTTCGAAATCTGCACCAGGGTAAATATTGAATTTATTCATATGAAAAAAATATTGTTTATATAGAAATAAACAACTATTACAACCTAAATTTTTTTTAATTTATTTATTTAATTTAATTCAATAGGTACAGACTATAACAGGTACAGATAAAAGATCAAAACAATACTGTAATATATTCAGATAATTATAATATTATATTCATCCGCATCACTGTCGACCGGAAGTGGGCTCACAAGTCACAAGGCTAGCTGTATTGCCACGTTGTAGTAAAACCCATAGCCCTTGGATCACGCGAAATGTCATTAAAGCGATTGACCAGATCTGAAATCATTATGTGTGCTCGGGCCCCACGGTCCTAGAGTTTCAACCTCAAACGGCTCGAATATGTTACCGCACATAAGGCTGCTATATTTCCGCCGTTTGAGATTTTCAGCCGCTGCAGTAGCAGCACGATGAACTAGAAAAATGGAATGGCGCAAGAGTATCGGTACATGTAGCTGATATAGCGTCCCACACTATTTACTTAAAGGCCGTCTTCCAAGGAAATAACGACATGCCGTCTGGTCTCTTGATATTGTCGCCTTTGGGCGATTGTGCACTACAAGGAATTTTACTGTCCGAACATCCGATTTTTTACGGTCCGAAGTGGCATGAAAAAAACGGATGATTGGCTTGTGCACTTGTCCGTCTTAACTCGGATGATACGCCTCAGTTTAGGGTTTATCCGAATGAAACGAAGGAGCCGTGCGTCGTGAGCGCCGGTCGCCGAGGAGGTGAGGGAAGGGCCAACGAAACGCACAGCGTCACGCGCACCCTCCTTCCCCGCGCCCGCCCCGCCCGCTCATGAAAACAGACGTTGTGCACAAGCATAAACACGTTTTTCATTGCTGTCATTTCGGACCGGAAAAAACCGTTCCGGAATGGGGAAAAGTAAAATGTCGGACGGTAAAATTACGTATAGTGCACAAACTAGTATATACATTATATGGTTTGCCATATCAGACCGTAAAAAATCGGACTGCCGGACAGTAAAATTCCTTGTAGTGCACAATCGCCCTTAGGGTTCGAGTACTGGGACGTCGCCAACGGCAACAAGAGCTCGTCAATTAAATAATGTTGTTGTATTGGCGTGCTGCGCTACGACAGCGATAAATAGTTCTTAAAAAAAATATTTGACCACATCAAAATTAAATAAACTTTTTGAGAATTTTCTTCTGCTCTTATTTTGAAACTCTGATCCGATTAAAGAGCTACTAAAATATTTTAAAATTATTCTTTGACAACCCTTTTTGGATATGTCATTTAGACAATCTTTCGTATGTTGCCATGTTTGGAAATAAGATTTGTAAAAATAAATAATTTGTTTTACAATGTACCTTCATTGTAATACTAATTATTGCACGCCTCATAAGCGAAGCCTTGAGGTGGGTATTACCCATGAAGTAATGTATTACCACAATATTACTCGTCGCCTCAGTGCTTTTTTGTTCTATCCACCAAATTTTTCGAAAATTAACTTTAAATGCAGAATTTTTAAGACTTTCAGTGCGGCTGGTTAAGTAAAATTTTAAACTTTATTCTCATAAAACAACAAACCTATCAATTAAATTTTATTAGTGACACGACACAATACTTAAAATTTGTGCTTGTTTGTACTATGTCCAGTTTTTGTTTTAAATCCGATATCGTAAGAGACGTTGAGTGCTTGAATGTTCTATGTCCACTCAATCGACCAATCACAGCCCGCGGTACCATGTCCGACATTTTGTTTGATTTGTCACTTTGGCTGGAGACATCGGAAGAGTCACGTTGTTGCTCCAGAAAATAACACAAAAATTATAAAAATTGAATTGTTTTTAGTCCAACTGTTCTAGACATTGAAAAATCATGTCTAGAACATATTATAAAAGTGAACGTGAGCAGACGCAGCCGCAAATTGAGCATTAAGTTCTTTATAATTTTACACTCGATTCCGTTATGAATTTGAAACAGGCTGTTGTTTTTTAAACATTTTAAAAATCCTCCGAGTTTTTAAAAATCCTAGAGTGCAATCTTAATAGCGTGATGTGTCGTTCTAGATGCAGAAGGATAGGACTGGTTCTCGGTTTGATGTTTTTGATGTGAAACATCTATAGCCGCACGTAAAACCGATTTCTGGCGTGGCGACGCATGCCGTGGCAATCGTGCGGGGCGTAAGGGGCGAGACGGGGGAAGGGCGCTCCCGAACTGCATGCATTACCGTGTTAGTAGTTTGGGAGAAAACTTTCAGGGCTATTTTGTGTCAGTTTAGTTCTTTTTGTTATAATAAATATAAAATAATTTTATTAAAATGGGCGCCAAGAAACCAAGATGGCGCCGACGACAATTTGCAAATTTTTCGTCATGGGTGTCATTTTCATGGTTCCTGAGGTTGCTGAAACGATAATTAATGACTATCTTATATGAAAGTTATACTATCAATTCATAGGTAACTCTAGTATTAAGAAAAACCTTCAGATCAGTAATCGTTAGTTTTCTAAAAGAAATAAAGCAAAAAACTCTTCTCCTGTAAAATTTTACCAATGGTAGATAGGACAAACAAGCACTAGAGCGACGTACTGTCAGTTTACGCCTAACTGTTTACGTCTACGGTTTACGGTTTACGCACACCGAGTGATTATCCAACTTAAAATGACACTTTTTTTATTCTTTATTGCTTTTATAAGTAAATATAAATAGACAAATGTTGAGAAAAAACACTATTTTTAACACTCATGATATTTTTAAATCTCTATTATTACTACCTAATTAAAAAATTGTTTCAAAAAGCTCTGTCTTGGACGTCCGTGTGTCTGTATGTGCGGATCCCGTATCTTGTGTTCACGATAATGAGCGAAATACTTCACTTATATCGAGTTGGATTTTTTTTTATTAGCTTCAGTATTTTGAGGAATAGAAATCTATTACTTTTCACGGTACCTATAATTCGATGTAGTTTAATTATTATTTACAAATAATCTCAATTTATTGAATGAATGAGATTATGAGGCGTGCACTTTTGGATTTTCCAACTATTTATTTTATATTATCTTTTTCGAAATAACGAATATCTACTTAGTGACAGCGAGTGGGGGCTCGCCGCGTCACTTGTGGCTTCTTTTTTCTCCTACTTATAACGTCACGAGCCTTCACTCCTGATAGCGCCTAATCTTGACCAAATTTTGTTGTTTTGTAAAAAGAAAAAAATATTTACATATCAAGCTATACATTTCCAATTATTTTTTTTATCTCCGATTTAAATATAATAAAAATATTAGATGTGACGTAGGTATATTGTCTCATAAACAGATCGATGATACAATGAATAGAAAATTTACGTGACGTCACTCTGTCCTACAATTTTGCTAAAGTTATGACGTTATAGGCCCCCATTCCTGAACTTTTAAATGCTACACCATATCACTTTTTATTCTTTTAAAGGAAAAAATTGTGTCCAGTATTTTTCTGACTTAACTGAAGGACAATAAAGATTTTGATGTTTCATTACATTGTATGAGTTTTAATTCAGAAAAAATTACTGGAGTTATCGAGGATAACTAGTCTTTTTTTCCTTTCTGATTAAAAAGTTTAAGATTACAAATGATTTTTTAAACGATAAATGCCTTTAATATTGTTAACTTATTTGTAAACAAAAATACTAATTCTGTATCGAATTAAGCATATATTTGTACGCCCGTATGGCATAACATGTAGCACTTCTTAATATTTAAGACCATTGTAATTTACTCATGTTACTGCAAATAAATTTATCTTTATCTTTATCTTTAAAGGCTTACTAGCAATGTGGTTCGTATAATCTTTAATTTTTATTTATAAGTATGTACTTATACTTCTTGTCTTTCTTTAGTTTCAAGGGTTAAGTAGAGGCGTAAGTTTTTATTCAATCACGTATTCCCAGAGAAATTAATTGAAAGCGTCTAATCGTATGCATATCTCTGACGTTTCAACTTTTAAATTGTAGTTTAATTAATTTCATACACCACTGACATTCCTAATTGATGGATAATAATAAAAAATAATAAACCATGTTTGACCACCGTCCAATCCTTTGTTTTACGTGATGTGGTCACTTCAGTTATAATAATGAAAGAGTACGTGCTTTTGTTATTTATTGGTATGTAAATATTATATTTTCAAGACTGGTAACTAAAAAAGGATTTAAAACCTTCTTAAGTATAATTTTTCTGCTGAGTGAGTCACTCACGAAATGTGTGACCCACTGGCGCGACAAGGAAGTTGTTTTAATTTGATTCATATAAATACTGGTAAACAAGATTGACTATAGGTCTGGGGAACGTTAGAACTTAATAGAATTAAATGGGTACCTACTTGTTTCAAAACCTTTACCAATTAAAAAAACCCGTCAAGTGCGAGTGGGAGTCCCGCACAAAGGGCTTCGTACCATTATTATAAAACCGGCAAAAAAATCACTTTTGTTGTATGGGAGCTCCTTTAAACATTTATTATAAGCTGTTTTTTGGTATTTGATGTTATAGTAGCGATAAAAAATACATCATCTGTGAATTTCAACTGTCTAACTAAGATGAGATCTCAGAATAATCTATATCTATTCTATACTTATAAATAAATCTGTAGAAGTGAAAATTCTGTACATTGAAAATATCAAAAAAATTAATGGCGGGGTGTGTTACTAGACCGACACCGAACCCAAAAATGTGATTAAAAAAATTTTTGTCTGTCTGTCTGTCTGTCTGTCTGTTTGTTCAGGCATCACGCAAAAACTACCGGTTCGATTTCGATGAAACTTGGTATAATTGTTCTTTAATATCCTGGGCACCACACTGGGTAGTTTTTATCCCGGAAAAGTATATACAAAAAAAACAAACTTAATTTTGCGGTTCGATCCCTAGACCCGAATACTGTACCAACCGCAAATAATAAGTTTGTCGTAGGTTACGTCACCCGCAGTGGAGTTCAATAAGGGGCGCTGCACACGGCCAAGTAACTATTTATTAATCTGTGACACGGCTAAGATACTATAATTATTTATCTATACTTTATATATATTATATATTATTATATTATTTATATTATCCTACTTCCTACTAATATTATAAATGTGAAAGTGTGGATGTTTGGATGTTTAGATGTTTGGATGTTTGTTGCTCAATCACGCAAAAACGGCTGAACGGATTTGGATGAAATTTGGCATGCATGTAGCCTTTGATATGGAAAAGAACATAGGCTACCTTTTATCCCGATTCCTTAAATAGTTTCCGAGGGAAAATTTAAAATTGTTTACTAGCTAAGCAGTGGGTAGACAGCTTTGAAATTTGGTATTTTTCTCTATTACCGCGCAAGCTATAACACGGGTAAAAATTTCATTCCATTTTTCATTACTTTCACATTTTTCATTTATTTTTGGACCCAATTCTGAAGTCCACGCCGACGAAGTCGCTGGCAGAAGCTAGTATATTATAAAGCTGAAGAGTTTGTTTGTTTGAACGCGCTAAACTCAGGAAGTACGGGTCCGATTTGAAAAATTCTTTCACTGTTAGATAGTCCACTTATTGAGGAAGGCTATAAGCTACTTTTCTTTTGGAAATCTATCCCTTAAGGGGGTGAAATAGGGGTTGAAAGTTTGTATGGGAAGTTCGGTATTTTCAATGATAGACACATTCAATATCGTATAAGGGTTTCTGAATAGAAATAAATAAAGATGTATTTCAGCGATTTTAAAAATCATCCCCCTAAGAGGGTGAAAAAGGGGTTGGAAGTTTGTAGGCATATGAATTGTGTCGTTTTCAAAGATAGACACATTCAATTTCATACAAGGGTTATTAGTTAGAAATAAATAAGATGTATTTCCGAGATTTTAGAAATCTACCCCCTAAGGGGGTGAAATAGGGGTTGAAAGTTTTTATGGGAAGTTCGGTATTTTCAATGATAGACACATGAAATTTCGTATACGGGTTTCTGGATAGAAATAAATAAACACGACTTCAGCGATTTTAAAAATCATCCCCCGAAGAGGGTGAAAAAGGGGTTGGAAGTTTGTAGGCATATGAATTGTGTCGTTTTCAAAGATAGACACATTCAATTTCATACAAGGGTTATTAGTTAGAAATAAATAAGATGTATTTCCGAGATTTTAGAAATCTACCCTCTAAGGGGGTGAAATAAGGGCTGAAATAGTTGGGATGTGAAGTTCAGTATTCTCAAAGATAGACAGATGAAAAAATAAATAGATAAGATAATGACCATCTAAGACATATCTATAATGACGACTCCCGTGGTCGAGTGGCGTTCACTCCGGTTTTTAAGGTGTCGCCAGCTCTAAGGTTCCAGGTTCGATCCCCGGACGGGTCCATGTAGAAAATCACTTTTATACATAGTCTGGAGTCTGGGTGTTTATGGTACCTTTTTGTCACCGATTCCATAACACAAATGCTTTTGCTACTTACTTTACTTTTATTATTATTTTAACGCCATAAGATTAGATGAAAAATTTTATACATTCTCCTTACTTTGAAAATCACAGAATACATCTACCTTTAATACTACTCTTTACTTTACGCGCGAGCGAAGCCGCGGGCAACAGCTAGTTAGGAATAATTATTCTGAGTATGAGATACTGCCTGGTGACAGACGGGCGGACAGTGGACTACCGACGAGGCTAAGATGGAGGCTTCCGTGCTGGTTCGCTAGTGTCGCTGTATATCTGTCATTGTCCACCAATCAGAGACAAGCTACTGCCATGCTATTGGTCGAAATTGACAGATACAGGTGGTGCGAGTCAAGTCCCCTAGCGGTTTTTTATAGCGGTAGATATGAGTGTAAATAATATTAAATTGTTTCAGTTGTCCACATTACAACATGTGAGAAGGCCACAGATAAATTAAAAAGAAAGTTAATAGTTCCAAAGATTAGCACTGAATGCCGTAAAATTAAATGCTCGTCTGTGGAAGCACCGGAATGTGTTAAGCTGACGCGACTTGACTGGAACACCACTTTCCATATTATTGTTATCAATAAATGTGAATTGGATTATATTAAATGTCACGATGGTAAGTATTTAAGAGGTTTAAGAATGAAGAAGACAGTTAGGATTATGCAGCTAAAGTGTTTGTAAGTTGTGTTGTACGCACTAATCTGTGACAGTATTGCCCGCTTAAACAAAGACACAGTCATATAGAGTCTAATCTGTTTTTTAATCCTGGACTCTGGAGACTAAATTGACAAATGCAAATGACATAAATCATACACAATGAGAAAATTGCGTTTATGTCAGTTTTGACATTTGTCAATTTAGTCAATAAAAAAAAAGAATATAGTGGCCCCGAATCTGTTGAACACGCACTTAACATAACTATTTAGGACCATCGCTATCTTTTTCACTTGTTCATAATTAGAAAAGGACAGACGAAAATTAGAGCTGTCAAATTTAGGTCCAACTAAAATCCTCATACAAATTTGTCGACAAGGAAAAACGTGTGCATTAAAACAGAGGGATGTTCAAGGCGAAAAGTGCTTTGGTATTTATAAGTTAGTTGTTAACTGTTTCCGTCCCTTTCTCACGTTGTATGTTAGAAAAAGATAGCAATGGTTTAAATTTGGTTTAGTTTGTGAAGAATAGAATCAGCCTCAATGACTACTTTTTCTTTTTCAGATGTTGAAGCTAAAATAGTTCCAATGAAATACTGCGGGCATACCAACGACAAGAAATATGTTAATAAACACAAGAAGCCCGGTAAGAAGAGATATGTATTAATATGAAATAAACTAACACCAAACTATAACGTGTTTTCATGCTATCTAAAAATATTATCAACCCATGTATTAGCGCGCAAGATTGCAACCTTTAAACTAGAAAATATTAAAATACAATCAGAGAAGTAGAGGCCATATTATAAATGCTTTATATAAGGTCATATTATTATTTGTTTGTTTTTAAATGCTTATATGAAATTCAATAGGCGCGTGAATTAAGTTTTTTCGTCTATCAGGTAGATTATTGAAAAGTATTGGACGAGTAACTTTTCATTTTTCACGTGTTCAAAAAATCACGGAGATATATTATTGAGTTGAAATGTCACATGACGTCACGCTTTGGTAAAATTTATACCGAGCCATGACGTTGTGAGCCCCCACTCCCCAACTTTAATGCATTTTAACTAAGTCATTATTTGTTAATTTGATAGAACAAAAAATATGGGTGTAATATTTTTTATTACCTTATTGACGGACTAAATAGAAAAATGTGTGGGTTTTTGTTACGAATTTTGTATGTCGGCCCGTCCCTATTTGGAACCAAGTAATTTATATAGGAATTTAATAAAAAAAAAAACTGGTTCACAATAATTATAAACACCAAATCTTATTAAAAAAAAAAACGAAGCCGCACTAAGGAATTTAATCCTTGTGTCGTTGGGGTTTCACAAACATTCAAATCACATGCACAAAGAACACCCAGACTTGGAACAAGCATTTGTGGATCACACAAATGCTTGTCTCATGCGGGGATCGAACCCGCAGCACGTCGCGCATAGTGGTAACGGGGCGTTCATAAAATACGTGAAATGTTTAAGGGGGGAGGGGGTTTAGTCAAATCTCATCTAATCTTACGTTGGAGATAGGGGGGGTCTCGGCAAATATCACACATTTTTTTTCTGATAGAAACAAAAAAAAAATATTATTTTGGTCCATTTAATCCAGACTGTTTTTATTACACTTATAATTAAACTCTCAGCAATATATTGATTATTAGTCTTAACTAGTCGTAAATAAAAGCACGATCAATTTTTTTTTGTTACAATTACAATCCAACGCGTTTACGTAAGAAACCCACATTTTGAAAAATCTCACGTGATATTGGGGGATGGGGCCCTCCCCCATTGGGGGTTGAATAAAATCTCACGACATCTCACCAGGGGGGGAGGGAGGGACAGAAAATTAAAAAAAAAAACACCTCACGTAATTTATGGACGCCCCCTAATTAGCGTGGTGATCTATTGTAATCCACTCAGCTATCCGTGCAGTCAATTGAATAATCAATAGTGTTCTATTCTTTACAACAACTGCAGTACTCGCAAATCTTTATGGCCACTCTGAATGTAGCCGTCGGTACGAACTTGCGCATGGTACAGTCGGGTGGACATTTCATAACCAAATTTTTTTATTGTAAATCGAAAATTAAAATCTTCAGTTACGTTTTAAGATTAGCTATAATATATTGTTTAATTACTTATTCAATCAAATTCGATTAATGTAAATTCAGTTAGAAGAGACTTGTAAATAAAATAAAACACATTAGTTAGGTACGTCAACAGAATATTTTTTTTTTTATATTTATTTATAATGGGGCTACATCTTCCCTACTCGTAGAAGGTTCCTCATCTGAAGAACTTTCTAACTCTCTAGAAACAAATAACAAAGAAGTAACAGTATGAAACTATTCTGAACGCGACGACACTGTCTGAGCTCAGCGAGTATGTGGTTCGTGTATGGAGGGTAGAGGTAAGGAGGGCAATCTTATATGGGAGAAAAGTTGAAAAAGTGTCCAGTTGTATGCGCTAAATAACAGTTCCAAAATCCTCCAGAATGGCGCTGGTGTGTCCAAAGGGTATGGTATGAATGTAGCAATTTGTAAACGAAGTGAAGTATGTCGAGACAATTTAATATTATTATCGACCAAAGTAGTTACTTATTGAAATTTCAACTACTTGCGTAGTTCAAAATAATGTAGTAAATATAACCTTGAAGAATTTTGATGAGAAAACTTGTAGCTGGAGTGATTTTATTTCGTAAACTGTGAATAGTACGTTGATTGACTTTTTATTAGCTTCCTTTAAAATTTACCCTGATGCAAAATTGGCACCTTCTTAATTTAATACATTTTGACGGACAATTTTCATGTACGCAGATTGCCCTCCTTACTTCTACCCTCCATAGGTTCGTGTACTAACGCAGCACTCGCACTAACGCGCGGGAGGCGAGGACGCTTGCGGGTGGAAGACAGCGCGCGCGGGCGTGCCCTGCCTCCCCGCCCCGCGTACGTCCCGCTGATACCTGATAGCGTGTTCTGCGCAGTGTAATGCGGCTAGGTTCGGAGCGGCCATAAAGATTGGCGACAGCTGTAAAGTCTCATATATAACCTTTGAAAAACTGATATCTTTAACGCACATGACTGTCATATTCTAGACGATCATTGACGGTGGTTTCCCTTGCCTCCTATAATATACCCAAAATAATCAATTTGTAATGTGATACGTAATTTATTTAGCACTTAGTAATTTTGAATTTATTTTTGTGATAGCTGGCATCAAACGTGTAAAACGACACCTCCGGCATTTAAGAGAAAGTAAGTATTTTTTAAATATTTTCTCTATGGATACTAAATTATTAAGTGAATGTGTATCCGTGTTAAAATCATGGGTGTTTCTTGTACTCATTAGTACAAGTTAGGAAAGAGCTACAAGACAGTTAGCGTGAGATGCAAGTACACATAAACGGTGGGAGTGAAAGAGATGACAATATCTTGTATCGCTTTCTAGGCTCGCTGAGATACATCGGCCGAAGAGTGGTTTGAGGCAGAGACCATTAAGGCCCAGTTTTTTAATCCCGAGTTAACTCAACCAATATAATATAATATCTTGGGACAACCCACACACGGCCATCTGATCCCAAACTAGGCAGAGCCTGTACTATGGTGACCAGACAACTGATAAACATACTTAAATATATATAAATGCATACATATTATACATAAATAACACCCAGACTCAGAACAAATGATCGTGCTCATCACACAAACATTTGTCCTGGGTGGGAATCAACCCACGACCTCCGGCTTAGCAGTCAGGGTCACTAACCACTAGACCAACAGGCCAGTCAATGGTTAAATATGCTAACTAATGGTTCCAAACTTCGGTAGAACGTGTTTATTCATTAATTTTTATTAATTATCTCTTTGTCTTATTTTACCCGTTGATAGACAAACAAAATGAGTTTTATCGAAATTTGAAACCATTACGCCTTTAGTACACCTACGCATTCGTATGCGGTAGCGAAACAACGAAAAAACTGTAAGTAGTGTGGCAGGTTTTCGCATATGATATGTCTCACTCTAGCACATAGATAGATCATAGATGAAATAGTTGCGTCCTTGTCAGTATTGTTTCGCAAGGACCTGCGAAATGGCCGTTACATAGACGCATACGTTTCGCTAGTGATGTTTCGCATCGCAAAGCGTCAGCTAGCGTTCTGTCGATGAGGACAGATTTTCGCGCCATGGATGACGAAAATACTGAATTATTTCAGTATTGAGATTATCCCGTATTATACGCAATTGGACACGCAGATTTTAAAAATACGTAGATGACATTCTGAAATTACGTCTGCACCTGCAGTCGTCGAAAATTACAATGGCATATCATTGCGAAAAAGTTGCGAAAACATTGCTGTGTACTAACGTTCCGCAGATATTTCGCTACGCAGTAGTTCCGCAGAGACTCGCTGCCGCATACGAATGCGTAGGTGTACTAAAGGCGTTATTTAGCATTATTTATTCATACAACCGCGCGAATCGGTTGCACTACCACAAGCACATGTGCAGACGAACTAACTTTACCATTTTATAAATTAATAAACCAATCTTTTGAGGAAGGCGTATTCCCAGATCGCCTAAAAATTGCATTAGTAAAACCACTACATAAAAAGAGTGACAAAACAAACCCGAATAATTACCGTCCGATAGCTCTATTGCCAACAGCCTCCAAAATCTTTGAGAAAGCTATGTGTAATCGCGTGTACAAATTTTGCGAAAAATATAAAATATTTAATGAAAGCCAAAATGGCTTTCGAAAAAATAGATCAACAGTCCTAGCAGTTTATAAATTTATACAGGAAGCCCTAAATATTATAGATACTAAAAGATACGCAGTTGGTATACTACTCGATATGACGAAAGCATACGATAAAGTACAATACGATATTTTACTGAATAAACTGTACGGAATAGGTATCCGTGGCAAATCATAATTATAGTTGGTTCAAATCATATCTAGAAAATAGAACGCAATTAGTAGATATCGAATTCTTTAATAATAAAACAAATGAACTCCAAAACATCCGTTCAGACAGCAAGTCAATAAACGCCTCAATACCACAAGGAAGTGTAATTGGGTGTCTTCTTTTTCTCATTTACATAAATGATCTCCCAAAAGCCATAGAGGAATCTGGGTCATGCGTGTTGTTTGCAGACGACATTTCTATACTTACTTCTATCCATAATGCTGAAAACTTAAATAACCTTTTTAATAATATATTAACGAAAACAATAACGTGGATGAAGGAACATAATTTGGAAATCAATTTTGCAAAGACTAAAATAATATCATTCCACCCTCATCAAAAAAATCCTCTCACCATAAATTTCACCTACAAAAACCACAAAATAGAAACAGTAAATGAATTTTCATTACTAGGTTTAACAATAGACAGGAGTATAAATTGGAAACTACACATACAGAAAATCAAATCCAAGCTTTCAAAATTTATATACGCTTTTTATGAAATTAAAAAAACAACTAACAAACAAACAGCCCTCACTACGTACTATGCCTACGCTAACGCATGGCTTAACTATGGCGTAATATTGTGGGGTAATAGCACTGACGCATCATCACTGTTTACCTGTCAAAAAAAATTAATTCGAATCTTAGTCAATATTGAACAGACCGATAGCTGCAAACCACATTTCATAAAACTAAGCATTCTAACATTACCCTGTATTTATGTATTTGAAATGTGTAAATTCGCACATTCACACAAAGACTTTTACACTAAGCGAGAGGACATTCAAACACGATACACACTCCGACATAAAACACGACTAAACCTACCTACCTCCAGATTAGAAATGCATGCTACTAGCCCTCTAGTTATGTCAATAAAAAATTATAATAAGCTACCAGAAACATTAAGAAATGAACCAAAATTAAATATATTTACCAATAAATTAAAAAGTATATTAATAAATAAATGTTATTATAGTGTCGGCGAATACTTGAACGATAAAAGTATTATATGTTTATAATTTTACATATTTTCAAATTTTAAACCATTTTATAAATAATATTTAGATTAAGCTAAAAGGTTAAACCTATAAGCCCTCTTCTCTGTAACTATATTTTGCTGTGCCCGACAGGGTCCATGATTGTTACAATTTGAATGTTTATTTACCACCTAAGAATATACATTGTGGAATGGCAATAAATGATTGAGTATTGAGTATTTACCCAACAAACGAATGCAGGATGCACTCTGGTCATGAGTGCGTGACCACTGGCGATATGGCTTTACAATGACGGGCCTGTTGGTCTAGTGGTTATTGACCCTGACTACTAAGCCGGAGGTCGTGGGTTCGATTCCCACCCAGGACAAATGTTTGTGTGATGAGCACGATCATTTGTTCTGTGTCTGGGTGTTATTTATCTATAATATGTATCATGTATTCAGAAATAAATAACTATGTTTATCAGTTCTCTGGTTACCAGAACAGCTTTCCGCAAGGAACTTAGGTCGAAATCTTAAAATTGGGAAAAGTTGTTCAGTTTTATGCACCTGATTACCTCGTTGAATATGCGCACTCCATAAAAATAATCCTGTATAGTATTTAATGTGAGTCGCACATAACTAGTATTCTAGTTAACCCCTCGTGCTAAGCTAAATGCTTGTGTTACGAGTGGGTTTACGCCTGTAGTGCAATGGGTGGTATTCGAACCGGCAACCGTATGATCGCAAGTCCGACGCCCTAGCCATTAGCTACCACCGCTTCGAAGATTGGAATTCAAATGATTTGGACTCGCCGCTCTTCAGAGAGACAAGTGGAAGAAGACTGGGGGGTCTTTGCCCAGCACTGGGACATTTCTTCTTCTGCCTAGCCTTTTCCCAAGCTATGTTGGGGTCGGCTTCCAGTCTTACCGGATTTAGCTGAATACCGTATTTTTACATAGAGCGACTGCCTATCTGACCTCCACAACCTATTGCTAGGTAATACAGTATTCCATAGTAAGACTGGTTGTCAGAATTGTAATGACTTAACGACTATCAAAGATTACTGTATGACAGTCGGGACCAACGGCTTAACGTGCTTTCCGAGGCACGGAGGGGTCTCGATATGTTTACAAATGGTCACCCATCCACGGACCAACCGCGGCGAGCGCGGCTTAACCTTTATTATCGGTCAAACCGTACGGCTTACACTTAGCCACGAGCCCCTCCACTGGGACATTTAAGACTAGAAATAAACGATTTATAATAATAATATTCTGGGCCCTAAGGCGCAGGACACACAGAAAAGACGTAAGACGCAGACGGGGCGCGGACATTTGTCTCTTCCGCGTCCCTTTCACACAAAATGTATAGAAGCGTCGCGTCGCAAAACATACAGAAAAGACGGGGCGCGGGCGCAACGCTTTTACGTCTGCGCCTTTTGTTCAAAACACACAGGAGAGATGGGGCACGGACGCGGTGGGTGCGAGGACAGGGCGCGGGGTAACATGCCTGCCGGGAGGGTCTCGCTCGCTCGCTCGCGTCGCACAGGCACAGTCACGCGTACCATCTTGAGACTGAATGGTTGCGTCATGTTTTGAGCTGTTATAATTTTTTTCATAAAAATGCGTGACGACCTAGCTTATAATATTCAGTTTTGTGAATTAATTGAGAAAAACCCTCTGTATATTAGCGAGATGCACCAGTGCTAGTACATCTTCATCTTCAGAAGAAGACATGTTGTCGTATCAAAATTGGACGGTTGAATGCCGGGAAAAGCTTCTAGTGCGCGCCATAAAAAGTCGTGACGGCGGCGCCCTGCCTGCGACGGGTCCGTGTCTTTTCTATATATTTTAAAAAGTCGTGACGGCGCCCTGTCTGCGACGGGTCCGCGCCCCGCCCTTGTCTTGCGTCTTTTCTGTCTGGCCAGCACCTAACATTTAAAGGGCAACTTGCCAATGACACTGAAAAGCAAACTCATTGACATGTGCATCTTGCCCGTCCTAACCTACGGTGCACAAAGTTGGTCTCTTACTGAACAAAAAATCGAAACTCAAGATTGCCAACGAGCGATGGAGCGCAGCATAGTAGGTGTTAAACTAACTGACCTAGTTAGAAGCACCACGCTGCGCTCCATAACTCGGATAACAGATGTCGGAGAAAAAACAGCCAAACTTAAGTGGGCTGGTCACGTCGCGCGAATGCAGCCTGACCGATGGCCTAAATCGTTACCCACTAGACGCCGGAGGAAGGACATCGGCGTCGATGACGACCTCGGCGAAGTGTGACGATTTAGTCAGTTATGCGGGGCGCTCGTGGCCAGAAATCGCTCTTGCATTTGCCCTTGCCTTTGCAGTGGGACATTTTAGGCTAGAAATAAAGGATTTATAATAATAATAAGTTGTTTTTAGGCGATAGTGTTCCCATCAAGTCGCACAAGAGACGGAAGCAGCTTCGATCTTCCGGCCTAGCAGGTCAGTCCAAAGTCGATATGTCTAAGTGTAATTTTAAGTATCATTTTGAAATACGAATTTTTCAAGCCCCCAAAGCCGATTTTTAATCCCGACTTAACTTAACCAATGGTTAAATATGCTAACTAATGTTTCATTCACATTTCAGATTTATTTAAAACGCGTAACTTTATCAATTGTTTGTCTATCAAATGATCAAATTAGTTGTATAGTTAATTATTTAACTATTTATTAGAATAAAATTTGATGAATAGACGCGTTCTACCGAAGTTTGAAGTCATTAGTTAGGATATTTAACCATTGGTTGAGTTAACTAGGGACCAAAAACGTGGCCTAAAAAGGACATTGAGGTCCAGATCCAACACAATAATTTTTTTTCAATCCGAACCAAATGTTTCTGAGATTTGCGCTTTCTAACAAACTCTTCAGCTTTTTATATTAGTATAGATTTGCTTGCCGGTAAATTAAGAAAAAAGAACACTTTTCTACATTGTCTCGGATCTGGGCGTTTGTGGTACCTTCGTTGTCTCTGATTCCATAACACAAGTGCTTTAGCTACTTACTTTGGATTCATAGCAATGTAGGCGATGTTGTCCACATTTATTTATTAATTTTTATATTTCAACAGAGGTTGCCGGGCATTCGGTACATGCACTCGATTATGATGAACATATATCTATTCCGACCTCCAGTGATGAAATTATTAAGAAAATTCGTAAGTCAAGTACAATTATTGTATCAATTCTTTAACCCCGGCAGAGTATACTACCTCCTAGACGCAAATCTGTACTGTCTAAGTCTATTGCGGACCAAGTCAACTGCTATAAAAATAATCCAGTATATTGGGTATTCTTAACCCAACCCAAACGCAGAGTCAGACTCCTTAACTGCACGTCGTTCACAACCACCTGTACTTACCAAGATCTACTCGAGGCCAATGATAGAACTGTATAGGTTGCTAAAAAAACCCTGTACTTTAGGACAATTGTTTTTAATTTGCGATACAAGTCTACTCACAAGGACGTATTGGACCACACTGAGCATTGCCATTTGATGGACCTTCAAACCTACATCAAACACGTAAGGTTTGAGACGGGCCTGTTGGTCTAGTGGTTAGTGACCCTGACTGCTAAGCCGGAGGTTGTGGGTTCGATTCCCACTCAGGACAAATCTTTGTGTGATGAGCACGATCATTTGTTCTGTGTCTGAGTGTAATTTATCTATAATATGTATGTATTTAGAAATATATAAGTATGTTTATCAGTTGTCTGGTCACCATAGTACAGGTCCGCCTAGTTTGGGATCAGATGGCCGTGTGTGAGATTGTCCCAAGATATTATTATTATTTATTAAATGTGACGCACTTCACAAGCGTGGTGATCACTGCTAGTTCCCTGTATGAGAGGCCAACAGTGGTAAAGTTATAGGCTGGTGTTATTTACAGCTTCGATGGCAACCACCGTGAGATAGCGCATAAGTGTGGTGATCAATGCTCGTTCCCTGTATGAGAGGACTGCGGTGGTACAGTTACAGGCTGGTGTTATTAGCAGCTTCGATGGCAACCACCGTGAGGTAGCACAAGTATGGTGCTCAATGCTGGTCTCGTTCGAGAAGCCTGCAGTGGGAGGGCGTTTTATTTAAATTGCATTTTTTTCCAGATAAGTATACCCAGGGTCCACATAAAATGGAAGCGAAGTCAGTCAATTTAGATTTTGCAAGTTTCCCTATGGTATCGGAAGAATCTAGGTATGACAACCAAAGTAAGTAAATTATTGAAAAAAAAAACAAATTAAAATTAACCTATCCTGTGTCAATCTCTCAGACAAATACACGAGTGAAGTTTACCAAACCTTTATTCTTCGTGGCTTCAATTAAATATCGGATAAATGATAAATAATGAAATTTTGACATATTTGAAAAGGAAAACTGATATACGCCATTTTTATTCTACAACTAGCTTATGCCCGCGACTTAGTCTGCGTGGACTTCAGAATTGGATCCAAAAAGAAATGAAAAATGGAATAAAATATTCACCCATGTTATCGCTTGCGCTGTAATAGAGAAAAATACCAAGTTTCAAAGCTGTCTGTCCACGGCTTAGCTCGTAAACAATTTTAAATTTTCCCTCAGGATCTACTTAAGGAATCGGGATTAAAGGTAGCCTATGTTCTTTTCTACGTCAAAGGCTACATGCATGCCAAATTTCATCCAAATCCGTTCAACCGTTTTTGCGTGATTGAGTAACAAACAGCCAAACATCCACACTTTCACATTTATAATATTAGTAGGATTTTAAGATCTGACTGATGTTAACAGCATTAACTAAGAAAAATAAATGCAGATAAGAAAAATGACTTCCACCGCTTTTTTTGACTTACTTTATTAATTTAGAAAATGTTTAAACAATTGTTTTGTTCCACAGCTGATATTGTTTTAATTGACGCAGGTCAGTATGTTTTAAAGTTTATTAGTATCAACTGGATTGTTGCTTTAGTGGTTAGTGACCCTGACTGCTAAACTGGAGGTCTTGGGCTCAATTCCCACCCGGGAAAAATCTTTGTGTGATGATCACAATCATTTGTTCTGTGTCTGGGTGTTATTTATCTATAGTATGTTTATCAGTTGTCTGGTTGCCAAAGTACAGGTTCTGCCTAGTTTGGGATCAGATGGCCGTGTTAAAAATAATCCTGTATAACAATCTTTTTTACAAACTTAAATAGGGTGATGGCCGAATGCATGTTAATTTGTAAAAGTCTTATCGAAACATCATTGAGATTTTGAATTTTTTCATCAAACAATTTGGGAAAGGAATCATCAAAGATTGGAGACCAAAGGAGACGAAGAGAGTTTTATCTACAATTTTGACATTGGGGATGAATTTTGAAAGTATCAAATTGTCTGTATGGTCAGAAATGAATAATTCACCTTTAGATAAATTTAGGTCCAGTTCTGTACAATGAAATAAGCCTACCCCAACATAGCTTGGGAAAAGGATAGGCAGATGAAATATATTTTTTGTTCCATTTTGGATTCACATACTTTTTGTAAATGTTTTTACCAAAGCCACCATCTTTACCTTCCATCTTTGTGATTTGTTTCAGAAAAAGACTCCTACGATAGCTGTCCGTCTGTGTGTCCGTCAAGAGACGTGATGGTGTGCGCCAAGTGCCAGCACGGGATCTACAAGACATTCGTCAGTGTCTGTCACATGAGAATATTCACTTGTCACCATAGCGACGAAGGTAATAAATAAAACTAGCTTATTTTAATCTAAATAAAACCGGTGTTAGCCTAGCAATCACGCGAAACTCACGTACACTACCGATGTTCGTACGTATGTATATTATATATTTCGGATTGTGATGTCGATCAGCATGAGAGTCTTCTTCCGAAAACATGATGCGTAGTAGTATTTTAGATCACACAACTCATTTATTATGACGTAGGATAATTTTATTATTACAATGATCACAACGAGTCGTGTGACGGTTCTACACCGATGTTAACCGCACGACAGCCAACAGAGAAGTGTGTTTCTCTGCGCGATCCTCCAGACTAGACTCCGTCGAAGCGTTGCGTCACAACACTTGCAACTCGTTGTCAAATCAGCTTCCGTACTCATGACTTCACCGACATATAGAAAGAGCGGGTCAGAACACAGTCAGTTTCACCTTGGTGATTGGGATCCTTTCTCCCTGTTTACCTCCACCTTTATAGTATGCACGGCCATTTAAAACCTCCAGCGCGCCAGATTCCTTTTGGGACATCCCAACGTTCAAGGTCAGCTCAGTGCACATAATAATATATTATCTAGATACCTATCAGTCGCAGCTGTAAGCCATGGAAATGTATGGAAATGACATTGCCCTTCAATAAGTCACGCGACTTACCCAAGGGAAACGCCACGCGACCCACTTTCCACCTCCATACATTCGAGCGACTCCATCAGCGACAACGATTGTAGGAATGTATCCGGTCTAAGGGGGCTGATTCGCCCACCCTTCACCGTTTCCTAAGTGCTTTAGCCGGGGAGAAGAAACGGCGCAACAAACTCCCCAGCAGCACGCTGTCTCATTTAAAACAAAACAATAAAAAACATTCTGTCGGCTTTGACTATAGTAGAAATCTTAAAATTGCTTTTGACGTGAACACGTCTTATAAACCAATGACCTACAGCTATACGTACGAAATTGTCACGCTCCGCCTAATTCGAGCGTGGTTCTCTATAGTCTATCGCATGTTCGTATCCACTGCATCAGCTGATGCGTCCGGGTTGAAGAGAGACAGCATTTAATTTCTTATCAATATTTTCTTATGACATTGTCACGTAAAATTATCTCCCGTAAACCGAATTTATAGACAATCAATTTTTTTAAACTCGTGGTGGCCTAACGGTTCAATGACCGGATTCGCATGCACATGGTTGCAGGTTCGAACCCAGGCAAGTACCGATACTACCGATTGACTTTTTCAAAGTTAAATGTACTTTCTTAATCATTCTAAGACATCATTGACAAACGGTGAAGGAAAACATCGTGAGGAAACCTGGATTCCAAAATATTGGAATCTGAAATCGCCAACCCGCAATGAGCAAGCGTGGTGATCAAAGCTCATCCCTTCTCTATATGGGAAGAGGCCTGTGCCCAGCAGTGGGACGTTTATAGGCCGGTATTACTATATTACAATTTTTTTACAGTACTGCAATTGATAGCTCGTTATCCTTGCGTGATGTCGGCGCCATATTTATCGGAACCAGAAATGAAACCTGTGGGAAGAGTTATGGAAGAAACAGATGATGATATTGTACTTAATTATATCATGCACAGAGATAACGGACTCATTGGAAACTCTGAAGGTAGTAAACAACTAAGGCCCAGTTTTTTGATCCCTAGTTAACTCAACCAATGGTTAAATATACTAACTATTGCTTAACGTGCCTCAGAAAGCACGTTAAGCCGTTGGTCCCGACTGTCATACAGTGATCTTTGATAGTCGTTTAGTCATTACAATTCTGACAACCATTCTTACTATGGAATACTGTATTACCTAGCAATAGGTTGTGGAGGCAGTCGCTCCATGTTAAATACGGTATTTAGCTAAATCCGGTAAGACTGGAAGCCGACCCCAACATAGCTTGGGAAAAGGCTAGGCAGAAGAAGGCGTCCAATATGCACGTAACCTCAAAAACAATATATTGCCACTATGACCCCCATTTTATATTTGTTTTCTATTTCCCATAAGTTAATATAAAAATTACGCTCTCTTACCCCACATGAGTCTAAGTACACAACATGTAACAAAGCCCCTATCAGATCCAATAAAGGCGTATTCGTGGTACAGTTGATGAACCATCTCGCATAGGTTGCTTCTTTGACACAAAACTGTAGGTAGTAAGTACGTGAACTTTGAGGAGCGGTCAGTGTTGCTGTTGCCTAGGATCAGTTTTTATTTTCATTTATATATTTTCACTGGGGAAAAATAATAATCTCGAATCCATTTAATGGCTACGTATATGTGTTCGCATTACGACACCGTATAATACTCTCAGGGATCGGACAGGGTTTTTGTTACACGCTGTACATTAAAAACGAAACTAACTATATTCAAAATTGGTTTGTGTTTCAAATTTTCCTAGGGAGGGTAGCACGGTTCAGAAGTCTATAAAAATCCCTTTTGAATGTCCACTATCTATTCTGGAAACTGAATTCAAATCCATTGATTAAAATATCTGAGCCTACAAACAGCGATAGTTTTATGACGGGCCTGTTTGTCTAGTGGTTAGTGACCCTGACTGCATAGCCGGAGGTCGTGGGTTCGATTCTCACTCAGGACAAATCTTTGTGTGATGAGCACGATCATTTGTTCTGTGTCTGGGTGTTATTTACTATAACATGATGTATTTAGAAATATATAAGTATGTTTATCAGTTGGCTGGATTGGTTGGTCGGATCAGATGGCCGTGTGTGAGCTGTCCCATGATATTTTATATTTATTTATACAATCTTAAAATAAGCGCGTCGCGTTTTTGTACTCACTTCAATATTCGACGAATAAGTGATGGGCCGATTACGCAACTTACCTTCTCTCTACTCCCTTCCTTTCTGGTCTGAACTAACGACCAGATAAGTTGCGTACTCGGCCCATCACTTATTCGTCGAATATTGAAGTGCGTACAAAAAGCGCGACGCGCATGTACCAGTGAATCGCCGCACTTTAAGTACCGCTCAACAGCGAACGCGCGGTGCGCTCCCGACCAATTACTCATCCTGACTGAAAAATCCGCAAATCACGCGCATCGAACGGTACCCTCTCCATTTACCTCACCCCGCTAGTTTACGAGCAATGACTATTTAAACTTGAAAATTTTCCGCTGGACACCCTTTATTTTATGATGATATTCCAGAATCGACACCAGACATAGGACCGAAAATTGTTGGTGGAGAAAACATTACAATTACTGACGCACCTTACCAAGTGGCGCTTTTACAATATGGATTGTTTAGGTGTGGTGGTTCTATCATCGGTATTGATGTTGTCCTGACTGCAGCTCATTGTGTTATCGAGTAAGGATTAACTTTAACCGTAAATAACATACTAAGTATGTCAATCCTACTAATATTATAAATGTGAAAGTGTGGATGTTTGGATGTTTGTATGTTTGTTACTCGATCACGCAGAAGCGGCTGAAAGGATTTGGATGAAATTTGGCATGCATGTAGCCTTTAACATGGGAAAGAACATAGGCTACCTTTTATCCCGATTCCTTAAGTAGTTCCCGAGGGAAAATTAAAAATTGTTTACGAGCTAAGCCGCGGGCAGACAGCTTTGAAATTTGGTATATTTCTCTATTACCGCGCAAGCTATAAACACGGGTGAAAATTTTATTCTAGTTTTCATTACTTTCACATTTTTCATTTCCTTTCGACCCAATTCCGAAGTCCACGCAGACGAAGTCGCGGGCAAAAGCTAGTAAATCATATTTTCAAAATTCAGTCGCTTCTCGCTCCTGATGAGTATGACGATATGTATAGACGCCTTCAAGTGCCTTCATCATTGGCTTTTATAACATTAGCAGTTTTATCTACATATATCTACCAATGATATTATAAGTAAAAAGGTGTAGATAGGTTACCTACACAAAATTCGATCTTCAAAAACGGCACACTAACTCACACATAAATAACTGAATATTGCAAAGCACACTACATTACGATTAGACGTCAAGGTAGGATGGCATGATTCGATTATCGCAAGCAAAAAAGAGACAAATGTAATTGGCGACATAAATAAATCAGAAATGACATTTTACCTTACGTTAAAATGTGGCTAGTTAGCCACATTTTAACGTGTCGCTTGCTGAGCGCCTATAACCTATCTACACCTTTTTACTTATAATATCATTGATATCTACTATATAAAAATAAGTCGGGTTTTCCTTCCTGACGCTATAACTCCAGAACGCACGAACCGATTTCCACGGTTTTGCATTCATTGGAAAGGTCTCGGGCTCCGTGAGGTTTATAGTAAAGAAAATTCTCAATTACATAAAAAAAAAAATTTGACCGCGGGCGGAGCTGCGGGAAACAGCTAGTAATTTTATAAAGCTGAAATGTTTGTTTGTTTGAACGCGCAAATCTCAGGAACTACTGGTCCGATTTGAAAAATTATTTCACTGTTAGACAGCCCACTTATTCAGAAAGGCTATAGGCTATAATTTGCAGCGGTAACCGAAGCCCACGCAAGAGGAGCCGCGAGCAAGAGCTAGTAAGTTATATTATTTTCAACCTTTTGTTTTTTTAGCCGTCTGGTAGCCCAGTACACGGTTCGAGTTGGATCATCATTCAGCCGCAAAGGTGGAAGCATATTCTCTCTGAGAGATATGGTATTGTACCCTACCTTCAAAAAAGGCAACTTGGGAAACGATATTGCAATTCTCTGGTTATCTGAACCTTTGACGTTTAGCGATAGGGTTGCCCAAGTGGATCTTATAGGATCTAAAGAGGAAATTAATGATGGTGAACTCACTGTGGTGACTGGGTGGGGGCATATCGAGGTAAGCTTATTTTTTTGTAACATTTTTTTTTCTTTTTTTATATAAGGGCGTCGGACTTGCGATCAAGTGGTTGCGGGTTCGAATCCCACCCATTACACTACCGACGTGAACCCACTCGTAACACAAGCATCTTAGCTTAGCACGAGGGGTTAACGAGATTAATAGTAATGTGCGACCCACATTGCTAGTAACCTTTTAAAAAATAATAATAAAAAAAATAAAAATGTATGAGATTCTATAATTCAAAGTGGAAAGTGTAGCTTTAATATGTATATAATAGACAGGTGACTATATCAATCGAAAAGGATAAAATGGAAAAAAACCACCGACACCCAATCATTTCTCGTAGGGTTTCAGCTTCGAATAGAACTTCCCCTGTCTACCCGTGGGTGTCGTAAGAGTCGCCTCTCTAAGGGATATAGAAACAAGGAGAATGAGCAGCAGCGTTCTCCTAAAGAACTGAAAGTAGACTGCGGTCACCAACCCGCTTGCCCGGCGTGGTGATTAGAGCAAACTCCAAATTGAGGACCGGCGGTTGCGGAGCAACATAGGAGACGCCTTAGTCCAGCAGTGAACCGCGATAGGCTGACTTGATTAATTGATAGACCCAATACATCAGCTTGTCTTACGGCCTAAAAGTTGGCACAGGATTGTAAAAGACGAAGTCCCTGAGCGGCGATGCCCCAAAAAACCATGGTCCATTCCTGGAGGCAAATATACACGACTCCACCCCTCATCTCACTATCCGTAAACTTTATCCCGGCGTATCCTACCACCTGTACACGTGAGAAACTGTATGCCATCGACACTGGCTATGCTGTCCGCGAGGCTGAGTATTGGTCCGGAAAACTCTTTGTTTGTCTTTGATCGACATGCTGGGACGAAGAAGAATATTATTATGTATTTAGACAATAATATTTCAAAGAAGGAGGAGGGATGAGAGGCTTTGGCTGTCCTTTCAGCCAGCCTTTGGAATGAATATAACTTTTACTGTGGTCCATCTTTCCGGTATATATCCCTAGGCCACGATCGGACTCTACACCACCCTCGTCGGGTATTCCCGTATCCCCCCCCCCACGGGGAGGGCATGAAGGGCTCGTCGTGAAGGCGGGCGATCGTCGGAGGTGGACTGGACGTAAAGGCTGCGCCGGTTTCCCAGTCCCCCTCCACTCAGACGATGCGGGCATTTAGTGGGTATACCGGGTCTGCCTGGGGAGTCCCACATAACCCCCCCCATTCCCCGATGAGGGGGGTATGCGTAATGCATTTTTTCCCAGCTTAGCTTGTGGTTTGAAGGAGTTGATGGCCAACTTTATCTGATTGGGTCTTATGTGTACTGTCTTGTAGATTTTTTATTTTTAACAAAGTATTAAATTTTAGGAAGGTGGTGACACTCACAAATTGAGGTTGCAAAAAATTGAAATTCCGAAGATCAATGCGACGTTATGTAAAGATGCATATAAATCGATATTCAAAATAACACGCAAAATGCTCTGCGCTGGTACTGCCGGAAAAGATTCTTGTCAGGTAAGATAACTGTGCCTATACCATGAGCTTATTAAGCAAGGTTGTTGCCGCTGTGGAAGCGAGACGCTGCTACGTGCATTGTATAGCGCTGTCTCGCTTCCACAGCGGCATATATATAGTAGGATGTAGATTTTCGTGGGTGTGTCACGTGATTTAGACTGATCACTTTGAGGTTCTGCATTTTATTAGCGTGGCTGCTTGTAGAAAAGTCACTCGTCAAAGGGCTCTGTATGTGTATTAAAAAAACTGTGTTCATACATTTTCTTTTTTTTTATTTCAGGGTGACAGTGGAGGTCCCTTGGTCTACAAAAATAAACTGGCAGGTGTCGTTGCGTTTGGTCTTGGCTGTGCCAGACCTAAATACCCAGGAGTATACACAAAAGTCTCAGAATTTCGCCCTTGGATCGACGATGAAATAAAAAAATCTAAACTATCAACCCAATAACTATGTATGGAAGACATGGATATCGTCGAATAATGAAATTAAGAGTTTCACTCTTAGTTACGAAGTAATAAAGACTATAATTGCAAATGATTTTTTCGACGACCTCCGTGGTCGAGTGGCGCACACACCGGTTTTCAAGGTGTCGCCAGCTCTGAGGTCCCGGGTTCGATCCCCGGACGAGTCAATGTACAAAACACTTTTCTACATTGTCTCGGGTCTGGGTGTTTGTGGTACCTTCGATGACTCTGATTCCATAATACAAGTGCTTTAGCTACATACTTTGGATTCGGAGCAATGTATGTGATGTTGTCCACATTTATTTATTTAAATGATAAAACTGTAAGATACTTCTGTATTTTTTTCATTGCTTTCCCATTCTGGAGAGCAAAAAATGGACGTACGGGTGTCCAGTCCTAGCGAAGTGTCATTTCTTCAAGCATTAACGGTTATAGAAATCGCATACATAATAATATACACTGACAGGACTATTGTAGCCAATAAGCCTAATAGTGGTGATAGATTGAAGTGCCGGCCAATGATTGTTGATATCACTATGCCTCATGACGAGAACCTCGTGAAAGCCGAAAAAGAAAAACCGAATAAATATTTAGACTTGGCGCATGGGGTTGTCGACATGTGGGAGGTGGACTCAGCAATCATTGTCCCGATAGTCGTCACAGTTAATGGCATAATAGCCAAAAGCCTCGACCAACACCTAAGGAGGCTCTCGTTAGGCACCTGGGTCAAGGGTTTGTTTGATTCAGAAAGCGGTACTTCTCGACACGGCGCGTATTGTGAGGAGGTTCCTCTCTCTGGAGCCCTAACCACCGGCAGCCTGGACCTTGCTCCCGATGCCGGTTGGAGACTGTATTTTATATTTTTAAATGTATATATTAGGTTGGGGAAAAAGTCTTTTCGCATTTAGTATGTAAATACTTGTAATAAAAAATCTTTGGCTTTTGTACTATTTTTATCTAGCTGATTTTGATAACATTAAAAAAGTTACATTTTAAAAAAAGGAACAAATTAGTAAAAATTTGTTTCCCGCTATTTTTTATTTGTTTTTCTTTCTGTCTAAAGATGAACCTCGCTCTGGTCGCCCCGTAGAATAATAACTACTTAAATTAGTTATTATTCTATGGGTCGCCCTGTTACAGAAAAAAATGACGCAATTTTTGAAAAAGTGGAGCAAGATCGGCATATCAGCAGGTACGGGTACGACGAAGCTGAAGAACTGGGGATTGATCACAAAACATTTTTGACCCATTTGAAAAAAGCTGGGATTACAAAAAAGCTCGATATTTGGGTCACACAAGAGGGGCTCGTGGCTAAGTGTAAGCGTACGGTTACACTTAGCCACGAGCCCCTCTTGTGTGTTGATTTGACCGATACTAAGGTTAAGCCGCGCTCGCCGCGCTCGCCGCGGTTGGTCTGTGGATGGGTGACCATTTGTAAACATACCGAGACCCCTCCGTGCCTCGGAAAGCACGTTAAGCCGTTGGTCCCGACTGTCATCCAGTTCTGACAACCAGTCTTACTATGGAATACTATATTACCTAGCAATGGTTGTGGAGGTCAGATAGGCAGTCGCTCCATGTAAAATGAGGTATTCAGCTAAATCCGGTAAGATTGGAAGCCGACCCCAACATAGCTTGGGAAAAGGCTAGGCAGAAAGATTTGGGTCACACAAGCTCCCTGATTGAAAGAAACCTGATGAACCGTGTACTCATTTGCGATTCTTTATTGAGACTCTTGTCCATCATTAAGAAACAAAAAACTTCATATCTCGGTCACGTGCTTAGGCATGATAGATATGAACTCCTGCAAGTAATTTTGATGGGCAAGGTCGCGGGACGAAGAGGAGTTGGACGTAGAAGAAAGTCGTGGCTCCACAACATCCGGGAGTGGACGGGGATCGCGAGCGCAAGAGAACTGTTCCGCCTTGCAGAAGATAGAGATAGATTCCAGCAGCTGGTAGCCGACCTTCATTAATTGGAGTGGCACTTAACCCCTCGTGCTAAGCTAATATGCTTGTGTTACGAGTGGGTTCACGTCAGTAGTGTAATGGGTGGGATTCGAAAACGCAACCACGTGATCGCAAATCCGACGCCCTAGCCATTAGGATACCGCCGCTTCTAATTTTTTTTCTTTATCATTCATTCGCTGTGCACTTGCAAAATTGTCTCCATCGGTGAGTAAAGGTGTTTTTACCTAACCTAACTATTACAATATTTAAAAAACAGTTTTTGATAATGTTAGTAATAGTAGGTACTAACAGCTCTCTTTCATCTTGTAATTTATACTACAAGATAGGACAACGGGTAGGCTGCATGAACTGAATGTTGAAGTGTTCAAGTTTTATATTTAACTGAACACTGAATGAAATGTCATGAGTTAGTAATATTTAATAGCGTTAACTATTCCATACAAAGTGCGTTTGTATGAAAGAGTGTTATTCGAGGAGGGTCACTCATTATTGTTTCAAATTATTTAAAATGTAAAGAACGTTCTGATATTGTCAACCTTTCTATTGAGCGCACCATTGAGCTATCTTGTGTTGAACTGGAGTAGTGACTTTAATTTATTTGAATCTGTAATGGAAGATTCACTTTCTAAGATTAAAACCAGTAAATAACGTCATATTTTGTGGAGATTTCAACGTTAATATTTTAGAAGTAGGGCCAACATCTGTTAGACTTCTTAATTTATTTAAGGCGTTTAATTTAAATAATCTTTTCTGCGAACTGACGAGGATTACGGCTTCTTCTGCTACTTGCTTCTTAGATAATATATTTAGAAACTGTGAAGCAAATAATAAATTAGTTTTATCTGATTTGACTTCTGACCATTGTGGCCAACTTGCAAGCTTACCGCATTCAAGTTTGAACCAACTATTGAAGGTTGTCAGTAGGCCATACACAACGCACCGGTGCACTCGTTTTAGAAACAACATCTTGTCCAAAATACGACCATCTACTTTGATGTCTGATGATCCTAATGACAAATATAGAGCACTTTTTAATGTTGTTAATAATGAGTTTGAATCAACTTTTAAGTGTAAAACTAAGCAGGTAAAGTGCGCTTCTGTCTCCTTCAACCAATGGGCCACTGCTGGTATCTACAAGAGTAGAACTAGACTGTTTGAGTTATATGGTATGAAAAAATATAAATTTGATGTTACATTTTTAAGTTATGTAAAATAATATTCTAAAATATTCAAAAAGGTCTTTGCAAAGTCCAAATATATTAGTGAAAATATAAAAAAAAATCTTCTAATCTAAGCAATTTGAAATATTATCAATAAAAAACTAGCAACGTTAAGGAAAGGGAAAACAACCTAGAGATTATTTCCGACAATAAATTAGTAAATAAAGCTGATGAAACTGCCCAAATTTTTAATGAATTCTTTGCAAACATACCAATAACTACAACTTGCTCTTTGAAATCATCGTCAGTTGATGCTAAAAACTTATTACGTAATAGTGTGTCAGAATGTGATGCTAATTTTAATTTTGAGCATGTGACACCATTGGACATAATAATTAATGCTTTCAAGTCACTTAATCAAAAAAAAACCGAAGATTTCTGGGGCTTCTCTGTAAAACTTATCAGTAACATAATAAATATTGTAGCACCCTCTTTATCTAACATTTAGGTAGGTATCTTCCCAGACCATCTTCTGCCTAGCCTTTTCTCAAGCTATGTTGGGGTCGGCTTCCAATCTTACCGGATTTAGCTGAATTCCGTATTTTACATGGAGCGACTGCCTATCTGACCTCTACAACCTATTGCTAGCTATACAGTATTCCATAGTAAGACTGGTTGTCAGAATTGTAATGACTTAACGACTGTCAAAGATCACTGTATGACAGTCGGGACCAACGGCTTAACGTGCTTTCCGAGGCACGGAGGGGTCTCGGTATATTTACAAATGGTCTCCCATCCACGGACCAGTCGCGGTGAGCGCGGCTTAACCTTTATTATCGGTCAAACCGTACGGCTTACACTTCCCAGACCATATGAAATATAATGAAGTCATGACCGTTGTATAAGTCAGGCGATAGAAACGACATGAGTAATTTTAGGCCAATATCTATGCTACGAGCCTTTAGTAAGATTTTTGAAAAATTGATATTAAAACCACTTTTGAAATATTTTAATACTAGCGCGGCTTCGACGGCCCCGGCTTCGCACGGGTGCAATGCTTATACTAAATACACTACAGAAAAACTGTGAACGTTGTATTTAAAAATTATAGGCACGCTCCAGCCGCCCCGGGCCGGGCGGCCGGGCGGCCGGCCGGTACCGTACGGCCGCAAACGGTACGTCCCGCAATGAAGAATGTTAACTAATTTTGATTATTAGCACTCCATATTCTCTGTCAAAAATAAAAAATACTAGTGAAAGAATTACTTCGATACGTCAATTAGTTTCCTATTTAGAAGTAAAACAAGTTGTAACTGTGCGACGCGGGCCGCCGGTTACGGTGTGACGTCATCGTACAGCACGCTCAGTCTAGCTCACTTAGTACGCTCGCAGTCGCGCGCCCGTGCTGTCGAAATTATACTTAAATACTTTTAAAAATGTCCAATCCAAATACTAGGAAATCATGTGTTGTGCCTAAATGTAAAAATACAACTTCCAATACGCCGGAAAAGTTGTTTTTTATAGTTCCAAAAGACGTTAAAATGCGAAAAAAATGTTTAAAAGCCATGAAGAGGTTAGATCCATTTGGAGATACAAGTACAGTTTATTTTTGTGAAGACCATTTTGACGTAAGTACAGTGATCATATTTTATAAGTAATAATAATTATTTTCATCTAACAATGAAACTATATTTAACCGGATTAATCGCGTACTTATTGATTTTACATTTTTCCTACCAATGTTAAATCAATTATTATTACTTATAAAACATGATCACTATACTTACGTCAAAATGGTCTTAGCAACAATAAACTGTACTTACTTGTATCTCCAAATGGATCTAACCTCTTCATGGCTTTTATACATTTTTTTCGCATTTTAACGTCTTTTGGAACTATAAAAAACAACTTTTCCGGCGTATTGGTATAATATTTATTATTAACTTAATACGAGGACGAAAACACAACAAAATACTGCGCAAGCTATTACACCTACTACTATAACCGCTGGTGACTTGATACTAAGCGAGCCGCGGCGGCCCACGCGGCGCGTTATAAAATGACGTCACAAGCGGTCACGTGACTGGTAGCGGGATTCGATATTTTTCGAAACTTTGAATGCCTATAAAATCAAAACTACTAGGTGTTTTTGACTACAACAAAAACTAGTGTATTTGTATACATACAGGCTTTACTGAGACAACATTTCAAGCGATTTGGCATACCTAGTAACATTCTTCATTTTTAAATTTGTAATATCTTCGATTTAAATATTCATTTAAATCATATCGATGCCTTAGTTCACAATTGCACTAACTACAAAATTTTAAATTTTTACTTTTTTAATGCCAAATGCACTAAATTTCATGCTCTTTCGTTTCCGCGCATCGAAATACCGTTATTCCGTCTCTTTCTACCAAAAACGTGGGTCACAGTTGTATTAAATGAGTTCGTTTAATGTTCCATGAATGTGGTATTGTACTAATGGTCTTTATTTTTGTAAAACCAATCAAGATATACTTTAACTGATTTTAAGTTTCTCAACTGCAGGGAATTTCAAAACACAAACGTATTATATACATTTGCAATATCTGCTCATACTTTGTGTTTTATAATAAAAATAAATATTATGAATATGGATCAGTGGTTTATTGATTTATCTATTTAATGCAATATCTATAACTATCATTATCCTTCTTCTTGGACCTTGAACCAGCCTGGTAAAACTGTTAAATATTTTTGAGTTTTTCTCTTAGTGCACAAATGTATTAAATGGGGGTTTTATGTTTATTTGGTCATTTTGAAAAGGTAACGTTTAAACTAATATTACAATATTGAGATATGATGGAGTAAAAGGACTAGTCTTGTGAATAGATGCATATTGTTTTGTTATTTCACTTGGATTTTCTACTGTTCTCGTCTAAACTTAAAAAAACTTTAAAGCTCTCTCCTCAAAAATGTAAATTTCGTAGTTAGTGCAATTGTGAACTAAGGCATCGATATGCTGTAAAGGGCCATATAGATCTATATTTAATCAACAATGTATTTAAGGTATTTAATTGGATAAGGATTAATGCTGTATTGGTTAAAATCGCTTCGAAAATTAGCCATTATTTGTCGTAAAAAGTAAATGACAAAAAAAAATTATTGTGGGATATCCATAAGAGATAGACATATACCATTGTGGAGTTTTCTGTAGACCTTTTCAATGTGTACAATACTGTAGTACATTATTTTGATGTATCTCGTAGGGTTCAGCCAGCGTTTGCTTTGTTTGCGCAAAAAAATGTGTTTATTTACGATATCACTTTAGAAACCTCTAAAATTATCAGTGTTTCTCTATATTATGCGTATTATACATATAAACCTTTCTCTTGAATCAATCTATCTATTAAAAAAAAATCCGTTGCGTAGTTTTAAAGATCTAAGCATACATAGGGACAGACAGACAGACAGACAGCGGGAAGCGACTTTGTTTTATACTATGTAGCGATGGAAACCCTCCTAAATAGTGAGCAATATGGTTTTACAAAGGGACGTTCAACTACCGACGCAGGTGTAGCTTTACTTAGACATGTTTATAGTGCGAGGGAGAAGTCGTAGAATGCTATCGGGGTGTTCTGTGACCTTTCCAAAGCGTTTCATTGCGTTGATCATAATACCTTATTAAGCAAACTCCGGTATTACGGAATAAGAGACAGAGCACTCGACTTAATTTATTCTTATTTAAGCTACAATGCGTTGATGTTAACGGTAGTAAGTCCACTGGTTTACCTGTTAAGCTGGGTGTGCCCCAGGGTTCAATACTGAGCCCATTTTTGTTCTTAGTTTATATTAACGACTTACCATTCTTTTTAAAAGGTATATGTGACGTCGTACTATTTGCAGACGACACTTCTTTAATATTTAAAGTAAATAGGAATAGAGATGATTTTAACGAAGTAAATAGTTCACTTACTGAAGTTTTCAGCGAATAATCTAGTTTTGAACCGGAAACAGACCAAATGTGTAAAATTTACGATGCCGAATGTAAAAAATCTTGGTCCAAGTATTATTCTAAATGGCGAGGTATTGGAGACTGTAGAGTAGAGTAGAGAGTCAACGGTTTTTCTAGGCATAACTATAGATACCTACCAAACTTAAATGGTCGGGACATATTGCATTTCTTGCGAGTAAGCTCAGCTCAGCTGCTTATGCCGTTAGGAAGGTCAGGCAGTTCACTGATGTAGAAACAGCTCGACTTGTTTAATGTATGATGGTATTGATTATAAAATTCAATAATGTAGCAATCTATATTGCCTCTGTGGTAAGGGACTGCGCAGTGAATAAGTGTTTATGGCATCTTGTATAATTATTATTTGTTTGTTTGTATAAACATTTTTGTTTTTTTTTAAGTCGGCAGCAGAATCGTCATGCTCCCTTAGTTGTCAATGCCAGCGGTGGCGTTAGGGATCGGGTCGCCTCCTTCCCTCTAATATGGCGAGGGAGGTGATGGCTGACCCTTACGTCAACTCGTGAACGGGTGCTGCTGGTGGTGACTGGTCGTTCTGCTGACCTTGGACTCAGTAGATATAATTATAGTAGTTTAGTATATCTCAATTGACCTCAAACATTTGTTTATTTGGCGCGCTCACTTATTCATTTTTAATATGCTGCTATCTATATAGCTGTTTTATGTAAAAAAATGTTTTGTTAAGTAATTTTTTTGTTAAATGAGACAGCGTGCTGCTGGGGAGTTTGCTGCGCCGTTTCTTCTCCCTGGCGAAAGCACTTAGGAAGTGGTGAAGGGTGGGCGAATGAGCCCCCTTGGACCGGGTACATTCCTGCAATCGTTGTCGCTGATGGAGTCGCTCAAATGTATGGAGGTGGCAAGTGGGCCGCATGGCATTTCCCTTCGGTAAGTCGCGCGACTTATTGAGGGGGAATGTCGTTTCCATACATTTAATGTCATTTGGGCGATTTCTGTCGGCGTTGGCGCTTGTGGGGGTGTGCCTTGTCTAGGGGGCAGGGTGCTGTCAATATTAAATGTATGACGTTCAAAAAGTGCTACTTACTTTTACCTTTTAATCTTTTATTTTGACAGCGCCCAGTTAACATAGGTGTGTCATTTAGATGAAGGTCTTCTGCCATTTAGCGTGTTTACTTGACATTTTTGTCTCAGAGATTGATTTATTTTGCTTGTTAAATTTTGCCGCCTTTTCTCATTTATATTATGTATCACAACAACGTTTATCGTTATAATTGAATAAAAATGGATTTAATTGATTTGATTGATCATCAATTGGATGAATTAGAATATTCTACGATGCAACGAATATCGAGGATTCGCGTATTTAAAATCCGTATTGATTTTATGGACCTAGATGAAACTGATTTCTTGGCTAGATTTCGCCTATCGAAGAATGCAGTGAACAAAGTGCATAACTTGATAAAACATAAAATAATCTCGAAATTTCAAAGTTGAGTTGTATTTCTCGTGATTTCTAAATAGTTTTATTTATAGATCGCACCTACTTATCAAATCATACCTGGGTACTTATTAAATTCCTTCTACTCCTAAAACTTGGAGATGGTGTTCGGTCAGTAATCTACATCAGTAGGTACCTACTTATCAAACAATTTTTTCATTTTATCCATGTTAATTAGATAAGAAAATAACTAACATATTAATTTCGTATCCAAAACATAACAATAGAAAAATTAAATGATATCGAGTATTTGAATGACGTTTGACAAGTAATGAGTAACATAGACGAAGAATTGAACGAATGTAACAGTAGGGTATAATTGGGGATTCTGGAATCCCAGAATCCCCAATTATTTTTATCGAGCGATGACTAATCAGACTACAGACGATAATTATGATTTATAACATAGGTATTGTTGATCCAGATTGATCTAATTCAAGTACAATGTGGCATCGTATACATAAATATACTAATAGGGTAGATATGATCCAACTTAGAACACAATGCATTAGCGCATATTCTAATATTGTAATTGTTTCAGACAGTTCTTAATATAATATATTCCTTTCACAGCAATCAAATAAAAACATTGAGGAAAATGTATAGCATGTTGCATCCAAGGATCGTCGTAAATCTCCCAATCTTCTATAACACCACCACATGAGAAACACGCTGCTTTATCAATTACACCGTTTCCAAAATAAAAAAATCCGGCTTCAGCCATTTCCATCACCAATCTTCTCCTTGAATTAGCCGTTGCCCAATAATGTCTAAACGAAATTTCACGAATTTTATACGCATTATACATGTGATAACGAGGGTTACATTTATTTTCAGACATTTTCTATTCACTCACTATATAGTTTTTCATACAGATAATTATAAAGGTGAAATGACATCGTACTGCGGTAGCCAGCAATTTATAATGATTAACATTTGATGGAATTGGTAGGGATAGAGGATTTGAAAATTAAACAAGCAAATATTTATTTCAAAAATGTATTTTCTATACACCATTTATTTAAACATATTACATTTTTTAAAGCACATATTTTATTATGATAAATACAACTATAGACATCATGAGAATGTTCATATTTATTGTACAAACTTAAAAAATTAGGACAACCTTTATCTTCTATATTATTTATATTATTATTATTCAAATTTTTTTTAACCACAACACTTTTTCTAAACCTTTGGTGTAAATACTTTTATCTTTTAAAATATGTACAATCAAATTCTGATGATTCGAGTAGGGTATAAATCCATCTCTCCAGAATATTCTTCTATTATGTTCAATCCAACTGACTTGTCGTTTTTCTGGTTTCGTCAAATCGTAAAATGGAAATGGCGGCTTAATTAAAAACACCTGAATTTTGTTATTCAATAATACAGCAAATTCTTTAATGATAAATTCATTAGTTTCTGTTTTAAAACCTTGAACATCTACAATGGCTGTCATGATAATCTGCGCACTATGTTACTTAAAGGTTTATATTCCACAAGTCGGTCATTAATAATTTAACAATATCCAGTTGTGTTATCTGGTATTGGCACTGAACATTCAATCTCCAACCGTACATCTACGGGGCCTGTTTTCAAACTATCGTTTTGTCTTGAACAGTCTATAATAAAAAGAGGAGCCTTCTCCTTAAAATCGATCAAATTAAGCAAGGGGTCTGCAGGACAATTGTTATACGACTGACGAAATTTCACATACATTTCATATAATATATTGTATTTGTTCTCAGAAAAATTTAAGCTTAGAGGCTCGTAAGGATAATAAATACTGTGAATTTAAAAATAGCGTTACGCTAGTAACCCCGCAGTGATCAAACAGAGAACTTTCTTTGGTTTTATTATTTTTTCTGTTGGTTTGTAAACAAAAAATTACATATCGAGGTTTCTCTAATTGCGATGCAGTCTTAACTGACCAAGAATGTTTTGTAGTTTTAGGGAGCAAAGGATACTCATATAAATCCCAATTTCGAAACGCTATTTGAATAGGTCTCTTTCCAAGTGTTTTAGTAGTGTCAGTCGTTCCCGGGCTGACACTTTTATATGTGGTACACGCCATTGCAATCTTTGTATGTCTATTTGAAAATGCACAATATCATCAGTTGCTACGATACTGTTTAAGTTAGAGTTACTTCTATTCAAAATAAGTTCATGTTTACAATTTATCACAATTTTATTGTAATCCTCAGCAAATCCAAAAATTTTATTTAGAGGTACAATAGCACTAAAATGACCATCACTTTTGAATCCATCTAGGTTCCAGCCCCACAAAGCAGCAACTTTATTTTCTCCATCATTCATTGAAACGTATGACTTTATTGTCGACGTTATTCCAGAATTTTTTAATGCGATCTATTTCAATGCCATTTATTTCGTATCTGATATCTTGAAACAAAAACATAACAGGGTTGTTACTGAACGTAATATTTTTCTTAATCGGTTTTCCATCTTTGTCGAAGAACTTTGCTTGACCCTCGACGTAAATTGAACTGGCTGACGGTAACACGTATATGTCTTGTTGGTGTATGGGAATTCTGATTTCATCGTTTTCTCTAAAGCTGTTAGTGTAGGGATTGTATGTGTGGACTTCATAGCTTTCAATCGAACTATCGAAGTGAGGTAATTCAGTAATTTGTAGTATATTCATACTTTAAAACTTAGAGCTTTAAGAAAAGCTTTATTTGCTTCACTCAATTTCTTCACTTTTTTCTTACGTCTATGCACCTTAACGGTCGTAGATGGAATAAGACGTTTGATTTTCACAGGAGTGTTTTTATAATATACTATCATTTTATTTTTCTTAAATGAAGACGTAACTGAATATGTTCTTCACCAAAGTTAATACAGTTACCAAATTGATCAACAATCTTAACAGATATATATGAAATTATATTTTTGTTCACTGGGAAGTAAATAACGTTCTGGGGTATTTCTATGTAGCCGTGACTTGAAGCAGTATCAGATACGAATTCATGAATAAAATGAGTCGGTAATCCGTTGTGATATGAACCGTGCACAAGATCACATTCAATTCTTATTACAGCTGTTGAACTGGTTTTATTAACGGGTACGGTCTTGTTTTTAATACTGAAAAGTATAGTGAACCGCACTCGTATTGATCAGATAAATGAAGAGGTGGTTGAAAATATGAGACCAATTCTGATGTATTTCCAGAGATGGTAGCCGTAGTAGACATGTTTGCATACTGAACTCTTTACAATGATCCTGTTTATTTTATTTCTTGATTATACCAAAAATTCTTTAAGAAATTTAAACATAGATGTCCACAGTTGAATGGGTGATCACGTTGTATGTTTTCATAATTATATTGAATTTTAGAACCTACATATTTTATAAACTCCTTTGGAGGTTTAAGATTTCCATAACTGTCGAAATACTCAACATAATCATTATATTTTGCATAGGCTACCCAATGAGAACCAGGGTTTTTAGAACTATCTAAATTAATAACTCCACATTCTTTTTTATATGGATGTTTAGGGAGCTCATCTCTCATAAAGACACCTCTAAAATAAGGAATTCTATTTCCATACTTTAAAATGTCAAAGTTAGTTAAGGCCCGTTTGGGTAGCCGATATTTTAGTTTTTTTCTTTTGACACGAAAATTTTACATTTATATTGAGCTGGCCCTCGATATTTACCAGTGAAATGATCATGATCACGAACAACATGATCATCAGATGCAATTTTTTTATACAGATATGACATTTTACGGTAGTTTTAAAGGAATGATATTCTTCACTCGTCAATGGTAACATTTGTCTGTGCATTGACAAAATCTGATATAATCTTTGCGAGTCGTTGATAATTGACTCAACGAATTTTTTTGAACAATTAGGACCACGATATGATATTAAATTATTTAATTCAGGGTTAGACCCACAGCATATGTAATAAGCAAAGCAAGTGGCTTCATGAATTTGAATGTTTTCAATATACTGACTTTTACTTTTATCTGAATATTCACGTAATAAGCTTTCAAAATCTCCGTAAATGACGATTGGAACTCTTTGAGTTTTTTGATAATTTGAAAATCTAAGTTTACTATTTTCTTCAGGAAGAACGGTTTGCAATCTACCACAATTATGATTATTTAGTTTTTCCTGTGTTTTAAAATATAAAAAACATTCTTCACATACTTAGATGAATCTTAGATTTGTGTTTGGTAAGTTGACTGCGAACAATTTTTTCAAGGTTTTTAATTAAGCAGAAATGATTCTTACCATTCTTGCTAATAAATAATAAGTTTATATGATTAAACTTTCGCAGTTTAGTTTTGTATAATGGTCCCGTTATAGTATTGTTTTTTTCCAAACCATAAATGTTCACACTTATATTAAAATTATGTTTTTCAAACCATTTTATATCTTCAAATGTTGGGGAAAAGACATTCCGTTAGTATTTAAGATCTATACTAATATTATAAAGCTGAAGAGTTTGTTTGTTTGTTTGTTTGAACGCGCTAATCTCAGGAAGTACTGGTCCGATTTGAAAAATTCTTTCACTGTTAGATAGCCTACTTATTGAGGAAGGCTTTAGGCTATAATTTGCAGCAGTAACCGATGATCACGAGAGAGAGATCACTTAGAATAATGCGGATAAGATGAAACTCTATTAGAATTATTTTTAGCTCGATACATATGAGCAATGACACACCAAAGAAAACAATGGTTATCCGTATTCTGAATATTAAGACATGTCTTCATTTTGTTAATCCTCAAAGGTAAAGCAATGTAACTTCCTGCTCATAAAGGATTGTACATGTTTTGCAATATTCATTTCTAAATGACTTATTTTCTCTATTGTCCAGCCAGATTCTGATAATTCAAACTCTAATTTTACATATTAATCGTTGCGTGCAATCTTTGTACTTATAAAGATATTATATCTGTACTCTGATTTATTATGGAATATTTAGTATTAAAAGACTTAAGAGATAGTTCTTCATTCTTAGGAAGTAAATATAGCACAAAAAGTTCAAAGTTTATCTTTAATGATTTATGTTTTTGTAATAATGGAGTGCGGTGCGGTGCGCGCTAGGTATAGGACGCGCCCACTGCATACGAATATAATAATAAAAAATCATTATATTCGCGATTTGCGCGGCATAGGCCGACGCACGCTACAATGGCCTTGAGTTCCGACCAACTCATAGCTAATGAAGTGTTGGCGTTCTTACAACACGCCATCGACACCATGGACGAGATCAGCATCATCCAGATCTGCAAGTCCAACTTTAATGCAGAGAAAATAACATCCGCAAAAACTCTGCTGTATAAGTCGGTCGGACAGATCGACAGAATGCCATCCCGCCGTGACGACAAGGGTGAGAAGAGTCTTCAGGACATCATCAATCTCCTGAAGACAATGGATCCTGATGACGTGCCGTCGTTTGTGGCGAAAAACTTACACAAGTTGCCGCCAGTGACATTTGACCACGTCGATGTTACCAGGTTGCTCAAGGACATCACAACCCTGAAAGCCAGCCTGGCGGAGGTAGTGTTGAAGTTGGAGGCTTCGCAAGACACCATCAGTGAGCTACGTGCCGAAGTTACATCATTGCGTAAATCGCTGGCCGTAAGTAGTTCACCGGAGGTCAATAACATCAACACGCGACGCAGCGCATGCAAAGTCGTGTCAGCAAGTTTCATGTGTGCGACACCTGAGACACAGCCGGCGCCTGCGCCTCGCCCCGCGCCTCCCCCCGCGGAGGTATCGCCTGTCGTCGTGACGTCAACGCCTCAACGTCACTACGCCGCTGCTGCTGCCCGCCAGCCACCCAAAGCGAGCAATATATTGAGGACCGGGAAGGCTACCGGGAACACCCGCAACGAACGCCTTCCTAGTGCGGCGCTACCACGTCAGCCGGATGAGGAGGGCTTTACTAAGGTTGAGAGAAAGAAGAAAAGGCCTCTTCGCCGCAACCTGTGTGGCACCGCACCGACAGAACATATCCTGCACCCCGCTGTTCCTGTGGTGCATGTGTATGTGTCGCGTCTCCACTTCCTCACGAAGGCTTCCGACGTGATGGAGTACTTGGAGAAGAAAATGAAGACCCGGTTTGTGGTCGAGAAGTTGGAATCGCGCAACACAGTTAACTTCAACTCGTTTGTTGTACGCGTCCCGACCGATCGACTATCGGCGATTCTGAAAGAGGAGCTGTGGCCGAAAGGGGTCGTATTTAGGAAATTCCGCGGCCGCCGGCGTCCTCCGGATCTCACAGAACTTGCGTCACACGTCGCGAAAACGTGACTTAGTTATAAGTTTATATTTTTGTATGTATGTTAGTCTGTAAGGTATATATAATATGGGCCTCTGTAAGCTTTGTTTTGCATTGTTTTATATTGCCTGAAATAAACGATTATTATTATTATTATTATTATAATAATGGTTGTAATAAATTATAAATGGTGTTGAATACATCAGATAAAAATAATTCAGGTGTTATTATTTCATTAGTTTGAGGATTTATTTTGAAAGCACTGGCTATCAGCTGAACATTTTGGTATTCAGTACGAAGTAAACAATTTGTTTTATGTTTGGTACTTTTCTTATGTGATGAATACTTTGACTTTGAGACATTTAACTGACAACTATGACAGAATTTCATTTTTGTAAAGAGCACCATTTAATACTTGTCAATCTCGATAGCTAGAATATTATATTAATTTGTGCTTTTACTTTTAAATTTCGTTGTATCAATAATGTCTGGATATTTGAATTTCAGAGTTGCATGATTTCTGAGCAATATTGAAATATCAGAGTTTTTGTAATTTTTGGTTTAGGTCTGTAAGAAAGGTAAACAGCGTAAAAGTAAATTATTATGATGAATATTTAATATGCCTGATTTCTAGATATTTGAATTTCAGTTTCATGATTTCTGAGCAATATTGAAATATCAGAGTTTTTGTAAATTTTTGGTTTAGATCTGTAAGAAAGGTAAACAGCGTAAAAGTAAATTATTATGATGAATATTAAATATGCTTGATTTCTAGATATTTGAATTTCAGTTTCATGATTTCTGAGCAATATTGAAATATCAGTTTTTGTAAATTTTTGGTTTAGATATGTAAGAAAGAACGGTGTAAACAAGTAAATTATTATGACTTCAAAATGATTTCAAAATTTTCGAAATATTGAAATAGAATAGATACCTACTGAGTTTAATAAATGTTTGGCTTAGACCTATGTAGTAACACAATACATTATATTGTTAATATCATGCAGAAAAAAAGGGGTCTATACTAAATTCAAATCTGAAGTAGATAAGTGCTACAAACACACGTATGATAAAAAATAAGATACTTAATCGCAGCTACAAAATATAGAATAACAAGTTGCTGTTATTAGAAAACGTTTGATTGTTACAATATACCGAGACTTTATATTTGGATACAGGATTAACTAATCCTGTAATACCTTCTCAATTACTATATGAAGCAAGAGTAAACAAAAATAGCATTTATAGTGAATTTAGAAAACATTTGAAGGATATATAATAATAATAATATAATACCAGCCTATATACGTCCCACTGCTGGGCACAGGCCTCTTCCCATATAGAGAAGGGATGAGCATTGATCACCACGCTTGCTCATTGCGGGTTGGCGATTTCAGATTCCAATATTTGGAATCAGGTTTCCTCACGATGTTTTCCTTCACCGTTTGTCAATGATGTCTTAGAACGATTAAGAAAGTACATATAACTTTGAAAAAGTCACATTGGTACTTGCCTGGGTTCGAACCTGCAACCATATGCATGCGAATCCGTTCATTGAACCACTAGGCCACCACGACAACTGAAGGATTTGAAGGATATAATATAGGTTTTATGTTTGCATACTCTTGCTTAGCAGCGTTAACTAAACCAGTAAGAGCTTTCCATACTGGACCGCTGTCATCATGTGATGAGCGAAGTGTGAAAAGCGCTCGCTTCCAACGATTAGCAGCAAGTGTCTCTGCTTCCTTGCTGTTGTAGACACGCAGCTCTATATAAAACTGGCCGCTGCGAGTTGGATCACGCTGCAGGGTGTACCCGGAACCCACGCGCCGTGCCAGATAACTTCTTAGAGCAGCAGCTCTAACAGGCTCCGCTGCGTCGTCCTGAAAATATAATAAAATTATTAATTTAATTAAACAGCATAGCAAAAACTCCGATAAAAGTTTATTGTTAGGCTACTAAACTCACTCTATAAATTTATACTATTCTCATTTATTATAAAAAAGACCGAGTTTTTAGTACCTATACATGTAACTGTCAGATACTATAGCAACAATTTAACATTATTTTAGTCTGAAAATCACTAACTGCATGAAATCGGTGCAAAATAAGGTAGATATAAACAGACAGTAGGTACTTCATGTTCGAGTAAGATATTTCATTTAAACACATTTGATCGAAACAACAGGTAAAAAATTAAATATTAAGCGATTTTTACCAGAACACACTATTTAACAAGAATATTGTGAAACTGTAAAAAGTATTAGATAACTATTAGGTATGCTTACCTCGGAATCCAAAAATATTGAGGATTGTTTTCGAGCTAGCTTAGATACTGGCTCGGTTTTAGAGTCTTCGGATAAATCAGGAGGAGGCGCAGTTATCTTACTCTGTTTAGGTTTGTCGATTTTTGAGGCTTTTCACCACTCGTGCTTGATTGCAAAGTAATCTCCGCATCAGAGTCAAAAGGATTCCGAGATTCCCTAAAATTATATAATGATTCATTAGAATGTAGTTGTTATTTGTAATTAAAAAAAACTGTAAAATTCAAGACTAGATATCCAACTTAAAAATTAAATAGGTACATACATACTTATTGTCACCGATCTTGTCACTCAAAACAAAACAATAAAGACAATGCACGATTATTGGTATTTCAACCATATGTACTAGTCAAATAAAGTCGATAATTAATTAATCATGTATACTCACTATGCTCATCGCCTTACATTTCTTAATTTGGTAGTAGACGCCACCCACGATGTCGCGGAAACCTGAGACGAAATTCTAAAAAGGAAATCGTATGTACTTTACTGGTCTAATGATAATCTTATCGACGCTAGAAAGGCAAAATGTATGAACGACCACTTTGGTCAAAATTGAGTTATTTACATCGTTGGAATCGGCAGATTTTTCTCTTTCGAATGGTCTAGGTTTCAGTTAAATCCGAGCACTTTTTTGGTCGTTAATACAACGGTGATTTCAGTCATTTTCGTATTTAATTTTGTTTTAAATCCAACCATTTTCGTCGTGTGTTTCATAAACCGTACATATCGTCAGAAAATTTACCATAATTCGTTTTGCCTTTTTTGGCTAAATAAATATTTGATGTTAAAACACCTTACCTAATCATTTTTATTTATTTTTTGTCAATAAAACGTTTTACTAGTTGGCCACTTTAGCCAATTTTGGAAATAAAACAATTTATTTGTGTGTACTTTTTTGTTTATTTTCCGTTAAAACACTCTACCTTTCTGCTATTTTCAATTACGTGGACTTTAAGCGCATTTAGTCGTCAATGTTTAATAACAAGTTGGTCGATTATACATTTTTACCTGAAACGGTTTTGACGCATCGTTAGGATTTAAGCTATTTTACTTTAAGCAAATGTATTTGTATTAAGTAAGTTAAGCCTACTTAAAAAATATTTTTTGGGTAAACAAGTGGTGGATAAGCTGTACTCAAGGAGCGCATTTGATGCGCACGAACCGCTGCGTATGAGGTCTGGCCGTTGCGAGGGCGCTTCAGCCGACCACGCACTGTCGATGAGGATGGTCACACACGAATTGTTCTACTCGAAAATTGCTTTTTTTTTTTGAGTGTAAAACATTAATTTATCATGGCGTCCAAAAGGCGTCTAAAAGGATTTTGATTGATAATCTTGATATTACACAGCGGTACTTATACCGTACTCTCACTGACGCATAATATAATTTCTCAAAGACCGATATGAGAGGTATATTCCTCCTAATAAAACTAGTGTACAAATGTAGAAAAGTGATTTTCTACATTGACCCGTCCGGGGATCGAACCCGGGATCTCAGAGCTGGCGACACCTTGAAAACCGTTGTGGACGCCACTCGAACACGGTTTTCATCGTTAAACATAATTATGTTTTAGATGGTCATTTATTTGTATCGAACGAGAAACACGTATAAGAAAAGGCATGGCCTTATCTTTAAAAATAAAGTCCTCAATATAATACCTTGCAACCCCTATTTCACCATCTTCAGGCGTAGATTTCTAAAATCTCTAAAATATGTTTTCATTTATTTCTAACCAAAAACTTGAACTTTGAAAATTACGAATTTCCTAAAAAAAAACTTCAAACCCCTATACACCACCTAGCACCTCCATAGAGTATATTTCTAAAATCTCGGAAATACGTCTTATTTATTTCTAACTCATAATCCTATTTCATTTGCCTATCTATGAAAACGACACAATTCATATACCTACAAACTTCCAAACCCTATTTTACCCTCTTAGGGGGTAGATTCACAAAATCGCTGAAATACATCTTTATTTATTTCTATCGAGAAACCCGTATACGAAATTTCATGTTTCTATCTTTGAAAATACCGAACTTCCCCTACAAACTTTCATCCCCTATTAAATTCCCTTAGGGGTTGAATTTCGAAAATTACTCATTACGTGGTTTTTAATTTTTGACCAGAATGGTAACCACCAATTTTTATGGTTTAAACTACAAACATTTCGATTTTCCAGGATACAATCTTTCATCCTCTATTTAACACCCTTAGGGGTTGAATTCCTTCCTTATTCCTTGTCTACATTATGAAGCAAACCTCTGTGCAAAATTTCAGCTTTCTAGGTTCAAAGGTTTGGGCTGGGCGTTGATAAGTCAGTTAGTCAGTCGGCCTTCTCTTTTTATTTATATAATTATAGAAGATAGATATATTTAATTTTAATTTTCCGTGACGTTTATTTTCCCTACTTATCCTTTCCCAATTGAGCACAGTGTGTTATATTTTACTTTCTATTACACAACATGGTTAGTACCTATAAAGTGTCTACTAGTAGACGAATATTTTCTATAATGATAAACTATTATTGTTTCATTGTTGTAACATCGGTTTATGTTTCATAGGATTGATTGATGTCAAAGTTGAGTAGATTTTTGTTGAATTGAAATGTATAAGTAGCTTTATTTTTTGTTACTGCATAATAATTATTTTACGAACATCCGCATGATTTTCATGTGACTGATTGATCTCAAATTTAAGTAGTTTTCTTGTTTAATTAGAAATGTATAAGTGGTTTTATCATTTGTTTTGTTGGATTAACTTGTATCAAAAGATTGAATGTTCATGTGACTGACACCGATTTCAAAGTTGATTTAGTTTTTTTTATTATAAACAAGTTGTGTTATGTTTTTGTTGTTATTTATGAACTGTGCTTTTGTGTAAGTACAATTTTTATAATTTTTTATATTGCATTTTATTTTTTACTTATCGCTAAAAAATATAATACTATGGGATATAATACCATGATCCTAGATGTAACTAAGTTTAATGAGTCAGATTAGATGTTTTGGTATTCCGCGGTTTGAATTACTCGGTCTGTTAAAACATTTTATTGGAATATTAAAGTTTACCGAATATAACATAAGATACTTTAGTTGTAGGTTGTATGGAGCTATTCGATCGTTAAAACATTTTTTACAGGACCTCTAATGTTGGAATTGTGACTTAAGTCAATTTTACCTTACCAAGATTATTCACAACTTTGTATTATCTCCTAAAAATATATCAAAAAGGTCATGTACATTTTTTTTGACTAAGTAATTAAATAATAAACATATTAAATACTAACTATTCTGAGTTTCAACTAGAATACTCCAGTAGTTAATTTACTATGTTTTTTTTTGTAAAAAGTAGAACTTCAAATCAATTTATTGAACAATTTATGATATGGTCGTCATTTTGCCTTTCTAGCGTCGTTATGAGTATCACATTTAAATGGTTATTACAATTTCTCAAATAGATAACCAATATAATTTGAACTTTATATTTTTTTATGTTATAAACCTAAAATCTATAAATACCTCAAGACTACGGAATTTATAAACCTTTAAATGATATTTATTTTGCAAATAGGTTGAAATCAATACTTTTACACGTCAATACATTTTTTCCAAAACGAGATTTTCCTAGCTGACTACTTTGAGAAGAAACGCCGAAATAAACTCAAGAGTCATAATCTCTTTTCAGGTACAGACATAAAAATAAATTATATAGTAATGTATGAGCTCCAATCAGGTATACTTTAGGTAAAATCAGTCAGTTTATTACATATAATGATGATGCTTAATTATGTTTTGTTAATCAATTATACAGAAACAGTTTGGATAGCAAATTGCATTTCAAATGTATCTGGATTGACTAAGCATACTTTGTAGCAATGACCCATGCGATATCCATGAGGTCAAAGCCATGATCTAACATCAATATAATAAGCTTAAGATTGGCTCCTCACACTTTCGTACTTAAGTTATAAAATGACTGTGACCAAATAATAAGTACAAATAAACTCGTAGTGAGAAAAAAAAAAAACCGGCCAAATGCGAGTCAGACTCGCGCACCGAGGGTTCCGTACAAACCTGTAGGTATATAAGTAAAAGTTATGGTATTTTTATTGCTAAATGAAATGTAGTAAGTTTAAAATTATTAAAAATATTTTTATTATATGATATAACTAAAAATGTATACTTTTCGCAATTTTTCCTATATCTCTGCTATAAGACGTTGCTTCATACCAAATTTCAAGATTCTGAGTTCACGGGAAGTACCCTGTAGGTTTTGATTCCCTTGCGAGTGTCGAAAATTTGCGGCATAAACGGGAGTATCTTTTGATCGCGTTGACTTAGAAGTTTGATTTTCACAGCTCCAAGAGACCATAGACTTGAGTATTTGATATGAATTTCAGCTTGATACCTCCACGCGTTCCTGAGAAAAAAGGTCTTGACAGACAGACAGACGGACAACAAAGTGATCCTATAAGGGTTCCGTTTTTACCTTTTGAGGTACGGAACCCTAAAAAATGACTAATGTGAATGCTGTATGTTATATTTATAATTTTTAGTTAACAATGACATAAAAAGATGAGTTATAAACTGATAGCGCAATTGAGTTGGCTCTTTAACTTAATATTCTTGTTTATTTTATTGTTCGCTGTATCAGTTCAGCGCTTATTGATACATAATACCCAATGATATTATAAGTAAAAAGGTGATAATACCTATGTAGTTTTGGTCTAGCTCAGATATGCAGGATGTAGGAATGAAAAACCGATATTTTACTTGAATGAACAACAAATATACTTAACAGCTTCTACAACAAAACAATATTATTTTTTACAACATTTCGTCGTCGCCGTTCGTATCTTCCAACCGAATGTCACGTACCTATGACATCTTGACAGTTCCATAAACTTATTGAAGTGAAACTTCTTTTGGCGCATGAGGGTAAAATTTTTACAGATGAAACGTCACGCCGGTATGCAACGCAAGTAGTAGAATACATTACAATGTCTTTGAACGGAAGTGTCAGAAAAGAGAGAGAGTGATCGAGACCATGAAGGTTTTCATCTATACCTTCATGATCGAGACCGATTGAGAGAGAGTAAGACAGGGCGAACGTAGCATGAGCAACTAGCCGTGGAGTGAGAGTATAGCAAGCGAGTGAGAAAGATTGAGAGAAAAAGTGAGACAGAGCGAACGTCGTATCACGCATTGTGCTATCACAGTCTTAACATCATACAGTCGTTCGACGAAGACGTCTAGACAGGGCAATCGTGCGGGGTGCGAGGGGCGAGACGGGGGAAGGGCGCTCCCGAGCTGCATACATTACCATGTTAGTAGCTCGGGAGCTAACTTTCAGGGCTATCTGGTGTTAGTTTAGTTCTATTAGTTTTAATAAATATAATAATTTTATTAAAATGGGTGCCAAGAAACCAAGATGGCGTCGACGACAATTTGCAAATTTTTCGTCATGGGTGTCATTTTCATGATTCCCGAGGTCGCTTAAACGATTATGGGGTCGAAATTAAAACCCAAGATGGCGCCGAGGAAATTTTGCAAATTTTTCGTCATCGGTGTCATTTTCATGGTTCCCAAGGTCGCTAAAAACGATTATGGGTTCGAAATTAAAACCCAAGATGGCGCCGACGACAATTTGTAAATTTTTCATCATGTGTGTCATTTTCATGGTACCCGAAGTCGCTAAAAACGATTATGGGGTCGAAATTAGAATCCAAGATGGCGCCGAGAAAAATATGCATTTTTTTCATCATGGGTGTCATTTTCATGGTACCCGAGGTCGCTAAAAACGATTATGGGGTCGAAATTAGAATCCAAGATGGCGCCGAGAAAAATATGCATTTTTTTCATCATGGGTGTCATTTTCATGGTACCCGAGGTCGCTAAAAACGATTATGGGGTCGAAATTAGAATCCAAGATGGCGCCGAGAAAAATATGCATTTTTTTCATCATGGGTGTCATTTTCATGGTACCCGAGGTCGCTAAAAACGATTATGGGGTCGAAATTAGAATCCAAGATGGCGCCGAGAAAAATATGCATTTTTTTCATCATGGGTGTCATTTTCATGGTACCCGAGGTCGCTAAAAACGATTATGGGGTCGAAATTAGAATCCAAGATGGCGCCGAGAAAAATATGCATTTTTTTCATCATGGGTGTCATTTTCATGGTACCCGAGGTCGCTAAAAACGATTATGGGGTCGAAATTAGAATCCAAGATGGCACCGAGAAAAATATGCATTTTTTTGTGATAAGTCATTTTTAAGATTTGCGAGGTCACTAAAAATAAAAATGAGGTCAAGCTTTCGCGGAAATGTCTATCGCGCAAAAGTTCCTGATCCAAGATGGAGGACATTTCTCTATATGAAATTACATGTATTCGTCTCAATCTCAATCTAGAATTTTTGCATGTGAGACCATAGACGAAGCGCATTTGCATAATAGTTACTGTTTTACAAATTGTGTATCTCGCTATTGTTAATTATTGTAACAATACTTATTTTTATTTATTTTAGATAAACGTTATGTCAAACAATGTAAATATTGAAGAAATAAATTGAAAAAATTAAATTTATAATTTACATTAATTTTCAAACCTTTTTTTATTTTAATGACAATTAAATTCCTAACCTATCTTCCTTTTTCCCTTCCTCTTAATCTTGGAAATTTAAAGTTTTAGATTTGTATAAATATAAACAAGATTTATAAATTAGTTCGCCAAAGAAGTTTCACTTCTGACATGTGTACTTTGTACGCACGCATGTTTTTTATTTTTTTATCGACAATTCTTAACAATAAGGTTTGCTTATTATAAAATTGTTTTAGTAAATACATTTCTTGAGGTAGGATGTATATTATTTGTCAAAAATAATTAGTGAGCTTACAGTAGGTATGTTATAAATCATAACGTTGGTGGTCTGATTAGTCATCGCTCGATAAAAACAATTGGGGATGATTCCAGAATCCCCAATTATACCCTACTTGTAACGTATAATTTGTTACGTCATTAACTTGACCGGCAAGTTGTTACTTGAAGCTTTATTTTCACTTGTGAAATTGGCAGAAGATACTCATAACTTTATACTGCCGATTAACTTTACCCAGAGAGTAACTACTCAACACATTACTCTGAGGTGGTGAAATAGGCCCTAAGTATAACTTATGTTTTCAAACTCTAGTAGAACATGTTTATTCATATTTTTAGTCTAACAAATGATTAAATAGTTAACTCTCCGACTTAATTGACCCTTTGATAGATAAACAAAACACGTTTTATCGCAATTAGAAACCAATAGTTAGTATAATATTTAACCATTGGTTGAGTTAACAAGTGATAAATTAACTGGACCTTAATTGTTTACTACCTTCAGAGTTTCCAATGAGTCCGTTATCTCTGTGCATGATAGAATAGAATAGAATAGAATAATCATTTATTTGCACAGAATGTAGGTACAATAAAAATACAGATGTTTAGAAATTACGTTGGAGATCCTTGTGCATGATATAATTAAGTACCATATCATCATCTGTGCCTTCCATAACTCTTCCCACAGGTTTCAATTCTGGTTCCGACATATATGGCGCCGACATCACGCAAGGATAACGAGCTATCAATTGCAGTACTGTAAAAAAATTGGTTGTCTGTAAATTCGGTTTACGGAAGATAATTTTATGTGATAACGGAAAATATCGGACGCATCGGCTGATGGAGTAGAAGAATGATAAATAATAAAATCTTTATTTTCATAAAGCCAAAATACAATTGGTCCATCTCAATCAAAACTTATAACAGACTATATTTATGAATTACTAGCTGACCTGACAGACGTTGTCATGTCAAATAACTAACAGAAATGTCAAAGGCTATAAAGGTTAAATTAGAAAAGTTAATATGGTCATTAACTTTTCTTTAATTTTTTTAAATTTTCGCGCAACTTTTTTTGTTTTTTTTTCTCCATAAGAACCTTCTCCTGATAATAAACAACACGCCAAAAAAAGAATGAACGAAATTGGTCCAGCCGTTCACGCGTGATGCCATGACAACGAAAAACGGGTTTTATTTTTATATATATAGATTACAATTTGAGACAGAGTGAACTTCTGTGTCTGTGCTAGTATAAACTGTGTTACAGACACAGGCGCCTTCCTCTTACAACTAATTCATTTTAATTATTAGCCAATTGTAGAAGCACAAAACTGACTTTATAAGGTAGATACATAATTTCACTTATTCAAATTTATATTGGCAAGGAACGGGTGTGAGTGGTGAGGGTGCAGTATGTGTGTGTGTGTGTGTGTGTGTGTGTGTGTGTGTGTGTGTGTGTGTGTGTGTGTGTGTGTGTGTGTGTGTGTGTGTGTGTGTGTGTGTAAAAAAAAAAAAATACTAAAAGAGCTATTTAAATCTGCTTTTAGATGTTCTAGTAGATAGATTTTCTTGCAAAGAGTTGTTCAGTCTCATCGTACCTACGTTAACTTTTGAAGAAAACTGCTAACTACAGTTTTACATTTAACCATTTAACCAGCGTTTATCGGTGGATAAGAGGTGATCACGTCAAAAACAATTTTAAGATTTCTATTATCGTAAAGATGACGGAATCGCTCAAATGTATGGAAGTAACAAATCTTAATCTTAAAATATATTATCAGACGCGGCTGACGGATGGCTGTCAGCTGCGACTGATCTAGATAATTTCTGTCGGCGTTGGCGCTTGTGGGGGTGTGCCTTGTCCTGGGGGCAGGGTGCTGTCAATAAAATGTATGACGTTCAAAAAGTGCTACTTAGTAGCTTAGTTTGAATAAATGATTTTGATTTGATTTGACTTGATTTGATTTAATATATGTGCAGTGAGCTGTGCAAACTATAAAACAGGGAGGAAGAATTCCAATCACCAAGGTGAAACTGACTGTGTTCTGATCCTCTCTTTTTATATAAGTACTAATATTATAAATCTGAAGTTTGTTTGTATGTTTGTTTGTTTGAACGCGCTGAAGGTTCTGGTCCGATTTGAAAAAATCTTACACTGTTAGATAGCCCACTTATTGAGGAAGGCTATAGGCTATAATTTGTGATGATAAACGACCCCCACGCTGGTGGAGCCGCGAGAAAAAGCTAGTAATATAGGTATATGCGTAAGAACGTCGGTAGTGTGGGTGAGTTTCGAACCGGTAATCGCGTGATTGCTAGGCTAACACCGGTTTTATTTAGATTAAAATAAGCTAGTTTTATTTATTACCTTCGTCGCTATGGTGACAAGTGAATATTCTCATGTGACAGACACTGCCGAATGTCTTGTAGATCCCGTGCTGGCACTTGGCGCACACCATCACGTCTCTTGACGGACACACAGACGGACAGCTATCGTAGGAGTCTTTTTCTGAAACCAATCACAAAGATAGAAGGTAAAGATGGTGGCTTTGATAAAAACATTTGTAAAAAGTTTAATAATGAATAATGAATCCATAATGTAGCTTTCTTCCCAAGCTATGTTGGGGTCGGCTTCCAGTTTTACCGGATTTAGCCGAATTTACGTTACGATTACGGCTCGGAGGGGCTCTTGGCTAAGTGTAAGCCGTACAGTTTGACCAAAAATAAAGGTTAAGCCGCGCTCGCCGCAGTTGGTCCGTGGATGGGTGACCATTTGTAAACATACCGAGACCCCTCCGTGCCTCGGAAAGCACGTTAAGCCGTTGGCGTTGGTCCCGACTGTCATACAGTGATCTTTTACAGTCGTTAAGTCATTACAATTCTGACAACCAGTCTTACTATGAGATATTGTGTTTCTCAGTAAATAGTTTGTGGAGGTCAGATAGGCAGTCGCTCCATATAAAATACGGTATTCAGCTAAATCCGGTAAGACTGGAAGCCGACCCCACACAAAATAACAAATGAAAAACTAAAAAATATACTATACCTACGCCATTTAGAACAATAGCTGTGGAATAAAACAAATGTTTAAACATTTTCAATAATATATTATTTATAATCATAGCATTCAATAATTAAAAAAAGCGGATTAGGAGATAATAATAATAGCTTAACACTATCTTGTGACAACTCACACACGGCCATCTGATCCCAAACTAGACAGAGCCTGCAATATGGTGACCAGACAACTGATAAACATACTTATTGGAACGAAGTTCCTTATCGCGCGTCCAAAGGCGGCTAGACAGAAAAAATTAAGACCAAAAGAAAAAAAACGACACTTTTTGCTATAGTTGTAAGCCGTGCAGCGTGCGCGTGTTTCTCTGTCGGTCTTTCTCTCTCTCTCATAGAAAGCAAGCCAGTTATTTTCGTTTCGTTTTTCTATTTTGCATTAAACAGTGTGGTGTCGCGACGATTATTTTTGTTGAGTGTATACAGGTTTTTTGTTCATAATGAATAATAAAAAAAAATATAGTTAGCTTAAAAAAAAAAAAAATTTGTTACTAATCTGTATAATAATTTTATTATTAATTGAACGAAAGGAACTCGTTCCATCCGGGTGTCTTGACACCTCTCATGTTTTTTATATATTTCGAAATGCACACATCTACTTATATATAAAACAAAGTCGGGTTTGTTACAACACTTATAACTCGAGAACGGGTGGACCGATTTTCATGATCCTTGATTTGCTGGATTCGTCTCTGTTCCGAATAGCAGAATAAACATTAATAACTGGAAAATTTACTGTATAATTCACGGGAACGGGGAAAACTTACGTGGGTGAAACCGCGGAGCAAAGCTAGTAATAGATAAATTACAACAAATTATAGTGCTCATCACAGAACATTTGTCCTGGGTGCAAATCGAACCCACGACCTCCGGTTTAGCAGTCAGGGTCACTAACCACTAGAGCAACATGCCAGTCGCAGATTGTTGGCTTTTTCTTATCCGCATTTATTTTTCTTAGTTAAGTAGGGCTGTTAACATCAGTCAGATCTTATTTTTTTTTAATAAAAATGGCGTGTGCCAATTCTCCTTTTCAAATATGTCAAAATGTCATTATTGATCCGATATTTAATTGAAGCCACGTGTAATAAAGGTTTTGTGAACTCCACCAGTGACATTAGTTTGACTGAGACATTGACACGGGGTAGGTATCCTACTAATATTATAAATCTGAAACTGTGGATGTTTGGATGTTTGTTACTCAATTACGCAAAAATGGCCACACAAATTTGGATGAAATTTGGCATGCATGTAGCCTTTGACATGGAAAAGAACATAGGCTTCCTTTTATCCCGATTCCTTAAGTAGTTCCCGAGGGAAAATTGAAAATTGTTTACAAGCCAAGCCGCGGGCAGACAGCTTTGAAATTTGGTATTTTTCTCTATTACAGTGCAAGCACTTTCACACTTTTCATTTCTTTTGGACCCAATTTTGAAGTCCACGCAGACGGAGTCGCGGGCAGAATCTAGTATCATTCTATTTAAGTTTGTTTTTTTTTCAATAATTTACTTACTTTGGTTGTCATACCTAGATTCTTCCGATACCATAGGGAAACTTGCAAAATCTAAATTGACTGACTTCGCTTCCATTTTATTTGGATCTTGGTTATACTTATCTGAAAAAAAAATTCACATATACACAAAACACCGTTGCACTGCAGGCCTCTCATACAGAGAACGACAATTGATCACCACGCTTGTGAGCTGCCTCACGGTGGGTGCCATTACTGAAGCTGTTAATAACACAATCCTATAACTGTTCTACTGCAGGCCTCTCTCATAGAAAACGAGAATTGATCACCACGCTTGTGAGCTGTCCCACGGTGGGTGCCATTACCGAAGCTGTTAATAACACCAGCCTGTAGCTTAACCACTGCTGGCGTCATATACAATGAACGAGAATGGATCACCACGCTTGTGAGCTGCGCCACATTTGACTCAAACTTGAGATATTTGATGGTGGTTTGAAGGTCCATCAAATGGCAATGCCTAGTGTGGTTCAATACGTAATTTCGTGTAGACTTGTGTCGCAAATGAAAAACAATTATACTAAGGAAGAACAGTGTGTTTTTTATTTGTACCCTCCTTGAGTCGATGGACTCGAATCAAATTCTATCCGACCAGTATTGAGCAACCTACAAGCTCGATAGTTGGCTTCGTTCAGAGCTTGGTAAGTAACAGTTTACGAACGACGTGCAATCAAGGAGTCTCCACATTTGCACAGCTTTTGGGTTGAGTGAAGAATACCCTAGAATTTGACCAGATAATTTTTACAGCAAAATAACATATTGGTCCGTCATCGGGTTAGAGAGTTCAGATTTGCGACCAGGTGAAAAATTAATTGATCTGCCTGTTGATTCTGTAAGACCTCGTTCTAAACTTCGAATCTGAATCCGCTGTGAGTTTCTTGATTGGCATTCTAAAAACTCGGTTGATGCACTAGCGCTAACCTTGCGAGCGTGTCAGCGAGTTGAACTAAATTAACCGTGAGATTTAGACAGATAAAGTATGAGATGACGTAGTGAATGAAGTAGCATTCAGTACGGTAATTCCCTGGTCACTTCGACGCTCGCTTCGCAATCGAAATTTGTAACTTATGCGAAGTGAGATGCGAGTTGTTGATTGAATTTTACAGAATCGACGTGAAGATATAGTAATTGAACTTAACTTACGAATTTTCTTAATAATCTCATCACTGGAGGTCGGAATAGATATATGTTCGTCATAATCGAATGCGTCTACCGAGTGCCCGGCGATCCCTGTTAAAAATATAAAATGTATATACCTAAATGTGAAGAAATAAAAGAATGAAGTTTTATTTTTAGTCGATTTTGGCGCTAATTCTGTTATCAACAAACTTATCGAAACAGAGATCAAAACAAACAAAAAAATCAAGTCTACGCTTTAAACATTACTGTATTTTAGCGTACACGTTTTCAGTAATGAATAAACAGTGCAAAGTTTGTGAAGAATGATAGTTTTCCTTTTCTACTTTTATACAAGTGAAAGAGATACCAATAGCCTGAGCTACGTTCAGTCGGTTTTTGTGAGTATAATCAGAGCCAATATCTATGGAACCGGGAAGTCTTAGATTTATTTTACCGTTTATCTAAGGGCGGTTGGGTTGCGCCCCCCATCTCTACCCTTAGTAGTCGTAAGAGGCGACTAAGATATAGAATCCGAAACGAACATGTAAGATGTGCCAGGAGGCAGATGAAACGCCACTACATATTCTCACGGACTGCGGACCATTGATACGCAAGCGTAGCTTACGCCTGGACATACACATCCTAAGCCAAAAGGATGTAGAACATATCGCCCTGCAAAATATACTGCACTACCTACTTAATTATTACTATTTGATGCAGGACTCAGAGACGAACTGTAAGAAAAACAGTGGTGATCACAATAGATCGATACCAGTCGCAGTGATACGGTGACATAAAGAATCAGAATAACCAATCAACAAAAGTAATAAAAGGTATATAGAAACTAGAAGAATGGGCAGCAGCATCCTCCTAAAGAACGAATACAAAACTGCAGTCACCAACTCGCTTGCCGAGCGTGGTGACCAGGGCAATAAACACCCCATGATTGCGCACCAGCTGAGGAAGGCGAGGACCGGGTGTTGTGGGTTGTGGCCCAACTCGGGAGAGGCCTGCCAGCAGTAGACCGCGATAGGCTGAGTTGATTGATTATTTCTCAACACTTAACTTAGGGGCAGCTTGAAAAATTCGTATTTCTAAATGATACTTAAAATTACACTTGGACTTATCGACTTTGGACAGACCTGCTAGGCCGGAAGATCGGAGCTGCTTCCGTCTCTTGTGCGACGAGAACTTGATGGGGTCACTTCTATTACCTAAAAACATAACTTATTATTATTATTAATCGTATATTTCTAGAGTTAAAATGTCCCACTGCTGGGCAAATACCTCCCTAGTCTTTTTCCACTAATTGTCTCTCCAAGAGAGTCCAAATCGTTTGAATTCCAGTCTTTGAAACGGGGTAGCTAATGGCTAGGGCGTCGGACTTGCGATCATGTGGTTGCCTGTTTGAATCAAATCCATTGCATTACAGGCATAAACCCACTCGTAACGCAAGCATTTTGCTTAGCACGAGGGTTAAGCGTTTAAGCAAACGTAGCGTAGGACGTCCGACCGACCGACGATTTGAAGAAGGTAGCGGACGGATTAGGGCTGCCCAAGACAGGTAGGGTTGGTGCTCTTTGGGGGAGGCCTACGTTCAGCAGTGGACGGGGGTAGACTAATATGATGATGACGGGTTAACTATTAATAGTACTAGTAAAGTGCGTCACACATTAGATACTAGTAAGGTATAGGTTCACCACAAGATTTGCTCTCGGTGCCACGGCCCACGAGGAATCACTAACCCCTAAACTATGGAGGGTAGAGGTAAGTAGTGTCATCTCTTATGGCAGACAATTTAAAAAGTGTCCAGCTATTAATAGCAGTTCTAAAATCTTTCAGAATGGAAAGAATTATTATGAGAAAACGTGTAACTAGAGTGATTTTATTTCGTGAACTGTGAATAGTACGTTTATTGACTTTGTATGTTCCAAATAATTACAATCGCTCCAGGAATTACAAACTATTTCTGTACCATTTTGTCGTACGGTAGCCCGATCGACTTCCCCCATACCGCGCATGCTGAAAATGCTCAACGCGCTCGTGAAGACCTACCCAGGTTTGGACTTGTTTGCCGATGAATGAAAGACGATTATGTTGGAATGTTTACGATTTTGGGGAAAATTGAATAAAAGGTTGTTATATTAAGTTTTTCTTCTTTTTTATGTATTTTTCAAAGTGATACTGTGTTCACTTTTGTATTTTCATACATAATTTAGCATAATTGGCATAACACTGTACTGAATTAAGTTCAATGAATAAATAAAAATAAATAAATTTATCAGCTTCCTTTAAAATGTACCCTGATGCTAATGTGGCGCCACCGTAATTCAGACACTTTTCATGTACACAGACGACAATCCTTCCCTACATCCTCCATAATCCTTGACCTTGGCTAGTCACAACAAAGTAAGTAATCCAGAAGAAGATGTACATAGACACATAGACTAACCTCTTTTTATTTTTTTTCCTCTCTTATTTCCTGTATCTGTAACAGTTGAGCTGAAACTAATTACTGACGGCAGTTTTTTGAAAGACTTCTATTTTAGTACTCATTCATAGAGAACGAGCATATTATTATAATCACGCTTATGAGCTGCCCCACGGTGGGTGCCATTACCAAAGCTGTTAATAACACCAACCTGTAACTGTCCCACTGCAGGCCTCTCATAATTATAGAGAATGAGCATTAATCGATCCGCGAAACGTGTAGGCGTTTTTAAATTATCAAATCTAAATTTTATCAATATATTTAAAAAGATATATCAACCGGCATAAATTTCAAAGATATTGGTTATTTAATTATTATGTATATAATTATATATAAATAAATATTTTTGTTTCCAAGGGTTCTTTATTTCTCGGGCATCTGGTATCAATCTTTTCTAAAATAAATTAAATAGCAAGTTCTGCACTGCGCTCTCCTACAGAAAATGAGAATTAATTACCACGCAAGGGTTATCAGATTCAGATTTTGAAATCAATTTATTTTATTTATTTTTTACTGAATAAATACACATAAAAATCTTTCGGGATCATTTCCCAAAAGCGTAAAGGCTGATCCCAAGGATTCTCTATTCCCCTGCTGTGTCGTCCAAACAGGCCTTTCGTGATAGGAGCAGAAGAAGTAGCAGTCGTTTCTGCAAATATCAAAAAATAATAAACTGTTCCACAGCAGGCCTTTGAACAGGGATTGATCACCACAAGCTTGTGAATTCCCCCTTGGTCGGTGCCATTACCGAAGCTGTTAACGAAACCAGCTTAACAGCAGAGAACGAGCATTGATCACCACGGAGAAATTAATAAAAAATAATGAATTTCTAAATCTAAGTTTTATAATTCTATTTCTTGTAGTGTCGTTAAATATTAGTTTTTAATATAATTACAATTGTAAAAATCATGTCTTCTTCTTCTTCCTTATCCCATTCATATGAGGTCTTCGCAATGCGTATTTTCCTTCCATTCCTCTCTATTACTCGTCATCACGGCATCCACTCCTTTCTTTCTCATATCATCTTTCACACAATCCATCCATCTCTTTTTCGGTCTCCCTCTGCTTAATATCCATCCACAGTCATACTTGTAACTTGTTTAGTTATGTGACTTTCATCCCTCCTCATAACATGTCCATACCACGACAAACGCTTACCTCTTATCTTTTCATTCACAGGCGCTACTTTCAAGCTTTCTTTGTCTTGTCCATCAAATAAAATTAATATAAATTTCTTACCTTCGTTCGATTCTGTAAATAAAAAAATGTTAAATCAAACTCCATAAACACACCTAAACAGTTCTCATAATGCCTCCCACTCTATATTAATACTACACAGTTTAGTGTAGTGTGTAGTATACTAGAATACCGTATTTTATCCTGACAACCAGTCTTACTATGGGATCCTGTCAAGTGTCAAGTAAGACTGGTTGTTAGAATTGTAATGACTTAACGACTGTCAAAGATCACTGTATGACAGAGGGGACCAACGTCTTACCAGTGTTGTTATGGATATCCATATCCGTAACCGAAAATATCGGATATCCGAAATAATTTAATATCCATAACCGAAACCGATATTATTTTTTACCAATATCCATATCCATATCCGGATTCGAAATTATGTCCCTAATTTGTATTTGATTTTACAGTTCCTTAAAAAAATTATATCCGTAACCGAAACTATCGGATAATCCGAAATAATTTAATATCCATAACCGTAAACGAAACCGATATAATTTTTTACCAATATCCATATCCGAAATTATATATCCATAACATCCCTAGTCTTAACGTGTTTTCCGATTACTCAGAGGGGTCTCTTTATGTTTACAAATGGTCACACATCCACGGACCAATGGTGGCGAGCGCGGCTTAACCTTTATTATCGGTCAAACCGTACGGCTTACACTTAGCCACGGACTTATAAGATGAAATATTGTGTTCGCGTTAATCACCCCTGACAAAATAAATATTATACTCGTTTAATATTTCTTGTCTATTGCCGTACGTATTTGGCGATGTATGTAAGTAAAAGACAGTAATGTAGGTATATCAATCTACAAATTATAATTAAATTAATGTAATTACTTTAACTTCCCTTAAATGTAAAACGGTAATCAAAAACTGGCTCACCACCCAAAATTATGAAGATGTAGAAATCCTCGTCAAGGTATAGTCCTCCGCAGTCCGCACACACACACACACACACACACACACACACACACACACACACACACACACACACACACACACACACACACACACACACACACACACACACACACACACACACACACACATACACACACACACACAATTATAATAATATGTTGGATTTATATAATTTTATGTTGGAGCAGTCCCTATCTCGGAGGTGGGCGCTAACAGTTGGGACACAGTTTTTGTAACTAATGTGGCCGCTGTTAACGCATAATTAATGTTACTCACTTTGATATCTGCTTTTAACTCCAATACGTTAAAGTCAACGAAATGTACGTAAGAAAATCCATAATTGATTTCAATATTAATTAAATTAGTAGGTATGCTATACTCACCGCTGCTGGAGGCTTTGGAAGACAAAGATAAATATAAAAATTACTATTTTTTAATCTAAAATTAGCTTACATTTTGAGAAAAGATTTTTTTTAATTTGATAGTAAGTCGAAAAAATTTCGAAAGTTGAAATTTTCTGATGTCAAAAAACCTATTGCAAAACCGGAAACAAATAATGGATGCGACTGATGCTGCAACTTATTTTTTTTTTTTAAAGAAATAGATTACTAGCAGTGTGGGTCGCACATTATTAGTAATCTCGTTAACCCCTCGTGCTAAGCTAAGATACTTGTGTTACGAGTGGGTTCACGTCGGTAGTGTAATGGGTGGGATTCGAACCCGCAACCACATGATCGCAAGTCCGACGCCCTAGCCATTAGGCTACCGCCGCTTCAAATTCAATTAATATATGTAGATCTTTGACTTAATTAAACAGGATTTATTTTTATGGAGTGCGTATATTCAACGAGGTAATCAGGTGCATAAAACTGAACAACTTTCCCAAAGGAACATAGGTCGAAATCTTAGAAGAGAAGCTTATTGCCATATTTTCAGCAAATAAAGACTTTCTTATTAGAAAAATTAATCCTACTAATATTATAAATGTGAAACTGTGGATATTTAGATGTTTGGATGTTTGTTACTCCATCACGCAAAAACTGCTGAACGGATTTGGATGAAATTTGGCATGCATGTAGCCTTTGACATGGAAAAGAACATAGGCTACCTTTTATCCCGATTCTTTAAGTAGTTCCTGAGGGAAAATTAAAAATTGTTTCTGAGCTAAGCCGTGGGCGGACAGCGTTGAAATTTGGTATTTTTCTCTATTACAGCGCAAGCTATATTATAACATTTTTCATTACTTTCACATTTTTCATTTCTTTTTGGACCCAATTCTGAAGTCCACGCCGACGAAGTAGAAGAAGCTAGTACCTATATAATATCCTTTGGATTTTTCTTAATTTAAACAATTCTCTAGAAAAATTTTAAAATGGTGTCTTTTATTAATTACTTGGGTTGAATTAAAAACTCTGAGGCCATACTTTTGCATATAGATACATGCATTCAATTATTTTTCCAGGATATTTTAAGTTTAAAAACCAACCGGGTTTGTTAAAACACCTATATCAAAAACGGGTGGACCGATTTCCATGGTTCTTGATTTATTATATTCATCTCCGTCCGTCCGAATATTGAAAACAATGGGAAAATTAAAAAAAAAAACCCGAGTGAACAAAGATTCCTACGGACCTATGACTTAATGTTCTCTGTACATAGAACTACAAAGCGACTACGCGCACGAATAGTGAAGTCGTTCAAACTGTGTCATATCAACACAGTTGGTACGTCCGAACGTGTCGTCAGTCGTCAAGGTCAAGCGCTAGTGCAAATATCTCCTTAATTATAAGTTTAATGGCGGTTTAAGTAGTGAATGAGTATCACAATGCAATAAATATGTAGACGACGACGAAAGTAGATACATAATGCTCGATGCACACCATCAATATTTTTGGCTTCACTAATCTCCGCGCTTGTATGAAGATAATTGAGATAATTCTTCTTCTGCCTAGCCTTTTCCCAAGCTTTGTTGGGGTCGGCTTCCACTCTTACCGGATTTAGCTGAATTCCGTATTTTACATGGAGCGACTGCCTATCTGACCTCCACAACCTATTGCTGGGGGGTTGTTGTACATTCGTCACAAAGTAAATTCGTCACATTTTGAAATCTCCATACATTGAAAGTTTTTTCGTCACATGCATAAAAAATATGTGTAAATTCGTCACAAGTTTGCATAGGTACATATTTTTTGCATAAAGTACTGTTAGAAAACAAAGTTATTAATTAGTTAGGAGAACACGTCGATCTATTGCATATGACAAAGAATTGAAAAATATTTTGGACAATTACGATAACATGTCCCTGGCTTAAGTTCTGAAAAAACTTTCTTTTATGCAGCATTTTAAAGAATTGTAACATTCGTAAATTACCAAAAAAAATATGATTATTACTGTCATTTAATTATCTTTCTATTTTTTTGTTATAAGTGTAATGTTGCAGGCAAATCAGCCACTTGCAATAGATAAATATATAATATATAGTTGTAAGTAAAACTGTGATTTTTTATTATTTTACATATAATTGTAATGTTGTAAGCAAATTGATTTTTCTGCTGTCGGTACAGAAATAAACAATATGGCGGATTATCTTTCATTAAAATAGAGTTGTGACGAGTTTACACATACTTTTTATCGTGGCGAATTTACTTTGTGACGAATGTACAACAACCCTTGCTGGGTAATACAGTATTCCATGGCAAGACTGGTTGTCAGAATTGTAATGACTTAACGACTGTTAAAGATCACTGTATTACAGTCAGGACCAACGGCTTAACGTGCTTTCCGAGGCACGGAGGGGTCTCGGTATGTTTACAAATGGTCACACATCCACGGACCAACTGCGGCGAGCGCGGCTTAACCTTTAGTATCGGTCGAACCGTTCGGCTTACACTTAGCCACGAGCCCTGAATGAAGATTATAATTATATAGTGTTATTAATATATATCTCTGCCTCAAGTCACTCTTCGGCTGCTCTATATTGGCGAGCCAAAAAAGCGATACAAGATATTATCGTCTCTTTCTCACTCACCGTTTATGTGTACTTGCATCTCACGCAAACTGTCTTGTCGTGTTTCGCCAAGATCCGTCAGCCATATTCCCTTTTTTTTGTAAACGACGCCCGCACTTAGGAATTTATTCCTTGTGTCGCGGGGGCTTCACAAACATTCAAATCACACGCACAAAGAACACCCAGACTTGGAACAAGCATTTGAGGATCACACGATTACTTGTCCGTGCGGGGATCGAGCCCGCAGCACGTTGCGCACAGTGGTAATTAGCGTGGTGACCTATACCACTCGGCTATCCGTGCAGTCCGTGCAGTAGGTATATTGTACGTATTATACGCGAGAGATGTGAAACTTCCGTGATATATTAACACGTTGACGAATACACAGGAGGCAAATAGTTATAGAACTTAGGAGTACTACTTAAATATATTATGTATCCATCGATAAAATATATAAAAAAAACTTACATTCTTTTAAACGCCGGAGGTATCTTTTTACACGTTTGATGCCAGCTGTTGCAAAAATAAATTAAAAATTACTCAGTGCTAAATAAAACATAATATAAAAATCCTACTTATATTATAAATGTGAAAGTGTGGTTGGATGTTTGTTACACAATCACGCAAAAACGGCTGAACGGATTTGGATGAAATTTGGCATGCATGTAGCCTTGATCATGGAAAAGCACATAGGCTACCTTTTATCTCGATCCCTTTAGGGATTCTCGAAGGAAAATTGAAAATGTCACCTATGCTATGGAAAAGTACATGTACTTTCTATACCGATGTCTCAAAGAGTTCCCGTGGAAAGATTACAATTTTTTTACGAGCTATGCTTTGGACCCAATTCTGAAGTCCACGCGGAAGAAGTCACGGGCAGAAGCTAGTTCATAATAAATATATTGGGACAGATTACATACGGCCATCTGATCCCAAACTAGACAGAGCTTAAACTTTGGTGACCAGACAACTGATAAAAATTCTTATATATTTCTAAATACATACATATTATCAATGATATTATAAGTAAAAAGGTGCATATTATAGATAAATAACACCCGGCACTGGATAAATCATAGTGATCATCGCATAAATCGCTACTGCTCACTTGAGGAGCTGCCCAGCGAGTCCAGTACACGCGAGGACCTGTATAACGCCACTGAGAATGCTGTCCGCGTGGCTGAGTAGGTACTGCTCCGTTAAAGTTTGACTTTGCCATTGATCGCTAAGGAGCGCGTAAATTATTTTTTGTCGGCGTGAAAAGCTTATGACTTTGACTTACGCCGAGGGCACGTCGTGGGGATATATCTTACACCGACTAAAAACACCCCGGTTCCATCATTGCCTTTGCTGGAGCTGCGGGATCACTCTCAGCACAGCTCCAGTAGGCCTCGGTCCGCAGGGGACTCCTTACAAAGAGGTGGGAATAAGTGTCCATCCCTCACTTCTTCCCAAGGCGAACGGATTAATAAAGAAGTTACGCGAAGAAATTCCCCCCTTTTTTTTTACTTAGAAATCAGAATTTTATTTCATATTATCATTTTCATCAAATTTCATTATCTTCTCTTCATTTTTGACATAGATAAGTTAGATTTTTAGGTTATTGAGAAATATGCGTACCGTTTAAAATGGGGTGACTTGAAAATCAAGGGGTGAATAGAGAATTGCGGTTTTTTACAGGTTAAATAAGTATAATGACAAAGATATTATTATAACTCTTAACTATAAAAAGCTATAAAAAAAATCTGTTTATATGTCTGCAACACTATAAAAGAGTGTCTTTATTAACCCCAATTTGTTTTCTATTCACCCCATTTTACGGTTTTGAGTATTAAGATTTCTTAATATTTTACAATACAGGATTGATATTTAAAAGGAGTGCGTATATTCAACGAGGTAATCAGGTGCATAAAACTGAACAACTAGAACTGAAAATCAGCTTTTCATACCAACATAAGTCACGTGACCGGTCACTTTGTATGAAAAGTTTATTTTCCATTATAAGATTTTGAAGTATGTTCCTGGGGGAGAGTTGAGTTTTATGCACCTGATTGCCTCGTTGAATATCCGCACTCCTTTTAAATTAATCCTGTATAAGGGTGAAATCGTGAATGCATCAGTGGGTTGATAAATTTTCTTTTAGATATCATGAAAACACGTTATAGTTTGGTGTTAGTTTATTTCATATTAATACATGTCTCTTCTTACCGGGCTTCTTGTGTTTATTGACATATTTCTTTTCGTTGGTATGCCCGCAGTATTTCATTGGAACTATTTTGGCTTCAACATCTGAAAAAGTAAAACGTAGTTATTGGAGCTGATTCTTGACAAACTAAACCAAAAAACTATTGCTGTCTTTTACTAACATAAAACGAGAGCAAGGGACGGAAACAGTTAACAACTAACTTAGAAATGCCAAAGTAGTTTTCGCTTTGAACCGTCGACCTTATTTAGGTTGTAGGTTTATTAAAAAAAAACAGAAGAAAATCTTTCAACCTTGTGTATAAATATAATACTGGAGAAAGATGTGTAGATGTAGGAGCCTTGCGTATAGACTTCCTCGATAAATGGCCTATCAAACACTGAAATTTTTTTTCGAATCGGACCAGTAGTGTCAGATTAGCGCGTACAAAGAAATATACACTCTTCAGCTGCATAATCCTTTATCCTTACTATCCGACCAAGTTATTCTTTATTACATGATCTATCTGCTAGTGAAAGTCCCGTCAAAAAAGGTCCAGCCGTTTCAGAGATTAGCGAGAACAAACAGACAGACAGACTGACAAAAATGGTAAAGAAATATATTTTACAAACAGACACTAAAATTTTATTTATTTGTATAGGTAAGTATAGTTTATAGCCTGAGAAGGACGTAGGCTATACTTTTTGTGATATCCGACACCTACGCGGGCGGAGCCGCGGGCTACAGCTACTATTAGTATATTGTAGATTAGGGTTCCGTGAAAAGCCATAAAAAACCCCACGAAACTATAAAACACGGATGTTTGTTTCTTGTTTGCAAAGGTAGATTTGCACGACTGCACGGATAGCCGAGTGGTATAGGTCACCACGCTAATGATCACTAACCGCGACGTGCTGCGGGTTCGATCCCAGCATGAGACAAGCATTTGTGTGATCCACAAATACTTGTTCCAAGTCTGGGTGTTGTGAATGTTTGTGAAAACCCCCGCGACACGTCAAGCACGTCGATTCTGAAAAATTTAATCAACAACTCGCATCTCACATCGCTATTCACTCTCACTTCGCATAAGTGAAAAATTTCGAGTGCGAAATGAGCGTCGAATTGAGCAGGGAATTACCTTACTGAATGCCAATTCATACGTCATCTCATACTTTATCTGTCTAAATCCCACGGTTAATTTAGTTCAACTCGCTGACACGCTCGCAAGGGTAGCGCTAGTGCATCAACCGAGTTTTTGGAATGCCAATCAAGAAACTCACAGCGGATTCAGATTCGAAGTTTAGGGGTCAAACCACATCTGGCAGCACGGAATCACCTTTTTCCGTCGCCCTTTCTCTTTCTGTCGCTTAGAACTGCCATTTGCTAGATCGAGACAGAAAGCATAATGCGATAGCACGCGGCGGAATCCTCCAGGCGATCGGCATTATGCTTTCTGTGTGTGTCTGGCCAGATGAGGTCCAACCTTAGGACGAGGTATTACAGAATCAACAGACTGGACTAAATTTCTTAGTGCGGGTGTCGTTTTAAAAAAAACAGAAAATAGATACGAAATATACTCTTGAATACTTACCATCGTGACATTTAATGTACTCCAATTCACATTTATTGATAACAATAATATGGAAAGTGGTGTTCCAGTCAAGTCGCGTCAGCTTAACACATTCCGGTGCTTCCACAGACGAGCATTTAATTTTACGGCATTCAGTGCTAATCTTTGGAACTATTAACTTTCTTTTTAATTTATGTGTGGCCTTCTCACATGTTGTAATGTGGAAAACTGAAAAAAAATACACTCTTAGCTAGGTACCGAAAAAACCGCTAGGGGCGCTTGACTCGCATCAGCTGTATCTGTCAATTTCGACCAATCGCAGGCCAGTAGCTTGTCTCTCATTGGCGGAGGAATGACAGATACACCTGACGCGACACTAGCAACCCAGCACGGTAGCCTCCATCGTAGCCTCGTCAGTCCACGGCAGGACCTAAGTCTTATCTCCGGTGGAAGTTCATATGGACTGCCTTCCATCGGACCTAAAAACACTGGAAGACTACTTTTGGGACACAGGCTCTCTCAAGAGGTGACGTAACATTCGATCCGTTACCGTCAACATGCACATTGACCAAGATATCTCATTCAATCCGATAGATCGGACAGCGACGAATAACTTTCAATTTGTGATAAAACTTTGGTTATACAACATGCAATAAAACCCTTATCCAATCCAATAAAGGCGTATTTGTGGTACAGTTCATGAACCGTCTCGCATAGGCGGCTTCTTTGACACAAAGCTGTAGGTAGTAAGTACATGAACTTTGAGGAGCGGTCAGTGTTGCTGCTGCCTTGGATCAGTTTTTATTTTTATTTAATTATTTTCACTGGGAAAAAATAATAATCTCCAATCCATTTAATTGCTAAGTATTTGTATTTGCAGTACGATCCCGAATATTATATTCTCAGGGATCGGACAGGGTTTTTGTTACACGCTGTATAGAAAGGATGAAACGGGACCCTATTACTTAGACTCCGGTGTCTGTCCGTCTGTCAGCAGGCTGTATGCCATAGTATAGGCTCTGCCTAGTTTGGGATCCGATGGCCGTGTGTGAGATGTCCCAAGATATTATTATTATAACTAGAGTCTAGCTGACCAATCCTTTCACCACGATGGTACATCCTAAAAACTCCTAAAATTATTATAATAGTAGTGTGTGCGGGAGTCTAGCTCGCATTTGGCCAGTAGTTTTTGAAACCAATAGGTACCTATTTTTTAATCCTATGAAGTTCCAATGATCCCCACAACTACAATGAATCATCGAAAATGGTTGAGCTGCATGAGCTATTCGAGGCCTGTTTGCCATCTGTTGGCACAGGTTTGCTCAAGTCGACCTGGTGCTTTTTTAAAAAGGCCAGTTCAGAAAAAAACCCTGCATTTATTTTCTTAATTTTTTTTACTGTTGTCTGGACTACTAGCTGTGACCTTTGAAGCCCCATATAGGAAAAAGGAAATCATTCAGTGCAAGAGATATCAGAGATCTGGGCATTCCAAGAACCAATGTTTTAGGCCCTAGTTAAATGCGGTAGTGCTCACCCTACAACAACATATACTAAAAAACCAGACACTGAGGCTACTTGCGTGAACTGTGATGAAAAACACCCCACTAGCTACAAAGGATGCAAAGTGTACAAACGGTATAGAGAAAGAATTCTTAAATTGGATTCTAAGTAAAAAGGAAAACCAATGCCTGACAATATAGAGACCAAAACCCTGGATCCCTATCTGGGTACTAAGACTAACCGCACAGATAATCAAAACTTAACTAAAACCTATTCAGAAGCAACAAAACCCAAAGAACAATATACTCAGCAAAACGCAAAGAACGACTTGACCGACTTTTCTGATTTAATGGACATAATGTTTGAAAAACTACAACATTCAATGATGACAATGATGAAAAAAAACATGGGCAAAATGATGGACCGCATAGTACAGCAGTCAGCAGCCTGGTGAAAAAATGACCCGAAACCTCTAAGTAGTTACTTGGAACGCCAACGGCTTGACAGAAATTCGTCAAGAATTAGAAACATTTCTCAGAACAGAGATGATTGACATAGCACTAATCTCTGAAACAAGATTCACACCGAAAACACACATTTTTTTTTGTTAGCCCGTGCTGTGCCACTGCTGGGCAAAGGCCTCCCCCATACTCTTCCATCCTTCCCTGTCGGAAGCGTAACACACATAAACTTTATCAATTATACAGTATACACAACCAATCATCCAACTGGGAACAGCCATGGAGGAACAGCAGTAATTATTAAAAATAATATTAAACACTACCCCATAGAGGAATACCGAACAGAAAAAATACACGCAACATCTATTAAACTTGTAGACAGCAAATTAGAAACTACATTCTCCGCTGTGTATTGTCCTCCAAAACATACTATATCTGCCAACAAAAATTCATATCTCGGTCATACACTTACGGTACGAATACACTAAAACCGATTTTGTCGGCCGATGCCGGACAGAACTACTCGGACGAGTAACTCGGACGTTCAACTGAATACACTGCAGACGATAACGGCCGTTGTCGGTGGAACTTATGAAGTCTGAACTGTGCAACTTCAGAGTAAAACTGACAAAAAATCCAAACACGTTCGGACTCGTCAGTTATCGTCCGTTTTCGGGCGTCATCGGACGACGCCGGTAGTAGCAGTGTATGCGCTCTCTTCCATTTACTTACGTTTGATTTGATCGGCCGTGGTCGGCCGATGACGCCCGAGCATACATCGGCCGATGGCGGATTTGGTGTATTCGTACCGTTAGGCATGATAGATATAAACTCCTGCAAGTTATTTTGATGGGCAAAGTCGCGGGACGAAGATGAGTTGGACGTGGCTCCGCAACATCCGGGAGTGGACGGGGATCGCGAGCGCAAGTGAACTGTTCCTAGCAGAAGATAGAGATAGATTCCAGCAGCTGGTAGCCAAACTTTATTAATTGGAGTGGCACTTAAAGAAGAAGAAGTAGTTACCAGTCAGTGTCAATCATTCGAAAATATAATATTTACATACCAATAAATAACAAAAGCACGTACTCTTTCATTATTATAACTGAAGAGACCACATTACATAAAACAAATGAATCATCATGGTTTATTAATTTTTATTATTATCCATCACTTAGCAAAGTCAGTGGTGTATGAAATTATTTACAACTAGCTTCTGCCTGCGACTTCGTCTGCGTGGACTTCAGAATAAGGTCCAAAAAGAAATGAAAAATGTGAAAGTAATAAAAAATAGAATAACATTTTTACCCGTGCTATCGCTTGCGCTGTAATAGAAAAAAATATCAAATTTTAAGATGTCTGCCCGCGGCTTAGCTCGTAAACAATATTCAATTTTCCCTCAAGAACTTCTTAAGGAATCGGGATAAAAGGTAGTCTATGTTCTTTTCCATGTCCAAGGCTACATGTATGCCAAATTTCATCCAAATCTGTTCAGCTGTTTTTGCGTGATTGTGTAACAAAAATCCTTTATTGTTTTTTAGGTATTAAATTGTTATATAGGTATTAAGTCTGGGCAACATATAACTAGGCAAAAATTTATTTTGTAAACTTGAACACCTGATACAGAACCGCAACAGACCAGCTTAACTATATAATACCGGCCACTAAGCGTCCCACTGCTGGGCACAGGCCTCTTCTCATGTAGAGAAGGGATGAGCATTGATCACTACGCTTGCTCATTGCGGGTTGGCGATTTCAGATTCCAATATTTTGGAATCCAGGTTTCCTCACGATGTTTTCCTTCACCGTTTGTCAATGATGTCTTACAATGATTAAGAAAGTACATATAACTTTGAAAAAGTAACATTAATACTTGCCTGGGTTCGAACCTGCAACCATTTGCATGCGAATCCGGTTATTGAACCGCTAGGCCACCACGACAGTTAACTATAAAAGATACAAAAATGGTACCATAGCAAAATTGTTCCACGTGATTCCATTTTCTGCTGAGAGAATAAATTTTAAGATTTGGAACACCTGATGCTGAACTCCAAGAGCCCAGCTACACCATAACATATATAGGAATGACGTTTTTTAGCAAGAAATAAGTGAAAGTAACTGACTGTTTGTGTGTTAAGAAATAACGTCTAAACTACTGAACTGATTTAAATGAAATTTGATATGGAGATAGTTTTAGCCGCGAAAATGACACCACGCGGGTGGAGTCGCGGGCTACAGCTAGTCTATAATATGTATGTATTTAGAAATATATAATATAAGTACGTTTATCAGTTGTCTGTTCACCATAGTACAGGCTCTGCCTAGTTTGGGATCAGATGGCCGTGGGATCGGATGGCAGCTGTCCCAAATTCTCTTAATGGTTTAGGTAAATGAAAAAACAATTAAACAACATTTATATTTAAGTTTAATAGAATGTTCTTCTTACAATGGCTCCGGTAATTCGATGTCCTGTTATTTTTTGTATGTTTGGTATTATTACCACTTTCTTTATAATTCTGATTGATTTCCTTAAGCATTGTTAATATTTGTGTAGTATTAACAGGCTCATCTCCATCCAATTGAGAACTATCAACGTTATGTAAATGTACAATAAATTGTATGCTTTTATTTGCGTTTAAATTCGATAGAAACGTTTTGAAATTATCATTAATGGCGTCATCCAGTTCATTTTTAGTTCCATTAGATGTATAATTGTTTTGAATTTCTATTTCGTGATCTATTTCTGAATTGAACTCTTGATAATGTTGTTCGATTGTTTTATTATCATAATTTTTGTTTTGTTGAAAATCATCTATTTCATCATTGTACATGTATTCATCAATTTGATCATCTTCAGTCGAATTTTCTTCAATATCTTCGTATTGTGTCGACAAATCTTTGTCAACTGTATCATCTGTTTTTATTGTTGTTGAACTAGCTTGAGTGGTTGTAACTACATTAGTAGTAATAAAAACTTCTTCAGATGAATCATCATCATCATCATCTTCCGTTAATTTTTTTTCTAACGTTACTGTATCGTTATTTGCTGCAACCTCATCTGTGATTAGTTTTGTTGGATCGTGCAAAACTTTTGCATTAGAAGTAATATCAAAGTCAAGGTCGCCAAAACTCCAAGCTTCGTAAAGTTGAGAATTGTTATTATTTTGAATATTATGTTCCGTATTATTCTTTATAATATCAAGTGTAATTTCATGGATTTCGGTATCATTTTCAGGACTGACATAAAATTGACTTTGAAGTATATTTTTGTCTGTATAGTTCCTTTTCTCTCCATAATCTGATTCTTCATCTTCGTCAATAAAAATGTCAATATGATGTGGGTCGTAATAGTTCCTTAGTTTATCTTCTACTTTCATATGATCTTTACCACTTCGTTTAATTGTTTCATTAAGCTGGTCATCTTTAATAATGTTAAGGAAATAATCTAATAGATGGTGTAGCAGATGCTCTCTTAATTCTCGAATATTAAAGTCATCTAGATCATCAGTCTCTTCAGCTTTAGTAACTAGATTTTCAGATTTTTGCTCGTCAGTTGCTTTAGACGAACTAAAATTAGGATGTATAAGATCTATAGACATAGTTTCATCATCATCAACATCACTCACATCTTTATTTTTATCTGATCTTCTGTTACTATTGGGGTTATACAATTGGGATGTTATTATCAATTTCGGGTCAACTTTTCCGTAGAAAACAGGGTACGGAGTTAGATTATTATTATTTATATTCATAGCTTCGGAGGCTGTGTTTCTTTGTAAGCCTGTATTTAAGGGATTGTTGAGGTTTAATACGATTCGTTGCGGTACGTTTGGATTATTTCCTTCAATCTTATCATTATTATAAGTTTCATAGTGAGGTTTTCTTTGACGTTGAATAATTTCTGTTTTAGTAAATCCTTTGTCTATATTTATTTTTGATCGAGAATCATTTTCGGGTGAATCGTCGCAGAAATTTGGATAAATTGCCTTCGATGTTATACACCCAATATGAACTGTGATCAGGACTATTACTGAAAGGTAATGTATAACAATTAGTGATGTATCAAAATGGTTTTTTTCTAAGAAATCTATACATATCTTATAAAGACTGGCCTGTTGGTTCAGTTGTTAGTGACCCTGACTGCTAAGCCTGAGGTCGTGGGTTCGATTCCCACCCAGGACAAATGTTTGTGTGATGAGCACGATCATTTGTTCTGTGTCTGGGTGTTATTTATCTATAATAATATGTATATGTGTTAAGAAATATACAAAGTATGTTTATCAGTTGTCTGGTTGCCATAGTACAGGCTCTGCCTAGTTTGGTATCAGACGGCCGTGTGTGAGCTGTCCAAAAAAAATAGTTTCGTCTTACCGAGTTTCATGTTGAGTCTAATTCACAGTCAGCAGTTAACTAGTAAGTTATGTAGTAAACAATTGTAACCCGTGCTAATAATCAACTGAATTCCTAATTAGTCAAGTCCGCAAAGAGTTTTAATTAGAAACGACAAGCTTTTAAAGTGCTCACTGAACATTGAGTAGGTATGCTATTAGTACTGATTCTTCTGTACCCAAACTAAATTAAATCTAAATCATTGCTGTCTTTTACTAACATAAGGCGTGAGAAAAGGACGGCAAAATATAACAACTAACTTAGTAATGTCAAACTAGTTTCTGCCTTGAACATCACTGTGTTTTTAGAGCACACGTTTTTACTTGTCAAATTTGTATGAGAATTTTAGTCGGAACTAAATTTTATTTGGATCTAATTTTCGTCTGTCTTTCTCTGAGTATACAATGTACAAGTGAAAAAGATACAGATGGACTAAAATTTGTTTAGTACGTGTTTAACAGAATTGGGGCCAGTGTGTGTATATTCAACGAGGTAATCAGGTGCATAAAACTGAACAACTTTTCCTAAGGAACATGGGTCGAAATCTTAAAATGGAAAATGATTATTCGTACAAAGTGACAGGTCACGTGACTTATGTATGAATGAAAATTTGATTTTCAATTTTAAGATTTCGAGCTATGTGTTGTGGGAAATGTTGTTCAGTGTTATGCACCTGATTACCTCGTTTAATATACGCACTCCTTTTAAATTAATCCTGTATATTAACTCTACCCGGTGCCTCCCAGAACACAAAAAGAATTGGCAACCCGGAGTAGTTGAACCATAATCTTCGTTATGCCACGTTATTTTTGGTTCGGATTTAGTTTATAAGGCCCCAGGCAAACCGACAGACAAAAAACCTTGGGTTTTGGCTTGTTTATTAGTAAAAAGTGTATTATCTATACGAATTTATTGTTTGTTAGTTTGTTGGTTCCAAATATACAGAACCGATTTGAAAAATTATCTCGTTGTTAGAAAGCTACACCATGCCCGGGTGAAATAGGCTGTACTATACTTACAAAAACTTAGACTGCGGACGGAGTTGAGGGATACAGCTAGTATCTATACTCACAAAATTATATCTATATAATTTTGTGAATTAGAAATAAAGTTTTTTTTTTCTCAAGATCTCGTTTATTTTCCCGTACCTTCTTAATTGTAATCTCATGTAATTATAAGAAATTATTTAATATGCTGACGAAATCAAATCATCATTCAATAAATCCATTAACTTCAAATTTTCTTCAACATATTCATCGTCAAGAGTGCAGCTGGGATCTGAAATAGATAGGTATTATTTTAAATACAAGCACAATGGGCCCGATTCTGTTAAACACTTACTAAACTAACTTAAGTCTATCGGTATCTTTTTCACTCGTTGATATTTAGAAAAGGACAGACGAAAATTAGAACTGTCAAATTTAGTTCCGATTAATTCTCATACGAATTTGCCGCAGGTAAAAACGTGTGCTCTAAAAACACTCTGATGTTCAAGGCGGAAACTAGTTTGACATTTCTAAGTTAGTTGTTATCTGTTGCCGTCCTTTTCTCACGCTTTATGTTAGTAAAAGACAGCAATGGTTTAAATTTAGTTTAGTTTGCCTACAGAGGAATCAGCACCAGTCAACCTAAATGTCGTGGTGGCCTAGCGGTTCAATAACCAGATTCGCTTGCACATGAGCGTTGATAAGGAACCATATCGCCAAATATTATAAAATGTTTATTGTCTACCGGAGCACCACAATAGATGGCGTTAGTGGTAAAATTAAAAGTCGCAATGGTTTGAAAATGATAAGAGTTTTTCACATATTTTGATAACTGTTCTTAGGAGATAATATCTGGTGTTTTATTGTGTAGTGCTAAGTGGCTCCATCTACATCTACATCGATTGGGACAAGCGTATTTTCAGAAATAAGTTATGCAGTTTTATTTAAAATAAAATAATATTTGTTTTCTTTGAGCATCATTTGCACTTTCCCTCAAGGTGCCACACAAAAAACCACCTGTATATAGGATTAATTTAAAAGGAGTGCGTATATTCAACGAGGTAATCAGGTGCATAAAACTATACAACTTTCCCAAAGAAAGAAGAAAGATCTTTTCATACAAACATAAGTCACGTGACCTGTCAATTAGTATGAAAAGTTCATTTTCCATTTTAAGATTTCGGCCTGTTCCTTTGTAAGAGTTGTTCAGTTATAATCTTCAAACAAGCGCGTAGCTAATAGTGAAGCCAAGAATATTGATGTGTGCATCGAGCATTATGTATCTACTTTCGTCGTCGTCTACATATTTATTGCATTGTGATACTCATTCACTACTTAAACCGCCATTAAACTTATAATTAAGGAGATATTTGCACTAGCGCTTGACCTTGACGACTGACGGTAAGTTCGGACGTATCAACTGTGTTGATATGACACAGTTTGAACGACTTCACTATTCGTGCGCGTACTCGCTTTCTAGGTGTTATAGTTCTATGAAATTTATATGAAATTAATCTACTTATTAAGTTTTTAAATAAAATAATTGGATTTGAAATTTTTACCAATAATGTTTGTAATAGAAGTCGTTTTTTTCTGCTTTTATGTGTTAATAATACCTAAATCATGATGTCATTAGATCACATGCTTAGGCTAGCTATCGCCCAAGGCTGGGCCCTCGTGAACGTATCGCGCGGAGATTCTTGTTCTTTCTGAAGATCCAAGCTTACTATATACCAAGTTTCATAGAAATCGGTTCAGCAGTTCAGCTCATTAAGCGCAACAGACAGTTACTTTCACATTTATAATGTTAGTATTGCCCCATTAGACAAAGTATTTTTCTACAAGCGGGTTAACGATGATAGAAATCGCTTAAATGACATTAAATGTATGGAAATGACATTTTTCTCGACAAGTCAATTCGATCAGCGTTAATGCTTGTAGAAATTAAAGTTTTTATACAGTTAAAGTTTTTTTTAATTTTTTTAAACGACGCCCGCACTAAGTACCTAATTTAATCCTTGTGTCGCGGGTATACAAACATTAAAATCACATGCACAAAGAACACCCAGACTTGGAACAAGAATTTGTGGATCACACAAATGCTTGTCCCATGCGGGGATCGAACCCGCAGCACGTCGCACAAGTGGTAATTAGCGTGGTGACCTATACCACTCGACTAATTTGGGTTGATTGTATCATAAGTAGGTTGTAAATTTTAAATGAAATATCAGTTAGAATAAAATATTTACTGAATAATTTTTTTTTTACACACTATAATTATATTTAGTCATAGGAACTCATATCGCCAGCGAATTCGAACCAGGGAGGGAACGTTAAAAACATAGCGTCTTGTTTTAACGGCATTTTTCGTTCTTGAAATTTACATGTAGGATGCACTGAAAAATACGTTCAATATTTAAGAAAAACATGGTCACTGTTATACTGTCTGAATGCGTGGCAATAACACTTTTTTTTTGGCGGGGTGAAATGCTAATGCCTTTAATCCACGCTGAGAGCACAGCGTGGGGATATGTCGGACTTGCACCGACTAAAAACACCCCGGTCCCGTCCTTGCCTTTGCTGGAGCCGCGGGATCACTTACGCAAGATCTTTGCAACTCCAACAAGGTGACAATAATACCTGTCCTAGCCAAGTTACATTTCTACAAGCGTCATCGCTGATCGAATCGCTAGAATGTATGGAAGTGTCATGTCTAAGTCACGTGACATCTATAAGAGAACTGTCATTTACATACATATAATGTCATTAAAGCGATTTCTATAATCTTTTGCGCTTTTTTAAATATCACTTGGTTTAGAGAGCTGCTTAGACAAGTCTATTTTATAGTCAGGCTGGAGACAGCGTCGCTCTTGTTGAATCTAATGTTACAACTCATTCATTAACTTACACACACCTACTCACACCCACACACCTCGCACAACCACCCTCCACACACATACACACACCATACAAACCTGAACTTGCCACAATAATTTTGAATCATCCTTGAACCTAAATTATTTTAAAGTCGCCACATGGTTATCTGTAATCAATGGGAAGATGCGAGGTAACCCCGTCACAAGTATCGGGGCTGCCTCGATTTTGTGCTAAAGAACAATTGTATGAAAAATAATAAAAACTTTTTATTATTATTATTTACTAGCTTCTGCCCGCGACGTCGTCTGCGTGGACTTCAGAATTGGGTCTAAAAATAAATGAAAAATGGAATAAAATTTTCACCCTTGCTATAGCTTGCGCTGTAATAGAGAAAAATACCCAATTACAAAGTCTTCTGCCCACGGCTTAGCTCGTAAACAATTTTTAATTTTCCCTCGGGGACTACTTTAGCAATCGGGATGAAAGGTAGCCTATGTTCTTTTCCATGTCAAAGGCTACATGCATGCCAAATTTCATCCAAATCCGTTCAGCCGTTTTTGCGTGATTGAGTAACAAACATCCAAACATCCAAACATACACACTTTCACATTTATATTTATATTAATATAATATTAGTAGGATTATAACTTTTAAGAATTTCGTGGTTAATTAGGGTAAAAATAATTTCCGATTCTTTTATATTTAAGCTATACAAAAAGACATTGCTAGTAATCTTTTTAAAAAAAAAAAAAAAAAAAAAATTAGTAAAATAATATTAGTTCCAGATATGGCCACCGGGTCTGACAAGTCTTGGGCGCTGTACAAGTGGTAACTGACGATGACAAAAATAATGCATTTTACTGGATTAAAAAGTAAAAATCTATTAAAACCGTCAGTTAAATACTACAAAAAATAATGACACGTATGTTTACCTTTAACAGAGGGGCTCGTGGCTAAGTGTAAGCCGTACGGTTTGACCGATAATAAAGGTTAAGCCGCGCTCGCCGCGGTTGGTCCGTGGATGGGTGACCATTCGTAAACATATCGAGACCCCTCCGTGCCTCGGAAAGCACGTTAAGCCGTTGGTCCCGACTGTCATACAGTGATCTTTGATAGTCGTTAAGTCATTACAATTCTGACAACCAGTCTTATTATGGAATACTGTAAACCTAGCAATAGGTTGTGGAGGTCAGATAGGCAGTCGCTCCATGTTAAATACGGTATTCAGCTAAATCCTGTAAGACTGGAAGCCGACCCCAACATAGCTTGGGAAAAGGCTAGACAGAAGGATGTTTACCTTTAACAAAACAATAAAAAAATTCAATAGCACAAATTGTAAGTACCACAGAGTGACGTCACGCGAATTTTTTCCATTACTGTATGTACCTTCGGGCTCGCGGCTAACTATAATCGGCACGGTTTGAAAGATATAAAAGGTTAAACCGCGCTCTTTGCGGTTGGTCCGTAGATGGGTGACCATTTTAAACAGACCCCTCCGTGCCTCGGAAAGCCAACCCTCCTAAACAAACGACGGTTTCTAAACTAACTCTAAAGAAAAAAATTTAAACATAAACTCAGAAACTACTGCGCCGATATTAAAATTCTTTCACCATTAGAAAGCTACATTCGGTGATGAAAAGTTCATTTTCCATTTTATGATTTCGACCGATATTTATTTTTTATCGATAAAAAAATATTAAAAAAATGTATACCAGAATAATTATATTCTCTATACCTCGAATAGAACTTGAAATTAATATTTTTATAATAAGGAACTTCATTCATATCTCGCGTTTTTTTTTTAAACCAAATCGTCCTCTCTGTTTTATTAATCTGTGGCACATATACTAATTAAGCCATATATAATTCGATTAGTTTCTTACAGTGTTGTTTATTTGCTGATTGTAATATCTCATGCTCATGTATGAAACGCAAAACATAATCGATTATGTATTATGGGCCAACTTTAAAACTCAACTCATATTTGAGGCCCCGTCAAGGCAAGCCTGTTGATTCTGTAAGACCTCATTCTAAACTTCGAATCCGAATCCGCTGTTAGTTTCTTTATTGGCATTCTAAAAACTCGGTTGATGCACTAGCGCTACCCTTGCGAGCGTGTCAGCGAGTTGAACTAAATTAACCGTGAGATTTAGACAGATAAAGTATGAGATGACGTATGAAGTGGCATTCAGTAAGATAATTCTCTGATCACTTCGAAGCTCGCTTCGCACTCGAAATTTGACACTTATGCGAAGTGAGAGTGAATAGCGATGTGAGATGCGAGTTGTTGATTGAATTTTAGAGAATCGACATGCTGCAAGCAAAGACACTCTCTGGTCTAACTTATGAAATTGTAGTTTAATTATGAAAATATAGTTTTTTTTCTTGTATCTTCAATTCATTCGTTATTATAAGTTTATGAGTATTTAATTGTAAATATTACGCAGACTTATTCACATAAGTACAAGCGGTCAGCCTGTTGTTACGTGTAGAGTTAAAAGAGTCTTTATCTCTTTCGAATTACTATACTTTTAAGTAAAAATTCTGTTAGAAGACATAGGCTACTGTGAGCCCACGTAGGCGGATGTGCAGGCCACAGCTATTTATATACTATGCATGACAAGTAAAAGTGATGATACTAACCTACTTGCAGAAATAAATAAGAATAAAATCTTAAGATACCTCACACATGAACATCTGATCCCAAACTAGGCACAGCCTGTACTATGGTAACCAGAAAACTGATTATTATGTCTAAATACATACATATTATTATAGATAAATAATACCCAGACACAGAACAAACAATCGTGCTCATCACGCAATTTGTTCTGGGTGGGAATCGAACCCACGACCTCCGGCTTAGCAGTCAGGTCACTAACCACTAGACCAACAGGCCAGTCAAATTATTTCATTTCACAGTGTGTCAGTGATCACCTCGGCCTGCGCGAGCTGTCACCCGCTCTCGTGTGCTTTTGCTTTGCTGACTTCTCGAAGCTGTTAATACCAATTGCTTCAAGCAGTGTGAATTAAAATAATAATAAAAGTAAAAACTTGAATATTTTTCATATTGATTTATTTTCCTTATTCTTATAAATGACATTTTAAGATCTTTATTTATTTATTAATAAAAGGAACATGGTAAATGTCCAACAACAATGTCTCAATGATAAAAAGATAATGGTCTTCTAAAATACATTCAAATTCGCCATAATAATTATGTCTGGTAAGGTTTCCAGTACTCTTAACACCTTCCCTGTCCCGTCAGAATACACAATAGTTAAACAATGGAAATGTTCATATTATATGTGACCCACGGGACCGTGAAAGGGTTAATAAAAAAAAATTAAAATCTCATAGGTACTTAATTTATTATTTTATAAGTAGAAGTAGTAGTTTTTTAAACAAATGTTAACTTTACGACTACAACAGTATCTTTTTACGTGTTAGTAAAGTCAAATTCGTAAGTTTTTGGACGTTTGATTATGAAAAAATCTACCTAAAAATCAAAAGTTGTTGATTGTCGATGTTAATTATCTACTTCTGCGAAGTTGCAGGTGTTTTACTAATAACCCTGTATACATTTCAATAACTGTGACTTAGTACTTAACCGCTGTAGAATTGCACCATAATTATGTGCTGATATTTAGCTTATTTCCATAACAATGAAAAGGGATATTCAATGCCTTTATATTTAACTAGAAGAAGAATCAGACGAAGATGAAGAAGAAGAATCAGATGAACATGAAGAATCAGAAGAAGACGAAGAATCAGAGGAAGAAGAATCCGAAGACGAAGAAGACGAAGACGCAGATTTAGCACCATTTGATGACCACCTCGATTGTGATGAACTGCTCAAACTTGATGAGCTTCCCGAACTTGAAGAACTGCTCGAACGCGATGAACCTGAACTAGAGCTAGAAGATGTAGAACGAGACTTTTTTTTGTTTTTTTTTTCACAAGAAGTTGATGATGATGTTGATTCGAATAGAAAGGCCATCGTATCTGATGAATCTATTCCACTAGGCACATGTCGCGATCGTAAGATATTTCCATCTATGGCGTTCTCCTCTTCAAAGTTGTCACATCTTGGAAAAACTAGAAAGAAAGAAAGAAGTAGAAAATGAATTTATGCTTTCTGTGGTTTACGCAAATGTGAAATTGAAATAAACCTATTTAATTAACCGAGATTAAAATTTTAATGTAACCCGATAGATTTCGTTGAAAATGTTTAATTTTCAAGAGAATTCATTTGTTTTATTTGGATGTTTTTAGATTCTCAGGTGCAAGTTTCCTACTTAAGCCCTTTCCTCTTTTCAGACACACTTAAGACTTCACTTGGTTTATTACTCAAAGCAAAGTCGTAGCTTTTGTAAAAAGAAACACTATTGTAACTGTTGAGACTGGTCTGTTACGATCTGCTTCTAGTTTGACCGAAAACTAAACTGCAGTGTTCAGCACCCAGTATATTTATCTTACAAACCTATCTATGTAGACTTCTGCCCCTTGAACAAGTATCATTTCTACTATTGTCAACGCTGATCGAATCGCTCAAATGTAAGTGACAAGTCTAAGTCACGTGACTTATCGTGACATCTAATGTCATTTAAGCGATTTCTGTCATCGTTAACGCTTGTGGAAATGTCATTTGAGTACAAGAGCTGAGGAAACGAGTGAGGAAGGTCAGAGTGAACTCTGGTCACTCAAATATCAATATATCTGAGTGATCAGAGGCATGTAGGTAACTCGAGGCATGGGACTAATCCTAGGTAACATCATTTGCGTGATTAGATGGAACAGTCTGTAAGACCTCGTTCTAAACTTCGAATCTGAATCCGCTGTGAGTTTCTTGATTGGCATTCTAAAAACTTGGTTGATACACTAGCGCTTCCCTTGCGAGCGTGTCAGCGAGTTGAACTAAATTAACCGTGAGATTTAGACAAATAAAGTATGAGATGACGTATGAAGTGGCATTCAGTAAGGTAATTTCGACACTCGCTTCGCACTCGAAATTTGAAACTTATGCGAAGTGAGATGCGAGTTGTTGATTGAATTTTACAGAATCCACGAGCTGAACTTGATTAATCAGTGGTTTCATCATAAGAGTGATGAGAGTTTTCAGTATTTAAATGACTCGAAGAGAGGTATATGAGTAACTCGTATTTGAGAATATCGAAGATTGTGAGTACTCAGAGGAACCAGTATTTGAGTGGCCTGAAGAGTGTGAGTGATCTAAGGATCCAGAAGACAAGTGCCCGGAAGACCCAGAATGGGAATGCCCGGAAGACCCAGAAGAATAAGTGTGGCCGGAAGATTCAGATTGGGAGTGACTGGAAGACCCAGAATGGGACTGACCAGAAGATTCATCATTAGAATGACTAGAGGACCCAGAACTGGAATGCCCAGAAGACCTAGAAGAATGAGAGTAGCTGGAAGACCCAGATTGGGAGTGACTGGAAGACCCAGAATGGGACTGACTAGAGGATTCATCACTGGAATGACTGGAGGACCCAGAATTTGAATGCCCCGAAGACCCAGAAGAATGAGAGTAGCTGGAAGACCCAGATTGGGAGTGACTGGAAGACCCAGATTGAGATTGACTAGAGGATCCAGTTTGGGAACTACTTGAGGATCCAGAATGGGAATGCTCGGAAGACCCAGAATTCGAATGCCCCGAAGACCCAGAAGAAGAAGAGTAGCTGGAGGACCCAGAGTGGGAGTGACTGGAAGACCCAGAATGGGAGTGGCTGGAAGACCCAGATTGGGAGTGACTGGAAGACCCAGAATGGGAGTGACTGGAAGACCCAGAATGAGAAAGACTGGAAGACCCAGAATGGGACTGACCAGAGGATTCATCATTGGAATTACTACTGGACCCAGAATTTGAATGCCCCGAAGACCCAGAAGAACTAGAGAGACTGGAAGACCCAGAATGGGAGTGACTTGAGGACCCAGAATTTGAATGCTCCGAAGAATGCGAAGAACCGAAAGCCTCAGAATGGGAGTGATCAGAGGCTCCGGATTGTGATTGACTTGCGGACTTGGATTGTGCAGAACCAGAGGAATGTGAATGACTGGGTGACTCAGAGTTTGAGAGCCCTTCGAAACCAGAATTCGGCAAGCTAGAAACAGGGTATACTCGCATCCCGCTTTCAGGTACTTTGATTATAGAATAAAATTCCTCTGAAGTCACTATTTTTGATGATAATTTCTTATTTGATGAATTTCTGACTGGCTTCATTCGCTCCTTGAAGAAACACCACGAACTAACTAAAACGAAAGAAAGAAGGAGAGAGTAAGATTTTAAAGATACTTTAATGGTTCGGATAGGCTATAGGGTAATAATAATAGAATAACATCGGCATGTAAATGTCCCACTGCTGGGCACAAACCACTTCCCGTGTAGAGAAGGAGCGAGCGTTGATCACCACGCTTGCTCATTGCGGGTTGGCGATTTCAGATTCCAATTTTAGGAATCCAGTTTTCCTCACGATGCTTTCCTTCACCGTTCGTCAATGGTTAGAAAAAATTACTAATCCGAAATCCGTGCTCTAAAAACACAGTGTTATTCAAGGCGAAAACTAGTTTGACATTTCTAAGTTAGTTGTTATCTGTTGCCGTCCTTTTCTCACGCTGTATGTAAGTAAAAGATAGCAATGGTTTTAAATTTGGTTTAATTTGTATAAAAATGAATTATTATCAACATATAAACATAATTATAATACGTGATACACTGAACCCTGTAAGTTAAGTGGTCAAGAAAAAAAGTTTGGGTAAATAATTAAAATATTGTTTTCTGAGGTTTACGCAATTACATTGAAATAAAACTAATTTTAAACAGATTCTATCGCGGTACCGATAGAATCCGTTTAGATTTAAGAGTAGTTTAAATTTATTATCATTTTTAATATTTGGAATAAATTATATAAGTTGTGCTGTTCCGGGGAGAAAACAGGATGTTGGTTAACGTTACAAAAAGTAGCCTATTTCCTTTCCTTGGCTCGAGACTATCTCTGTACCAGATTTCATGAAAACCGCTTTAGTAGTTTAGGCGTGATTGTGTAACACAGAGGCAGAGCTACTTTCACATTTGTAATATTAGTAAAGATTGACATTATCCCCTTGTAAGGATGTTACAAGGGGATAATGTAATATTCTAATGGTGTATTCAAACAGTGAAAGCCACTAGACCAAGAGGCCAGTCAAACAAAATGAATTATTTTACACTAGTTTCTGCCCGCGACTTTGTCTGCGTGGACTTCAGAATTGGGTCCAAAAAGAAAAGAAAAATATGAAAGTAATGAAAAATGGAATAAAATGTTCACCCGTGTTGTAGCTTGCGCTGTAATAGAGAAAAATACCAAATATCAAAGCTGTCTGCCCGCGGCTTACCTCGTAAACAATTTTAAATGTTCCCTCGGGAACTACTTAATGAATCGGGATAAAAGGTAGCCTATGTTCTTTTCCATGTCAAAGGCTACATCCATGCCAAATTTTATCCAAATCCGTTAAGCTGTTTTTGCGTGATTGAGTAACAAACATATCCAACATCCAAACATCCAAACATCCACACTTTCACATTTATAATATTAGTACGTGTTGTCAAGAAAATGTAGAAAATATCAAATGTAAAATTAAAAAATAATTGATCAGTGTTACGAAAAGCGTTAAAATAATTAAAGTATCAAAGAATTTCGCGTACTACCATTTTCGTGTAGTGGGCACGATTTAATTTTTCTTATTTATTTTGCATATTAAATATTTTGCTGGAATACCGATAATTCGTACTTACTTAAATAAAGATAATAACATCAATGGACCTTTTGAAAACGATAATCGCGTAATTTTTTTTAACGATTTAGATTGTAGAAAAAACAGTTTATAATTGCTATGTTACTGAAAATGAAGCTCCCATTTTTTTTGTCGCAATTATTCAATTTCACCCTGTAGATATAGATAAATATATATCTTCCTCTTAAATCACTCTATTTGCCGAAAACTGATCTGTTCACAGATCTGAGCGTGCAGGATAATATTTTTGTGTTGTCTTCCAATAGGGTATTTTAAGATAAAATGAATGGAAAATTCGCGTGACGTCACTGTTTTACAATTTTGGTTGACGTTGTGACGTATTAACCCCTTGTGGTAAGCTGGTTTACGTCGTTAGTGCAATGGGTGGGCAACCTAGACATTAGGCCACCATACCTTCATTTAAATGCTAGAATAAACAGAGGGGGGGATGGGGGCCCTCTGTGTTGTGAGAGTCGACAAAAAGTTATACAAACAAGGCGAATGGGCAGCGCGTTCTCCTAACGAAAGAATACAATACAGTCACCAACCCGCTTGTCCAGCGTGGTGATTAGGACAACAAACACCCCATGATTGCGCACCACAACACACGGCCCTATAGAGGTAGTAAAGGACGCCCCCCAGCCAGAAGGACCGATGTCCTGAAAAATGTAGCTGGGTTGGACTGGATACGGGAGGCGGAGGACCGGGGGTTGTGGCGCAACTTGGGAGAGGCTTATGTCCAGCAGGGGACCGTGATAGGCTGAGATGATCATGAAGCTATATTAAACATGGAGAAAACACTCTTAACATTTAAGTGAAGCCGACTGTGGTCTGACCCACTCTTTCTAAATACATACAAAAGAACGAGACAGTGATATGTGTTTTCTTTATCTTATGTATGTATTTAGAAAGAGACGGTCAGCCCAGTCGGTTTCACGGAGTTGTTTGGAGTCTTTGCTCCATGTTTACTTGTTACTTCATGGAGTTGATTGACCTTCATTTAATTAAGAACAACCTCCTTTGGAAGATGGTTATAAATCTACGAAAGGGTTTTCGCTGGTAATAAAAGTTTATTACCTTCCGAGTTTCCGAGCTGTCCTTTATCCCTGCACATGATATAGCGAAGTATCACATCATCTGTGTCTTCCATAACTCTTCCCACAGGTTTCATTTCTGGTTCCGATGCATATGGCGCCGACATCACGCAAGGATAACGAGCTATCAATTGCAGTACTGTAAAAAAATGGTTATCTGTAAAGTCGAGTAACGTAATTATACGTCTTTGTTCATTGGTGGAAAATTGCATACTGTTTCTCTTCTACTCGGACGCATCGGTCTATGGAGTGGGAGAGAGATAGATGCGTCACAAGCCGAACGCTGAGGCCGATCGTGCCTCTCTATCACTTGTTCCGCGCTCTCGCTTGCACGCTCGGCTCAGTCGGACCGTGACACTTTTTGTGCGTACATCGCTTTAAAAGATGTAATCACGTTATAAAACAATTTAAAGTATTTTAAATGAATCATCGTCGTTGTTGACACCTGACGTGACCTAATTTTTATATAAAAGATTACTAGCAATGTGAGTCGCACATTACTAGTAATCACTTTAACCCCTCGTGCAAAGCTAAACGCTTGTGTTACGAGTGGGTTCACGTTGGTAATGCAATGGTTGGGATTCAAACCGGCCACGACATGATCGTTACGCTACCGCCGCTTTTAATTAGACAAAAATAAAATAACCTATTTTTATATTAACATAAGTCACGTGACCTGTCACTTTGTATGAAAAGTTCGACCTATATTTCTTCGGGAAAGTTGTTCAGTTTTATGCACTTGATTACCTCGTTGAATATACACAATCGTTTTAAATTAATACTGTATTACCTTCGTCGCTATGGTGACAAGTGAATATTCTCATGTGACAGACACTGCCGAATGTCTTGTAGATCCCGTGCTGGCACTTGGCGCACACCATCACGTCTCTTGACGGACACACAGACGGACAGCTATCGTAGGAGTCTTTTTCTGAAACAAATCACAAAGATAGAAGGTAAAGATGGTGGCTTTGGTAAAAACATTTCCACTTATATATGCTACTAGCTGTTGTCTGTGGCTTCGCCTGATTTTTTTCTGGTCAGAAATATAGTTTATGTTACTCAGGGATAATGTAGCAAAATAATGTGTAAGATTAATTGAAATCGGTCCTGTAGTTTTTGAGTTTATTCGTTACAAACGTACAAAAACACAAATCCTTCTTCTCTTTATTGTTATTGTAGTAGATATGCTTAATGGAAGTTAAAATAAATAGATAGGTATTTTAAAAGAATTACGGAACTTCATATACATAAAAGTGTCGAAAATAAATTTTTTTTTTTTTGGAAATAGTATTAAGAATCAGTATACTTAGGAGTTTTTTCTTAGATACACAGTACACAAAATACTAAGTGGGAATTTAAAAAATACTAACCGGCATCCATGATTACAATACCAGCTGTGGAACAAAAAAAATTAGTTACAGTGTTATACTTTTTTTTACTGTACCTCTTGGCCATCACGACATGATTTAGTAGTTGGTATTTAAAGGTACTGTTCGTAATAGAAGAATTCTCTATGAAATGGTATTCTGCTTTTAGGCGGGTTTGACAAAATAAATAGTTTCAATATAATTCTTCACCCTAATATAAAACCCCTGTCAGATCCAATAAACGCGTATACGTGGTAGTTCATGAACCGTGTCGCATAGGCGGCTTCTTTGACACTAAACTGTAGGTATTAAGTACGTGAACTTTGAGGAGCGGTCAGTGTTGCTGTTGCCTTGGATCAGTTTTTATTTGTATTTAATTATTTTGACTGGGGAAAAATTATAATCTCCTATCCATTTAATAGTTACGTATATGTATTCGCAGTACGATACCGAATAAAACTCTCAGGGATCGGACAGGGTTTTTGTTACACGCTGTATAAATTCCTCTTGCAACCTCTGCACTACTAACCTAACCGACGTCTTACAGAATCAACAGGCTGCTCCAAAATCGGACAAATACAGCTGTTTGTGAGAAAGTATATAGGTGTATAGATATCTATCATATCTTTATAAGCCCACACTCGCATAATTGCATAAGTTGATAAAAAATGCTATGCAATAGCTTTACCCGAGTGCCACACGTTCTTTTTTACTTACATTCACTGCCGTTCATAGATTCCTTCGATATCATAGGGAAACTTGCAAAATCTAAATCGACTGACTTCACGTCCATTTTTTGTGGATCTTTGTTGAAATGATCTGGAATTTAATATTATATAATATTAGCTAACTGTAACTGATCACAACTCTTGTGAGCTTCCTCAAGGTGAGTGCCATTATTAAAACTGTCAATAACACCAGCCTGTAACTGTCCGACTCAGGCCTCTCATACAGAGAACGAGCATTGATCACCACGCTTGTGAGCTGCCGCTCGGAGGGTGCCATTGCCAAAGCTGTTAATTACACCAGCCTGTAACTGTCCGACTGCAGGCCTCTCATACAGAGAACGAGCATTGATCACCACGCTTGTGAGCTGCCCCACGGTGGGTGCGATTAGCACAGCTGATAATAACACCAGCCTGTAACTGTCCCACTGCAGGCCTCTCATACAGAGAACAAGCACTGATCATCACGCTTGTGAGCTGTTCTACAGTGGGTGTCATTACCAGATAGCACCCAATTGTGTCGAAGATGAAACAACAACGACCCCTACGGAAGTCGAGGTGCTTTTGTGAGTTTTAACTTACGAATTTTCTTTAAAATTTCATCACTGGAGGAGGGTATACCGATATGCTCTGCATAATCGAATGCAGCAACTGGGTGCCCAGCTATCCCTGTTAAAAATATAAAAATGAAACTAGGGATTTAAAAAAAATTATCAACATGAACGAAATAAACTTGTTTTATTATTAGTCGATTTAGGCGCTTATTCTGTTCTTCGCTAACTAATCAATAATTAAAACATAATAACAAAGGTTAAAATTCAAGCAAGTCTACGCTACGCTTTGAAGCTCACTGTATTTTTAGGGTACACGTTATTCCTTGAGTTTAAGAAGAGTGTCAAATTAAGATTAGAATTTCATTTGACAGTTCTGAATTACGTTTGTCCTTTTCAAATCATTTAAGTATAAGCGATATTTAGCCTGAGGTACAGCACTCGCCAATCTTTACGGCCGCCCAGCGTACGTCCCGCTGATACCTGATTCTGTGTTCTGCGCAGCGTACTGCGGCTAAGTTCGGAGCGGCCTTAAAGTTTGGCAAGAGTTGTATGTTTATTCGAATCAAGTATGTAATTATAATAAGAGCCAATATCTCTGAAATCAAGAGGGCTAGAGTGTTGCGGTTTGCGGCGTTGGATAGGTCTTAGAGTGCTTTCTTTTACTGGCTACCTCTCAGTGACTTAAAGATAGGCTTTAAGGAACTTGTATTTGTCTAACAGTCTAACTGGTACTTTAATTTACACTTAGACAGGTCGATTTTGAACAGACCTGCTAAGCCGGAAAGACGGAGCTGCCCAGGTCTCTTTTGCGACGCGATCTTGTGAGCTACACTTCTATCACCTAAAACAATAATTATTTACCAAATAATTTACAAAAATCAATTCCTATTTTATTCTTCTAATGTTTCGTAATTCTCATTTATTTATTTTATTATTTAAGACTTAAAAAAATTATTTAAATTTAAATATTTACTTAAAATGAACTAATCTACACAAAATCTACACACGCAAAAGAAAAATAAACTAATTAATATCTAAAAAATGGCGTCAAAGTATTCATCCGCATCGCTGTCGACCGGAAGTGTGCCCACTAGTCTGGCTGCATTGCCACGTTGTATGACAATGATTATTCTCTGTCCGAGGTAAAAGCCAGCCCTTGGGTCACGCGAAGGTGTCTGGCCAGATCTTTGAAAACCATAATAATATGTGGACCATAGCCCTCGGTCCAAGTATTCAACACCAAACGCCTCGAATATCCATTTATTCATTTATTTTTACCATACAATTTGATTATTTCGGCGGAATGAAGCAGACCATCGCTGAAATCTCAAATCGCGCTAGTCATTGGATCCAATTTATCGCATACAAGTCCTCTAAACAGATCGCCATATCCATTTGAGAACGATACGAGAAGTGAATTAAATAAAAAAATAACAACAAAAATTCAATCGGGAAGACGGTGGCGAATTATCATCGCTTCCAGAACTTTGCTTTTTCTTGGACACCAACCCGCTTGCCCAGCATAGTGACTAGGGCAAACACCTTAATGATAGTGCGCCACAACATGTAGCCCTCAAATGTATCTAAATAATAAATATCTTTATAAATATCTTGGGACAATTTCACACACGGTCATCTGATCCCAAACTAGGCAGAGCCTGTACTGGTAACCAGACAACTGATAAACATACTTATATATTTCTAAATACAAACATATTATAGATAAGTAACACCCAGACACAGAACAAATGATCGTGCTCATCACACAAAGATTTGTCCTAGGTGGGAATCGAACCCACGACCTCCGGCTTAGCAGTCAGGGTTCTTAACCACTAGACCAACAGACCAGTAACAAAATAGTGATCATAAATAATACTAATAAATGTATACAACATCACATACATTGCTCCGAATCTAAAGTAGCTGAAGCACTTGTGTTATTGTATCAGAGACAACGAAGGTACCACTAACATCCAGACCCGAGACAATGTAGAAAAGTGTTTTTTTCTACATTGACCTGTCCGGGGATCGAATCCGGGAGGCAAATCAGAGCTGGCGACACCTTGAAAACCGGTGTATGCCACTAGACCACGGAGTTCGTCGTTGTCAACGGAAAATATTACGAAAAAGAATATAAACATACCTTGTTCCAATCTTTTCCTTTCATCATTTTCAGTGTCTCTGCGATCCTCAAATTCAGATGGACTGATACTGTTGTCTGAAGATAGTTTTTTGTAGGAATTTCTCACTCTCTCTTCATCCTTATACGTTCTTATCACTTTTTTTTCTTTTGGCACGTGCTTATCATTAGACACAAGGTTCAACGCTTCGTTCTTCGATTTTAATTCCTTTAACAACTTTTTCTTGGTTCGCGGTGTTTCTTTTTTATCTGTGCGGAAATAAATTATGTATAGTATCACAAGATTAACTGAGCCGGTGACGGCGTCACTATTGTTGAATTTAGGGATTTAAAATAAGACAATTTTCGTGATTTTAGGGTAAAATTCCCTCACTCAAGTGCACAAGAAGTACATTAAATCTATACACATAATAAAACTGTAGAAATGTCATTTTTGTACATAAAAAAATAGCCAAGGAGAAAAGACAACCCATAGAACCCATTTTCAGCATTTTTCGATTTTTTGTCTGTTTATTTGTTCGGGCATCACATAAAATGTACCAAAGCAATTTAGAAGAATTTTATACACAACGATTGCGCGTAACTTGACGTAACATTAAATTTTTGTTTCATTGCAATCGGTTCAGTCTATCAAAAGATATTTGAATTTAAAGTATTCCCGAAGTAAAATTACATTGTTAAGTTCCGACATCCACGCGGACGAAGTCGCGGGCACAGCTAGTCTGAAATAAAATTACTTACCGGGCCCTTTCGTCGTTCCTGTAAATTAACAAACTGTATATTAAACTCCATTATTTGAAATTAAACTAGTTTTTGAACGGTTCCCTACGTTTCAATGCCTTTTGAGGTGTTATTGTCGAAATCAGTTTTATTTCAATGTCTAACCTTCGCGTAACTTCGGAATACCATATCTATTCTGTGATTTAAAATTTCAAAGTTCTACGTGAATACTTGAAAAGTAAGACCCTTAGAACTTAGAACTTTGAAATCTTAAATCAAAGAATAGGTAGGTTTAGTATTGATTCCCTTGAGAGTGTATACGTTATAGTGTATAGTAATAATATACGTTATACTCGACACCTCCACTCGTTCTCAGGACGCGAACACACGGGCAGACAGACAGACAACAAAGTTTTTTTTTTCCTTGAATTTAATCCTTGTGTCGCGGGGTATTCACAAACATTCAAATCACATGCACAAAGAACATCCAGACTTGGAACAAGCATTAGTGGATCATACAAAATTAAATGCTTGTCCCATGCGGGGATCGAACCCGCAGCACTTAGCGCAGAGTGGTAATTAGCGTGTTGTCCTATACCACTCGGCTATCCGTGAGTCATCTTATAGCGGTTCCGTTTTTTTTCCTTTTGAGGTACGGAACCCTACAACCTCCTCCCATTGAAGATGATTAATTAGGCACAAAGATATTGCATGATACTTGCAAAATTTCTGCCAGCAGACCTATTTTGCATTTAATTCGATTAAGGTTTTTATTTAGTTAGTAAGAAATGCTTATAGCATGAACCTTGGCAATTGCTGAGCGACGACTTTTATGTATTTTTTTTGACGCCTAGTTAGTCAGAAGTTCATTATTCGGATTTCGCACCTCAAAAGTAATAACGGGAATACACAAAAAGTTGCGCAGCAGAATTACTGCCGCGTAAGTTCGGCATTTATGCGTCATATCAGCCGAATACACCGGAACGTAAATTCAGCCGCGTAACTTCAGCCGCGTAACTTTGGCCGCGTAACTTTGGCATAGGGTTTATGGGCAAAAGACTTAGAGGTGGGTACCCATTGGGTCGTTAGTTAAGGCTATTAGTCATCTGACATGCGGCAGATGTAACCAGCCTAGGTTTCATTTTTGCGTGGCAGCTGTCAAAGTGACAGAGATTTTTGTTATGGAACGGGTTATTAATTTCCTAATCCAGACTACAAGTTTAATGCACATAATACTACGTTATACAGCTCTCTGTCAAACCTCAAACTTAATCATAATTAAATAAAATTATAAACTTACCGTTTTTTGAAGCTTTGGAAGACAAAGAAAAATAAAAAAAACATGATTTTGTATATCAATAATAATTAAAATTAGGTCTAACTTCACCAAACTATTTTTAATCAGACATCAGTTATTCAGTGTTAAAAATTCATATCACCGTTATAATATTATGCCTTTATTTAACAGGTACTAGATCAAACGTTAATTTGACTGACAGACAAAGGTGCTGATTCCTCTGTACGCAAACTAAACTAAATTAAACCATTGCTGTCTTTTACTAACATACAGCGTGAGAAAAGGACGGCAACAGATAACAACTAAATTAAAAATGTCAAAGTAGCTTTCGCTGTAAACATTCGTGTTTTTAGAGCACACGTTTTACTTGTCGCCAAATTCGAATGAGAATTTTAGTCGGAACTAAATTTGACAGTTATAACTTCGTCTGTCCTTTTCTAAATTTATACAAGTAAAAAAGATACCGATAGATTTAAATTATTTTAGTACGTGTTTAACAGAATCGGGGTCAAAACATTAATTCATAATTTAAAACACCAAAACAAAATGTCTTTGTGTCTTTTGTCATTGAGACATGGGCTTTATTTCAACTAGTCGCTTATAATGTCATTACACCCTCCATCTCGACTGTAAATGTCGTCTTTAAGAATTTTAACGGAACTATGGAGCAGTAATTAAGTTAAACGGCTTATTTAGAAAATTAAAGACTCATTTTTTTTTTTTTTTTTTTTTATATATCTTGGGACAATCTCACACACGGCCATCTGATCCCAAACTAGGCAGAGCCTGTACTATGGCAACCAGACAACTGATAAACATACTTATATATTTCTAAATACATACATATTATAGATAAATAACACCCAGACACAGAACAAATGATCGTGCTCATCACACAATGATTTGTCCTGGGTGGGAATCGAACCCACGACCTCCGGCTTAGCAGTCAGGGTCACTAACCACTAGACCAACAGGCCCAACATAAGCACGTGGTAGACCAGTCACTAACCTTAACGGTCCGTTAAAATATTTAACAGGACTTTTAACTAACAAACGGATTAAAATTTGATATTAGCGATCTTTTAAAAAAAAAAAATTTTTAAGATTTGGTCCTATTCAATTGTGTGATCGATAGTCGAAAAGTTATGGTGAAAAGTCATCAACAAAAGAAAATTACTTTGGGAAATTATAGCGAAAACCTTTAAACAATACTTACAATGTCTCAGATACCGGATAAATCTTCTAACACGTTTTAGGCTCGTTTCTGACGAAAATAATAAAAAATGGTGCTAGATTAATTAGATTTTCTTTTTAAAGAAAAGCTTAGGTATTAGCTATGTGGGTCGCACATTAATAGTATTCTTGTTAACCCCTGGTGGTAAGCTAAGTGCGTATGTTACAAGTGAGTTCACGTCGGTAGCGGAATGGATGGGATTGGATGGAATTTGAAACCACGACCATATGATCGCAAATCCGATGTCCTCGCCATTAGGCTATCACCGCTAAAATTTGATTTGATTTTTAGCTGCGTTTTCAGTATTAACCATTTTTATAAACATGGTCTGAGCCTCTCTTTCTTAATAAAGAAAGACATATCACTTTCTCGTTCTGTCAAACACTAATTTCCAATCGGATAGTAAATTAATGCGTCGTATGTATGGATATCCGGAAATACAGGAATAATTTAAAAGGAGTGCGGATATTCAACGAGGTAATCAGGTGCATGAAACTGAACAACTTTCCCCAATGAATGTAGGTCGAAATCTTGAAATACAACAAAAACGAATCAAAGAGGAGAGGCCTGACTAACTCTCTTACTTAGGGGTGTGAAAAAAAGATGTTGGTCGATAGACCTACCAGACTCAGACGTACCCGATATGCAAACAAAATTTCGTATAAATCGGTCCAGCCGTTTTGGAGGAGTTTGGGTTTGTCCCCAAACTCCTCCAAAACGGCTGTGACACGAGAATTTTATATATTAGATAGATTTTGTGTAAATATGCTAACTAATGACTTCAAACTTAGGTATAACGCAATTATTCATCAATTTTTATTCTAACTAATTGTTTAATAATTAACACTCATTTGATAGCCTAACAATTGATGAAAAAACGCGTTTCGAAACCATTGGTAAGCGTACTTAACCATTCGTTGAGTTAACTGAGAATCACAAAACTGGACCTGGCCCCCTAGCCTAGCATGGCCTTACAGCAATAAATTAGCAACAAATTGCGGTCTATTTGTTTAGATCTATGATTGTCACCTTTTTTTGGTATGGCTCATGCTATCTTCATGTGAAGCTAGCATTTATGTCGATTTTTCGAGATCGGTTGGAGCAACATAATCGATTTTTTCGTAACTTATTAGCAACTAATTTTGAGATTTTTTTTTTCTACTCATTTGGCCATGCCAGGTTTTTGGATCTTAGCCAAGTGACTTTTCTACAAGCGTTAACGAAGATAGAAGACGCTTAAATGACATTAAATGTATGGAAATGACATTTGACGTCGATAAGTCACGTGACTTAGACTTGTCACTTTCATACATTTAATTTCATTTAAGCGATTTCCATCATCGTTAACGCTTGTAGAAATGTCACTTGGCTAGGGGGGGCCCAGAAGTGTAATGAACGAATTATCTGGTCTAAAGTGGGTTGCATTTTTTTAATAAAATTTTGGCATGAAAACACGTTATAATTTTGTGTTAGTTTATTTCATATTAATACATATCTCTTCTTACCGGGCTTCTTGTGTTTATTAACATATTTCTTGGCGTTGGTATGCCCGCAGTATTTCATTGGAACTATTTTGGCTTCAACATCTGAAATGAGATAAATCTTTACTAATATTATAAATAAAAAAGCAACTCTGTCTGTCTACGTGATACGTAATCAAGCATAAACTACTGGACCGATTTCAATGAAATTTGGTACGGAGATAGGGGTACTCTAGGGTCTAGAGTTAACCGACACCCCCGCGATTGGAGTCGCGGGCAATAACTAGTACCTATAGAATATATTTACATTGATATGGAAAATACACAAGCTGCGCAGTCAGCGTCTCAAACCGTCCATCACCAACCCCTCCATCCTTGGAAAACATGAGAGGCCGTTGGTTACTGAGCTTGGTTCCGACTGTCATACAATGATCTTTGACAGTCGTTAAGTCATAACTGTTCTGACAACCAGTCTTACTATGGGATACTAGAAAATGAGTTGTGGATTTCCAGATAAATATTAGTATACATACGTACCATCGTGACATTTGATGTACTCCAATTCACATTTATTGATAACAATAATATGAAAAATGGTGTCATGTCGCGTCAGTTTAACACATTCCGGTGCTTCCACAGACGAGCATTTAATTTTACGGCATTCAGTGCTAATCTTTGGAACTATTAACTTTCTTTGTAATTTATCTGTGGCCTTCTCACATGTTGCTATGTGGACAACTGAAAAAATTTAATATTAATTAAAAAAACCGCTAGGGGCACTTGACTGGCATCAGGTCTACCTGTCATTTTCCACCAATCGCAGGCTAGTGGCTTGTCTCTCATTGGTGGAGAATGTAAGATAAACCTAATGGGACCCTAGCGGAAGCGTCCATCTAAGACTAAGTCGGTCAATGGCTGAAGAGAGACCTTTTCTCCAGAGCAGCGGTGCAGCTCTGGTATGGGAACTCCCTGCTGGGGATCGTGGTGGTTTGCTGCGCGTTTCTGCATGAGTCCCGTTATAAGTAAAGGGAGAAGCACTCCGGTGGCTTAACCCTTAAGATATCTCTCTGCCTTTTCCAAATCGGAGGAAGTCCATTAGAGATCCCCCGGATAAGGAATAAAAAAAACCTTTTATCCGGTGCACACTCTTACAGTCAGCCTCCTCCTTTAGCAATCAGGGTCACTAACCACCAAGACAGGCGAACAGGCTAGTCAAATTCTATTCTATCCTTGTCGCACCAGTTGACACATAATAAAACAATGGAAATTGTCAATAATTCACGGAACAGCAAATTGATTTTATCCAAGCAAGTTCTAAATCTTTCAGTAGTGATCGGTCCCAAAAATATAATATTTACAAACATACCAATAAATAACAAAATCACGTACTCTTTCATTCTTAAAACTGATGTGAACACATTACGTAAAACAAAGGATAACCATGATTTATTACATTTTATTATTAGACACGGCTTAGCAAAATCAGTGATGTATGAAATTGAATAAACTACCATTAAGAAAGTTGAAACGTAAAAAAACTTATCAAAGAACAATGTTGTTTGAAACCCGTACCCAGCTTGTAGCAAATTTACACAAGTACCATTACCAAAATATCTTTAAAAATACAGATATATTTTGTATGGCGACAATCCTACAGCTTACAGGATAGAAAATAATATTAGAATTTGAAAAATGCAGAAAATAGTTATTCACACCACGCGCCAATTTTTTGCATTTTTTTTAAGACTGAGGACCAATCAGAACATATTACTGCTACAACATGACAGGTATGAGAACTCTAGGTGCCTGTGCACTTATAGCACTGTAGTATGGCACTTGGGACCTTTCTCGAATGCTAATTGTCTCAATTTGCTAAAAGCTGGTTACGTTATGTCCAATGTTCTTTGATTTCACGTACGTTCTTCTATTGAACTCGTAATCATTCAAGGAATGTGGACAACATCACATACATCACATACATTGCTCCGAATCCAAAGTAAGTAGCTAAAGCACTTGTGTTATGGAATCCAGAGACAACGAAGGTACCACAAACACCCAGACCCGAGGCAATGTAGAAAAGTGTTTTTCTACATTGACCCGTCCGGGGATCGAACCCGGGGCCTCAGAGCTGACGACACCTTGAAAACCGGTGCGTACATCACTTTTAAGAACATATTCGACGAATAAAATGCTTATAAACTTTCCTTAATACAAAATAGAAGTCATATTCATTCAGGGCCATGTTTGTCAAACTAATTAAATACCGATCCGACCATCCATTAATGTGATTTGCCCAACATGGCGACTAGGGCTGCAAACACCCCACGACTGCGCACCATAATACACGGTAGACGTATTGTCAGAGGCCCCCTAACCAGGTGGACTAGTATCCTGAAAAAAATAGTTAGTCGGCCTGGATGCAGAGGGATCTGTTGTTGGCGCAACTTGGGAGAGTCCTATGTCCAGCGGTGGTCAGCGATGGGCTGCGTTGATTGATTGATGTGCTTAATTGAGATATGAAAAAGTGGAACATACAACCAGCATAGTAGGAGCAGCAGGCTGCTTAACGAATGGAATTAGCCGGAGTCGAGCAGAGAATGCGCGAGTGATCCCACGACTCCGGCCAAGGCAGAGACGGGACTGGATTGTTTTTGGTCGGTGAAAGTCTGACATATCCCCACGTCGCGCCCTCGGCGTGGGTTGAAAGCGTAAGCTTTTCACGCCGAAAAAAAAATGGAGATCTTTAGTGAAAAACCAAGATTAATTTTAATCATCGTTTCGAGTTTGATGCCAAACGAATATGATACTAAAGCCCGAACACCTGCGGCTATTAGCTACCACTACTTAAATGGGAACTCACATGCCTGCATTTTTTTCTAAAAGGACCGCAGTTCACCGGACTTTTTGGCTAACCATAACAGTCTTCAGCTAGAGCAAAAGAGACACTAACTACGTTACGATTATTTCTATGAGACCACCTCTGAGTTATACCCATCGACGATTATGACTATTTACTTTAACCGACTCCCATTGCCTTAGCCAGAGCCGCGGGATCACTTGCGTATTCCCGGAGCAGCTCTGGCAGGCCTTGTTCCTCGAAAGACCCCTTCCAGAGGGGTGGGTGTAAAATGTCCGCCCCTCACTTCTTCAGAAGACGAACGCGTGGGACTCTTCGCGTTCGTATCCAGCTGTCAGCTGATCGGTTGACGCGCATTGTTAAAATCGATTCAGTATTTTGGTTAAACGATCATCCCAAGAATGTCGAGAAATGGCGTATTTTGTTGATTCGTAAAAAGTGACGTCGGTACTTTTTTACATGTGATATAATATTGGATCGAGAGGGGCTCGTGGCTAAGTGTAAGCCGTACGGTTTGACCGATAATATAGGTTGCTCGCCGCGGTTGGTTTGTGGATAGGTGACCATTTGTAAACATATCGAGACCCCTCCGTGCCTCGGAAAGCACGTTAAGCCGTTGGTCCCGACTGTCATACAGTGATCTTTGATAGTCGTTAAGTCCTTACAATTCTGACAACCAGTCTTACTATGGAATACTGTATTACCTAGCAATAGGTTGTGGAGGTCAGATAGGGAGTCGCTCTATGTAAAATATAGTATTCAGCTAAATCCAGTAAGACTGGAAGCCGACCCCAACATAGCTCGGGAAAAGGCTAGGCAGAAAGAAGGATATTGGATTTTCGTTATTTCCATAGTCAAAGTCTTACATGTAAAATCCAGGCTGTATATTCCAGAATAAGGAAAAAAGGATAAAAATAAACAAAAAATATTTCATCATAAAACCTTTACTTCGTAACTAAGATCCGAACCCCTTAATTCATTATCTGATAAATCATTATTGTCGATGTAGTCATTTTTCAGAATTTTTTCGTTTTCCGGAGAAATTAATGAATGATCAGCGGAATTATCTTCGGGGTGATAAGGGTTTGTGTAAGTTTCAAATAATTTACCGAAATGCGTTACATATCTACCAGGAACTCTAACGGCCATTTGGTGGGCGAAGACCAAGGTGCAAACTGAAAGAAAAAAAGCAGAAAAATATAGTTATTAATTAGGACAATGGCAATGCTGCCAGCCTTATGGGCATACTTCCAGTCGACAGCGATGTTGAAGAGGTTTTTGATGCAATTTTTTAGTTTTAGTTTTGTTCCATTAATAATTATAGTTTAGTATTAAGAGTGTTTTTTAAATAAATATTTTTGTTAAGTTCATAAATAAATAAAAAAAAAATTAGGACATATAAGCGGCGGTAGCCTAGGCTTGGGCATCGGACTTGCGATCATGTGGTCGCTGGTTCAAATCCCACCCATTGCACTTCCGACGTGAACCCACTCGTAATACAAGCATATAATTAGCTAGCACGAGGGGTTAACAAGAATACTAGTAAGTTAACAAGATGACCCTGCTAGTCAGTTAATTCATATTTATACTATCTTTTGCTCACGGCTCTGTCCGCGTGGGCGTCGGTTATCGCGGCAAATTATAGCCTATAGCCTTCCTCTATAAGTGGCCTATCTAACAGTGAAAGAATTTTTCAAATCGGAACAGTAGTTCCTCAGATTAGCGCGTTCAACCGAACAAACAAACAAACTCTTCAGCTTTATAATGTAAGTATAGATTAGGTACTGTAAAAAATCTTAGCTCAGACAAAACAAGGAGAAAACAGTTGAGCGTTTTTATGGAAAAAAGTACATCCGAGTGACCGCTTCAGTTGTTGATGTTTCGATATCTAGGTAAGTCAATTTTATACAATTTATCTACTTACGAGTCAGTAATGAATTCGGAAACGTATAAAATCAGAAAACAATATTTTTTTTTTTTTTAAAACGACGCCCGCACTAAGGAATTTAATCCTTGTGTCGCGGCGGTTTCACAAACATTCAAATCACATGCACAAAGAACACCCAGACTTGGAACAAGCATTTGTGGATCACACGAATACTTGTCCCATGCGGGGATCGAACCCGCAGCACGTCGCGCATAGTGGTAATTAGCGTGGTGACCTATACCACTCGGCTATTATCAGATAGTTAATTGCATCAAATTTTAACATAAATAAATAACTAACTTAACAAAATTACACTCTTTCCCAGCAGTGGGATAGATTTCAATGAGACTAGAAAAAATATCGATGCTTAAAAATGGATAATAAATATCCCAATAAAAAGAAAAAAATAATTTTGTGTATGTACATAAATAAATAAATAAAAAAGGGATATATACAAATAAAAATAAAAGTGTGTTCCCAATAAAAACCTTAAAAAAACATACAATTATAATTTTATCTATTTAATTAAAATAAATATATTTACTTAAGGATATTTAAAAAAATATTTTTGATTTTCGTTAAAGATTTTATAAAAGGAAATATACTTACATTGTAAAATAACGATAACTGAAAACATAATACTAAGAAAGTTCTATTTTTTATTATAATATAGTAAAAATACACATGATTAGATATTTTTATTATATTGGTTCAGCACATTTCTTTTTATTTTACTAGCATTGTGGGTCCCTTCGTTGTAAGCGAAATGCTTGTGTTACGAGGTCATGTTGGTAAAATTTTGCGTTTGTGTCTAGGAAGATCTCTGGAACAAACGAACCGATTTTGAAAATTCTTTCAGCAGTTGATAGCTACATTATTACTAAGAACTAGATGTTTTAGATATTTGGTGATTTTTGATGCCCAGCGCAGTGGGCACGGGTCAGCTAGTTAAAAATAAAATGTCCTGATTAAATATCATTGAAAAAAAGATGATAATCATTAAAACATCTTAAGGCTTTTTTTGCTTGCTCGACCAAATTCCTACTTTCAAATGAAGAAATCAAATTCGGTCCAGCCATTTACGAGCTACATTACCACAGACAGACATAGAAACTATGAAATTTTGTACACCTTTTTTTTCCTTGGTTAAAACATTTCAACAAAGAACTCTCATTTCATATACGTTTCAAAAAACGTCTCATAAAATGGTTTTAGTTACGCTACAAAGATCTGTAAAACCATAAATCATGTTTATAATAGTCCAATTTCACGCCGACTCCATTTTTATAGCAACAATGTTAAAAAAATATGGCAATACTCCATGCTTTACATTTTTTGAGTAAGTTTTATATTTACGCTATGGAAATTATGACAGAGTGAGCAGAGATATTTTAAAAAATTGTACATGATGATCATGAAAATGGAAATCCTCTTGGTCTAGTGATTAGTGACCCTGGCTGCTGAGCCGGAGGTCGATAGGTTCGATTGCCACTCAAGACAAATCTTTGTGTGCTGCACGATCACTTGGTCTGTGTCTGGGTGTTATGTTTTTACCTTAATAAATATAAAATAGCTTATGGGTCGCTCATTACTAGTATTCTTGTTAACCCCTCGCGCTAAGCTGAATGCTTTGTGGATGTGATGTGGGATTCGAATCCGCGACCACATAATCGTAAGTCCGATGCCCTAGCCTACCTTAGCCCTAGGCTACCGCCTCTTTATGTATTAAAAATATATAAGCAAGTTTATCAGTTGTCTGGTAATCTACCTGCCATAGTACAGGCTCTGCTTAGTTGGGATCAGATGGCCGTGTGTGAAATATCTCAAGATATTAATGTAATTTTTTGTAAATAATGTTATATCATATTGTGTGTTGTGTAATATGTATTTCATCTTTACTGACGTTTGCCCAGGAGTGAAACACATGAAAAGTCATTAAATAATATAATAGTTTCTGCCCGCGACTTCGTCTGCGTGGACTTCAGAATTGGGTCCAAAACGAAATGAAAAATGTGAAAGTATTGAAAAATGGAGTACAATTTTCACCCGTGCTTGCGCTATAATATAGAAAAATACCAAATTTATATTACCGCCCGCGGCTTAGCTCGTAAACAAATTTCAATATTCCCTCGTGAACTACTTAAGGAATCGGGATGAAAGGTTCTTTTCCATGTCAAAGGCTACATGCATGCTAAATTTCCAAATCCGTCTGCCGTTTTTGCGTGATTGAGTAACAAACATCCAAACTTTCGTATTTATAATATTAGTAGGATTATCTACACTCACCGGCACGGAATCTTGGCCAAGCGCGTATTTCGCGATAACAAGAGCTTTAAGTGTTTCCTATGATTATTTATTATGAAGGTTGGTCTAAAAAATGTTTACCTTTAGTTCAAGAGGGTAATTTATCAAGTTTGAGTGCAATATGACGTTTTTTAAGTTTTAGTTGAACCCGGTCATCTGAGCGACTAAGTTGCTGTTTTAAATTTGTGTTTTGTGAAAGTTTATCGTTAGGTTATTCAATTATTTATATATTACAATTTTACGAAACAAAAATATTTCAAAAGATTTTAAACATATTTCTTTGTTGTTCTTTACAGAATTATTATGTGTAATATTCGCAGTGGTCCTGCACATATGCTGGTCTTTCCAATATCCGACAAATTCATCGAAAGAAGCAGCAGAAAGCGAATCCAGAGTATGTATAATATTATTTCTTCGATTTTTCTGCTTCTTAAAAGCAAACCAAAAAAAATACAAACCGAAAAATATAAAAGCAGTCTAAGGTGTGGCCATTGATTTGTGTGACACAGTAGTCCTCAAATTCTCAGTAGATTCGCCGGTAAATCGGGACTCACGTCGGGCGGTGCGGCTTATTTCGTGACGTTGAACCACCCGGCAGGCAGTCTGGGCGTTCAAAGTGTGAGAAAGGTCTTTGAACCGCCTTGAACGGTCGCCTAAGCAAGGGCCTGTTGGTAACAAGGTAGGAATTGAAAAGAAATGCATTCACAAAAACTACCTTCTTGTTGCTTAGGTATTATAATTGATCCGGAGGGCCAACATTACTCAAACCCGAAAAATCTGATAATATAACAATCGCTCATAAGAAGTCGTAATTTCTAACAGTAGATTACATAAAATGTTCCTAAATAATTTTTTCTTAACAGGTTTCAAAATCTACAGAATCGAAATCTGAAGAAATAAAGGATCACAACAGCAAAAATAATGTTGAAAAAAGCGATCATATGAGTCAACAAGACGGCAAAGTTACCAGCGGTAGCAGCAGTAAACAAAACGGTAGTTTTGAAAGCATACAACACAGTGAAGAGGAAATCAAACAACACACTGCAAACCAAAGCAAAAACAACAGTCAAGAAGACAGCCAAAACGACAGTTCTCAAAACAACGATAGTCAAAGTAAACAGAAAAACGGCGTTGACAGCATACAACAAAGCGAAGAAGATAGCAAACAACAAAGTACAAACAAAAGCAAATATACAATTCAACAAGACAACAAACAAAAGAACGATCATCAGAGTAAAAAAAACAACATTATTGACAGCATAGAAAGCAGCGAAGAGGACAGCAAAATACACAGTGGAAAAAAAACCAAAAAGAACAGTCAACAAGACAGCAAAAACGATGGTGTTCAAAAAATTGTTCGTCTCAAAAGACGAATTAAAAATCATCGCAGAACTCATCACAACAAACACCGTATACGTTACAGCAAGCAGCACAAACACGATAGATATACGACAAAAGAACACAAGACAGATTTTAAACATAAAATTCACAGCAAACATCATCCCGTTGGGAGCAAACACACCAGCAACCGCAAACAACATCTCAAACCTTACGAATACGAGTCTGATTTTATTAACAATCCACGCCACCAATTTTACAAAAAACCTCACAGCAATCATCCCAGCAAACATAAAAGCAATCATCACAGCAGACATATCAGCAGACATATCAGCAAAAGAAAAGGTAACCGGAAGCATTATGAGACTGATTTTAATAAATCTATCTCTCGTAACAAATTTGATGACAATCCCCGAAGACAAAAGAATAGAAAGGACAGTGATCATCATAGACAAATCGGCAATCGTCACAGTAAAGTTTACAAAGAACTTAACAATAAAGAAATAAGACCTATCAGTCATCGTTACAGAAGACAAAGCAGGGAATTTGACAACAACAAAAATAATGGACCTGTCAGCCATCATAGCAGAAAATCTCGCAACAAGGAAATTAGTGGATTTACAAGCGGTTATTACAGTGAACGTAGCAAGGAAAATAGCGGACGTATCAGCGAACGTCACGGAGGACAAAGGAAAGAGCTTGGCAACGAAGAAATAAGAAGATTTACCAGAAGTCATTACAGTGAAAACATTGGAAGAAAATACCACAACAAAAAAAACAGTGGTCATACCAGCGATCATCACAAAGAAAAAAGCAGAGACCCTCGCAAAAAGGGAAATAGCAGATCTACAAGGGGTTATTTCAGAGAACAAAGTAGAGAACGTCCCAAAAATGAAAATAGCGGGCGCATTTGCGATAGTCACAGAGGAAACAGCAGAGATGATGGCAATAAAGACAATATTGGATCTACCAGCAGTTATTACAGTGAACATAGCAGAGAACTTCGTAACAAACGAAATGGCGAACGTACCAGAGATCATCACAGAGGACGTAGCACAGATCTTGACAACAAAGAATATAGTGATCTTAGCAGTGGTCGTCACACAGGATATAACAGACATTTTAGCTACAGAGAAAATAGTGGGCTTGATAGCTATTATGATAACCGACATACTAAAAATCGTCACAGCAAAGATGAAAATTATCATCGGAGTAATCATTATAGAAGTTCCAATTATCGCAGAGGACGTTACAGCGAACAAGAAATCAAAAGCAACGATAAATATGCCAGCGATAACGAAAATAAAAAAAACCGCAATAATAACAAACACGAATCTGAACCAAATAAATATCAAGAATCTAATGAAACATACACAAAGAAATCAGAACATAAACTAAAAACTTTCAAAGTATTCCCATTTGTAATAAAAAAAGATCTGCGAAGCCTTTTGACACGAACTTCTCCATCAATAAGTACCTCTATAGTACCTATAACTAAATCTAAAATACCTAAAACTTTAACAGAGACTACAAAAATTGATAAAGGTGTTAACAGAGCATTTTGGAGTCAAAAGAAAAAAGTGAACTCAAATAAACCAAAAGCAAAAAGAATCAAAGCAGATAAAAACAATGACCATGGAAAAGATAAAAAAACAGGACATAAACATTCTAAACGTGAACCGGCAGGCAAAAGTAAGATAAACAATACGGAAGTTCCTCATAAACTTAAACAAAATAATGTCGAACTAAAATATGCATCGGACGATATGGCAAACGGCGAATTATTTCCAACCTCTGAAATATTACCGATCGAAGAAGTTTCATCAACCACTGAAACATTATCGACCAGTGAAATTTTACCAACCACTGAATTATTATCGACCAGTGAAATTTTACCGACCACTGAAATAGTATCGACCAGTGAAGTTTTACCAACCACTGAAATGTCACCCACCAGTGAAGATTTACCAGAAAACACAAAAAAATTTGAAGTACACACCCAAGTGATTCTTCTAAACAATTATACAGAAGAAAGTGTGGGACTACATAGATACAAAACGGTGGACAGACCGATAACTTACAAGTCTACAGTGTCTCCCTTCAAAAAAATCAATCGAACAATCGACTTGAATGCAACTCTAGATCGATTAGCATCATCGAAAATAATTGATATGTTAACAGATCGATTAACTTATAAAGTTCTAAAGAAAATTCAGAGGCGGATAAGAGATAAGTCCAAAACACGAATGAGAGAATTTGAAAATGAGGAACCCTTTGAAAGAATTGAGATTTTATTAGACAATGACGATAAGGAAATCGCAGGGGTATCGAATAAACATAAAAAAATAATAAATGGGAAAGTCTACAAATAGTGTGTGTTTTATTTATAACATCAGGATCCTCCTTTTTTTGATTGAATTAGATATTATATTTCAAGCCAACAATTCTCTTACCCCAAAAACCCGGGTAAGAGAAACACTAGCACTTAGACAAAAATTTGTATCATTTTGTCTACGTGTAAATAAACCAAGGTGTTTTTAGTTCAAATGTTAGTTTAGGTAAAATGTTAACATCATCTGCTCATCTCATCCGTGATCTTCCTTAACTCATTTTAAACAGGTAATTTTTTTTAGTTCGCAAATACATTTTCATGAATTTGAAAAATAAAGATACAAGTATAATTTATTTCGTTAGTTCCGGTAGACTATGAATAGTAATCCCAGTTATCGTATCATTCATTCAACGTCCTTCACTCCTAAAAGAATGAACTAAGATTGCGTATTCCGAATTTTAAAATCGAGATGGCCTGATAATTATCAGAACCAGTTGGTTTAAAAACTTTTGCTTTAAAAAATTAACAAATTAATTGAATAGAAACGGTAAATACAATGCGTTTATTACTAATATTGATGTTGTTCTCGCTAATTTATATAGTTACTGGAAAAAATAATGTGAAAACTCTAACTGAATCGATGGGGCAGGAAGTTATTGAAATCGGGACTCCCATTAAAGGTAAATCTATACTAATATTATAAAGAGAAAAGATTTGATTGTTTGTATTGAATAGCTCCGAATCTACTGTACCGATTTGAAAAATTCTTTTGCTGTTGGGAAGCTACACTAACTTTCCCCGGGTGACATTGGCTATATAATATTTAAAACAAAATTGAGACCGCGGGTGGAACTGCGGCAAAAGCTAGTATTGTATCATTATCTACCTTATGTGTGTTTATACCTATATTCGCAAATGAATGATATGATTAAAAAAAATGTGAAATGGTATGTGACGGACCATGTACGACAAAAGCTAGTATGATTATATACGTCGATAAGGTTGCACATACAAAATCTGGTACTCTACTTTTTAGAGCTTCCAATGGGTTTAGAAGAGGAGCCGGCTGCAGACAGCGAAGAGGATATGACAACCAAGTTCTCAAGTAGTAGCATCATGCCAGCCACCAAGAAAGATGTCAAGAAAACCACCTTTAAAGACATCAACGTATGTATTAGCACTGACCTCTATGTCGCCGACCAGTTCTCCCACGACCTCTGGTTTTGGAGTCAGGGTAGCGACTTCCATACCGTGTCTTCAATTTCCACAACCTATGACCATCACACAAATCTTTGTGTGATGGTCATAGGTTATGTGTATCTCACTCACTTATGCGATCCACTGCTGGACATAGGCTTCTGATAAGTTGGGCCACAGCGCCCGGTTCTCCGCCTTCCTCAGAAGGACTACCAGGAACTGGGGGCCATGTGTTATGGTGCGCAATGATGGGGTTGGTGGTTGGTGACCGTTGGTGACAGCAGTTTCGTATCCATTCTTTAGGAGAACGTTGCTGCCCATTCCACTTGATTTTATATCCCTGAGTCGCTTCTTACGACACCCACGGATAGAGAGGAAGGGGTTTAAGATATGTATACAGGATTATTTTAAAAGGCGTGCTTATATTCTATGAGGTAACCAGGTGCATAAAACTGAACAATTTTCCCCAAGAAACATAGGTTGAAATCATAATATGGAAAATGTACTTTTCATTCAAAGTTACAGATCACGTGACTTGTGTTTGTATGAATTTAAATTAATCCTGTATATTTTTAGAAAAACGCAATCATTTGACACCTAAGGAATCATTGTACTCATCATTATGGACACTTTCCACTTTGGGAGCAACACTGAAATCGCGAAAAAAGAATCAACTGCCCCATACATTTATGAGCGCATAACTCGACAAAGTGTTCTGCACGTCGATTCTGTAAAATTTCATCAACAACTCGCACCTCACTTCGCAAAAGATTCAAATTTCGAGAGCAAAGCGAGCGTCGAATTGACCAGGGTATTACCCAAATAACCTTACTGAATGCCACTTCATACGTCATCTCATACTTTATCTGTCAAATTGCACGGTTAATTTAGTTCTAACTGGCTGGCACGCTCGCAAGAGTAGCGCTAGTGCATCAACCGAGTTTTTAGAATGTCAATCAAGAAACTCACAGCGGATTCAGATTCGAAGTTTAAAACGAGGTCTTACATAATGCTGAACTGACGATTTTTTTTGAGATTTTGGGGTGGGTCCCATAATAAAAATTGTTCACAATGATGATTACAATGTCCATTTAAGAAATATTGTGTTTATTCTGTTACATGTTGTACAAATACCTATGTTTATTAGTTGTCTGGTTGCCATAATACTGGCTCTGTTTAGTATAGGACCAGATGGCCGTGTGTGAGATGTCCCAAGATATTATTATGAATAGTCATTATTGTTCACAGCCGCCAGACAGTAGGAAAAAGATGAAAGATGTAGAAAAGATCGATGGAATGACTCAAGAAGATGAAGAGGCCCGGATAGAGAAGGAACTTGCAGAAATATACAAGGATACTGCTGGTGGGTAGTATATTAGTATTTAGTATGATTTCCTCCGAACGGCACGCATCGCTTGAGAAAGGATCAATTAGGCCTGTTGGTCTAGTGGTCAGTGACCCTGTCTGCTAAGCCGGAGGTCGTGGGTTCGATTCCCACCTAGGACTAATCTTTGTGTGATGAGCACGATAATTTGTTCTGTGTCTGGGTGTTGATTATCTATAATAATATAATATATAAGTATGTTTATCAGTTGTCTGGTTACCATAGTACAGGCTCTGCCTAGTTTGGGATGAGATGACCGTGTGTGAGATTGTCCCAAGATATTTATTTATTTAATTTAAATTACAGCAGAGTCAGATAGTATCAAAGCAGTGAACTCATCCAACATAATGCTCATATTTATAACTAGCTTCTGCCCGCGACTTCGTCTGCGTGGACTTCAGAATTGGGTCCAAAAAGAAATGAAAAATGTGAAAGTAATGAAATAGGGAACAAAATTTTCACCCGTGTTTATAGCTTGCGCTGTAATAGAGAAAAATTACCAAATTTCAAAGCTGTCTGCCCACGGCTTAGTCCGGAAACAATTTTCAATTTTCCCTCGGGAACTACTTAAGGAATCGAGATAAAAGCAGCCTATGTTCTTTTTCATGTCAAAGGCCATACCTATGCATGCCTTCATCCAAATCCGTTCAGCCATTTTCGCGTGATTGACTTAAAAACATCCAAACATTCAAACATCCAAACATCCACACTTTCACATTTATAAAATTATAGTAGATATACTAGCTTTTCGTAGTCATAGTGGCCTACCGGTTCATAGACCGGATTCGCATGCACACGGTTGCAGATTCGAACCCAGACAAGTACCAATGTGACTTTTTCACAGTTATATATATGTACTTTCTTAATCATTCTACAACATCATTGACAAACGGTGAAGGAAAACATCGTGAGGAAACCTGGATTCCAAAATATTGGAATCTGAAATCACCACGCCGCGATGAGCAAGCGTGGTGATCAATGCTCATCCCTCCTCTGCATGGGAAGAGGCCTGTGCCCAGCTGTGGGGTGTTTATAAGCCGCTATTATTTATTATACTAGCTTTTGCTTGTCGCTCCGCTAGACGTCGGTTATCGCGGCAAAAAGCTAAATAAGTAGCCAATAATCTTCCTCAGTAAATGGCTATCTAACACGGAACGATTTTTTCAAATTGGACCCGTATTTCCTGAGATTAGTGCGTTTTACTAAACAAACACTTCAGCTTTATAATATTAGTATAGATAATTTCTTCGGAGTGAAAAAATATATATATATTTTGAAAAAAACGCGCACATAGTCACGTACATGTCGTCTTTTTTTCACTAAGGCTCGGTTTTTTAACCCGAGTTAACTCAACCTATGGTTATATGGTTAAATAATGTTAACTAATGGTTTCCAAACGCGTTTTTTCATCAATTGTTAATCTATCAATAATGGTTAAAAAAGTTGAAGAGTTAATTAACTAAACATTCGTTAGAATAAAAATTTATGAATAAACGCCTTCTGCCGAAGTTTGAAACCATTGGTTAGGATATTTAACCATTGGTTAAGTTAACTCAGGATCAAAAAACTGGGCCTGAGATTGGAAATATGCGAGCCGTTTGATGGAAATCGAATCTTTAGTTATAAAATGATTGTTTGTTTACACAAATCAAAAATCAAAAATATTTTTATTTCGAGTAGACCTTTACAGGCACTTTCAAAACGTTAATGACGCTAGTTGCGCGGTTCCAAGGTGTCATTCCTATGGAGAAGAACCGGCAAGAAACTCCATAGGTTACTCTTCTCACATTCACATTCAATCGATAATTTGTCAGTGCGCCTAGCTATTATTACATATTCTCCACATTTTGTATACCTTAATGTAAAATAATCGGAATTTTTGCTTTCTCCTTGTACATTTTGTTGACGGCATTATTTATACCCTAAGAAACCACGAAAATTCTATTGAGTTGAAATCCTAAATTCAACAGCAGGGATGTCGTCACTAGGTCAGTTAAGTTTGTGGTTCATAAATATTATGATATTGGTAATATACTTGGTAATAACCTCCGTGGTCGAGTGGCGTACACACCGGTTTTCAAGGTGTCAGCTCTGAGGTCCCGGGTTCGATCCGGACGGGTCAATGTAGAAAAGCACTTTTCTACATTGCCTCGGGTCTGGGTGTTTGTGGTACCTTCGTTGTCTCTGGATTCCATAACACAAGTTCTTTAGCTTACTTTGGATTAAAAAAAAAATATGTGTCAAACATTTTTTCTATTCCTAGTAATAAAAACCTTCTATATGTATGTTATTTTAGTGTTAGCTAATGGAGTTTCTTGCCCGTTCGTCTCCCTATGAGTGATACTTTGACACCGCGCATATTAAAGTCATTTAGTTTTAAAGATAATGTTTCAAAGGGCTGATTTTTCGATAATCTGATAAGATGACTTTATTCAACGAATAATTTTAGATTTTTGTCAGTTGTTTTATACAAAAACTGTCAAATGCCAATTCTATTCGTCGAATAAAAGTTATTTGGCGATAGAAAAATCAGTCCTAATTAATAAAAAAAATTAGGTTCACTAGAAATAAAAACGTTCCGATTTTGTTTTTTTTTTATTTTGTTCTTTGAATTATGTTGTGGAAGTCAGATAAGCAGTCGCTCTATAAAATATAACGCAACCCGTACTCAGTCGTACAGTGATCATGTTAAACGGACCTGTACACGTTGACACAAAGTCAGGGATCATCAATCAGAAAAAGGCTACAGCACCATAGACTACTTACACACTGTACGGTAAATTCTATAAAGACCGACGAGTATTATCAGCCGCTGTGTATGGCGTTTTTGGTTTCGAGAAAGCCTTCGACTCTATCGAAACTGCCTAAGTTTCTTCTGGATGCTCTGCATTGATTTCAAGTCGACCAACCCAACGTTTAAATTTAATATTCAGTAAATAAATACTAGGTCGACCCCGGCGAAGGTGGTGTGTTGATCTTGTCAGATATGCGTGGCCAGAAATCGCCAAAGACAAGGTTTGGAAAGCTAAGGGAAAGGCCTTTGCCCAGCAGTGGGATCTAAAATAGGCTACAAAAAAACAGATTGTTTTCCATAAAATTAATACCGTACAACGCCATTCAGTATTTCAAACATAAGTTCTTGCCTGAATTGAAAGGCGATGACTACGCGAAGCTCCCAGACCGGCTTGGTCGCGCCCTTTTCAAACCGATTTGGAATAAACCCGTCCGAGGTCACCGGAGCACTTTCCGACGTCGCTTCAAAAATAAAGGTAGGATACCACACTAATGTTGTAAGGTGAAAGTTTGTGAGTGTGTGTGTATGTTTGTTAAGTACCTCTTTACGCTTAGACCTGGCTTAGACCCTGGACTAATACGTAGTCTCACGGTGAGATAGTTAGTGTCTTGATTTTTATACCGCATTAAAGGTATATTTTGACACTCAACGGAATTAAAGTTAATAGGGTACTTCCTATTGACCTAGAACTTTCTGTATGTTTTATTGCTAGACCTTATAGATCAGCAGACTTGGTACATAAGTAATAATTCATTATAACAAAATTAACAAGTTTCCCATCTATTCAACTGCTATCAACTATTTACTTAACGTTAGGTATATATTACAAGTACAGAGATTTTTTTAAACGACACCCGCAATAAGGAATTTAATCCTTGTGTCCGGGGTTTCACAAACATTCAAATCACATGCACAAAGAACACCCAGACTTGGAACAAGCATTTGTGGATCACACAAATGCTTGTCCCATGCGGGGATCGAACCCGCAACACGTCGCGCACAGTGGTTATTAGCGTGGTGACCTATACCACTCGGCTATCCGTGCAGTCATTAAAAAATTATTAAAACTATACATTTGTAATGAAACATGAAAAATATCATCACTCGGCGGGCGAGTCCGACTCGCATATGTCCGGTTTTATAAACTATAGAAATATCGGCTTTTATTGTCACCGACAGCTGAGAACCAATCTTTTATAGAGCATCTGTCTATCTGACTAATACAACACATTTACTGGAGAAAATAACTTTCCTAACAAAAGCAAAAACCTAATAGACACTGAATTAGCAGATTACAAATCAGACAGTGCGGAGGAACCTGGTCAGGAAGTCAAGGAGACGCCGAAACCGGAGCCAGAGCCAACCACTGAACTACCACCGATCGATGACGCTGCATCTTCTGAAGAAATGGAAAGACCAATAGCGAGACAGAAAAACAAGTAAGTATTTGGGTTCAATTTCTTCTGTATAGCCTTTTTTTTAAAGAGAGAACAATGTGGAATGCAAACATTACTAGTAATCTCGTTAACCCCTCGTGCTAAGCTAAGATGCTTGTGTTACGAGTGGGTTCTCGTCGGTAGTGTAATGGGTGGGATTCGAACCCGCAACCACATGATCGCAAGTCCGACGCCCTTGCCATTAGGCTACCACCGCTTCAAATAAACCACATAGCCTTTCCAAAGCTATGTTGGGTCAGCTTCTAGTCTAACCGGATTCAGCTGAATATCGTTTTTAACTACAACTGCCTATCTGGACCCACGAGTTAACGCTTGTAGAAAAGTCACTTAGGTTGTTGATCTCTAAAAACCATCGCAGTGACTTAACGACTGTCAAAAGTTCACGAACTTCCAAGACACGGAGCCTTGGTGTATTGACAATTAATCTTAATTTATAAAAAAACGACGCCCTCGGGTTACGGGGGTTTCACAAAAATTCAAATCACATGCACAAAGAACACCCAGACTTGGAACAAGCATTTGTGGATCACACAAATGCTTGTCTCATGCGGGAATCGAACCCGCAACACGTCGCGCACAGTGACAATTAGCGTGGTAACCTATACCACTTAGCTATCCGTGCAGTCAAAGCTATCCGTGCAGTCAAAGCTATCCACAGACCACCCGAAGTGAGAGTGGGTCTAGCTTCAATCAATTGTTCAGCTGGGCATAGGCCTCTCCCGACTTGCGCCACAACACCCGGTCCTCCGCCCTCCCCAGTAGGACTACCGGGAACTGGAGCCGTGTGCTATAGTGTGCAATAATGGGGTGTCAGTTGCCTTAGTCACAGCCCTAGGCAAGAGGGTTGGTGAGCGCAGTTTTGTACTTAATCTTTAAGAAAATCGCTGCCCATTCTCCTTCCTTCCATATCCGTTACTCGCCTTTTATGATTGGGAGGGAGCCACGGATAGAGAGGGAGGGGTTTTATTCTAAACCATACTTACCCACCATGCCTTTAACCACGAACCCCTTAGCGACATTACAGTTTATGGGTTAAAATTCTTCTTCATCTCAAAAATTGTAAGATATTTTTAACCCTTTTACTGTCCCGTGAGTCACATATGAACATTCTCATTGCACGCCTCATAAGCGAAGCGTTGAGGTGGGTTTTACTGTCAGTTTACGCACACCGAGTGATTCTCCAACTTAAAATGTCACTTTTTTTATTCTTTATTGCTTTTATAAGTGAATATGAATAAACAAATGTTGAGAAAAACATTATTTTTAACACTCATTATATTTTTAAATCTCTTTTTATTACTTAAACTAATTAAAAAAATGTTTAAAAAAGTTCTGTCTTGGACGTCCGTGTGTCTGTATGTACGGATCCCGTATCTTGTGGTCACGATAACGAGCGAAATATTTCACTTATCGAGCTGGTTTTTTTTCATAGGCTTCAGTATTTTGAGGAATAGAAGCCTATTACTTTTCACGGTATAATTCGATGTAGTTTAATTATTATTTACAAATAATCTCAATTTTATTGTAATGAATGAGATTATGAGGCATGCACTTTTGGATTTCCCAACTATTTAACTATTGTGTCTTCTGACGGGACAGGGAACGTTTTAAGATGAATAAAGGAATACACAAGGGATACTTTTAATCTTACACATTTAATGACATTAATTAAAAGTTACAAAAAATAGAATTTATTATAAACAGCCAATGAGCGATTAATTATTTTACAAAGAATATATTTTGGAAAGAAAATCTAGAGCGCCAATTGCGACACATAAAAATTAAAAAGTAATACAAATAACAGAAACTATATTATGTTACTTTAACACCTTGCATGCTTATGTGTGTATACTCGTGTTAAAACAAATAAAATGATCTTTATCTTTATCTTCGGGGAAATATGCGTCACATCCGGCAAAACGGCAATCGCTCAGCATGGGTGTGATTCGTGCCGAAGCAAAGTCCGGATTCTGATCTTCAGTGTTTGATTTAAGTGGTGGTAACCTAAAGCTAGGGCATCAGCCTTGCGATCATGAGATTGCCGGTTCGAAACCCACACATTGAACTACCGACTATAACAAGAACATTAGTGATGTACGACCCAGATATATACAGATGACAATTAATTTGTTCACAGTTTCAAATTCCAACCGGATTCGACGGATAGAAATGATGTGGAGAGATTCAGGACTTCCATCGATGAAATCAGCTGCAACAACCGACAGAAGCTTAGTGGCACTGTGAGTATATATGCCCCATTATGAGAGGCCAGCAGTGGGACAGTTACCGGCTGGTGTTGGGATAAAAGTGGTGATCAAAGCTCGTTCACAAAATTGTAGCGTTGTTATTATTATGGAGTTCGCGCGCAACTGTGCTAGCGAGTAGACGCGGAAATGCAAGTGTATCGTGCGTGAGTCATTATTATTGTACGTGATAAAAATGACGTCGAACACTGTTAAATGTAATACATGTAATGTTGTGATATGTGAGTTGCTCGCTTTTGTGCAAAATAAGATCGATGTTATGGATGAAGAAAGCCTAGTTCGTATTTGTATAACGTCTTTTACGGTAGAAGAAGTTTGCAACGCGAAGAAGTTGTTATTTGAATCGGCGCCGTCTTCAAAACGTAAAGTGAATAGAAGAGGAAATGGAAAGTCAGAACGTGATTTATTTGATATCATCACATTGCTAAAAGAAACAGATCCAGAAATAGTACCAATTTTTGTGGCAAGAGAATTACAAAAACTACCGCCAGTCACTTTCGACCACCTTGATGCCACCCGCCTATTGAAAGACATTCTTGTAATTCAAAAAGAACTTCAACTGGTAAAAGATACATATGCTATGAAGGACGACATATTATTGGTTAAAAATGATTTGGATTGTTTGAAAAATACTTTCACCGGCAATTTATGTTCAAATTCATTCAAAAATATTTGTATTGATGGCGGCAAATCGACCGACCTACCTCACGTCGACGCCGTCGCCGCGCCCGCTGACGTCATAGCTCCATCTCCCTCGCGCGAGCCGAATACCGGTATTGATATCTCGCTCGATCATTTCGTCGACGCGTGCGCGTCTACAATGCATGTGGAGGCCCGTACGGCGGTTTCGAACATGAATTTAAAATCAACTGATTTGCGTGAGCTAGTTAGTATAAATGACGCGTGCAATGAGAGAAAGAGAGAAAACACGAATGTTATATTAGATCCAGGATCACAAAAATTAAAAACATTCGCTAATATATTACAGGAAAATGTAAAAAAAAAGTGATGGAGATGATTGGATATTAGTACAGAAGAAGAAAAAATTTAAAGAAAAGTTCATCGGAATTAGAGGTCGAGCAAATATTGACTGTGAGGAGAAATTTAAAGCGGCCGACTCGAAAATTTCGCTGTTTGTCAACAACGTCGACAAAAATGTATCCGAAAACGATATAAGTTCATACATATTATCGAAGACACAAACAAAAGTTGACATAGAAAAAATTAATATGAAATTGGAAAGAAACTACAATGCCTATAAAATTGTAATACCTAAAAGCAAATTGTCAGTATTTTTAGATGATAACTTATGGCCAGAAGGTGTTACTTTTCGCAGATATATAGATTTTAAAAAGAGATCTAAAAGGGATATAAATATAAACAACAATAATGGATCACAAAAATAACAATAACACATCAAAAATAAGTACATTTGTATCTTACAATTGTAAATCAATTACGAGGTCAGTGGACTACGTTAGATTATTGTGCCAAACATCTGACATAATTGCGTTGCAAGAGACATGGCTGCTACCTCACGATATTCCGTTCCTGTGTACCATTGACTCCGACTTTGGATGCGTGGGGAAGTCAGCGGTGGACACATCAGCAGGTATTCTTCGTGGTAGACCCTACGGTGGCGTCGCAATACTGTGGCGTAAAAGCGCCTACGATAATGTGTCACTAATACAATGCGAGAATGTGCGGCTTATTGCTATTAAAATAAACATAGGAACTAAAACTTTCATAGTGTTCTCTGTTTATTTGCCTACAGAGTCAATAGACAATCTTGCTGAATTTGTTAACTGTTTAAGTGAAATTAATGCAATTATTGACAGTAGTGGTGTGGATGCGGCATTTATATTAGGAGATTTTAATGCACAACCTAACGGACTATTCGGTAAGGAACTTTTAAGTTTTTTAAGTGAAGTGCAGTGGCGATGCGCTGATTTAGCTTTGCTTCGCTCTGATTCAGATACGTACACGTACGTTAGTGACGCGCATGGCACGACTAGCTGGCTAGATCATTGTGTGGTGACTGATGCAGCATGGAACTCAGTCGTGGATATTAATGTACTGTATGATGTATCGTGGTCTGACCATTTGCCTTTATTGATAAGATGTGATTTAAATGTATTAAGACCAAAAACTATGTCTGAGATACGACAAAATAACAAAGTTATATGGGGTACAAGGGACTTAAAACAAATTGAAAAATATACAAACTACTGTAACATTCATCTCAAAAATGTAGATTTTCCTGTTGATTTCACAAAATGTGCCCATAGTAATTGTAACAATATTAATCACCATAGCGTTATAGATAAATTGTATAAAGATATTGTGGGGATTCTTTCTAAAGCAGCTAGTGTTAGTCATAGTCAGGGGAATCAGCGTAGAAGGTGTCATAAACCAGGCTGGAATAAGTATGTACATGAATTGCACAAGCAGGCAAGGCTCGATTTTCAGAATTGGACCTTATACGGTCGCCCGACATTTGGTTTTTTGTATGAAAAAATGGTTGAAAGTAAAAAGTTATTTAAAAATAAGTTAAAATGGTGTCAAAACAATAGAGATCAAATTAAAATGAACATTATTGCGAGTCAACATGACGTCAAAAATTTTAGTAGCTTCTGGAAATCCACAAATAGTTTAAACCCCAAGATTAGCATGCCTGCTAGTGTAGAGGGTGTGAGTGAACCTAGGGAGATCGCTAGCCTTTTTATGTCATCTTTTAGGGTTGAGTCTCCGTTAGGCCCATCTTCTTCTGATACCTCGGGAGTCTTGGAGGGGTTGGGGACCCAGCCTATTAGATTTACAGCTAAGGAAATAGCGAGCGCTGTACGAGCATTGAAGCGGGGTAAGTCACCGGGACATGACAACTTAAGTATGGAACATCTGAGATACGCGGGTAAACATATAGCAAGAGTGCTGGCTATGTTATTTAGTGTTTGTACAAGTCACTCGTATCTTCCAGAAGATCTAATGAAAACTATCGTAGTTCCTATAATAAAGAATAAGACTGGAGATGCGAGTGCCAAGGACAACTACCGACCTATTTCCTTAGCTACTATTATTGCTAAGGTGCTGGACAGTTTGATTGATAAACAGTTGGATAAACATTTAACACTGCATGACGCCCAGTTCGGGTTTAGGCCTCATTTGTCTACTGAAGCAGCCATCCTCTGTCTCAAGCATACTGTCCAGTACTACACAAATAGAAAAACACCTGTCTATGCGTGTTTTCTTGACCTCTCCAAGGCTTTCGATCTGGTTTCCTATGACTGTCTTTGGAGAAAACTATCGGAGGACACTAACCTTCCAAATGATTTAATTAGTATCCTGAAGTACTGGTATAGGAACCAGTACAATTATGTAAAATGGGGGGGAGTCCTATCGGACGCATACAGGTTGGAATGCGGGGTGAGACAGGGAGGCTTAAGCTCACCAAAGCTTTTCAATTTGTATGTGAACCGACTCATCTGTGAGCTCAGCAGTGCCAGTATTGGGTGTTCAATTGACGGACAGTGTGTTAATAACATTAGCTACGCGGACGATATGGTGCTGCTGAGCCCATCGATCAGTGCTATGAGGAGACTCATCCGTATTTGTGAGGAGTATTCGGTTGCTCATGGTCTCAGGTACAATGCTGTAAAAAGTGAAATCATGGTTTTCAAGGCCGGCAATAAGACGTATGACGAAGTACCATCAGTCATACTAGGGGGAGTCGCACTGACCAAAGTAACTAGGTTTAAGTACCTGGGACACTGGGTAACAGATAATTTATCAGATGACGCAGATGTTGAAAGGGAACGCAGGGCGTTGACAGTGCGGTGTAATATGTTGGCCCGTAGGTTTGCACGATGTACGGCGGATGTTAAGAAAACTCTATTCCGGGCTTATTGCCAGTCGCTGTACACGTGTGCCCTATGGGTCAAATATGCACAGGGCTCGTACAATGCTCTGCGTGTCCAATACAATAATGCGTACAGGGTAATGATGGGGCTGCCGCGCTTTTGCAGTGCGTCAGGGATGTTTGCCGAAGCAGGTATACCGGACTTCTATGCGCTTATGCGATCACGAATAGCGTCCCTGATGCGGCGAGTGCGCGACAGCCCTAACAGCTTCGTCGCTATCGTGGCCAATAGAGTTGATAGCCCTATAATGTGGCACTGGATGACGACCCACAGGGCGTCATTCAGATATGTGAAGTAGCTTTTAAGTTTTTATTATTCTGTTATAAATTTATTCTAGTTTATTTGTAATTCTATGGATGTTCTGTCTGGAAATAAAGTTTTATTATTATTATATTATTATTATTTTTCATATTTTTCTTAATCAAATACTACCGTAAATAGAATGTTCAAAATTTAACGACCTTTTGACATAACGAATAACAACCTACAACCAACAATACATTTTGTCATAAATAATCTGCTTTTCGTTTCAGCCAATGCCTACGATGCAGTCAAACAGAGCGTACGACTCCATTCGTCACGACTTAACAGTGATCTCAATGTTATTTTGCTATGCTTTTATGTGTTCTTAATTTATACATAACTATTTAAATACATGGAAACATCAAACAAACATAATAGTAACATGATTTTAGTTTTTTGATATAAAACACTTAAGAGTCCCTTAAGGAAGTATGTTTGGACCATACCAATTTGTATTCGTATGCTTGACCCAACAGCCGCGAATGTTTTAACACCAATTCAATATAAATATTGTTATCAGACTATATGTGGTTTTGGTTGTGTATTGAATATATCTATTCTTTAATCTAGCTAATAATAATTGGTATTTTTCTACATTGCCGTTGGTTGGGCAAATTGAAATAAATGGTAGATGAAGAATGTATAGAAAAATAGATACAGTCTTGAACAGAACTGTTGTCAATGAAACATAGGTGTTGACAGTTCTGAAACGAACATATTTTTTCGTAAATTCAATCTTATCCAAATGCCATAAAGATGTTTTAGAGATGCGAGTCCTTGTGGTGATTCTTGAGAACGGATTTAAGACTGACTGTGCATCTCGTGTTTTTGTCCCTACCAATGAGTAATTAAATAGTTTGGGTTATTATTTTTAGATGTATCAACCATATTGAAATGGATAATAGTATTTTATAATTATGTTGAGTGTATATTAAATTGATTGTTTAAATAAATATATTACAATTTTACAACGTTTTTCATTTCTGTCTTTTAGCTTGCTAACAATGTGAGTCGCACATTATTAGTATTCTTGTTAACCACTCGTGATAAGCTAAACGCTTGTGTTACGAGTGGGTTCACATCAATAGTTCAATCAAAAGCAACTCTGCAATAAAACGACGAAGTCCTGTCAAGTTTGGGTTTTATTCATTCGTCTTGACAAGGATCATTTGTCCTTGATGATGTTCAGGGCCCTTCCTATCAAAATAATGAAATCCCACGAAATACGCGCAATAAATCGACTTCAATCGACCAATTTGACTGCACCGATAGCCGAGTGGTATAGGTCACCACGCTAATTACCATAGTGCGCGACGTGCTGCGGGTTCGATCCCCGCATGAGACAAGAATTTTTATGATCCACAAATTATGCTTGTTCCAAGTCTATAGCAATAAATATTTGAAATTTGAAGCCTATTGTGTTTTCTAATGTAGAAAAACACTTTTCCACATTGTCTCGGGTCTGGGTATTTGTGGTACCTTCGTTGTCTCTGATTCCATAACACAAGTGCTTTAGCTACTTACTTTGGATTAGACACAATGTATGTGATGTTGTCCACATTTATTTATTATTATTATTATCACCGATTGGCCCTCCAATGTCTTAACGAATCACTGAACCTAGAACAATTCTACGATAGGCACGTTGAACTGTTGTAGAGCGCTTGTCTTCCTTCTAACTGTTATATCAACAATTCCCAAAATAGTTACAAATTATTGATCGAATTTCAAAGTAAACATCATTAAGCATAGATAAGATCACTTTGATAACTTATATCATGTTTTGTGATAACGCGATCGTTTTCAGTGTGTTTCATATCTTTTCTGATATTTTTTATTGGTCCACACACTAATCTATACTAATATTATTAAGCTGAAGAGTTTGTTTGTTTTTTTGAACGCACTAAACTTAGGAACTGCTGGTCCGATTTGAAAAATTCTTTCATCAGATAAAAGCAACGTTAAGCCTGGTTGTTGTTATATTTTTAACTAGCTTTTGCTCGCGACTTCGTCCGCGTGGAATCCATTGAGAAATAAACATATTCATTTTACCACCCTTTTCTTCCCTTTGGGGGGGAATTTCCAAAAATCTTCTCTTAGTGGTAGCCTACTCGTCCCAACAAACACACATGAAAAATTTCAGGTCTTTACGATCAGTAGTTTCGGCTGTGCGTTGTTTGTCAGTCAGTCAGTAACGGAAGAGTTTTATATATTATATATAGAAGATAGAAGATTCTACTGGGCACGGATCAGTTAGTAATAAATAATGATAGCACACACTTTTCCCTAAAAGAAAATCGGAATATGAGTGCGAGTGGGACTCATCCACCGAGGATTTAAACAAATTTATACTTTTTAGATATTTTCAGTTTTTCTTTACATGTAGTAAGTATATTACGATATTACTAGCAATATTCCAAAGTTCTAGGTCAACAGTAAGTAACCTAAACATTTTTATTCCCTTGTAAGTATCGGAATGTACGTTTTTGTGGTTTTTTTTTTTAACGTAAACTTTGAATTTTTATTTTTTCACATCTTCAAGATAATGTAGATTTAAAAAAAAAAGATTTTAATTTCAACTCCAACCTCCACGCGATCTCGAGATAAAAAGGTTTCGACTGACAGTCGGTAGGGTGGACAACACACTGAACTTAAGTGTTAATTTTTTTTCTTTTGAGGTACGGAACCTTGAAATAACACCAGGAGATCCTATACGGGTTCCGTTTTTTTCGTTCGAGGTACGGAAACCCTCCGAGATTTTCAGAACTCAAAAATACAGGCGTAAAAAAATTCGAGATCGTTATCACAATTTGTTATCTTATGAGTAACTACATTATCTATTTTCACAATGTGATAATTCAGTGACTAATACAGCGTTAAACTGTAAAGACGTGTTTGAAGATAAAATTAGTATATTTTTATTTTATATTCGATTAAGTGAAATTAAGTTTTTAGTGGGAAATGGAGCATCCTGCTTTCTCAGAGGCCGGTGGTAGTCCTGGCATTGAAATTTGGACTATAGATGTAAGTGTTTTTTATCGGCTTTAAACAATAAAGAAGTGGCGGTAGCCTAATGGCTAGGGCATCGACTTGCAATCATGTGGTTGCGGGTTCGAATCCCACCCATTGTACTACCGAAGTGAACCCACTTACAACACAAACATTCTAGCTTAGAACGAGACGTCAACATGAATGTGAAGAGTAATGTGCGAAACTTATTATTAGTAAGTTTAATAAAAAATTACCAGCTCGTCCCATCGGACCGTAAGATTTCAGAAAATGAGACAATTTGAAACTAAATATTTATTCTACAATTACGATACACACAACCATTTTTTGAGTTCGCTGGAGTCTATATTTCCTAACTTCCTAAGATGCAATGACAAAAAACTTGACAGTAGAAATCTAAATCGAAATATTTTTATTTAAAGCAAGCTTTTTCAGACACTTTCGAGACGAAAAATGACGCTAGTTGCGCGGTTTCAAAATGTAATTCTTATGGAGAAGAACCGGCAAGAAACTCCAGTTTCTTCTAAGTAAAGACTATAGATAACTCACGCTCACGGGTATTATTATGTAAACAAATGCAGAATGTTGATGGACTGGTCTAGTTTGAACTGGAATACAGCTGTGTGTAGTATGCATTATGTATACATATGCAAATTTCGTCAAGAATGGCAATATGGCCGAATTAAGACAAACAAACATTGTTTACTAATTAAAAGTCATTTTTTATTAAGATTACTAGAATGTATGGGTCGCACATTACTAGTATTGTTGCTTCTTACCACGAGAGATTAACAGGAATTCTAGTATAGTTTTCTGAGGTTTACGCGAATATTAGATCCTACTAATATTATAAATGTTTGGATGTTTAGATGTTTGGATGTTTGTTACTCAATCACGCAAAAATGGCTGAACGGATTTGGATGAAATTTGACATGCATGTAGCCTTTGACATGGAAAAGAACATAGCCTTATATCCCGATTCCTTTGTAGTTTCCGAGGGAATGTTGAAAATTGTTTACGACCTAAGCCGTGGGCAGACAGCTTTGAAGTTTGGTATTTTTCTCTATTACAGCGCAAGCTATTATAACACGGATGAAAATTTTATTCAATTTTTATTACTTTCACATTTTTCATTTCTTTTTGGACCCAATTCTGAAGTCCACGCAGACGAAGTCGCGGGCAGAAGTATTCAGAGATTCTATCGCGGTTTATTTTGATTTTAGTTCCCAACGTTTCAACACCTTTAGAGGTCTCATGGTCACTACCCGTGACCACAGGCTTTTTCGACGTCGAGAACTAAAACCAAATTAAACCGCGATTGAATCCATTTAAAAAGTAGTTCTATTTCAATGTCTGATATTCGCGTAAACCTCAGAAAACAATACTAGTATTCCTGTTAATCAAAAATTAAGGGGGAGTTTGTTGCGCCGTTTCTTTTCCCCGGCTAGAGCACTTAGGAAGAAAGAAAGAAAGAAAGAAATCCCTCGTGGTAAGCTAAATGCTTGTGTTACAAGTGGGTTCACGTCGATAGTGCAATGGGTGGATTCGAACCCGCAACCACATTATCACAAGTCATCACCCTAGCCATTAGCTACTGCCACTTCAAAAGTTAAAGGCTTATAATTAATTACATGATTTCGTTACAGAAATTCGAGCCAGTTCCAATTGAATCGAAGTTATACGGAAAATTCTTTAATGGAGATTCCTACATTGTCTTAAAGGTAAGATATGGATATTGATGTATTAAATGTGCATAATGGAATACATCAATCTTGGTTCAGTAATTTAGGAGATTGAGCAGAAACGTGTTTTTTCCAACCAACTGCAAAAGGAGGAAGTTCTCATTCGAATGAGTATTTTTCTATGTTTCTTACGCGATATTGTCGGAAACAGACGTACGATTCAAAACAATCTTTGTTTTTTATCATTAGGGATACCTGAAAGGTGATCCCATAAAATCGATCGAGAAGTTTGGTTTATTCTTTTTTTTTTTTTTTTAAATAACGACGCCCGAACTAAGGAATTTATTCCTTGTGTCGCGGGGGTTTCACAAACATTCAAATCACATGCACAAAGAACACCCAGACTTGAAATAAGCATTTGTGGATCACACAAATACTTGTCCCATGCGGGGATCGAACCCGCAGTACGTCGCGCACAGTGGTAATTGGCGTGGTGACCTATACCACTCGGCTATCCGTGCAGTCAGTTTAATTCAAAATCACTGGAAAATTGCCGAAAATGTCAAAACGAAGTTCCGTATAATGAAGGCTCATTGTAATCAATCAATCAATATATTTACTCCATTATGTTTGGTGGGAATCGAACCCACAAGTCACAACCTCCGGTTTAGCAGCCAGGGTTTGCACCTACTGTATAGTAAGACAAACTTATCTGTCCCGTTGGCCAAATCAGAATTAATATTATATTTTACTAATTTTACAAGTATGGTTTAATATAAAATAATCGGAAATCACAACTTAATTTACTCCTTGTACAGTCAACAGCAAAATAAATTTTTAGAGTCATAACTGATCACGAATATATGGCAACTGTACTAGTAGTAAATGTTTGGTATAATTTACAATCACATACTTTACAATCACTTCGACGCCACACAGTTTAGACGCGAACTCCTTTAATTAGTATTGACTTTCTGATTTTGATCATCTACTTTTGCTGTTGAACACTTGGGCGAAGGCACTACTCTTAACACCACGAAAATTCTATTGAGTTGAAACACTAAATTCAACAACAACAACAGCGACCGGAACTGATAAGTTTGTGGCACTATAAGTTGTTTTTATTGCTATATCTGTTTTCATGGTGATCAAAAAAAATATTTTTTTCAGACTACAGGCAAAGATAATTCCAGTCTTAACCACGATGCCCACTTCTGGCTCGGTAACAAGACAACCCAGGATAAGAAAGGCTCAGCGGCCATATTGACAGTGACCCTGGACGACATGCTCGGTGGAAAGGCAGTGCATCATAGGGAAGTTCAAGGACACGAGTCCAGCCTGTTCCTGGGGTATTTTAAGCCTGGTGAGTACTTATTTAAGTGATCTTATCATAAATCGTTTAATTGTATTTGAATTCCAAAATAAAATTACTAATGTTATAAATGTGGATGTTTGGATGTTTGCTACTCAATCACGCAAAAACGGCTGAACGGATTTGGATGAAATTTGGCATGCATGTAGCCTTTGACATGAAAAAGAACATAGGCTATCTTTTATCCTGATTCCTTAATTAATTCTCGAGGGAAAATTGAAAATTGTTTACGAGCTAAGCCGCGGGCAGACAGCTTTGAAATTTGGTATTTTTCTCTTTTTTATTATTTTCACATTTTTCATTTCTTTTTTAACCCAATTCGGAAGTCTACGCAGACGAAGTCGCGGTCAGAAGCTAGTATATACATAAAAATTGCTTAAGTGAAGCTTGTGCCTAAGTGTACCGTACTGTTAGACCGAGACCGAGAATCAATGACTTAGAATCATTATAATAATAATACCAGCCTATAAATTTACCACTGTTAGCCACAAGCGTCTTCTCTTATAGAGAATTAACGAGAATCTCTTTGAATAAGCGGCAGAAACCTTATGGCTAGGGCGTTGGACTTGCGATCATGTGGTAGCCGGTTCAAATCCCACCCGCTGCTCCACCGACGTGGATCCACTCGAAACACAAGCATTTAGCTTAGCACGATTGGTTAATGAGATTACTAGTAATGTGCGACCCACATTGCTAGTAATCTATTTAGAAAAAGAAAAAAAATAGCTTAGCACGAGGGGTAACAAGATTACTAGTAAAGTGCGACCCATATTGCTTTAAAAAAAAGTAATTAGCAAATTTGTACGAACCTGCCACCATGCGCACACAAATCCGTGCATTGGATCTCCAAGACACCACGATTCAGAAACTACTTAATAACTTCAAAATCTTTATTCCAGCTATCAGGTACTTGGATGGGGGCAACGAATCAGGTTTCACTGAAGTGGAAACAAACGCTGGTGCTGAGAAGCGACTCCTCAAACTGTCTGGCTGTGATAACATGAGGATTGAACAGGTAAGGACATCGTGACACCCCAAGGTCGACTGGAAGAGAATGCCTTTTGGTATCAAGTCCGCCTATGGACACTGTTCATAAAAAAAAAAAAATTATTCTTAACCATAAACCTACTATACAGGATTAATTTAAAAGGAATGCGTATATCAAACGAGGTAATCAGGTGCATAAAACTGAACAACTTTCTCCAAGGAAAATAGGTCGAATTCTTAAAAAGGAAAATGAACTTTTCATACAAAGTGACAGGTCACGTGACTTATGTTTGTATGAAAAGATGATTTGCAATTTTAAGATTTCGACTTATGTTCTATAGGGAAAGTTGTTCAGTTTTATGCACCTGATTACCTCGTTGAATCTACGCACTCCTTTTAAATTAGTCCTGTAAAAGCAAAGTCGGGTTTGTTACAATACTAATTATCACTCGATAACGGATGGACAGAATTTCCTGATCCTTGATTTTTTTAAATCAGACCTTTTACGACTCTGTTGCTATTTTGAGAATTAGGCCATCTGCGCCTAAACCATTGGAATCGTCTCCATCCCGAATATTAAAAAAATTACTAAAAAAAACAAATTAATGAGAACGGGGATAACTTACACGGTTGAAACCAAGGGGCAAAACTATTAAAAAAATACCAACGGCTAGTTAGCGTGGCAAGCCGATACCTAAAATACCCTCCGACGGGATCTAACGATGCCTGTCCACCGGAACGGAGCGAAGAAATAACTATTAGGATTGCATAAAATCTTAGCCTCGCCCGAAGTCTAGGTAATATTTATCCGTTTCACCAGTCCGCGAAATAAGGAAAATAAAAAACACATTGTTTTTATCACATAATATCATCGACTGTAAAATTACTATCAGAGGCCAACGAAGCGGCTTACATGACTCATAGATTTGCATAAAACAGTCATACTGCAAATCATACGATATCGACTACAAAATCTCTCTTCAATCTGTAAAAATGTCGTTTTTACATCCACCAACGTGACATCGACAGATATGATGAATGTTAACTTATCTTTTATTAATTAGCCATAAAAGAATAAAGCAATCTGTGTCAATCAGTAATAAAGCGAATTATTTTATGATAAAGTTTGATCCTACCTTTTGTAAGGCAATACCGATCAGCTAATAGAAAGGTCTTCTATGTTCCAATGAAAATAAATCGGAAAAAGACAGTGAAGAACAGTTGCAACCAGCTAGTTCAACGCTTAATCTTTTTCTATTGGGTAATTTATGTGCGACTCTTCGTCTTTCTGCCCTTATCCCATTCATATGGGGTAAGACTACTAGCTAGGACATTTGCGTAAACCTCAGAAATCAATAAATATTTTTATTTCAATATACAATATTTGCAACCACAGAAATTTCTTATTTTCTTACAGGTGGCACCAGAAGCCTCTTCCCTCACCAAGGACCACTGTTTCATCCTCGAAGTGGAGCATGATATCTTTGTTCTGATGCCAGAAGGCGCTAAGGCCACTCAAAGAAGGAAGATCATCAGCGTAGCGAACTCCTTGCGTGATGACTACCACAACGGAAGAGCTACGATTGAAATTATTGGTAAGATCTATATCGAATTAAAAACAATAAAGCCTAGTTATTAATCAGACTTGCATATTTTATTTCTTTACTAGCTTCTGCCCGCGACTTCGTTTGCGTGGACTTCAGAATTGGGTCCAAAAACAAATAATAAATGTGAAAGTAAAGAAAAATATCAAAGCTATTTACGACACGAAACAATTTTCAATTTTCCCTCGGGAACTACTTAAGGAATCGGGATAAAACCTATAGTAGCCTGTGTTATTTTCCATGTAAAAGGCTACATGCATGCCAAATTTCATCCAAATCCGTTCAGCCGTTTTTGCGTGATTGAGTAACAAACATCTAAACATCCACACTTTCACATTAATAATATTAGTAGGATTTAATTCACATCATATTATAAAACACCGCGGGCCTAGTCGCGGGCAACAGTATCTAATATAAGGTTAATTTATTTACAGATGAGTTCTCATCCAGTGAAGACTACGGTCTATTCTTTGAAGCTCTCGGTT